>CM038679.1:141023473-141623473 GCA_021605205.1 Aegilops longissima
AAATAGGACTAGCCACCACAGAGAGAGGGGAGGGTCGAACCTACCACAGAGAGAGAGAGAAGCGTGGACTCACCCAAGCATCCGTCAAGATTAGCTCAAGAACAGCCTCGCGAGGCTGTTCTTCCTCATCTCGTTCTTCATCAGCCCGGAGGCAATCCACCACACACACCTTTGGAGTAGGGTATTACACCTAGCGGTGGCCCGAACCAAGATAAATCTTGTGTCTCTTGTGCTGTTCATCGTTCCTAGTTTAGATCCCTTGCAAACCATTAACGCGTGAGTTGGTAGGGGAAAGATCTCCGTGCGCACCCCAGAGTTCAAACCTCAAGGGTCGGCCAGAACCCGAAATCCAACATTTGGCGCGCCAGGTAGGGGTGCGCCGGAATCCTTCCTCCGCCGCCTCGCGTTTCGTCACCTCGTCGTTCGATGTCAAGCGACCCGGCAGCCGACGCGGACCGCTGGGTGGCGTGGCCCACCCACGCCGTGTCGCCAGCCTAAGGAGACCTCAACCTTGCACCTCAGGCAGCTCGCGCTCCGCAAGGCGCTGCGGGGCATGGGCGACGTGTCCAGACGCCGCCTGCCCTCACGCCGCGGCAGGTGCGGTCAGCGGCCAGAGCCTCAAGCCACGCCGCGGTCACGGGGCCGCACACCCGAGGGGAGCAGGCAAACTCCAGGGCCGCGCTCACGGTGGCCCGAGAGCTGTTACGGTGCCGGCTTCTAGAGGGCGGCCGCGACGTGTTGTTAGAGCGAGTGGTCGAGCTCCTGGACGTCGCCGCCTCGGGAGCACCTCATTTCTGCGTCTGGCTGCCGCCCCAGGTCCAGAGCGTGCCGTATGGCGGTCCCATGCGCGCCCATGCAACCTCAAGCGGGCTCCAGGGCCTACTCGACGCCAACCTGGTGATAACCCACAAGTATAGGGGATCACAACAGTTTTCGAGGGTAGAGTATTCAACCCAAATTTGTTGATTCGACACAAGGGGAGCCAAAGAATATTCTCAAGTATTAGCAGCTGAGTTGTCAATTCAACCACACCTGGAAACTTAATATCTGCAGCAAAGTGTTTAGTAGCAAAGTAATATGATAGTGGTGGTAACGGTAACAAAAGTAAAGACAGCAAACGTAATGTTTTTGGTATTTTGTAGTGATGATAATAGTAGCAATGGAAAAGTAAATAAGCGTAAACCAGTATATGGAAAACTTCGAGGCACCGGATCAGTGATGGATAATTATGCGGATGTGGTTCGTCATGTAATGATCATAACATAGGGTGACACAGTAACTAGCTCCAGTTCATCAATGTAATGTAGGCATGTATTCCGTATATAGTCATACGTGCTTATGGAAAAGAACTTGCATGACATCTTCTGTCCTATCCTCCCGTGGCAGCGGGTCCTATTGGAAACTAAGGGATATTAAGGCCTCCTTTTAATAGAGAACGGAACAAAGCATTAGCACATAGTGAATACATGAACTCCTCAAACTATGGTCATCACGGGAGTGGTCCCGATTATTGTCACTTGGGTTGCGGATCATAACACATAGTAGGTGACTATAGACTTGCAAGATAGGATCAAGAACACACATATATTCATGAAAACATAATAGGTTCAGATCTGAAATCATGGCACTCGGGCCCTAGTGACAAGCATTAAGCATAGCAAAGTCATAGCAACATCAATCTCAGAACATAATGGATACTAGGGATCAAACCCTAAAATAACTAACTCGATTACATGATAAATCTCATCCAATCCATCACCGTCCAGCAAGCCTACGATGCAATTACTCACGCACGGCGGTGAGCATCATGCAATTGGTGATGGAGGATGGTTGATGATGATGACGGCGATGAATCCCCCTCTCCGGAGCCTCGAACGGACTCCAGATCAGCCCTCCCGAGAGAGATTAGGGCTTGGCGGCGGCTCTGTCTCGTAAAACGCGATGAAACTTTCTCTCTGGTTTTTTTCTCCCCGAAAGCCAATATATGGAGTTGGAGTTGGCGTCGGAGGGCCACCTGGGGCCCACGAGGTAGGCGGCGCCTGTGGGGAGGCGCGCCCCCACCTCGTGGACAGGTGTGGCCCCTGGTCTTCATCTTTGGCAAGGATTTTTTATTATTTATTCTAAGATATTCCGTGGAGTTTCAGGTCATTCCGAGAACTTTTGTTTTCTGCACATAAAACAACACCATGGCAATTCTGCTGAAAACAGCGTCAGTTCGGGTTAGTTCTATTCAAATCATACAAGTTAGAGTCCAAAACAAGGGCAAAAGTGTTTGGAAAAGTAGATACGACGGAGACATATCAACTCCCCCAAGCTTAATCCCTTGCTTGTCCTCAAGCAATTCAGTTGACAAACTGAAAGAGAAAAAGAAAAACTTTTACAAACTCTGTTTGCTCTTGTTGTTGTAAACATGAAAAGCCAACATTCAAGTTTCAGCAATTATTATGAACTAATGTAAGTGCATCTAGTGCCCCTTAGTGATTTTGATGTTGAAGACTTATAGGTTAAGGAACTAATGCGTTTGTGAGTGTATACAGGTCTATAAGTCTATGAGGAGTTTGATATTTACAGAGAAAGTCGGCCCCTAAAAATGAAATTCTTCGACTGAAGACTTTGATATTTTGAAGACTTTCTGAAGACTTTGAAAGTGAAGAAATTGGTGTGACCTTGAAGACTTAGTATTCATTTGAGGAACATGAAGCGTGAAGACTTTCGTTTTCGTAGTTTCGGTTTTCTCTTTCTTGAGTCATAGGAAACACCGTACTGTTAAAGGGGGTCGAGGAAATACTAAGGAAATATTTCCATGTGATGCTCAACTCAAAATCCTACACCTACCAATCCCTTCGAGTGAAGCCTTTGAAATCTCATACAGATTCGGTCAATTTCTTGATGTGAGATGAAGTTCTTCCGGTCACGAGGAATTTGTTCTCGACCGAGGAGTTAGGAATTCGCCAAAGGCGGATTGCCTACGATGAGGAACATGATAGCCCCGAGGAATTTGAGATTCAAATTTCCGACCGTTCTTTGTCTTCTTGCGCCACTGTCCCAAAATATCTTATCCACCTAACGGTCATATCATTGAAGGGCATTTATGTCTTATCATGTCGGGCTGCTCCCTAGGCTATAAATAGCCGCCCCCTACAACCACTAGCTGGTTGGCTGCTCCGAAAGAACTTGACACTTGTCATTTGAGAGCAACCCATCCTCCGAGGACTTTGAGCGAAAATCATCGAGTGAGAAAAAACCCAAAAATCAAACCCCTACAAACCCAAAGTGATTGAGCATCACTGAAGAGATTTATCCTGCGTGGATCCGACGCTTGTTACCTTTGAAGACTGTGCTTCTTCTAGACGGTTAGGCATCATGGTCTAGAGCATCCAAGAGGAATTGTGGATCGCCGAGTGACCAAGTCTGTGAAGGTTTGGAAGTCGCCTGAAGACTTACCACAAGTGATTGGACGAGGTCTGTGTGACCTTAGTTCAAGGAGAATACGGTGAGGACTTGGTGTCTGAGCTGCGTGCTCAGCGATCGGGTGTCCGGGCTGTGTGTCCTCGAGTTTAAATACTGCAGCCGCTCCAACCAGACGCATAACCGAGACAGCAGTTGGAACTGGTCTACCAAATCATTGTCTTCACCAACCTAACTGGTTCTATTTCCTCAACCCTTTCATTTCCTCATTATTGTGTTGAGTGTTTGTTCATATCTGTGTTTGAAGACTTTGATCAAGACTTTCTCAATTTCCTCGTTCAATTTCTTCATCTGTTTGTCTTCATCTTGTGCTATCCTATGTTTACGCTTTCGTACTCTTTGATTGTCTTCATTTCATCATGATGACCATGCCCGCATTCTCTTATGCTTACTTCGAGTACTTATTCGCTGCAAGTAGTTCTTCGCTAAGGAATTTCCTCACCGCAAATTCCTCGGTGAAGAATTCATAAAATCGCCTATTCACCCCCTCTAGTCGATATAACGCACTTTCAATTGGTATCGAGCAAGGTACTCCCTTGTTACGTGTGATTTTGGTTTAACCACCGGAGTTTTAGTTATGTCGACCGCAGGTATGATCAAGGTCTCAGCAGGTGTCCTACCTTTGATGGGACGGACTACCCCTATCGGAAGAACAAGATGCGAATGCATCTTGAGGCAATTGACAACGATCTACGGTATGTTGTGGAAAATGGTGTTCCTCACCACACCTTCTCCGAATGCTGCCGATGTGAAGAGATTCAAGCAACTCGATTCTCAAGCGAAGAATATCATATGTGGCCATCTGAGCAAAGGACAATATGGAAGAGTGAGTGCTTTGGAAACTGCCAAGCTCATCTGGGACAGGTTGTCCAAAGTAAATGAAGGAGACTCAACTCAGCGTGACTCTCGAGTTGATGTTCTTCGCAATCTCTTCAACCGCTTCAAAAGACTCGACAACGAAAATGTTCAACAAACCTTCGATCGCCTCACTGACATCTCAAATGAGCTTCAAGCACTTGGCGCCATCGACATCACCGACCATGAGGTGGTGAAGAAATTGTTGAGATCGCTGATTCCTCATTTGATACTCCGCACCGATGATACAAGAGCGTCTTGACTACAAGTCACTTGATCCGGTGATATCCTCGAGAGGCTAAATACTCATGAGTTCCACTTGCTGAAAAGAGAGATCTCTATGGTTCTAGCTATGGAAAACACGTGCCTCAAGGCCAAGGCTGTGTCTCGAATCTGAGTGTGAAGACTCGTAGTAGCCTTGGAGATCTCAAGAATTAGGCCAGAGCTAGCATCGCTCGTGAAGAAATTCCAGAAGTTCTCAAGACGTGGTCACTTTGGAAAATCCTCAAGAAGCGGTGATTCCTCATCCGGTGACTATAAGAGAAGACTTTGTCACAAATGCAAGAAACCTGGTCACTACATCCAAGATTGTCCTCAGTGGGAAAAGGAATTAAAGAAGAAGAAACACAAGGATTACAGTTACGATGACGCGAAGAAGAAGAAGAAATCATCGAAATCTTCATCATCAAAATCCTCAAAGCCTTCTTCTCACAAGAAGAGCACCTCCAAAAGGCTCGGGCATTCATTGGCAAGGAAATGGACTCGAAGCTGAATCGAGGAACATGAGGAAGAGGAGGCATCGAGAAGAATCTGAGTCCGGTGTGGCGAGTCTAGCTCGCCATCGCTTTCGTCAACAAGTCCATCTTCAACTCAAGAAAATGACCCCACCAACAAAGCTGATGAAGATAGTGATGACTACGCCCCACCTATTGCTTCATGGCAAAGGGTGCCAAGGTACTCAAATATACCTCCTCGAATCTAGTGAAAATGAATCGATGAAGATCTAAAGCCCGATTACTCAAAACTTGCTAAGATTGCTGTAAAACAACAAAGGGCTTTTGAAAAGGTTCAAAACATGCTAGATAAGAGTGATGATATGTTAGGTGAAGAAATGGATCGCACTAAAGCCCTGACTAAAAATCTTCAGAGACTTCAGTCTAGGTTTGACAGCCTTCAAGGTCATCATAACACTCTCTTATCTGATCATGAGAAACTTTCTTATGAATTTCTTCAAAGAAAGCAAGATCTTGAGAAGCTAAGAGTGAATTATGAAGATCTTCAGAAGGAGCGCGATTCATTACTTGCTCATCAAATCAGCACTTCTCAGGAAGAATTTGTTCCTCCATTCTTAAAGTGCATTGAACGAGAATCTGCTAATTCTTCACCTGAATGTTCAAATGCTTCAACTGTTACAAATTCTTCACCTGCCTCTGCTATCACTAATTCCTCATCCGAGGACATTGCTAGTATCCCGACGATGCAGGCTGAAGGAATTGTATATGACAGCATGTACAAAAGCCTCAAAGGGCATCGACTCTTTGTGATGTGCTTAAAAGCAGATCCTCAACAGAACCCTAGGAAAGAGGGTATTGCCTTTGAGAGGAAACTCAATCTTGATGGAACATATTGAAGCCCGAGCAAGATCCCAAAACCTCATGGGTTGCTGCAAAGGGACCTCCATTGATCCATCTAACTTATATGGCTTTACATGCGAATCTCCTCATTCTTCCGATGAGTCATTTGACTCAACTATAAACTGTTCAAAAATCAGAATGGTGAAGTATTTGCTAGATATGTTGGCACTAATCTGCAGGAACGGTTCCCTATGAAGAAAATCTGGGTTCCCAAGAAGTGCCTTGAAAGTCTTGGTGAATGTCCTCATGACACCACCGTGAAGAATAGGAACCCCAGATCAAATTCTTCATATGGACCAAATTCTTCATATGGATCCAAGTCCTCATACGGACCAAATTCCTCACGTGGATCAAATTCCTCGAAAGGATCAAAGTCCTCATATGATTATCATCGTGCTAACAACTCTGTTTCGCAAGGTAGAGCTAAGGGCTATGAATATGTGCATTATTCTTCAAACCAATATGTTCATAAGTCCTCGAAGAATTTCTCTGCTTATTCATATGCTTACCCTAACCCCTCTTATGTGAAATGAAATGGATTGGCCTCTATGCCACCATTCTCATATGGTGCTCGCAGAGTGATGAACTCTTTGCCACCCCTTCAGATGTGGGTGGTGAAGAAAAAGTACTAACCTCTTCTGCAGGGTCAGGTCTCCAGACGTGCTTTAAACATCTGAAGAATTTGCTGGGGACCTAACAAAAATGCCTGATAGGACGCAGACTAATCATGTTGAAATGAACTTTCATTTCACACGTCCTCATACTGCTTATCTGTTAATACTGACTGATGAAATTCATATGATGAACTTGATATCATATTCTTCACTGATGAAGTATATGAGATCGTAAGTCGCACTAATTCATCTGCAGGATGATCAACCCAAAGCCACTGAGTGGGTTCTCGATAGTGGATGTACAAATCACATGACTGGTGACAAGAATCTATTGATGGATGCTCCTTATCACCGCCTCATCTGAAGCATATCATCTTTCTTGACAAAGGCAAAAGTCGTATTGGGTCTTGGTAAGGTTGCGATCTCTAAGGACATACACATGGACAAAGTCATGCTTGTTGAGTCCTTAGGATACAACCTCATGTCGATCTCAATGCTCTGTGATCTTGATATGGTTGTTATCTTTGGCAAGTATCGTTGTGTTGTGATTATGGAAGTGACAATTCCAAAGTCTTCAAGGCTTTAGGAGAGGAGACTTGTACATTGTTGACTTTCTACTGGGACCACAACCAGCCGTGTGTCTACTTGCAAAAGCTTCGTAAGGCTGGCTATGGCATCGGCGACTTGGTCACGCAGGCATGAGGAATTTGAACACGCTTGCAAACAAGAAGCATGTCATTGGCATTGAGAATGTCAAATTCCTCAAGGATCACTTGTGTGGAGCTTGTGAAGCTGGAAAACTGACCAAGGCCAAGCATCCAACGAAGACTATCATGACCACTACTCGTCCCTTCGAATTGCTTCACATGGACCTCTTTGGTCCTAATCATTACTCAGCTGTCACTAATGACGCATCTCTATATGGCTTTGTTATTGTTGATGATTACTCTCGTTACACATGGGTACACATTGTTACTTACAAAAATCAAGTGCAGGAAGTCTTCAAACGATTTTCCTCGAGGGCTTCAACTAACTTTGGTGTGAATATCAGACACATCAGGAGTGACAATGGAACTGAGTTCAAGAATTCTGGTCTTGATGCCTATCTTGATGAACTTGGTATTACTCATGAGTTATCTGCTCCCTATACTCCTCAGCAGAATGGCGTCGTGGAGCGCAAGAACAGATGGCTCGCACTATGCTTGATGAATACAAAACGCCTAGTCGTTTTTGGATTGATGCAATTGATACTGCGTGCCACATCATCAACAGAGTATATCTTCACAAATTCTTCAAGAAGACTGCCTATGAACTCCTCACTGACAAGAAACCCAATGTAAGTTATTTCAAAGTCTTCGGTGCAAAATGCTGGATTAGAGATCCTCATCACAATTCTAAATTTGCACCGAAAGCACATGAAGGTTTTATGCTTGGTTACGGAAAGGACTCGCACACCTACAGAGTCTTCAACATCACTCTTCACAAGATTGTTGACATGTAGATGTGCGGTTCGATGAAACTAATGGCTCGCAAAGAGAGCACCTACCTTCGTGTTAGATGAACCAGCACCGAGGAATCAATCAAGTTCAAGGCAACCGAGGATGTCATTCCTCATCAAGAATCAGTCAAGAATTCATTCCAAGATGTCTGAAGAACGCCGAGCTAATGCACTGAAGATAATGTCAAGACAATGGTGCCGAGGAAAATGATCAAATTCCTCGACGACAACCAGCTCATCCTCGCGTTGCAAAAGAAGTACAAGTTGACAAGATCATCGATGACATTGAAGCGCGGGTCCTCTCACACGCCAAAAGCTTCACATTTATCTAACTTTTGTGGGCACTATGCTTTTGTCTCTATCACAGAGCCCACTAAGGTAGATGAAGCATTCTCGAGCCCGAGTGGATTCAGGCCATGCAAGAAGAATTACATCAGTTCGAGCTCAACAATGTGGGAACTGGTCAAACGTCCAGATCCTCGCAAACATAATATCATTGGCACAAAGTGGATCTACCGCAACAAGCAAGATGAAAATGGCCTTGTGGTGAGGAATAAGGCACGACTTGTAGCTCAAGGCTACACACATGTTGAAGGAATTGATTTCGATGAAACTTTTGCACCTGTTGCTAGACTTGAGTCTATTCGCATATTACTCGCCTATGCTAACCATCACAATATCACTTTATATCAAATGGATGTGAAAAGTGCATTCCTCAATGGTAAGCTTGAGGAAGAAGTATATGTTGCTCAACCCCCAGGTTTTGAAGATCCAAAGAATCCCGACAAAGTCTTCAGACTCAACAAGGCTCTCTATGGTCTCAAACAAGCCCCACGGGCGTGGTATGATACATTGAAGGAATTCTTCGTGAAGAATGGCTTCACACCAGGTTCACTCGACCCTACTCTCTTTACTAAATCATATGATGGTGAACTGTTTGTGTGCCAAATATATGTTGATGATATTACCTTTGGCTGTACTGACCAACGTTATAGTGATGAATTTGCCTATATGATGAGTGAAGAATATCAAATGTCTATGATGGGAGAGTTGAAATTCTTCTTAGGTCTTCAAATTAAATCAACAACACAATGGCATATTCATATCTCGGAGAAATACCTCAAAGATGTCCTCAAGAAATTCGGCATGCAAGATTGCAAAGGCGTCAAAATTCCTATGCCCACAAATGGCCATCTATGCATCGATGAAAATGGTATTGACTTCGATCACAAGGTATACCGCCCATGATTGGTTCTCTATTGTACTTATGTGCATCTAGGCCAGATATAATGCTTAGTGTTTGCATGTGTGCCCGATTTCAAGCTACACAAGGAATCACACCATAAGGCTGTGAAGCATATTCTTCGATATCTAGCTCACACACCAACACTAGGATTATGGTACCCCAAGGGCTTTACTTTTGATCTCATTGGATATTCTGACTCTGACTATGCTGGTGATCGTGTGGACCGCAAGTCAACATCTGGTACTTGTCATTTCCTCGGACGATCTTTGGTCCGTTGGTCCTCGAAGAAAGCAGAACCGCGATCACCGCTTCATGCGGAAGCTGAATACATTGCTGCTGGCTCGTGTTGTGCTCAATTGTTGTGGATGAAGCAAACTCTCAAGGACTACGGCATCAACGTGAAGAATGTGCCTCTCTACTTTGACAATGAGAGTGCCATCAAGATTGCTCACAACCCAGTTCAACACTCGAAGACAAAGCACATTCAAGTTCGTCATCATTTCCTTCGTGATCATGTGTTGAAGGGCGACATCTCCATCGAGCATGTGAAGACCAAGAACAGCTAGCCGATATCTTCACTAAGCCCTTGGATGAGAAGAGATTTAGCAAGTTGCGGTGTGAGCTAAATATCTTAGAATCTTCGAACGTTCTTTGAAAAGGACACACATCCTAACACTTATGCAAAATTGATGACTTAGATGTGCAACACATGAAAAACGTTTTCTTCAATCAATGAAGAATAACACTCTAAGTGTGAAGAAACTAATGAAGAATTTGATTCTCGAATCCTCGACAATTGTACGCTGTGTCTGAAATCATCATTCTTATCTGGTGGGTCACGCCACCACCAAAGTTGAAAATCTTCAATTTGAGTTTTCCTCGTTTTGAAATTCTTCAGTTTTTCAAATTCTTCAACTTTGCAAAGTCTTCACTATTTCCGTCGTTTTTCTTCATTGGCAATACATATATATATATATGGGTTTATGTCCTCTACAGCATTCACTTATGGCTATTTCTTCAAGTCGCTTTTTCTGCTAAGTGAATGTGACCGGACCCTTCCCCCTCTATGCTATACTCAACCCAATCTATTCACAAATTCTTCATGTGCGTTCTATTTGAAACTCGTTCAAAATCTTCACTGTGTCCTTGTCAGCTGAAGAAATTGCGAAGGAAACTTTAAAACTAATCTTATCCAAACTTTCGGTTTTGCCGCTCAAACCGTTCCGCATCCCACGATGCATTATTTTACTCACCCACGATCGTACACGATCTCCACTACACAGTACGTGGGTGACACATGTCGTGAGAAGGAGAATGGTCATGGGCACGTTCGTCCTAAATCTTCGGGCGAATAGTTTTTCACTGCCTCTATAAATACCCCTCTCTCCATCCTCACTTCTTTTACTCCACTCGACCTCTCTCTCCTGCTCGAGCTCCTCAAACCCTAGCGCCGCCGCTACTCCATCGTCGCCGGTGAGGAAGAGCTTCGCTGCCTCGACCTCGTCGCCGATGTACTCACGCCGACTGCGGAAATCCTCACTCCGTTGCCGCCGTAGTTGTCTTCCTCCTCCGAGTTAGGGCGTGGAAGATCTGAACAGACGAGCTTCACATCTACAACACCCAGTTCGTCGTGTTCTTCATTTAGGGTAATTAAAAGTTACTTTTACTGCCCTCGTTGATCCAAATTTTACACTACAAAATCTTCAAAGGTGTTTTATTCTTCAAATCCTCACACACAAACACCTCACTAGTTATATGCTCTTGATTCATTTCTCTAAGCAATCATTTTTCTTCAAGATTCCTCAATTGTGTGGATCCTCGATCTGTACAACTCGAACCTAAGACAAAGAACGCTTAGTGAAATTCTTCAAGGCTCATCTGGTCAAAATCCTCAAAACTTGTTCTTTTGAAAACCTTACGAGAAGCATATGACCTCTCCAAATTCCTCGCAACTATACTCTGTTCACGGTACTCATGTCCGCTGCTGAATCACTAGGTTCTCATCAACTTAACTCATTTGCGGTGTTCCTCGAAGAAAAGTTGCATACTTCTTCAGAGAATTCGTTTGTTCAAATTCCTCACCAAGAATATGGCGAAGGAAAGAAGCCACGAGAAAGGAGGAAAGAGGCCGAGGTCATGACCGCGTTTGAAATCCCTGAGGAAATATATGCTGATTATTGCACACCTGATGAAGCCGAGTTCGGCAAAGAGAACAAAAATCAGCGCAAGGTGCGCATCCAAAGGATTGAATGGAGATGGGCACGGGAATGGAGGGAGTACAGATATGTAACTCCAAAGTACATGAAGAAATTCGCACTCAATCCTCCATGCCCAAGAGCTCCATTGGCACCTGGTCAAGAAGCTGACCCCACCAGCATCAAGCGTGGTGAGGACTTTCCTGAAGAATGGGCCAAGCGCCAAGCCAAGTTGGCAAGACAAGCCAATGAGGCAGTGAGGAAATTCAATGAGGACTCTGCCACTGCTGCTGCCCCTGAGGCCTCTGTCAAGCCAAGAAAATCTATGGCAAAGAAGCCCGCTCACAAGCCAAGTGCTTCACCAACAGTGCCCTCACGGCCAAGTTCCTCAGCAGTGCCCTCACGGCCAATTCCTCATGCTGCTCCTGCTCCTCCAAAATCCTCAGCTCCTCCAAAATCCTCAGCTCCTCCCAAGTCCTCAGCAGTTCCGACAAAGTCCTCAGCACCTGTGCATCTAGCCACGTGCCAAAGGACTGCTGGCTTCTCCATTGCCTCTGGTGTCTCAGCAAGTTCCTCAGCTGCACCAAAGTCTTCATCTGGCCCGACTCTGCTGAAGACTAAGGCCACAGCAGGACGAGGTCCTCGGCCAAGTCCCAAGAAGAAACAGGTCGCCTTCCAAGTGCCACCTGAAGATGATGAGGCTGATGATGATGAACTTGCGGAAATCATCAGAGATCGCCAAGAAAGGGCCGCTAGAGCCAAAGGCACATCTGTGCCATTGCTGTTGGATCCGAGGAAAATCCTCGATTATATTGATCTCTGGCACAAGGATCCAAATACCCCTATGCCTGATTTTCATCTGACTCCTGGACAAAGTCATATGCTGACCCATTTCATCACTGAAGAGAAATGGAAGTTTGAAAAGGCAAGAGAGATCAAGAAAGCTCAATACGTAAAGGAGAAGTTCTCAAGAAAACGTTGTCGAATGACACCGAGGAACTTCTCAAGGTCCAGACGAAATTCAAGACCTGAGCAAAAACTTGATGCTTATTATGCTGATTGGCAAGGAGCCAAGGTCGATTATCAACCGACGAAGAAATTCACCAATGTTGCTGCACCAACGCAACATGAAATTCCTCAGTGGAGCCTCACTCAGCCGATCGAAGAACATGCCAGACCACTGATGAAGTTCAGGCTGTGAAGAAAATGCCAGTTCAGGCTGATGATCCCATTCCAGCCGGTGAAGAAATTGCGGGGCATCCACTAGTGGTGCGCCTGAAGAAACTGAACAAGACAGGGCAACTGCATCAGTTGCGCCTGAGGAAAATCATCCAGATTCCTCAGCTCCTCCTGCGCCAACACCAACTCCAATTCTTCCATCTGCCTCTGATGTGAAGAAGACAGAACGAGCCGCTGTGAAGAAACGGAAAGCATCAGCTGCGTCAAATTCTTTGGCTGCGAAGAAAATGAAGCCAATGACCAGCTCCTTTAAAAATCCTATTGATGCTGTTCCAATTTCCTCAATTCCATCAAAGGACCTTGTTCCTTTTGATGAAGATTATGTGATCCCAAGCGGATCCGATGAAGAAAATCATTTCGCTGCTTCGTCAGAGCAGATTGATGAAGAAATTGAAGTGGAAGCAATCCCTTCAACCCCAATCATTTCCTCGCCTATGCCTCAGTTCACAGCTGAAGAGGCCGGTGTTGAGGAACTTGAAGAAGTTGTGGATATTGGAAGCACAACGCCAGTGATGAACGATGACTTTTGGGAAAGTCAGATCCAAATTCTCCACTCTTCACCCCAATCCAACAGATACCACGGTCCCTGCTCCAACTGTTCAAATGGGCTCAAGAAACTCATCCCACTTCATCTCAGACATCAAGAAATTCCAGCCACTAGCGCCGATGAACCTCTGTCTGCTGATCCTCGATCGCACTGTTGAGGAACAAGAAATTCCTCACCAAGAACCTGAGATTGCGATTCCTAAGGTCGTGATGCAACTCATCGACACTCCATCGCCAAAGCCAAGGATCCCTTCTCAACAAAGCAAAAGTTCAAGGCTGAAGACTTCTTCACGAGCACATATTCTTCATGATTACAATCCATATGATTACGCTCGCATAAGGAAGAGGTGTTTCGGACTGCCACCAAGCCAATTTCTATTCCTCGGTGCTCTTCAACAAAGACAAAGTCTTGACCATGCTCATATTCCTCATGTGGACATGGAGTCTCTCGCCAGCTTCGAGCCAGTCCTCGGTGTTCTTCACGACGCAGACTTCTGAATTTCTGCACCGATATCTGTGGATCGGAATGAAGAACTCATTCTTCAATTCTATGCAACGCTGCACATCATTGGAGACGTTGAAGACGTGAACTCATGGGTATTAGACCTGGATGTCCGAAAATACTCACTACAAGGCACCAAGCAACTAAATTGCTTTGTGCTCTACCACTCGATCCTCCACTTGATGGTGCTCGTTGTATCTACAACGAACCAGAACTTTCAAATCACTATATGCAAGTGCTGATGAAGCCTTTGAAGCCAAGGCAGGCCCCAAGAACCAAATTCCTCGTCAAGGAATTATTGTATGTGCCTCGGACTGTCTATTGGATTCTGACGAAGACAATGAGTCCTATCAAAGGCCACGACTCAAATGATGAAGAAGTCGTTGGCATCATGAAGAATATGCTTTTCAATATCATCCATGGCGTTCCCGTCAACTTCCATGATTTCTTCATGAGGACTCTGGAAAACATTGCTATGTCACCATTTGAGCTGAAGCCTTATGCGCCTTGGATTATGAGATTCATCAGGACAAGGTCTTCACTCAATCACAAAGCTGATACTCTGAACCACTGCTGCTACTTGCCCCCGATTGAAGTCCTCAAACGGACATTTACCTCAGCTAATGACAAGGGCAAGGCTACTGCTGTGATCGATGAAGGCATTCGTCCATTGGATGGATAGTTTCACAAAGCAGCATCCTACTCCACCAATGATGACTCTGCCACACATGACTTTGCCGCAAATACCTCAGTCAAGCATAGTCCTCAAGCTACTGCACCCAGGGTGATGACTGATCGTGAATTACTCCTCAGTCTTCATCAGAAGGTTGATCGCAATCATAAATGGGTCAAGCGTCAGTTTGGTTCAATTCTTCACAACATGACCTCAACACACAATGTAGTGAAGAAAAACCACTACTACCTCCATGAAACCTTCAAACACACCTGGGCTGTTCTTTCACATGTCTACAGTGCGGAAGAACTGACGACAATGGGACTCAAGGAAGAATTTGACTGGTCTGCACCTCCTCCGAAGAAATACAAGAAGGTCAAAGTTTCTTCCATGGTGGCCAGCTCCTATTCTTCATCGCGCGACACTGATGAAAATGAAGACTTGGACGACACCGCGGCAGGCCCTACTACAACCACCGACCCCAACAACGCTGGCGCTCCTTCTTCAACTTGAAATTCTTCAGGGGCGTTAGTCCTCAGTTTCGATCCTTTTGGTCATTCGATGACAAAGGGGGAGAAATTTGAGTTAGTCTTCAAGCGGGTCTATTATATGGGCAATTTTTTTTGTTAAGTTACAACTCTCGTTCTTCTAAAACTTTTATTGGATCGAGTTGTAATCTTAAACCCGATGGTGCTTTGATACTTTTGATGCACTGTGCTCTTGCATTATGCTCTGACACTGAGCTCTGATTCTCTTGAGCTCTGATACTCTTGATGCGCTATTCTGCATGCTTGTTCCTCATTAATGTTATCGCACGCATGCTGAATTACATCAAGCACCATATTTCATCATGCATTTGAAATTCTTCATACTATATGTCAAATGCGTGTATGAATTACAAGATATAGGGGGAGATCTCCATGATTCAACTCTTCAAATGTGCACTGCCTCAAAAGCAAATTCCTCACTATGCACATCTTCAGGGGGAGTTCTTCTATATCTTGCAATCAAATTCCTCAATATCAGTATTTACACTTCATATGTTTATCCCCGTTGAAAACTTAACCTATATTGTCATCAATCACCAAAAAGGGGGAGATTGTAAGCGCATCTAGTGCCCCTTAGTGATTTTGGTGTATTGAAGACTTATAGGTTAAGGAACTAATGCGTTTGTGTGTGTATACAGGTCTATAAGTCTATGAGGAGTTTGATATTTACAGAGAAAGTCGACCCCTAAGAATGAAGTTCTTCGACTGAAGACTTTGATATTTTGAAGACTTTCTGAAGACTTTGAAAGTGAAGAAATTGGTGTGACCTTGAAGACTTAGTATTCATTTGAGGAACATGAAGCGTGAAGACTTTTGTTTTCGTAGTTTCGTTTTCTCTTTCTTGAGTCATAGGAAACACCGTCATCGTTAAAGGGGTCGAGGAAATACTAAGGAAAAATTTCCATGTGATGCTCAACTCAAAATCCTACACCTACCAATCCCTTGAGTGAAGCCTTTGAAATCTCATACAGTTCAGTCAATTTCTTCAAAGGATGAGACGAAGTTCTTACGGTCGCATGGAATTTGTTCTGACTGAGGAGTTAGGAATTCGCCAGTGCGGATTGCCTACACAGTGAGGAACGTGATAGCCCTGAGGAATTTGAGATTCAAATTTCCGACCGTTGTTGTGTTGTGCGCCAGCTGTCCCAAAATATCTTATCCACCTAACGGTCATATCATTGAAGGGCATTTATTTCTTATCATGCCGGGCTGCTCCCTAGGCTATAAATAGACGCCCCCTACAACCACTAGCTGGTTGGCTGCTCCGAAAGAACTTGACACTTGTCATTTGAGAGCAACCCATCCTCCGAGGACTTTTGTAGCGACCCGACCTCAGACGGTCAAGCCTCTGTGTTACTGTGCCATCCCTGGATCAGTATGCTGGCACACACACAGTACATCAATGTATATATCAAAGTGCAATCACATGTATAATTAACATAAAACTGATATATACCTTATAAGCCACAGCGGAAACAAATAGTCGGGTGTGGAGTCCCATCAACGCCATCGGCAGGTTGAGTGTAGACCGTAACCCTGTATCGTAACTCTTACTCGTCGAGGAAATATCTGCAACATGATACGTTGCAGCCGTGTAGGTCGATTACATTGAATGTACCGCAAGATCACAACATGAGAAAACAGATGGTAAAACTATACTATATGCAATTTGGCTTTGTGGCTCTGTATCTGAGTTTTGTTTGCGTAAAAGCTGGTTTTATTTCCCTACATCAAAGGAATAAATGAATTCTGTACTATGGAGTTTTCTATCATGACATGGTTCCGCCAACCGAAGTCTCATAGCCCAAAATCATCATAAGTTGCCCACGATTAAGTTATCAATCCGGTGTTGAGAGTTCCGAGATAGATCCAAGTCCAAATGCTCAAATTGTCCGTAACCGGGGACACGGCTAATCGATTAGGTTTAAACCCTCTACAGAGGTTTGTACACTTTACCCGCAAGATTCGATCCCTCTCTTTACGTTCTCGCACTTCAGGTGTTTGAGAACTAGATGACCAAACATGCTCTTCGAAGAGTTCCTCGACCACCGTCCGGTACTCAACCCATCCTACCGTAGTTCTACATCTGCTAGTACCGCCCCAGCCAGAGTCACAACTAAGGTCAACCAAGCCGAGCCCATAATGACTTGCGGTTGCCGGGTAAGCTTCCGGGCATGAAGTATTCTTCCGTCTCTTTGAGTCTGGGTGAAGCTTTCCGCAAGATGTCATGGCGCTTCTCCATGCATCCCGCCAACCACTGGTTTCTCCAGGTGCCCGTCAACAAATCCTTCACCCAAGAGTGTGTATTGAATTCTTGTCTCGAGTCTTGAAGTCTTGAGGCCTTGAAGATGCAGTCTTTGCAGATTCCATCATGGAGTTGCCGCCATTGACGAGAATCCTCCATTCTCACACCACTCCAGTACTCATACCAAACCCCATCTACTATAGCGTAGCATTAAATAAAATATCGTCCCGGCTTGGTAACAGGGGATGGGTTCCTACCTCATGCATACTACTCAACTACAAGGATTCAATAACACTCTTGAGGGTGGTTGCAAAGATGTCACTAAATGCAATAAAACATAGGTATGAAAGCATGGTCAAAGTGAACTTGCCTTGTTGACGATCTTGAAAACTAGGATTCAGTAGTAGCAAGCTTCAGACTTCGGAAATTCTACCGAGGCAAACAATAACTATAGTAAGCACATAGCATGAGATCACTTAACATAGCAACATAGTAACATAACACACCAAACAAACAATTCAAAACCCAAAGGGAAATCCCAAAGAAAAACCAACTCAAGTTTTCCTACTTCAAACAACAATTAAAAGTAGTTTTATATAACAAAAATTTTCTCAACATAACCTAATCATGGTTTTATGTTAACTTAACAGAAAACAATGCATTAAGCAATTAGGAGCAAAAAGAATCAATTTAAAAATCTATTATGAAACTCCTATTAGGCCTAATCCAATTTATATTAAGAAAAATAAAATAAAAGTTTTATTTATTATAAATAAAAGTTCATCCTATGAAGTGACAGAAACTATCCTAGAATAATCAATCACATGTGAAAAGTAAATTGTTTTACTAATTAAAATAATAGGAAAACAATAGCTAGTTAATTAATTAGGATTAACAAGATTATGCTTAAAACTATTTTTATTAATCCTAAAATACCCAAATTAATTTCTATGGTTTGGCAATGACAAAACAAAGTGGGGACAAAAGAATCATATAAAAATAATTTTCCTAGCTCATGTTATAACAGATTTACTATTCTGACTAAAACTAAAATAAAGCAATTTTAATTAATTTTAACATAGCTAAATATATTTTCTACAGAAACTATAGAAAATTTGCAAACCAACAAAAAAAGAATCACCTAAAAATATTAAACAGAATAAAAGATATGAATTTTTCAAAACAGGAACTATTCTGCTAAAACAGAAAACAAAAATAAATGAAAAAGGGCCTAATGGGCCTAAACTACGCACTGAGCGTAATATAGACTAAACGGGCCTAGGGTTTAATCGAATCGGGCCGGTCTAAACTAATCTAACTAAAACCAAAATAAACCAGAATAAAACCGGGGCTTCTAAAAATAGACCGTACCCCTTCGGGGGTTCTAATCTAGACCCACGATCTAGATCTAGCGGTGGGGGGTTCGCGGCGACTCACCGTGGGAAGACGACGGCGACGGTCGACGGCAGCTCGGGCGGCGTTGCTGGCGGCTCGGTGGTCGGGGTGTGGCGGAGGCCTCCGGCTGGTGCGGCTGAGCAAGGGAGCTCGGGGGTGGGGTCGGGCGAGCTCGGGGTGGTCGGAGTCGGTCGGTAGCGAGCTCGAGGCGGCGGTGGCGTTCGGGTGATCGACGGCGACGGTGCTCCGGCGGCTCTGGAGCTCGGGCGAGGGCACGGGGAGGTGCGGTGGACGGTGTAGAGGCGATTGGTACAAGTGGTGGGGCTCGGGGCGACGGAGGGGGTGGCTAGGGCGACAATGGCGCGGTGGCGGAGGCGGAGCTCCGGCGAGGCTTTGCGGGGAGAGGAAGAGGTCCGGCGAGGGGCGAGGGGGAATGGGGTGAGGGGAGGGTATAAATAGGGGGTCGGCTTGAGCGAGGGGCGGATCGGGAGGATCGGGAAGATCCGGAGATCGCGGGTTTCATGGCGCGGCGGCGCGGGTGGCGTGGCTTGAGGGGAAGATGGGTGGGGGTCCACCCGTCAGCGGGAGGGGGAGGCGGCGTTTGGGTCGGGCGACCGGGGCGAATCGGTTTCGGCGAGGGGAGCTCGGGCGTGGGCTGCGCCTGGTTGGCTCGGGCGCGGCTGGGCCGGTTGGCTGGCCCATTGGCTGGGCCGCCTCGGCTACTGGCTGGCTTGATTAGCTGGTGGCGCTGGGTCTCTTTTTTTAAAAATTTTATTTTTTAAATAAAACAAAACAGAGATATCTTTTAAAATATAAATATTTTATATAGGACATATATATACCAAAATGATCGGGGGAATATTCCCTATCATTTGAACATTTTTCCAAAGGCAAAATCCAAACTTTATAAAAATCCATTAAATAAAATTCAGATTTGAATCCAAAACTTTTGGCAATGTTTTCCTCTGATATTTTTGGAGTGTCATGTTTACTCCTCTCATACTTTTGATCAAGTATTTATCAGGTATAGTTTTTGAAATGATTCCCACTTGCCAAAGTTTGTATTCAAATTTCAAAACTCAAATTCTTCTGAAACTTCAAATGGCACTTTCAAATGACTTTCAATTTGATACTTTTTAACTTCCAACTCATATTTCATATAATTGAAGAAGTCATTTTATCTTCCCTCATGAAAATCATTGAGTTGCATAAAGCTTTGAATTTGAAATATTCCCAAATGAAATTCAAATCTTTTTCCAAAACCCTTTTCATTTCAACATGGAAGAAGTCATGTCAACTTCACTCTAGGGTTTGGTGTTGCAATGAACTTGAGTTCATTGGGATCCAAAAAAGACAAAGGGGAAAGTTTGGGAAAGTCATTTCATTCCCTCTCATCCAACTTTCAAAAGTTTTCAAATTCCACTCAGTTTCACTCAATCAATCAAACAATAAGTCAGACAACAAGCATAGTTATTTATTTAATATAACATTCCAAAATTTAGAATTTTGGGATGTTACAAACCTACCACACTTAAAATGAATCTCGTCCTCGAGATTCGAAGAGGCTAGCAAGAAAAGGTTAGGGGTTGGGGGTCTTCTAGCAAAATTTTGGTCAGAAAGGTCAGGGTGTTACCACACTTAAAAATAAGGTTACGGTTCCAATAAACTCAGATATTTCCTCTGGAGTGTTGACAATGTATGTCTCTTCACATATCTTACAATAGCTCCTCTGTCAGAAGCATAGAGTTTTCCTCAGAATCTTGGGTCGGTTCGTCAAAGTTGTGGTTCGTCCGAGACTGGATCTTCTTAGCTGATAGGTCCGTGTCCATTCTAGACAACTATCGAAATACTCATGGTGGTCTACAATTTATGGTTTCTCCTGCAGAAAACGGGTCTGGGTTGAACTTCACCGTGTAACCTACGATTGGCAACGGTTGCCTGTAAAGGGTTCCATCGTACTACCAATCTATGGTTTTATGGCTTATCGTGTCGACACTCTTCAAAGGTTTTCAAGGCTCTCTGATTTTCCATCAACATATGATAGTTCATGATAGAAGTCTTCGGTATGGGGGCCAATCCATCCCGTACTTGAATCATTACCACATACGTAAACAGTGAATCACGTATTCTAACACTCGGGCATACTCACAAGCATTGCAGAATTTCTCTTGTTCTCGAACTGGTTTCGAGTAAATCCATGGTTTCTACAAGCTGAACAAACATCTATCGTTACTTCACCACTCTCAGGTTTTTGCGTAATCTCCTACGAAACTTATGCTGATTGGATCACTGATTCTTCCAAATTTATTCCTTTATCAAGTTTACATCTGTTCCTTATCAAACTCCTGGGCCTGTGGGTTATGGCCCACTTCAGCACTAGTGCATCATTAACTCATCCTTGGAGTAACTCTCTTATTACACCTCCTTTAAATCCAGTAGTACTCTATTTCTTCATCATATCAAAAGCAAAACTCCAACTTATTTTGTCCAGCTTCCTTCTATGGACCGTCATGAATAATACATTTCTTCCTTCATTTATCCTGTGGCTTTACAGAGTACTACGACACCAAAGAAAATGCACTAGTTTATCCATAAATCTCATTATTTTCATATCAATCTTTTATTACATCCTTAACCATCTTTCGTGAATCCAAATTCCAGAAAGTTTATTACAAATGCTGCCACCCACATGGTTCGGTATGGTCAGACATTACTTCCAACTTTATTCATTTTTTCTCCTTGAGGATTCTTGATCCCCTTTGGAATTGTGCGACATGCTCCTTGAAATCTTCAATCTTCGTTTCATCGTGGTGGCCTTGAGCTTCACCTCCATCATCTCTGCATGCACTTCGCTTAGGTATTCCTGAGTATAACGGAGTCTTGCTTCAAGTATTTCCCCGATCTGGCGTATGGCTTCCATGGCTGCTTCACGAACAGCATCAAAGAAAGTTGCTCGTGGCACATGTGAAATGAAAAAGTACTGCCCCATCATCTTTGGGAAAACTCCTTTCACATGGTGGAGGTGTACCTCCACATACCAAAGTTCCACTCCCTTTTGCATGAAGGGGTAGCCTTTGTAGACTGCATCTCCTTCAAGGTGAATATGCTTCATCATGTCCTTCAGGATCTTCGGGTAATCATGATCACTCGTCAAGGTCATGATAGTTTCCGGACCCTTAAGGAAGGACTCATAAAGGGTTGTCATCTGCATGTGTAGGATAAGAGGGGTGCTCAGAACAAGGAATGTATCTCCATGGGGGAAATTGCAATTGTCTCTAGAAAAGTTTGGTGTTCCGTTGTCCATGGGTTCAAGATTTCAGGGTCTGGTTGAGATAGAAAGAGAAAGCAATTACCTACTCATCAACAAAATTATCGTTTGTAATGGGCCGTTCTACTATGGTTTCGTTTCTAAGTCCTCATTTCTTCAGGTCTTCAATGCTCGGGAGTTTCCAATTCCTGATGCTGTTCCCATATGAAGGCCTTCTACCGTTCTTCCGTATCTTACGTCTCTCATGGTTGAATTAAATACAAGCCTATGAATATCGCATCTATCCAACCATTCAATAAACACACAAAAATAATAGCAACCAAGCATTCATTTATTCAATCAATTCTACAGTATCGCCACCCACATAATTTGGTATGGTCAGATACTTAAATCGAGATGCCGTTCATCTTTATTTCTCTCATGGTGGAATACTACTAATTTACTGGGGTTTCTTCTGTGTGGACTTGATCTCTTCCAGTTCTTCTGCTAGATTTTCCCTGTCGACTCGGAGTTTCTTGTGACGACCCTGTATGTCCTGAAGTTGTTCCTTGAGCTTCTGGATTTCAACATCCTTTGCATGAGACATGGTCCTGCTGTTCTTCAGTTCCTGACGCATTCTCGAGATCTCGAGGTTCTCCTCCTCCAGCTTGTTTACCTTTCGTCTCTGAGTCTTGACCTCTTCTCGTAGTGTTCTCTTTTGTTCAGGATGTAGCTCTCCATCTATAGTTTGAAATAAGGAGGGTTCAGTAAAAGGAATCAGGTGTTACGAGAGTAGTACAAAACAAAGGTCATTCCTATTGGGGTCTTCATATTACTAAGTCATTTTCTAGGGTCACGTTCTACAGCCAACATGTGCTCTGATACCATATCTATAGCGACCCGACCTCAGACGGTCAAGCCTCTGTGTTACTGTGCCATCCCTGGATCAGTATGCTGGCACCCACAGTACATCAATGTATATATCAAAGTGCAATCACATGTATAATTAACATAAAACTGATATATACCTTATAAGCCACAGCGGAAACAAATAGTCGGGTGTGGAGTCCCATCAACGCCATCGGCAGGTTGAGTGTAGACCGTAACCCTGTATCGTAACTCTTACTGTCGAGGAAATATCTCGCAACATGATACGTTGCAGCCGTGTAGGTCAATTACATTGAATGTACCGCAAGATCACAACATGAGAAAACAGATGGTAAAACTATACTATATGCAATTTGGCTTTGTGGCTCAGATCTGAGTTTTGTTTGCGTAAAAGCTGGTTTTATTTCCTACATCAAAGGAATAAATGAATTCTGTACTATGGAGTTTTCTATCATGACATGGTTCCGCCAACCGATGTCTCTAGCCCAAAATCATCATAAGTTGCCCACGATTAAGTTATCAATCCGGTGTTGAGAGTTCGAGATAGATCCAAGTCCGGATGCTCAAATTGTCCGTAATCGGGACACGGCTAATCGATTAGGTTTAAACCTCTGCAGAGGTTTGTACACTTTACCCGCAAGATTCGATCCCTCTCTTTACGTTCTCGCACTTCGTGGTGTTTGAGAACAGATGACGAAACATGCTCTTCCGAAGAGTTCCTCGACCACTTGTCCGGTACTCAACCCATCCTACCGTAGTTCTACATCTGCTAGTACCGCCCCAGCCAGAGTCACAACTAAGGTCAACCAAGCGAGCCCATAATGACTTGCGGTTGCAGGGTAAGCTTCGGGCATGAAGTATTCTTCCGTCTCTTTGAGTCTGGGTGAAGCTTTCCGCAAGATGTCATGGCGCTTCTCCATGCATCCGGCCAACCACTGGTTTCTCCAGGTGCCCGTCAACAAATCCTTCACCCAAGAGTGTGTATTGAATTCTTGTCTCGAGTCTTGAAGTCTTGAGGCCTTGAAGATGCAGTCTTTGCAGATTCCATCATGGAGTTACCGTCATTGACGAGAATCCTCCATTCTCACACCACTCCCGAGTACTCATACCAAACCCCGTCTACTATAGCGTAGCATTAAATAAAATATCGTCCCGGGCTTGGTAACAGGGGGATGGGTTCCTACCTCATGCATACTACTCAACTACAAGGATTCAATAACACTCTTGAGGGTGGTTGCAAAGATGTCACTAAATGCAATAAAACATAGGTATGAAAGCATGGTCAAAGTGAACTTGCCTTGTTGACGATCTTTGAAAACTAGGGATTCGTAGTAGCAAGCTTCGCACTTCGGAAATTCTACCGAGGCAAACAATAACTATAGTAAGCACATAGCATGAGATCACTTAACATAGCAACATAGTAACATAACACACCAAACAAACAATTCAAAACCCAAAGGGAAATCCCAAAGAAAAACCAACTCAAGTTTTCCTACTTCAAACAACAATTAAAAGTAGTTTTATATAACAAAAATTTTCTCAACATAACCTAATCATGGTTTTATGTTAACTTAACAGAAAACAATGCATTAAGCAATTAGGAGCAAAAAGAATCAATTTAAAATCTATTATGAAACTCCTATTAGGCCTAATCCAATTTATATTAAGAAAAATAAAATAAAAGTTTTATTTATTATAAATAAAAGTTCATCCTATGAAGTGACAGAAACTATCCTAGAATAATCAATCACATGTGAAAAGTAAATTGTTTTACTAATTAAAATAATAGGAAAACAATAGCTAGTTAATTAATTAGGATTAACAAGATTATGCTTAAAACTATTTTTTATTAATCCTAAAATACCCAAATTAATTTCTATGGTTTGGCAATGACAAAACAAAGTGGGGACAAAAAGAATCATATAAAAATAATTTTCCTAGCT
Source organism: Aegilops longissima (assembly GCA_021605205.1). Lineage (NCBI taxonomy): Eukaryota > Viridiplantae > Streptophyta > Magnoliopsida > Poales > Poaceae > Aegilops > Aegilops longissima. Next base: position 141,048,210 of record CM038679.1, read on the forward strand.
CATGTTATAACAGATTTACTATTCTGACTAAAACTAAAATAAAGCAATTTTAATTAGTTTTAACATAGCTAAATATATTTTCTACAGAAACTATAGAAAATTTGCAAACCAACAAAAAAAGAATCACCTAAAAATATTAAACAGAATAAAAGATATGAATTTTTCAAAACAGGAACTATTCTGCTAAAACAGAAAACAAAAATAAATGAAAAAGGCCTAATGGGCCTAAACTACGCACTGAGCGTAATATAGACTAAACGGGCCTAGGGTTTAATCGAATCGGGCCGGTCTAAACTAATCTAACTAAAACCAAAATAAACCGGAATAAAACCGGGCTTTTAAAATAGACCGTACCCCTTGGTGTTCTAATCTAGACCCTATGATCTAGACCTAACGGTGGGGGGTTCTCGGCGACTCACCGTGGGAAGACGCAGCGATGGTCGACGGCGGCTCGGGAGGCGGCGTTGGGGGCTCCGGTGGTCCGGGGTGGCGGAGGCCTTGGTGGTCTTGGCGGAGCAAGGAGCTCGGGGTGGGGTCAGGCGAGCTCGGGGTGGTGAGTCGGTCGGTTCTGAGCTCGAGGCGGCGGTGGCGTTCGGGTGATCGACGGCGACGGTGCTCGTGGCTCTGGAACTCAGGCGAGGGCACGGGAGGTGCAGTGGACGGTGTAGAGGCGATTGGTACAAGTGGTGGGGCTCGGGGCGACGGAGGGGTGGCTAGGGCGACAATGGCGCGGTGGCGGAGGCGGAGCTCAGCGAGGCTTATGGGAGAGGAAGAGGTCCGCGAGGGGCGAGGGGAAATGGGGTGAGGGGAGGGGTATGAATAGGGGGGTCGGCTTGAGCGAGGGGCGGATCGGGAGGATCGGGAAGATCCGGAGATCGCGGGGTTTCATGGAGCTGGGCGGGTGGCGTCTTGAGGGGAAGATGGGTGGGGTCCACCGTCGGGAGGGGAGGCGGCGTTTGGGTCGGGCGACCGGGGCGAATCGGTTTCGGCGAGGGGAGCTCGGGCGTGGGCTGCGCTGGTTGGCTCGGGCGCTGGTGGGGCTGGTTGGCTGGCCTGGCTGGGCCAGCCTCGGCTGGCTGGGCCGATTGGCTGGTGGCACTGGGTCTCTTTTTTTAATTTTATTTTTAAATAAAACAAAAACAGAGATATCTTTTAAAATATAAATATTTTATATAGGACATATATATACCAAAATGATCGGGGGAATATTCCCTATCATTTGAACATTTTTCCAAAGGCAAAATCCAAACTTTATAAAAATCCATTAAATAAAATTCAGATTTGAATCCAAAACTTTTGGCAATGTTTTCCTCTGATATTTTTGGAGTGTCATGTTTACTCCTCTCATACTTTTGATCAAGTATTTATCAGGTATATTTTTTGAAATGATTCCCACTTGCCAAAGTTTGAATTCAAATTTCAAAACTCAAATTCTTCTGAAACTTCAAATGGCACTTTCAAATGACTTTCAATTTGATACTTTTTAACTTCCAACTCATATTTCATATAATTGAAGAAGTCATTTTATCTTCCCTCATGAAAATCATTGAGTTGCATAAAGCTTTGAATTTGAAATATTCCCAAATGAAATTCAAATCTTTTTCCAAAACCCTTTTCATTTCAACATGGAAGAAGTCATGTCAACTTCACTCTAGGGTTTGGTGTTGCAATGAACTTGAGTTCATTGGGATCCAAAAAAGACAAAGGGGAAAGTTTGGGAAAGTCATTTCATTCCCTCTCATCCAACTTTCAAAAGTTTTCAAATTCCACTCAGTTTCACTCAATCAATCAAACAATAAGTCAGACAATAAGCATAGTTATTTATTTAATATAACATTCCAAAATTTAGAATTTTGGGATGTTACAACTTTGAGCGAAAATCATCGAGTGAGAAAAAACCCAAAAACCAAACCCCTACAAACCCAAAGTGATTGAGCATCACTGAAGAGATTGATCCTGCGTGGATCCGACGCTTGTTACCTTTGAAGACTGTGCTTCTTCCAGACGGTTAGGCGTCATGGTCTAGAGCATCCAAGAGGAATTGTGGATCGCCGAGTGACCAAGTCTGTGAAGGTTTGGAAGTCGCCTGAAGACTTACCACGAGTGATTGGATGAGGTCTGTGTGACCTTAGTTCAAGGAGAATACGGTGAGGACTTGGTGTCTGAGCTGCGTGCTCAGCGACTGGTGTCCGGACTGTCGCCCTCGAGTTTAAATACTCAGCCGCTCCAACCAGACGCACAAACCGAGACAAGAGTTGGAACTGGTCTACCAAATCATTGTCTTCACCAACCTAACTGGTTCTATTTCCTCAACCCTTTCATTTCCTCATTATTGTGTTGAGTGTTTGTTCATATCTGTGTTTGAAGACTTTGACTGAAGACTTTCTCAATTTCCTCAGTTCAATTTCTTCAGTTTGTTTGTCTTCATCTTGTGCTATCCTGTGTTTACGCTTTCTGTACTCTTTGATTGTCTTCATTTCATCATGATGACCATGCCCGCATTCTCTTATGCTTACTTCTGAGTACTTATTCCGCTGCAAGTAGTTCTTCGCTAAGGAATTTCCTCACCGGCAAATTCCTCAGTGAAGAATTCATAAAAATCGCCTATTCACCCCCCCTCTAGTCGATATAACGCACTTTCAACTAACCATACTCACAATAACACGTAGGTCTCACAATTACTCATATCAATAATATAATCAGCTAGCGAGCCATAATAATAAAACTCGGATGACAACACTTTCTCAAAATAATCATAACATGATATAACAAAATGGTATCTCGCTAGCCCTTTCTGAGACCCCAAAACATAAATGCAGAGCACCTTTAAAGATCAAGGACTGACTAAACATTGTTATTCATGGTAAAAGAGATCCAGTCAAGTCATACCCAATATAAACCAATTATAATGAATGCAAACGACAGTGTGCTCTCCAGCGGGTGCTTTTTTATAAGAAGGGTGATGACTCAACATAAAAGTAAATAGATAGGCCCTTCGCAGAGGGAAGCAGGGATTTGTAGAGGTGCCAGAGCTCGATTTTGAAATAGAGATAAATAATATTTTGAGCGGTATACTTTCACTGTCAACGCAACAACTATGAGATGGCTGTATCTTCCATACTACATGCATTATAGGCAGTTCCCAAACAGAATGGTAAAGGTTTATACTCCCCCTCCTCCACAAGCATCAATCCATGGCTTGCTCGAAACAACGAGTGCCTCCAACATTCAACGGGTCCCAGCGGGAGTTTTGTTTAATTATTTTGATTTGCTTTGATCTTTTTGGATCATGGGATTGGGCATCCGGCCACGGCCCTTTCTCATGAATGAGGAGCGGAGTCCACTCCTCTTGAGAATAACCCACCTAGCATGGAAGATATAGGCAGCCCTAGTTGCACATGAGCTGCTCGAGCATACAAAACAGCATTTCATTTGAAGGTTTGGAGTTTGGCACATACAAATTTACTTGGAACGGCAGGTAGATACCGCATATAGGAAGGTATAGTGGACTCATATGGAACAACTTTGGGGTTTAAGGAGTTTGGATGCACAAGCAGTATTCCCGCTTAGTGCTGTGAAGGCTAGCAAAAGACCGGGAAGCGATTAAGCGAGAGAGCGACAACGATCGTAAACATGCGTTAAAATTAATTTACACGAATATAAGCATGAGTAGGATATAATCCACCATGAACATAAATATCATGAAGGCTATGTTGATTTGATTCAACTACATGCGTGAACATGTGCCAAGTCGAGTCACTCAATTCATTCAAAGGAGGATACCATCCCATCATACCATATCATAATCATTCTAATAGCATGTTGGCACGCAAGGTAAATCATTATAATTCATAGCTAATCAAGCATGGCACAAACAACTATAATCTCTAAATGTCATTGCAAATATGTTTACTTCATAATAGCTAAATCAGAAACGATGAATCATCATATTTACAAAAACAAGAGAGGTCGAGTTCATACCATCTTTTCTCATCCCAATAAGTACATCATATATCATCATTATGGCCTTTCACTTGCACGACCAAACGGTGTGAATAATAATAAGAGTGCACGTGCATTGGACTAAGCTGGAATCTGCAAGCATTCAACTCAAGAGAGAAGACAAGTAATATGGGCTCTAAGTTAAATAAACGATCATGCATATGAGAGCCACTAAGCATTTTCAATATGGTCTTCTCGACCCCCAAAGAAAGGAAAAGAAAAATAAAAACTATTTACACGGGAAAGCTCCCAACAAGTAAAAAGAAGAACGGGAAATATTTTTGGGTTTTCTTTTTAATTATTACTACTACGGCAGGAAAAATAGACTAACTAATTCTTTTTGTTTTTTTCTTAAGGTTTAATAAACACACAAGAAGAAAGCAGGAAAAAGAAATTTAAACTAACATGGATATTACAGTGAAAGAGTATGAGCACCGACATCTAGCAATGAGTGTGTGTGAGCATAAATGTAATGTCGGTGAGAAATACGTACTCCCCCAAGCTTAGGCTTTTGGCCTAAGTTGGTCTATTGCCAGGGATAGCCTGGCGGATACCCATAGGTGTAGCTGGGGTCATACTGTGACGCAGAATAGTTGGGATCATAATGTGATGAAGAGGACTCTGATTGCCACTAGCTGGCAACCGCCTCAGGATCCCAAGAATAAACAGACATTCGTGGAGGCTCATCTCGTGGTTCCGGTTCTGGGGCTGGTGCAGGATTCCGATAGGCTTGAACAGCCGCCCACGAAACAATGTAAGGCCCTGTAGACAAGTTAAACAAAGAGGGAGCATGCAAAGTAATAGTCTCACGATGATGTTTATCAAATTATAATTTATATTTAAGCTCCCCTTTGCGACTCTTAACAAGAAAATCATGCGCTAGCATACTCTTATAATCTAAATAAGCACGGGGCAGCGTTGTTTCTTCTTTCTCCTCATGCCTAATAGGTATCTCAAAATATTCAGTTAGGCGTGAAGCATAAATGCCGCCAAAGACGGGGCCCTTAGTACGGTTCAGACTTAACCGTCTAGCAACAATTCCACCCATACTAACAGAGTTATTGCGGCATAAACCATGGAACAAAATAATAATATCAGGAATACTAAGGTTCCCATAGTTCCCGCGACCAATCAAGCAACGACTAGCAAATAAGGCAAAGTAGCGCAGAACAGGGAAATGTATGCTAGTAATTCTTGCATCAGAAACCTTCCTGGTTTCTCCCACAGTGATAGTGTTAATAAAAGCTTCCACTTCATTACGGTGTGGTTCATCTAAGGTGCCCTCAAAAGGTATTTTGCAAACCTCGCAAAATTCAGCTAATGTCATCTCCTTAACAACGTCATATAAATGGACTCTACTGTTGGAGGTGATTTCTTAGGGAAAAAGTAGAAGTTCTGCACAAAAGTATTTGTTAGGTAAGAGATACTGATGACGTTGGTCGCGGAGGAAGTTGGTGAGGCCGGCGTTCTCAATTATTAGATAGAAATCCTCATAAATCCCGGCTCTCCTCAAGAAGTCATCGGAAGGCCATTCACGCGGCCGAACCTCCGCGATATGAGGCAAATTAAATTTGGGCTTCTGTTCTTCTTCCTTTTGTTTCTCCTTAGAGATTCGGCTCGACGAGCCCCTCAAAAGCCTCTTCATTAATTCTGAAACAATCTGAAATTTTTAGTAACTTCAAATAAAAGTGAACCAACTTCAATAAAACTGATAGCAACTACTCATACAAGTGCCTAGAGCATATATCAAGCATTAGAACTACTTGGAACCATATAAATTTGACATGCAAGCTCAAGAACATGGTCACCTATGCAGCACAAATTTTGCAATGAATAAAGCACTAGAACAAAAACTAATTGGACCACTGGAGGAGTCATATACCAAGGAACAATCTCCCCAAGCAGTTTTGCGAGAGGTGCTTTGAGCATGGAGATCGAAAATCGCAGCAAAAGTTGCTGGAACACGAGCTTGAGTTGGTTTTTCGGGTTTGTGTGAGACAGAGGAAGAAGATGGGTGCAGGGATAAGTGGAGGAGGGCCACCGTGGGCCCATGAGGCAGGGGGGCGCGCCCAGGGGGCTAGGGCGCACCCTCCACCCTCGTGGCCAGGTGGCAGCTCCCCCGCGGTAATTTTTGCACTAAAAATCCTCAAATATTCCCGAAAAATCATATTAAATTGGCATGTCATTCGAGGACTTTTATTTTCGGATATTTTTATATTGCACGGATAAATCGGAGACAAAGCAGAAAAATACTATTTTACTTTATTTCTACTAAGTAATGAGAAAATATAAAGAGGGTACAGAAGGTTGTGCTTCTAGTTTCATCCATCTCATGCTCATAAAAAGAATCCACTAACAAGGTTGATCAAGTCTTGTTAACAAACTCATTCCGATAATCATGGAACCGGAGAAATTTGAATAACACTATGTTACCTCAACGGGATATGGACATCCCCAATAATAAGTATATCATATTTCTTCTTGACAGAGGGAGAGGAAATTCAAAACCTCCAAATATAATCGATGGAATTTTTCCAATAGAGTTGATACTATGAACTTGAGGTTGTTTCCTCGGAAAGTGTACTGTATGCTCATTACCATTAACATGAAAAGTGACATTGCCTTTGTTGCAATCAATAACAGCCCCTGCAGTACTAAGGAAAGGTCTTCCAAGAATAATAGACAAACTATCATCCTCGGGAATATCAAGAATAACAAAGTCCGTCAAAATAGTAACATTTGCAACCACAACAGGCACATCCTCACAAATACCGACAAGTATAGCAGTTGATTTATCAGCCATTTGCAAAGATATTTCAGTAGGTGTCAACTTATTCAAGTCAAGTCCACGATATAAAGAGAGAGGCCTAACACTAACACCGGCTCCAAGATCACATAAAGCAGTTTTAACATAATTTCTTTTAATGGAGCATGGTATAGTAGGTACTCCTGGATCTCCAAGTTTCTTTGGTATTCCACCCTTAAAAGTATAATTAGCAAGCATGGTGGAAATTTTAGCTTCCGGTATCTTCCTTTTATTTGTAACAATATCTTTCATATATTTAGCATAAGGATTCATTCAGTCAATCGCATACGCAAAAAGATGGGTCTAATCATTTCAGCAAAGCGCTCAAAATCCTCATCATCCTTTTTCTTGGATGGTTTGGGAGGAAAAGGCATGGGTTTCTGAACCCATGGTTCACTTTCTTTACTATGTTTCCTAGCAACGGAGTCTCTTTTATCATAACGTTGATTCTTTGATTGTGGGTTATCAAGATTAACAACAGGTTGAACTTCTACATCATTATCATTACTAGGTTGAGCATCATCATGAATATTATCATTAACATTTCCACTAGGTTCATGTTCATTACCAGATTGTGTTTCAGCATCAGACATAGAGATATCATTTGGATTATCAGGTGGTTCGGCAATAGGTTTACTAGAAGTTTGCACAGTCCTATAATTTTTCTTTTTCTTCCTCTTAGAAGAACTAGGTACATCAATATTATTTCTCTGAGAATCTTGCTCGATTCTCTTAGGGTGGCCTTCAGGATACAAAGGTTGCTGAGTCATTCTACCAGTTCTAGTAGCCACTCTAACAGCATAATCATTTTTCTTACTATTCATTTCATCAAGCATTTCTTTCTGAGCTTTAAGTACTTGTTCTACTTGAGTGGTAACCATAGAAGCATGTTTGCTAACAAGTTTAAGTTCACCTCTAATATTAGCCATATAATCATCCAAGAATTTAATCATATCGGAATCATATTTCAATTGTCTACCAAAATAAGCATTAAAATTTTCTTGTTTGACAATAAAATTATCAAACTCATCGAAGCATTGCCTAGCAGACTTATAATGAGGAATATCACCTTCATCAAATCTATAAAGAGAATTGACCTTTACTGCCTGTGTCGGGATATCGGGAGGTTCTTCAGTAAATAAGTAGTTGAGATCATATACTTATTCAACAGGCGGTAAATTAAGACCGTGTATTTCTTCAATAGGAGGTAAATTCTTAACATCTTTAGCTTTAATACCTTTTTCTTTCATGGATTTCTTTGCCTCTTGCATATCTTCGGGACTGAGAAATAGAACACCTCGCTTCTTCGGAGTTGGTTTAGGAATAGGCTCAGTAATTGGCTCAGGAGTTGGCTCGGGAGTTGGCTCAGGAGGTGCCCAATTATTTTCATTTGTCAACATATTATTCAATAAAATTTCAGCTTCATCCGGTGTTCTTTCCCTGAAAAGAGAACCAGCACAACTATCGAGGTAATCTCTGGAAGCATCAGTTAGTCCATTATAAAAGATATCAAATATTTCAGGTTTCTTAAGAGGATGACCAGGCAAAACATTAAGTAACTTGAGAAGCCTCCCCCAAGCTTGTGGGAGACTCTCTTCTTTAATTTGCACAAAATTATATATATCCCTCAAAGCAGCTTGTTTCTTATGAGCAGGGAAATATTTAGCAGAGAAGTAATAAATCATATCCTGGGGACTTTGCACACAACCAGGATGAAGAGAATTAAACAATTTCTTAGCATCACCCTTTAATGAGAATGGAAATATTTTGAGTAAATAAAGGTAGCGCGATCTCTCATTATTAGTAAACAGGGCAGCTATATCATTTAACTTACGAAGATGTGCCACAACAGTTTCAGATTCATAGCCATAAAAAGGATCAGATTCAACCAAAGTAATTATATCTGGATCAACAGAAAAATCATAATAATCCTGATCGGGAACACAGATAGGTGAAGTAGCAAAAGCAGGGTCGGGTCTCATCCTATCTCTAAAAGATTCTTTACTCCATTTAACTAGCAACCTCTTAAGTTCAAATCTATCCTGGCAAGCAAGAACAGCTGCAGTAGATTCAACATTAAAAAGATAACCCTCAGGAATAGCAGGCATATTTTCATCATCACTAACATCATTGTATTCAGTTTCAATATTTTCTCTTTCTCTAGACCTAGAAATTTGTTCATCTAGAAATTCACCAAGGGGCACAGTAGTATCAAGCATAGAAGTAGTTTCATCATAAGTATCATGCATAGCAGAAGTGGCATCATCAATAACATGCGACATATCGGAACGAATAGCAGAAGTAGGTTTAGGCGTCACTAGCTTACTCATAACAGAAGGTGAATCAAGTGCAGAGCTAGATGGCAGTTCCTTACCTCCCCTCGTAGTTGAGGGATAAATTGTTGTCTTAGCGTCTTTCAAATTCTTCATAGTGTCCAGCAGATATAAATCCCAAATGACTCAAAGAATAGAGCTATGCTCCCTGGCAACGGCGCCAGAAAAAGGTCTTGATAACCTACAAGTATAGGGGATCGCAACAGTTTTCGAGGGTAGAGTATTCAACCCAAATTTGTTGATTCGACACAAGGGGAGCCAAAGAATATTCTCAAGTATTAGCAGCTGAGTTGTCAATTCAACCACACCTGGAAACTTAATATCTGCAGCAAAGTGTTTAGTAGCAAAGTAATATGATAGTGGTGGTAACGGTAACAAAAGTAAAGACAACAAAAGTAATGTTTTTGGTATTTTTGTAGTGATGATAACAGTAGCAACGGAAAAGTAAACAAGCGTAAACTAGTATATGGAAAACTCAGAGGCACCGGATCGTGATGGATACTTATGCCGGATGTGGTTCGTCATGTAACAGTCATAACATAGGGTGACAAAGAACTAGCTCCAATTCATCAATGTGATGTAGGCATGTATTCCGTATATAGTCATACGTTCTTATGGAAAAGAACTTGCATGACATCTTTTGTCCTACCCTCCCGTGGCAGCGGGGTCCTATTGGAAACTAAGGGATATTAAGGCCTCCTTTTAATAGAGAACGGGAACAAAGCATTAGCACATAGTGAATACATGAACTCCTCAAACTATGATCATCACGGGAGTGGTCCCGATTATTGTCACTTGAGGGTTGCGGATCATAACACATAGTAGGTGACTATAGACTTGCAAGATAGGATCAAGAACACACATATATTCATGAAAACATAATAGGTTCAGATCTGAAATCATGGCACTCGGGCACTAGTGACAAGCATTAAGCATAGCAAAGTCATAGCAACATCAATCTCAGAACATAATGGATACTAGGGATCAAACCCTAACAGAACTAACTTGATTACATGATAAATCTCATCCAACCCATCACCGTCCAGCAAGCCTACGATGCAATTACTCACGCACGGCGGTGAGCATCATGAAATTGTTGATGGAGGATGGTTGATGATGACGAGGGCGACGAATTCCCCTCTCCGGAGCCCCGAACGGACTCCAGACCAGCCCTCCCGAGAGAGATTAGGGCTTGGCGGCGGCTCCGTATCATAAAACGCGATGAAACTTTCTCTCTGATTTTTTCTCCCCGAAAGCCAATATATGGAGTTGGACTTGGCGTCGGAGGGCCACCAGGGGGCCCACGAGGTAGGGCGGCCCGCCCAGGGGGGAGGGGCGCGCCCCCACCCTCGTGGACAGGGTGTGGGCCCCCTGGTCTTCATCTTTGGCGAGGATTTTTTATTATTTATTCTAAGATATTCCGTGGAGTTTCAGGTCATTCCGAGAACTTTTGTTTTCTGCACATAAAACAACACCATGACAATTCTGCTGAAAACAGCGTCAGTCCGGGTTAGTTCCATTCAAATCATACAAGTTAGAGTCCAAAACAAGGGCAAAAGTGTTTGGAAAAGTAGATAAGACGGAGACGTATCACCTGGCCAGCAGCACCAGGCGGCAAGCCGCGCAGACCCCATCTCCGGCCGGTGAAGGAGCGCACGCTATGACCTATGGCCTCGGCGGACCACTGCGCCACCACTCTCAAGACAACGCTCCGGGCCGGACTGCATGGCATGTGGGCGCCATGGTGAGACCCACGGGCAGCGTCCCCGAGCTTCGTGCCCGCATGATGGATCAAGAGTGCGCACGGGAAGAAGACCATGGCTCGTTCCTTGGGCCAGGCTGGGGCGAGGAGACACCACAAGCTAAGCTCTTTCAGGAACCCCAAGATGGCCTCGATGACCGCGCCGGCGGCAGCAACTATCTGTTACCATTAATTCCTCAGGAGCAAGCTTATGCTAACCGTGTGCCGCAGGAGGTACAGGTCGGCGCGATAGGTGGCTGCCCCAACACTGCAGCCTCTTACCCCTTAGGAGGAGGGCACAAGGGGCTATAGGAGAGGGGCCGAGATCCGGGTTCGTCCCCGCGGCGCTTGGCGCAAGATGTTCTCAGGAGGTAGGCCCTCTGCCGGGGAGGTGCCTCAGGGCATGCCCCCGGCAAAGGACCCGTGGTCGTCGGGGGAACCGCTGGCGACCGCTCTACCCCATTGGCGTCGTCCTTGGTCTCCGGCCGCCGTCAGTGGCGGTAGAGTGTGGCGCAAGGCGGGGCCCTCATCTGGCGATATGAAGCAAGGCCGGTACCTGTGAAGAAGGCCCAGTGCCTGTGAAGCTCGCCGCCCCGTGACACTCTTACGTAATAATGAGTGGGGCTGTACACACCCCGGAGTCTCCGGAGAGCCGCCCTCGGGCCTCGGGGGCTCCCGCCCACGCCTAGTGGCAGCACTTAGCTCCGCGCTGGTGAGAAGACGTCGAAGACTAGACTAGGTGCCGGACGCGGCCTTTTGCTTTTTTGCCTTTTCCTCTGTTGACAAGTTTCTTCGATTTGAATTTAAGTTGGATTTGAGTTCGAGCCTTGCGTGCGTTTGGGGAAGGGGTGTTTAGTCTCGTTTGAGAAACCTCTCGTGTTCTGGTTTCGGCTTTGCGCCCAAAGCTAGTGTCAGCTGCCTCCCCTCGCGAGCCCCTCGTGAGCTGGGCCGGGCCAACCGCGTCCACAGCTCGGACGGCTGTTGCCACGCCCTCTCCGGAGGTTCTTATCGCAGGATCAATGGGTTCATCCAAAAGACACCTATGGCGCTATGGCCCCCGCAGCCCCGCTCGGGGCTCACCAGGGTCAAAAGGTAAACGAGCCAGCTGACCCACCACTGGGCCGGCCGTTAAGCTCACACGCTGCGTAAGATTACCAGGGCATTTACCGCAAACCTTTACATGAGGGGCTTCCCCTCCCAAAATGCTCTCACAGTCTTCAGGGCCAAGCCCGAACCTCTTTCGTGCAGGGTAAACAACAGTGACAAACAATCAGTCGGACATATCACTTGCTGCGTCTTCTGGGTCACCTCCAGAAGCGTCGCTGGCGTCGCTGACATCATTGCCACCACCAACACCTCCGCCAGCACCAGGACCGTCCACCACGCCGCCTTCATCGGCGGCCACGATCACGCCGTCATCATCAGACGCGAAGGCCCTGACAAGGTTGTCCCCGTGATCCTCCACCCATTGCGCTAGGTCGCCCCGGACGGCTATGGGCACCGGTGCGATGGCATCATCGAAGTCGACGTGGGGATCCCTGTCCCGCAGATAACTAAAGACACGGGAGAAATCGCGCCCGAGCAAGGCTCGGCTCCTCTCCTCGATGAGCCAACGATACCTCTCGGAGTGGTTCTCCAGGAGCGTCACCACATTAGCAAAATACTGGAGGTTGCCGGCATAGTTGGTCTCATGCGGCTCCTTAGCGGCGGCCTCGCAAATGTTGCCCAGGGCCGCGTTAGCCCGTTCCCTGAGCGTACGGAGCATGGGGGCATCCTCGTGCTCCAGAACCCGCTGCCGATAGATCTCGTCCTTGTTCTGCCGTGCGGTGGCCTCGGCGCCCTCAATCCTCTGTCGGAGAAGAAGCAGTTCGGCGCGGGAGGAGGTCAGCTCCGCCTGCGCTGCACAAAGGGAGGCTGCGGAGGAGTCCGCACCCCGCGTCACTTCGTCTAGTTTGGCCTTGAGGGCCGCGGTCCTGCCCTCAGCTTCGGCCCTGACCAACTCCAACCTCAACTCATACTGGTGCTCGAGGCCTGAGCAAGCTTCCGCTACGCGGCGGTCGATCTCTTCTTGGGCTCAGGCTTCACGCACAGCGACATCATCATCTGCCTGAGCCACCAGGCGCTCCCTCGTCTCCAACCGCTCAAGGTCGAGGTTGCGCTCGGCGGCCTCCAGCATTAGCACTTCCTCGCACTTCTGGAGCTCCGCCTGGTCGACGGAAGCCTGCTTCAGCGACACAAGTGCAGCCTGGCGCAACTCCACCTGCTGCTCCAGAGAGTTGCTCCAGGCTTGGAGCTCCCACGAACGCTCCTCCGCGTCCCTACGCCGCCGATATGCTTCCAGGGCCTCCTTGACGGCTCGAGAGCAAGCCTCTCGCGAGGCCGCCAGCGACGCCTCAGCCTTCGCATTGTCAAGGTCATGCTGGTGACGCGCGAGGGCAACGGCTACCTTCAGCTTGCGCCTCTCCTCAACAAGGAGCAAACCTTTGGCCTCGAGACTCGCGTTCTCGCCGGCAAGCTCCGCCCCGAGCCGGTTCACCGCGTCCGTCGCCCCACGGAGAAATTCTTCACGTCGGGCGCGGCGTTCACAAGCACGCCTCAGCACGTCTTACGCGTCACCCTCTGTTGCTGGTGTATGCGGAGGGCCTAGAGGCGGCGCACCTCCCGGTGCAGGGCAGGGGGCTGGCGCCCCAACAATCGCCGGACGGGCCTCGCCAGGGGAAGGGCCTGGCGCCGGTCCGTCCCCAGAAGGAGAGCTCAAGATTGACTTCAGCCAGCCACCGTCCGCGTTCGAGGAAGGGGCGCGGGGCAAGCTGGCTATGCCCCAGGAGAACTCGTGGAGGGAGGACAGCAGGCGCGCAGGCTCGGGATGCCCAGCTGAATGGGCCACCTCTCCAACCGGCTGAGTGATAAGGGCGCAACTTGAAGCCGACGCACCAAGGATCAGCAACGAGGACGGAGCTTGGCGAGATGGCTCCTTGGCCGTCTCCACGAATTCGGCAGGAAGGGCCCTGAAAGGCCACGGTCATCTGCAAGAACCGAGAAGTAGAGGAGCAAAGAGAGAGGAGGACTTACTCGTCCGTGGCGAAGTACCTCCTGCACTTCAGCAAGCGGCAAGGGCGATCGTCACCGCCCGAGGCCTCCTTCCTCTTGCGGAGGGCCACGAAGTCTACGCAGAACCAGCCTAAGCGCTCGGCGCAGGGGTTGGTTTGTGGCATGGAGGAGGCGGTAAGGTGATCAGCGCCAATGGGACCAGCCTGGGGGACGCCACCAGGCGCCGCCTCATGAGGGACGACTGGGGCCTCGAGAGCCCCAACCTCGGGAGCCGGAGGCTGTGACTCCTCACCTGTCACTATTCCGGAATAAGCTCCGGGAGATGCCGCCCTCAGGGCTCCGCGCGGCGTCACCACCTCAACGTCGTCCCCTTCAACTCCCAACGGTTCTCGTCTCCCTGCTCCATCACCTGAGACAGAGCCACTTCGGGCGACCGAAAGAGCGACTACGGCAACTGGGTTCTCACGAGGCCCCCTGAGGCCAGCCGGGCGCAGCCCCCACTCGTCAAAGCTGGGCATCTGCTTCACGAAATCGGCCCTACCCGAACAGAGGTACAAGAGGGCACCACCATGTCGAAGGCTGCCTGGGGAAGGATCGCCAACCAGGACCCTAAGCACCGTCCACAGCACTTCAGGCGCCAGGTCCCCCTCCTGAAGTCGCATGCGGTCTTCGCGCCATGCAAAGTCCCACATCCGATGAGAGTGGCGCTGGAGAGGATGCGACACTGGATGAACTCCTTCACCACCTTGGGTGCCGTCACGTTGAGCGCCCTCAAGCTCTCGAAGCAGCGCTGCATTTAATGCAAGCCGAAAGTGTCATGGCGTGTCGTGACCCCAGCCTGAGTTGGGAACAGCAGGCAAGGTAGGGTGCGAGAGCAGGGGGCTGGGCACCCCAACGTCCACATACAACCACCGCTCTCTGAACTTGGCCTCAAGGGGAGGGAGTCCGAAATCGATCCCGGAAGCAGCCGTCTTTGGCACCGCAAGGAAGCTCACACACCCCGAGCATTGAGTAGGATCACTCAGGCGCAAAGAGAAGAAGTGACGCAACAGGGCAACGGAAGGAGGGATGCCCACCATTGCCTCACAGACAAAGGCGAAGACAGCCAGGAGGGTAATGGACTCAGGCCCGAGATGCATCATGTGGATCTGATAGTGGGAGAGCACCGCATTGAAGAAAGCGGAAAAGGGGGGAACCAGACCCGACCACAGGGCATCCGCGAAGAACCGGACCTCCGTCACAACCTTGTCGAAGGAGGCATGGGACACAGGCCATGCCGTGGTCCTGCCGCACTCGTTGAAGATGGTGGCAAGAGCAGAGCGGACCTTGCCCAAGGCCTCGGGGTTGAGTATGATAGATCGATCGACGGCGGGGGCCACCGCTGGAGGCGAGCGGGACGAAGGCGTGGGCTTCTTCACCTTTTCCTTCTTCGTTGGCGCCATGGCGACAGGAAGGGTGAGAGTCCGAGTTGGATTAAGGGCGGAAGTTGGAGCCAGAGGAAGAAGGAAGGGCCAGGAGTGCGCGGACGGCGAAAGGGGAATGGTTGTGTGCAACCCTGGGTCCGCTTAGCCGGGCGTGTAATGAGGCATCGTGGGGAAGCGGAGAGGCCCACGACCAATCAATCGCCACGCGGAGCCCAAGGCCGCAGGTTGTTGGGGCCCACGGCGCTTCGCACTTGCCCCTTCGCTTCTCTGCTAAGCCAAGTCCGGGCGCGCCTTGGGCCCGGGGGCTACTGTCGGCGTTCTGGGAACGGGGGACCCCAGACTTGCCTGCCTGTGGCCTGCGGCATGGCTCAAGTGGGGGCCCAGCGCGGCCCAGCTTCATCAGCTCAAGCTCAAGACCCTCGCGAGGGGCCAAGCCTCGCGGGGCGGACGACAGGAACCTTCCTCAGGAGCAGCCTCGTCAGGCAGGCTCACGAGGAGGCGAAGAGATCAAGGCAGGGTACCTCACGAGGGTGCCCCGTGACGCAAGCCCTGATGATCGAGGTGAGGTGGGCGCCAGCCTGCGTAGTGTCCTCGTTTCCCCTTTGGTGCAAAGGAGGCAAGCACAGGCCAAGGCATCAGGCAAAGGTTACCGCTTCGGTGCAACAAGACCAAGGCCAGCGGAGCGGCAGGACGGAGGTCATCGTGGAACCCAGGACGGTGTCATCGTCAGAGCCTTTGGCAGCCGAAGACCAACTTTAGTTAGGATAAGTGTACTAGATGTTCCCCTTCTAAATGGCCAATTGTTGGCGCTCTTCCCGCTCATTATTTGGGAAGAGGTCCAGGGCCTCCCTCTATAAATAGGACTAGCCACCACAGAGAGAGGGGGAGGGGTCGAACCTACCAGAGAGAGAGAGAGGGAGAGAAGCGACTGGACTCACCCAAGCAGTCCGTCGCACCAGCTCAGGAACAGCCCCTTGCGAGGCTATTCTTCCTATGTACTGTTCTTCATCAGCCCCGGAGGCAATCCACCACACCACACACTGGAGTAGGGTATTACACCACAACCGTGGCCCGAACTAGTATAAATCTTGTGTCTCTTGTGTTGTTCATCGTTCCTAGTTTAGATCCCTTGCAAACCCTTAACGCGTGAGCTGGTAGGGGAAAGATCTCCGCGCACCCTGCAGTTGAACCTCAAGGGTCTGCGGAACCGTGTCGACAAAGCACCGCTGGGTGCCGCCCTGCTGCAGAGCAACCCGGATGTTATGAACGTCTGGCGAGCAAAGCTGATGACTACTCAATAGTTCGATGTGCCATGCTTTACGGCTTAGAACCGGGACTTCAACGACGTTTTGAACGTCATGGAGCATATGAGATGTTCCGGAGTTGAAGTTAATATTTCAAGCAAATGCCCGGATGAGAGATATGAAGTCTCCAATAAGTTCTATAGCTGCAAGATGGAGGAGAATAGTTCATCGGTGAGCATATACTCAAGATGTCCGGGTATAATAATCACTTGATTCAACTGGGAGTTAATCTTCCGGATGATAGCGTCATTGACAGAATTCTCCAATCACTGCCACCAAGCTACAAGAGCTTCGTGATGAACTATAATATGCAAGGGATGGATAAGACGATTCCCGAGCTCTTCGCAATGCTAAAGGTTGCGGAGGTAGAAATCAAGAAGGAGCATCAAGTGTTGATGGTCAACAAGACCACTAGTTTCAAGAAAAAGGGAAAAGGGAAGAAGAAGGGGAACTTCAAGAAGAACAACAAGCAAGTTGCTGCTCAGGAGAAGAAACCCAAGTCTGGACCCAAGCTTGAAACTGAGTGCTTCTACTGCAAGCAGACTGGTCACTGGAAGCGGAACTGCCCCAAGTATTTGGCGGATAAGAAAGATGGCAAGGTGAACAAAGGTATATGTGATATACATGTTATTGATATGTACCTTACTAGAGCTTGCAGTAGCACTTGGGTATTTGATACTGGTTCTGTTGCTAACATTTGCAACTCGAAAGAGGGACTAAGGATTAAGCGAACACTGGCCAAGGATGAGGTGACGATGCGCGTGGGAAATGGTTCCAAAGTCGATGTGATCGCGGTCGGCACGCTACCTCTACATCTACCTTCGGGATTTGTTTTAGACCTAAATAATTGTTATTTGGTGCCAGCGTTGAGCATGAACATTATATCTGGATCTTATATGATGCGAGACGGTTATTCATTTAAATCAGAGAATAATGGTTGTTCTATTTATATGAGTAATATCTTGTATGGTCATGCACCCTTGAAGAGTGGTCTATTTATGATGAATCTAGATAGTAGTGATACACATATTCATAATGTTGAAGCCAAAAGATGCAGAGTTGATAATGATAGCGCAACTTATTTGTGGCACTGCCGTTTAGATCATGTCGGTGTAAAGCGCATGAAGAAACTCCATACTGACGGACTTTTGGAACCACTTGATTATGAATCACTTGGTACTTGCGAACCGTGCCTCATGGGCAAGATGACTAAAACGCCCTTCTCCGGTACTATGGAAAGAGCAACAGATTTGTTGGAAATCATACATACAGATGTATGTGGTCCGATGAATGTTGAGGCTCGTGGCGGATATCGTTATTTTCTCACCTTCACAGATGATTTAAGCAGATATGGGTATATCTACTTAATGAAGCATAAGTATGAAACATTTGAAAATTTCAAAGAATTTCAGAGTGAAGTTGAAAATCATCGTGACAAGAAAATAAAGTTTCTACGATCTGATCGTAGAGGAGAATATTTGAGTTACGAGTTTGGTCTACATTTGAAACAATGCGGAATACTTTCGCAACTCACGCCACCTGAAACACCACAGCGTAATGGTGTGTCCGAATGTCATAATCGTACTTTACTGGGTATGGTGTGATCTATGATGTCTCTTACTATACCGCAATCATTTTGGGGTTATGCTTTAGAGACGGTCGCATTCACATTAAATAGGGCACCATCGAAATCCGTTGAGACGACGCCTTATTAACTGTGGTTTGGCAAGAAACCAAAGTTGTCGTTTCTTAAAGTTTGGGGCTGCGATGCTTATGTGAAAAAGCTTCAACCTGATAACCTCGAACCCAAATCGGAGAAATGTGTCTTCATAAGATACCCAAAGGAGACTGTTGGGTACACCTTCTATCACAGATCCGAAGGCAAGACATTTGTTGCTAAAAATGGATCCTTTCTAGAGAAGGAGTTTCTCTCGAAAGAAGTGAGTGGGAGGAAAGTATAACTTGATGAGGTAATTGTACCTGCTCCCTTATTGGAAAGTAGTTCATCACAGAAACAGGTTTCTGTGACACCTACACCAATTAGTGAGGAAGTTAATGATGATGATCATGAAATTTCAGATCAAGTTGTTACTGAACCTCGTAGATCAACCAGAGTAAGATCCGCACCAGAGTGGTACGGTAATCCTGTTCTGGAAGTCATGCTACTAGATCATGATGAACCTATGAACTATGAAGAAGCGATGGTGAGCCCAGATTCCGCAAAATGGCTTGAAGCCATGAAATCTGAGATGGGATCCATGTATGAGAACAAAGTGTGGACTTTGGTCGACGTGCCCGATGATCGGCAAGCAATTGAGAATAAATGGATCTTTAAGAAGAAGACTGACACTGACGGTAATATTACTGTCTACAAAGCTCGACTTGTTGCGAAAGGTTTTTGACAAGTTCAAGGGGTTGACTACGATGAGACCTTCTCACCCGTAGCGATGCTTAAGTCTGTCCGAATCATGTTAGCGATTGCCGCATTTTAGGATTATGAAATTTGGCAGATGGATGTAAAAACTGCATTCCTGAATGGATTTCTGGAAGAAGATTTGTATATGATGCAACCGGAAGGTTTTGTCGATCCAAAGGGAGCTAACAAAGTGTGCAAGCTCCAGCGATCCATTTATGGACTGGTGCAAGCCTCTCGGAGTTGGAATAAACGCTTTGATAGTGTGATCAAGGCATTTGGTTTTGTACAGACTTTTGGAGAAGCCTGTATTTACAAGAAACTGAGTGGGAGCTCTATAGCATTTCTGATATTATATGTGGATGACATATTACTGACTGGAAATGATATAGAATTTCTGGATAGCATAAAGGGATACTTGAATAAGAGTTTTTCGATGAAAGACCTCGGTGAAGCTGCTTACATATTGGGCATTAAGATCTATAGAGATAAATCAAGATGCTTAATTGGACTTTCACAAAGCACATACCTTGACAAAGTTTTGAAGAAGTTCAAAATGGATCAAGCAAAGAAAGGGTTCTTGCCTGTGTTACAAGGTGTGAAATTGAGTAAGACTCAATGCCCGACCACTTCAGAAGATAGAGAGAAAATGAAAGATGTTCCCTATGCTTCAGCCGTAGGCTCTATCATGTATGCAATGCTATGGCGGCGCGGCAAGGCAAGCGGGGCGAACTATGCGGCGGCACTGACGAGCAGCAGCACCAGGGGCGCATGATAGCGGGCGCGTGCGCAGCAGCAGTCGAGGCCAAGGCCTACAGGCGGGCACGCGCGGAGGCGCGGTCGTAGGCGGACCGAGGGGAGGTGCGGCGAGCACGGCGACTATTTGTCGTGGAAATTAGAGGGATGGGGGGGGACAGCGGCTCACAGCACACTCGACGACGGCGTAGCAGGCTCGGGGTTGCGCTCGTGGTGGCGATTCGTCGACAACGAGGTAGAAGCGACAGCCGACGATGGGGATCGACGATTGCAACGGCGTGAGGGCGTCCCTCAAGGAAATATGCCCTAGAGGCAATAATAAAGTTATTATTTATTTCCTTATATCATGATAAATGTTTATTATTCATGCTAGAATTGTATTAACCGGAAACATAATACATGTGTGAATACATAGACAAACAGAGTGTCACTAGTATGCCTCTACTTGACTAGCTCATTAATCAAAGATGGTTATGTTTCCTGACCATAGACATGGGTTGTCATTTGATTAACGGGATCACATCATTAGGAGAATGTTGTGATTGACATGACCCATTCCGTTAGCTTAGCACCCGATCGTTTAGTATGTTGCTATTGCTTTCTTCATGACTTATACATGTTCCTATGACTATGAGATTATGCAACTCCCGTTTATCGAGGAACACTTTGTGTGCTACCAAACGCCACAACGAATCGGGTGATTATAAAGGTGCTCTCTGGTGTTTCGAAGGTACATGTTGGGTTGGCGATTTCGAGATTAGGATTTGTCACTCCGATTGTAGGAGAGGTATCTCTGGCCCTCTCGGTAATGCACATCACTTAAGCCTTGCAAGCATTTCAACTAATGAGTTAGATGCGGATGATGTATTCTGAACGAGTAAAGAGACTTGCGGTAACGAGATTGAACTAGGTATTGAGATACCGACGATCGAATCTCAGGCAAGTAACATACCGATGACAAAGGGAACAACGTATGTTGTTATGCGGTCTGACCGATAAAGATCTTCGTAGAATATGTGGGAGCCAATATGAGCATCCAGGTTCCGCTATTCGTTATTGACCGGAGACGTGTCTCGATCATGTCTACATAGTTCTCGAACCCGTAGGGTCCGCACGCTTAACGTTACGATGGCAGTTTTATTATGAGTTTATGTGTTTTGATGTACTTAAGGTTGTTCGGAGTCCCGGATGTGATCACGGACATGACGAGGAGTTTCGAAATGGTCAAGACATGAAGATCGATATATTGGAAGCCTATGTTTGGACATCGGAAGTGTTCCGGGTGAAATCGGGATTTTTCCGGAGTACCGGGAGGTTACCGGAACCCCCCGGCAACTTAATGGGCCTTAGTGGGCCTTGGAGGAAGAGAGGAGAGGAGGCTAGGGCAGGGCCGCGTGCCCCTCCCCCTAGTCCAAATAGGACAAGGAGAGGGGGGCGGCGCCCCCCCCCTTTCGTTTCTCCCCTCCACCTCTTCCCCCCCCCTCTCTCTCCTAGTCCAACATGGAAAAGGGGGGGAGTCCTACTCCCTCCGGCGCGCCTCTCCCCTTGGCCGGCCACACCGCCCCTTGCTCCTTTATATACGGGGGCAGGGGGCACCCCAAAGATACAACAATTGATCTGTTTGATCTTTTAGCCGTGTGCGGTGCCCCTCTCCACCATAGTCCACCTCGATAATACTGTAGCGGTGCTTAGGCGAAGCCCTGCGTCGGTAGAACATCAACATCGTCACCATGTTGTCGTGCTGACGGAACTCTCCCTCAACACTCGGCTGGATTGGAATTCGAGGGACGTCATCGGGCTGAACGTGTGCTGAACTCGGAGGTGTCGTACGTTCGGTACTTCATCGGTCGGATCGTGAAGACGTACGACTACATCAACCACGTTGTGCTAACGCTTCCGCTTTCGGTCTACGAGGGTACGTGGACAACACTCTCCCCTCTCGTTGCAATGCATCACCATGATCTTGCGTGTGCGTAGGAATTTTTTTGAAATTACTACGTTCCCCAACAGTCCCTACTCGCGCGACTTGCCATAGATGAAGAGGGTGAAGGTGCACGTATCCTGGACCTGCTGGATAGGCGAGGGGAGGCCGGTGTCCGCACCAACGTCGACGGCGCAGCCATGGGAGCTCTCAGACGCGGCTCGATTTGGTGGAGAACGGCGCCAGAGGGGAAAAATGGAGGGAGCTAGGGTTCATGGCAGAGAGAGGGGCGTCGAGGGAGGGCTCTTATCCAACTCTTCAACCGCGAGATGGGCGGCAGCGCGACATCCGCGTGCTGGACGGTGCACGGGCGTCCACAGGAGCGAGGTGAACAGGAGGTAGGAGGAGCGTGAATGGGCTGGGCCAGCTGTGTACTGGGGCCATTAGGGCCCGGTGCATAGTAGTTAGCTGGGCTCCTTTTGTTTTTGTTTATATTCTGCTATTCTTTAGTTCACCTCTGTTTTGCATTATTTTGAGGTAGTACTAAATGAATTTATTTATAGGTGCAACTTTGCACGTAATTACTAGGTAGGATTCTGAAGCCACACACAAGGTCTCAATTTATTAGGAGAAGTTTCACCATTTATTTAAATTGTAAATGATAAATTAAATGCTACTGGTCCAAGTCCAAATAGGTTAATGGCATTTCAAATACTCAACTAAGGTTGGGTCTTATATAATAATTAGTTAGTGAATATTTTCAACCCAACAAACATTTTTGTTTTACTGCTCGAAGAAATAATTTATTCGACTTATTTTAAATTTGAAAAAGGCTTTGATTTTTGGACAAGTGGCAAGCTTCATAGTAATCATGATGACAAGGCCACCATTAGGGGGAGATTACTGTAGCATGATTCTCGGGGTGTTACAAATCTCCTCCACTACAAGAAATCTCGTCCCGAGATTTAAGGGATGGAGTAAGGTGGAAAAGACTCGGGAAGGACCAAGCTCAACACAAGATAGGTACCTAGGTTCTATGTCGGTGAACGTGGCATAGAGGCATCTCTCGAGTTGAAACTTAATAAAACATCGAGAGCAAAGTATGAAGGTACAATAGGAAGTTTCAACAGAATGGACAAACGAATGACACCTGAACGGAGTGAGAGAAAGGGGTTCAGAGCATCGGGGATAGATCATCTCTCGGAAGGTGGCTCGTGACATGATAAGAAGCCAAATGCAAGAATATTTCGGAATCAAGGTTGTACAGGAGAGTGAGGTTTCGATCATGTGGAACTGTGGGGTATGGGCCCACCATGTGGGTTAAAAGTAGAAAGGGGCCGGTAGCAAGGCATCTCAGGTGATAGACTTTCAGGTATGTTGCCTACAACGTTGGTACCAAGGGCGAGGGACGAAGAGAACTATTTTCCTGCTCGTTGAATGAGGCGGACCAATAGGCAAAGTTCTCGTCCATCGTGGTTACCGGAATGTCATCAACATTAGTAACAGGGTCGTACTGACCGAATTGTACCTTGAGGCATTTTTATAAGCAGGGAATTATTTCTTATTTATCATATAGATCAAAAGAAAGACTAACAAACCAATGGAAAGGAAAAGTGATTATCAGGATTAATCAGATCAAAGGAAAGGAAAAATGTGTTTGCGCACAAGAATTTAGGGTATATCCTTCCCAAGGAAAGGCGGGGCATGATATACATGATAGGACAGCAAGTTCAAAAAGTATTTAGACAAAGGGGCGAGGGAAGAATCATGATATTACCCATACAACGGTGTGAGGGTAATTGAACGAGAAACATTTTGGTATTATGCTTCCGGCGTTCTTATTGATATTCGGAATACCACAGTCATGCTTCGATGCAGCAATGATATGGCGTCAATTAAATATTGGGTTCGAAAATCTCAAGAGATGCCGAGAAACAATTCCAAGATAACTCAGAACGTAGGAATAACCAAGCACAACTAGGGATGTGTTGGCATAAAGTCAAGATGTCATCGATGATATCACAAATCATCGAGGGGCAGGAATGGTATTTCTAGCCATGAATTCAATTGACATCTCTTAAGAAGCCAAAGTGTTGACGGTGATCATGACAAATTTCGTCAAGAGACTCTATGAAGATGCCATCGAGCAGAAAAGGAAGGATGAAGTGAAAGGCTATGATAACCACGGATTCGACACAAGCTTGAAGTCAAGCTTGTTGTTCGAGGTGAAATGATAAGATGAGGAAGATCGACGTAAGCTTAGCTCATCGTCGGAAGTTGCTCCGGGCATAAGGACCAGGTAGCACAGTTAAAAGTTGACACAATAAAAATATCGCCGATCAGGCTAGGAATGATGTGATGGGGTATAAAACTTCCCAGTATCAAGTACTAGGTGTAATGCCGAAAGGTAAATCGGAGTAGAGATTGGACGAGGGAAATGATTTGCAGAGGATTAGTATTTTAACTTATCCAGTAAATGGAATCAAGGAGGAAATATGGTCGGAACCACGATTGCAAAGGATCAATTCATGGATACAAGATGAACTTGTACCAAAGAAATAATTATTTTTACGAGAAGCTTCCATGATAAGTTCTACATCGGGTCCATGGGCATGATCACAAAGGTTCAAGGTCGACTCACACTTCTTCAATGCATAACCTTTCATTCACTCCTTGTTTTTGGATGAAATTGTAATGCAGAGGATTTAGTCATGGTACCGTAAGAGAAATGCGACTCGTGAGAACTCTCGGGTTCACGGGATTATGGAAGGCATAAGTTCAACCCATCGGGGCATTTTTACGAATCTATACAACCACCAACCAAGCAAAAGATACGAGTTCAAAAGCAGAGTATCGGAGTCAAAGCAGATGATACAATTTACCGAAGGTATTTTGTATCAGGGAAAAACTCACAAGAATTTGGATGTGAAGGACATTGTCGGATAACAACCCAGCAATGGATCTGGCGATTCATGACAGAGTTGATGTGAGTATCGGTAATCAATCAGATGAAGAAGGGGATGCGAAGGCATCGGCTTATAGAAACGTCTGAATGATTCGATGCTTTGGTACGGAATTATGATTTCAAGACGAAGGATCAGAAGCAGAGGCTCTGATCAAAAGATGAGTAAGTTGAATAGACTTAGAGGTGTACCCGATCAAATCTGGATTGGGAAAGAACCGGCTCATATCTGGAAGGATGTCTGAGCCTGAAAGAAAATTTCCAAGGATTAATTAATGATTGTGAGTATTCGCACACACGCTGAATCCATAGGAACAGAATGACAATCACAAAGAATTTCAAAGAATATTGCTAGACATATGGAATTAATCTTAATGCAAGCAGGCAAGGAGAATCAAGAGCAATAGGCTGCAGAGGACTTTGAAAGATCAGATGGCATTTTCAGGTATTTTGGAAAGCATATGAACAACTGGGGATGAATGAACCCCGGTTAAGTGAATTATCCGCAGTGCAAAAAGAAGCTGCAAAGCAGAAGGCACAAAGGATTCTCGAAACAACGGAGAGTACTAGGGGTATCTTGTAACAACAGGAACAACTAGGGAAGAATGTACAAGCGGCAAGGATGTTATTCACGGGGATTATCTATGATCAGGAACTGCAAGGTAGTGGGCACAAGGTCTCGAGAAACATCGAGGAGTATCTGCATAATCTTCTGGCAAAGCAAGCGATCATCGATAATGTCGGGGCTCTCCGGGTGAAAGTGGGTACGAGAACCTAATGTCAGAGTTAGTAAAATGTTTAACCCGAATAGAAGAGAGATCAAAATCCCAGAGTATAGACGAGGAGTAAAAGATACTAATACCACCCAATGGAGACGTGGGCCCGTAAGACACACGGCCATGTTAGTAAAAGTTTTTGTAGTGACTAGACTCGACATCGGCCAAGGAGTTGGAAAGGGGGCTACCTACAGGCAGTCGGCTCTGATACCAACTTGTGACTCCCTCGATTCAATCGTACACTAATCATAAACGCAAATGTGTACTATCAAGATCAAGGACTCACGGGAAGATATCACAACACAGCTCTAGACACAAATTAAAATAATACAAGCTTTATATTACAAGCCAGGGGCCTCGAGGGCTCGAATACATAAGATCGAATACACAAGAGTCAGCGGAAGCAACAATATCTGAGTACAGACATGAGTTAGACAAGTTTGCCTTAAGAAGGATAGCACAAAAGCAACAACGATCGAAAAGGCAAGGCCTCCAGCCTGGGAGCCTCCTAACTACTCCTGGTTGTCGGCGGTCTCCACGTAGTAGTAGGCAACGACGGTGGCATCTGGCTCCTAGGATCCGACATCTGGTTGCATCAACCGGAAAGAAGAAGAAAGGGGGAAAAGGGGGAGCAAAGCAACCGTGAGTACTCATCCAAAGTACACGCAAGCAAGGATCTACACTACATATGCAACATTATCAAAGGAAGGCTGTATATGTGAACTAGGCTGCAGAAATGCCAGAATAGAGAGAAGGCCTAGTCCTATCGAAGACTAGCATCTTCTGGAAACCACCATCTTGCAGCAACAGGAGGGAGTAGAGTAGCATAAAGTAAAGTAGTAGAAGTGTTATCAACCTCGGCCAGAGATCCTTTCTCAACTCCCTGCGAGAAAGCAATCCCAGAGCCATACTATCCAATTCTCATCACAATCCAATTCTCATCACAAGTATCCAGTTCTAGTTGTATCGATCGGGATTCAACTCCAGTGTCCGCATCTTGTAGGACGGCTATCGATAGATGTTTTCTTCCCTACGAGGGTGCACCAACTTACCCACCACGCTCGATTAACTCCGGCCGGACACACTTTCTGGGTCATGCCCGCCTCGCCAAACAATACGCCGCAACCCGACCTAGGCTTAATAGAGAGGTCAACCGCGGACTAAACCTATGCCCCCAGGGGTCATGGGCCATCGCCCCAGGAACTCCTGCATGTTACGAACGCGGCCGGTGAGCAGACCTAGCTACCTCCTTAAAAAAGGCAGGTGCTTACCAGTCCAACCCGGGGCGCGTCGCTCAGTCGCGGACGTCTATTAAGTTTCGGCTGATGCATACGACGCAGAACGCCCATACTATGCCCACGTGTGGTTAGTGCTATCAGGCCATAGGCCCCTCAAATCAAATATCCAAATCATAGTGTATTAGGAACGTGCAGTAACAAGCAGAGACTCACGAAAGATGTGACCCCATTGCCCCATCTCGAGGACTTGCGGTAAGGGCTAGGAATGCCCGACCACGCCTCGTAATTATCTCGCGGGCACCCTCCAGGTTAACCCATCTCCACATCACTTGCAATTAAGCTCGCGCGGGTACCCCTCAGGGCCGACCCGTCTTTAGTAACATGGTTCACAGTAAAGTTATAGTAACCATAGTAACTGTGTGTCCAAACATCAAAGGGAAAACCCGAGGAATCACCCCCGATGGATTCCACTCGATGTAATCATCAAGGTGAACGTAAGAGGAACCACCCCCGAGGTTCACACTTGAGGGGTTGCATGACAGAGTCGTATCGGAAGTGGTTAAGGCGAAATCACCCTCGATGACCACGACCGAATAGCTACACTCTGAGGTTAACATCGAAGTGTTGTACAGGTCTCTCCCTCGGCACTCGATAGTAACCCGATCTTGTCGAGCAACTAAGGGAAAGTGATGTGCGGTGCGGGGCCTGGTCTTGATCCCGTTGATCGGGTCTTCATTGATGAAGCAGGGGCAACAAGGACAAGGTGGGGGTCACTGATGGATCACTAACCAACCTATACTAAGCAGTTTAGGATAAGCAGGTAAGGTACAACAACAGATACAAAAGCAGGCTATGCATCAGAATAGGAGCATACGATAACAGTAGCGAAATCTAATGCAAGCATGAGAGAATGGAATGGGCGATATCGAGATGATCAGAGGGGGAGCTTGCCTGGTAGCTCTGCTGAAAATGAAGAAGTGTCGTCGTCAACGTAGTCGATCACATGGGCATCAGCATCGTCACGGGGTCTACCAAAGAGAAGAGGGGGAGAAACAGTAGATACATAGCAAGCAAGTGCATAACAGGACAACAGGCAGAGCTAGACGTGTTCTAACACAGTGCTACATGATACCAGTGAAGGGGGAAGTCAACCGAGAATGTTTTCCCGGTTCCGGACCTGTGTCAGACAGATGACCGGAGAGGGAAAATTCCATGTTCAGATAGTTAGAGGCATCTGACAGGTAAACGGACAGCGTGTTCGGATTCGTCTCGTCGTTCCGAGCAACTTTCATATATATATATATATATATATATATATATATATATATATATATATATATATATATATAAAGTTATATATATATATATATATATATATAACTTTTCATCCGAGTTATGGATTGTTTTCTGTGATTTATCAAAGATTTAAACAATTTCCAAAATTAATAATATTTCGAAAATAGATTAGAAATGCTAAGTGTACCCAAAAGTACACCCAGCCCGCGGCTGTGTGGGGCTGACAGAGGGCCTAGTCAACTGCCCAGTTAGCTGTTGATTGGTCAATGTTGACTGGTCAAAGGCCCCTATGGGACCCATCTGTCATTGACTGAACAGCTAAATGTTTTAGTTAAGCCAATTAAATCATGGGGCCGAGCTGTCAGTTTTTAGTTAATTAACTAATAGTGGAAGGGTGGAGCCCACCTGTCATTAGGCTAACTCTAAGTAATAAAAAAACAAAAAGAACAGGGGCTAATCCCCATTATCAGTTCGGATGAGCCCGTGCTCGTTCAGAGAAAGGCGAGGCCATGGCCAAGAGCGGCCGGCCAAAGCGATTCGTAGGGGCAGGAGAGCGGGCGCTGCTCTGGCGCCAAAGGGCGCGACGAGATGGCATGGGGCGCGGCCGGCGGCTATCTCTATGGCCGCCAGAGCGGGCGCAAGGGCGAGGGGACAGGCGGAGCCGCAGCAGTGGCGGCGGTCAGCAGCGGAGACAGCGGTCGGGCTCCAGCAGTGTGGCGGCAGTAGACGAGCGGGGCGGCGCGGCGAGGCAAGCGGGGTGACCTGTGGCGGTGGCACTGACGATCAGCAGCACCAGGGGTGCACGGTAGCAGCGCGTCGCAGCAATAGTCGAGCCAAGGCCTACTGGCGGCACACGCTGAGGCCGCCGGTCTGTGCGACCAAGGGAAGTGCGGCGAAACACGGCGACTCTGAGGGCGGTCGTTTGGAAATTAGAGGGATGGGGGGGAACGGCGGCTCACAGCACACTCGACGACGGTGTAGCAGGCTCGGGGTTGCGCTCGTGGTGGCGATTCGTCCACGACGAGGTAGAAGCGATGGCCGACGATGGGGATCGACGATTGCGACCGCGTGAGGGCGCCCCTACTCGTGTGACTTGCCGTAGACGAAGAGGGTGAAGGTGCACGTCTCCTGGACTTGCTGGATAGGCGAGGGGAGGCCGGTGTCCGCGCCAACGTCGACGGTGCAGCCATGGGAGCTCTCAGACGCGGCTCGATTTGGTGGAGAACGGCGCCAGAGGGAAAAAATGGAGGGAGCTTGGGTTCATGGCAGAGAGAGGGCATCGAGGGAGGGCTCTTATCCAACTCTTCAACCGCGGGATGGGTGGCAGCGCGACATCCGCGTGCTGGACGGTGCACGGGCATCCACGGGAGCAAGGTGAATAGGAGGTAGGAGGAGGCGTGAATGGGTTGGGCCGGCTGTGTACTGGGGCCATTAGGGTCCGGTGCACAGTAGTTAGCTGGGCTCCTTTTTTATTTATATTCTACTATTCTTTAGTTCACCTCTGTTTTGCATTATTTTGAGGTAGTACTAAATGAATTTATTTATAGGTGCAACTTTGCACATGATTACTAGGTAGGATTTTGAAGCCACACACAAGGTCTCAATTTATTTGGAGAAGTTTCACCATTTATTTAAATTGTAAATGATAAATTAAATGCTACTGGTCCAAGTCCAAATAGGTTAATAGCATTTCAGATACTCAATTAAGGTTGGGTCTTATATGATAATTAGTTAGTGAATATTTTCAACCCAACAAACATTTTTGTTTTACTGCTCGAAGAAATAATTTATTCGACTTATTTTAAATTTGAAAAAGGCTTTGATTTTGGACAAGTGGCAAGCTACATAGTAATCACGATGACATGGCCACCATTAGGGGGAGATTACTGTAGCATGATTCTCGGGGTGTTACAGTTTGGAGAGGTCATGACTTTAGTTAATGATAACCCACAATTTTGGAAGAGTGTCAACTTCGCATGCATGTGGATCATGTTGAGAATATGTTATGTGATAGCTATTTTGTTGAATTTGCCTATGATACTACATGTAATTATTATGAGAGAGGAAAATATGGTTGTAGAATTTTTTATCTTACTAAATTACCTCTCGTCATGTTGAGATTGCTATCGTCTCTTTCTTCTTCCTAGCATATGCTAATTTTTGCTTGCCATGATAATTTGTTTGCTTATAAAATGCCTATGCATGGTAAGTATGTTAGAATTAGATGTGTTTATCACGTGTTCTATGATGCTCTCTTTGTGCTTTAATTCTTGTCTTTGATGTGAGCATCATTAAAATTACCAATGCCTAGCTAGGGGCGTTAAACGATAGCGCTTGTTGGGAGGCAACCCAATTTTATTTTTGTTCCTTGATTTTTGTTCCTGTTTATTAATAAATAATTCAACTAGCCTCTGGTTAGATGTGGTTTTATGTTTTAATTAGTGTTTGTGCCAAGTTGAACCTTTGGGAAGACATGGGTGAAGTCTTTGCAATCTTGTTGTAAAAAACAGAAACTTTTGCGCTCACAAGACTAGATGCCATATTTTATTGGAGAGTGCTTTTAGGTTGATTATTTTTACAGATGATTAATAGACAAATTCCGCACGTCCACCAATTTATTTCAGAATTTTTGGAGTTCCAGAAGTATACGTTTTATTCAAATTGCTACAGACTGTTCTGTTTTTGACAGATTCTGTTTTTCGCGTGTTGTTTGCTTCTTTTGATGAATCTATGGCTAGTATCGGGGGGTATGAACCAGAGGGAAGTTGGAATACAGTAGGTTTAACACCAATATAAATAAATAATGAGTTAATTACAGTACCTTAAAGTGGTGATTTGTTTTCTTGTACAAACGAAGCTCATGAGATTTTCTATTTAAGTTTTGTGTTGTGAAGTTTTCAAGTTTTTTGGGTAAAAATTTGATGGATTTTGGAATTAGGAGTGGCAAGAGCCTAAGCTTGGGGATGCCCAAGGCACTCCAAGGTAAAATTCAAGGACAAACAAAATCCTAAGCTTGGGGATGCCCCGGAAGTCATCCCCTCTTTCGTCTTCATCTATCGGTAACTTTACATGAGGCTATATTTTTATTCACCATATGATATGTGTTTTGCTTGGAGTGTCTTGTATGATTTGAGTCTTTGCCTTTTAGTTTACCACAATAATCCTTGCTCTACACACCTTTTGTAGACACACACATGAATCGGAATTTATTAGAATACTCTATGTGTCGGATTTCGGGTTCCGGCAAACCCTTGAGGTTCGAACACTGGGGTGCGCGCGGAGATCCGACCCTCCACCGTCTCGCTCCTCGCCGAATTGCTCGGACCTAAACTACTAAACGGAACAGCACAAGAGACACGAGATTTATACTGGTTCAGGCCACCATTGTGGTGTAATACCCTACTCCAGTGTGTGGTGTGGTGGATTGCCTCTTGGGCTGATGAGGAACAATACAAGGAAGAACAGCCTCGTGAGGGTCTGTTCTTGGCGGGTGCGATGAACTGCTAGGTGGTGTTCAGTCGCTCTAGCTACTGGTTTCTTGATGAGGATTCGGATCTCCCTGCCCTGGGGGTGGCTACTCCTATTTATAGGCGAAGGCCCTGGGCCTCTTCCCAAATATTGAGCGGGAAGGGCGCCAACAATTGGCCATTTTGAAGGGGAACAGCGGGTACACTTATCCTGACTAAAGTTGGTCCTCGCCTGCCAAAGGCTCTGGTGATGACGCCTGCTTGGGCTCCATGATGACTCCCTTCCAGCCGTTGGGCTGGTCTTGGTCTTGTTGCACCGAAACGGATGCCTTTGCTTGATGCTCTCGCCTGCGCTTGCTCCCTTTGCACCAAAGAGGAAAGGAGGTCACTGTGCGGGCTGGCGCCCGACTGGCGCCCTTGGTCGTCATGGCTTGCATCATGGGCACCTCGCGAGGTACCCTGCCTTGAACTCTCGGCCTCCTCATGAGCCAGCCTAACGAGGCCGTGCCTGAGGAAGCTCCTTGCCGTCCGCCCATGAGAATCTTGGCCCCTCGCGAGGGTCTTGAGCTTGCGTTGATGAAGATGGGCCGTGCTGGGCCTCCTTCGAGCCACGCCGCAGGCCGCAGGCAGGAAAGTCTGGGGACCCCCGTTCCCAGAACGCCGACAGTAGCCCCCGGGCCCACGGCGCGCCCGAACTTGGCCGAGCAGAGAGGCGAAAGGGCAAGTCTTGAACGTCGCGGAGCCCTAACAACTCTGGGCCTTGGGCGCCGCATGGCGGTTGATTGGACGCGGGCGCCCCTGCAACCGCGTGAGTTGATAACAGAGCGGCATCTTCCTTGCCTCCTTTACTTTCTCCAGTTGCTGCTCAGATCCCCTTTCTTGCGCCTCTCCTCTCTTCTTCCAAGATCTTCAGATCCACTCCGCCTGCGTGCCTAGCTTGATCATGGCGCCTCGCCAAGCCCCGGCGGAGCTTGGTACTCTCCCGCCTTGATCCGCCAAATGTGTCGGCGAGCCTCACTACAGTGCGCCGGATGGCGGCGCAGGCGTCAATGGAATGGGCGTTCAAGGTCGGCTCTTCCGCCCGAGGGTCGGGGAGTACCTTCTACCCATTCTTCATGGCGCCATCATTGCTGGTCAGGTGCCTCCCTTTTCGAAGTTCTTCTTCTCCGTCCTCCGTCACTACAACATTCAAGCTCTGCACCTCCATCCCAACTCCGTCCTTCTTCGGCAATCTTAGCCTACTATTGTGAGGCCCATGTTGGGGTGAAGCCCTCGTGGCCTTGCTGCGCCACTATTTCTCCTCGGAACCTCCGTGGTTCCGCCTCCAGGCGTCTTGTGAGCTTAAAGATACGGGCGGAGCTATCGCCATTCAAACCCTGGGAAGCGGATTGAGGGCTTCAGGAGCAAGTGGGTCTTGGTGGATCTTGGGCGCATCCACCTTGGCTGATCCTGCCCACGGAGCACCCCCATGAGCCCGACGACTGGTCCCAGTGGAGCTTGGATCCCCGCCGGCTGGTCTTTGGAGAAGATGGGCCTTGATCTGAAGCCGGCCAGGGTGGCACCGCGGCCGACCGTGCGCCCTGGCGAGGGAGTTCTGGAGCATCAAGCGGCTCCGCTTCACCGATTTCGCTGGCGATGTGGAGACCTCACTCGAGCCCGTGGTCTGGCCGGGCGAGGATCTGGCGGCGGTCCTCCGATCCTTGGTTGGGGGCGATGTGGCGAGATCGAGGCGCCCCGCCCTTGTTCCTTCAAGCGAGATTGGGAGCAGGTAGTGGGTCCCATGCCTGTCTTCAATGGGGATGGGCCCGTGCCCGTGGAGGCTCCGGAGGACCTGGTGGACGTGTCCTCTGCCGACTCCAGCGAAGAGGTGGAGGAAAGAGAGCCGGGAGAGGGGGTTGATTCGGGGGCGGAGTCAAGGGCTCCTCCCCTTCGGCGCAGGTCCTGCACTCTCCGCCTCCCCCAGAGTGACGACGACGAGGATGAGGATGAGCAGGGAGGCGGAAGCCTGCCCCCGATCCCGAAGAAGGACTGGACTAGGCTGGTCCCCCGTGGGTCCGCCCCGGCCCCGGGGCGATCCGCAGACGCGCCTCCTACTCCCGGGCCCCTTGAAGCCGACCCTTGCAGCCGGCTTGCGGGCTTTAAATTCGGCCGGAGGCTGCTCGATCCACCAGCGATGACCTGTAAGTGCACCTTCCGTCTCTATTATTGCTCCGTCGGCGAGATCGATGTCCATGTCCTTCGCCAGGTGGCGCCTCAGCGAAGAAGCTGAAGGGGCCCTGAGGCCCTATCCGTGGTGGTGCCTCTGCCGAGAAAGAAGGTGATCATGGCCATGTGCCTCTCCTGCCGGGCGTCCTCGGAGGCTGGCTGAGCCTGGCTGGGCAAGCTCAGCACCCTTAACCCAGGCGACTCCCGAGGTGCCCTTGCGCGCTGCCTCCACTGTCGCCGTGGCGCCGCTGGTTCCGCCTCAGGGCGCAGTGGTCACACATCCGTCTTCTCCTCCTACTCCACCGACCACTGCTCCTCCGAATGCTGTTCTGGATCGCGCCGTTGCCGGACTGGACCGCTGGCAGATCTTCTGGCGCCGACTCCGTCGATGGCTGGGCGTTTGAGCTGGCTTACGCTGGATTCGCTCGATGCTTCTATTTGGGCGGCTGGTCCAGGCCTCGGCGGCTTCTGACGAGGAGAAGCAGGCTGTCCGTGAGGCGAAGATTGCCCGCGATGCTGCCCGGGGAGGCAGCTAGCATCCAAGGTCGATGTGAGACGCTGGAGAGCGGTGAAGGGCTGCAGAACCAGCTTGCCGAGGAGGCCCGCCTCCGCCTGGAGCAGGAGGAAAGCATGAAGGCTCGCGAGGCGGCCGTCAAGGACCGGGAGGCCAGGCTCAAGAAGCGCCGCGACCGCCTAGGCACGCTGGAGCAGGAGCTGGAGGCGAGGAAGGTCGAGCTGGACGACAAGGCGCGGGTTCTTGCAGAAGATCGCGTGGCCTTCACGGATATGGAGGTGAAGGCTCGCTCTTTGCTGAAGACGCTTTACGGCAGCGGCCTGGAGAGTCCGCTGGCCGGCGCCGAGGATGGTCCCGCCAGGCTGCTTCCCTTCCTGGTTCGCGCTCTTGAAGATGTCACCTTGGCCTTGGCCCCACGGCCGAGGCCGAGGCGCGTGTCTTGTCTTCTGCGGCACTGACGCGGGTCCTCACCCACATCTACCTTCGTGATCCCAGCGTCGACCTGGACAGCCTGCTGGAGCCAGCAAGCGGCGAGCATGCAGTTGCCGCTGCCGAGGCTATGAAGGGTCGCGCGGAGGCTCTGTTGGGGAAGTTCCGGGCCTTCAGCACCAAGCCGAAGCGAGGCGCTGCCGGCCCTGCTGCTCCACGAGGCGAACCCACTCCGTGCTGCTCCACCGCCGACAAGTGACTCCGTTGTGGCTCCTGTCCTGCTTTTAATTCCTGCACATCTATCATGCCTCGGGGAGGCGTTTAAACTTGCATTTGGTATTGCGATAACAGTGTGGACTATAATATTTGCTTTTGAATTCCTTGAAATTTGCGCTTCCTACTTGCTTATGTTCTACGCCGCAGAGTCTGCCCATTGATACCTCGGCCGCCGTTAGCCCCAACCGAAACCAGGGACGGGACCAAGGAGTGAGGGCTATGTGACAAGTTAGGCTCTGAGTCGCGATGCTCAGAGTCCCCTTGGCGCATTTAACAGCAAGTAGGGAGGTGAGACGCAGGCGGATCTACCGTTCTACGTCTGCAGAGCCCGGCCCCGCGCATACCTCAACCGCCGTTAGCCTTTCGGAACTAAGGGGTGAGGGGCTACGTGACTAGTTAGGCTCCTGAGTCGCGATGCTCAGGAGTCCCTCTTGACGCTCAAACGACATTCGTACCTTGGCTCCGGCCAGGAGTGACGTGGCGACGAACCAGGCCCGGGGGCTGGCTGGGTGGCGTCGCGTCGGGCGTGACCAGGCGCAGCCCGTGCTCAACCGGCCGCCTGGGCGCTCCCGAGGGAGGCGTTGCGATGAGGCCGACAACGAGCTATGGGCTCCCTGAGGTTGACGCGACCCGAGGCCACCTCGCTTGTTTATCACCAGCTGAGCATAGCGCTTCAGCAGACGGGCATAGCCGCCTCGGCGATGTCGTCGGCCAACCAGGAGCATGGTGCTTCCATTGGTGCGTGGGAGGGGCTCCCCTCGAGGAGCCCCTGGCGATACAGCCCCACCGACACGTGGCTGGCACGGTAGGGCTGGACGAGGTGTATCTGGCACTGTGAGCCAGCCTTGGGACCCATGGGGCCCTACCAAGGCGGGTTGCGCTGGCTCTGGGCCTTATCTTCGAGTGTGTTCCTGCAATTTGGCCGATGCCGGTGTTTCACGTCTTTGGGTCCCGGCTCGGCTGGTCTCAGCCGTCGGCGGCAAGCCAGGTCGCGATGCCATGGATAAGACCAGAGGGTGAGGGCCGGAGAGCCGGTAGGAGCCCCGAGTCGCGATGCTCGTGCACCCCCTTTAACGCTGCAAGCCGGTTAGATGACTAAACTCTACATCCTCGGTCCGGCCTCGGCTGGTCTCGGCCGTCGCCGGCAAGCCAGGTTGTGATGCCATGGACAAGACCAGAGGGTGAGGGTCGGAGAGCCGGTAGGATCCCTGAGTCGCGATGCTCAGGCACCCCCCCCCCTTTAACGCGCAAGCTGGGTGAGATGACGAAACTCCACGTCCTCGGGTCCGGCTCTCGGGTTGGTCTCGACCATCATTTGGCAAGCAGGTCGCGATGCCATGGACAAGACCAGAGGGTGAGGGCCGGAGAGCCGGTAGGAGCCCTGAGTCGCGATGCTCAGGCACCCCCCCTTTAACGTGCAAGATTCCGTCACCCGAGAAAAGGCACCAAATAACAAGCATGGTGGAACGAGAGCATAATCCTAAGGAAAACGTAAGAAGGATACATGTCGCTGGGACAGGCCCGAGCGGCTTGGGGATGATGCAGCCCGAGGGGCGCCCCCAACAGGATAGGCTAATGACATGAAATAAAAGGGATACATGCCGCAGGACGGACCCACGCGCCTGGGATTAATGCGACCTCAAGGCGCCCCACCGGAACAAAACTTAAAGATGTCACTGGTGATGTTGGGGATGAAGGGGTGTTGGTGTAGCAGACTCGGTGGGCTGCGGAGCCGATCCTCACGAGCCCCTGTGCCCGGGGCCTCGGGAGGATCCGAGGCGCTGGCGGCTCCTCGAGGGCCATCTCCATCTCCGCCAGGCTGCGGCGTGCTGACCTCTCGAGCCTCCGGGATGGCCCTCATGAGATGTCTTGGTGCGCAGCAACCACGCTTTATGTGCCGTGAGGCATGCGCGACGTAGCTGGGGCGGGCCTCGCAACGTCCCACTCGCGAGGGCCGAGGCCCTCTTGAGACGCTGGCTCGGTTGAGCCTGGTATGTCGATGCAGACGCGCAGCCCACCATCCTCGCTGGATGGGGGCCACAGCTGGTAGGCGGCGGCTGCCCCTCATGACCCTTGACTCCTGAGCTCCCGAATGGCCTTGCCGACGAACTCATGAGGGTTCGCCCTCCTGCCTTGCTCTTGCTTATGGGAAACGTGCTCAAGCACGCCCACGTGGTGCCCAAGCGCCCCCTCGTGACCTTGGCGAGGCCGGCGGCCCTCAGGGAGAGCCCTCGAGCCCGGCTCGAGGAGGGCGCCGGGCGGCGCTTCCTATGCAATGGAAGGAGGCTCCCCTGGCCGGGCGCTGGGCCGAGGGGC
Source organism: Aegilops longissima (assembly GCA_021605205.1). Classification (NCBI taxonomy): domain Eukaryota; kingdom Viridiplantae; phylum Streptophyta; class Magnoliopsida; order Poales; family Poaceae; genus Aegilops; species Aegilops longissima. Next base: position 141,085,440 of record CM038679.1, read on the forward strand.
CTGCCTCTTGAGGAGCCGGGCCGGTCGATGTCTTCTTCTTCTTGGGTGCGGCCTCGGAGGCCTCCTGCTGCTGTGGTCTGGTCTTCTAGCGATGCGGCTGAAAGGCTCGCCTCAGGAGCACACTGCGTCTCTCTCTTCACAGGCACCGTGATGACCCCGCCGCTCTCGGCATCTTGAGGATGTTGTAGCCGTGGTGGGTTACGACCATGAATTTGGCCAGCGCCGGGTACCCCAGGATGGCGTTGTACGGCAGGCGAATGTGGGCGACGTCGAAGTCGATGAGCTCGGTGTGGTAGTTGTCGCGAGCCCCGAAGGTGACAGGAAGGCGGACCTACCCGATCGGGACCGTGGAGCCGTCGGTGACTCCGGAGAAAGGCTTGGTTGGCTGAAGCTGACTGTAAGGCACTTGAAGATTGTTGAATGTTTCCACGGACAGGACGTTGAGTCCTGCCCCACAGTCGATGAGGGTCTTGGTGACCAGCACGTTGCTAATGATTGGGGAACAAAGCATTGGGAGAACTCCGGCTGTGGCCACGCACTTGAGCTGATCCGCTGAGCTGAACGTGATGGCGCACGCCGACCACCTGAGAGGGCGCGCGGCCTCGAGCTTGGGGAGGACTGCATTCACTTCGCGGGCGAACTGCTTGAAGATGCGTTGAGAGGCTGGGGCTTGAGCTCCACCCAGATCTGAGCGATCGCACGCGTTTCCTGGAAGCCCCCAGCCCCTCGGCCCCGATGATGGTCCTCATTTCTCCTTGGCTGCAGCTGCAGCGGAGGAGCCAGCGTTCCCTGCGGGCGATCCTCGCGAGGTTGATCCTCTAGCCTCCCTCGAGGCGGGTCTTGCCAACGGTCTCGCGAGGTTGGTCGCGCCACCTTGGCACGGGCCGCGGTCTTCCCAAATAGCCCTGCATTCCTTCTTCCTCCTCGGCCGTAGCCCCTGTCGCTGCTTTCAGGCGTCTGCCGACCCTTCCTTCGCAGACGCCCAGAGCTCTTGGCATTCATTGGTGTTGTGGGTGTGGAGGTCGTGGTACACGCAGATCGACCGCCTTGGAGGACTCGGGCTGATCTCGCCTCGCTTGGTGTCCGGTTCGCCGCGAGTACGGTAGCCCCCTTGCGCTTCACGTCCTTGGCCTTGGACTTCTTTTCTTCGGGGTCCGCGGCAGGCAGCTCGAGGAGGGAGAGGCGCCCCTCCTCAGCCCTGGCGCACTTGGTCGCCAAGATGAACAGCTCCAAGGAGGTGCACAGATCTTCATGCATCGCCAACTCCTCCTTCATCTTAACGTCGCGCACGCCGTCGGAGAAGGCAGAGATGATGGCCTCCTCCGCTACCACAGGGATCTTGAGGCGCGTTGTTGAAGGCTGGATGTACTTTGCAGGGTTTCCCGGCTGCTTCTTGATTCGCGCGATGTCGCCACGGCGGGTGGCCGTAGCGAGTACCCGGAAGTTGGCGATGAAGCGGGTGCGCATCTCGCCCAGAAGAGATCGTGCTCTGGGCCGATTCGGGAGCCGGTGCGGGCTCCGTCCTTGAGTGCCATGGGAAACCAGTTCGCCATGACCTTTTGATCCCCGTTGGCAGCCTCGATGCCCAGCTCGTAGAGCTGGAGGAACTCCGTAGGGTCAGCTGGGCCGTCGTAGCGAGGATGCAGGTCTGGCTTGAACTTGGCGGACCACGCGACGCTGCGCAGCTCGGAGGTGAAGGCGCGGCAGTCCGCCATGGCCGCGGGGGGCCTCGGACGACAAAGAGCTTGGTCTTGCAGGCCTCCTTGCGCCGCGGCTGGGGGCAGCGCGGGGTCCCTACGTGCCGGAGCGGGGAGCACTCGGGCAGCTTCTCGTGGGCGAGGAACTTCTTGACAGCTCTGCTCTTGCCGCGCCGGCGCCTGGCGGAGCGGGTTCCGCCCAGGGGCCGCGCGCCTTGGGGCCAGGGCGCATTCTTGAGGAGGAGGCGGCTGAGGCGCCCCAGGAGCTTCAACGCCCGTGCGGGGCGGGGCGCGGTGCAGCGAGACGGACGGTGCAGGGCGCCTCTGCAGCGCTGGACGAAGCTCGGCGACTCGGTCGAGCCATTCTTTGTAGACGCTGCCGACGGGCGGTAGCGCAGAGCTCGTTGCCGCGATGAGTGCAGCCGGGCCTCCATGGCCAAGGGCGTGTGACGAAGAACCAGCGGGTGAGCGAATGCGTGGCGGTGCGCCGCCCCGCCTCATGGACGGGTGCCGATGATGCTTGCTGCTCGTTTCGCTGGGCGGTGGCGGCGTTGACGGGTGACGGGAACGACGAGGGCGCCCACGACGGGAGCTGTCTTGGCGACATGGGAGGCGAGGGCGGCTCGGCTTCGGGCGCGGCCCGACGGGCGTCGAATATGGTTGCGTGGTCGGGAAAACAAGCGGCGAAAGGAAGATTCCGGCGCACCCCTACCTGGCGCGCCAAATGTCGGATTTCGGGTTCCGGCAGACCCTTGAGGTTCGAACACTGGGGTGCGCGCGGAGATCCGACCCTCCACCGTCTCGCTCCTCGCCGAATCGCTGGGACCTGAACTACTAAACGGAACAGCACAAGAGACACGAGATTTATACTGGTTCAGGCCACCATTGTGGTGTAATACGCTACTCCAGTGTGTGGTGTGGTGGATTGCCTCTTGGGCTGATGAGGAACAATACAAGGAAGAACAGCCTCGTGAGGGTCTATTCTTGGCGGGTGCGATGAACTGCTAGGTGGTGTTGGTCGCCTAGCTCGGGTTTCTTGATGAGGATTCGGATCTCCCCGCCTGGGGTGGCTACTCCTATTTATAGGCGAAGGCCCCGGCCTCTTCCCAAATATTGAGCGGGAAGGCGCCAACAATTGGCCATTTTGAAGGGGAACAGCGGGTACACTTATCCCGACTAAAGTTGGTCTTCGCCGCCAAAGGTTCTCGTGATGACGCCTGCTTGGGCTCCACGATGACTCCTTCCGGCCGCTGGGCTGGTCTTGGTCTTGTTGCATCAAACGGATGCCTTTGCTTGATGCTCTCGCTGCGCTTGCTCCCTTTGCATCAAAGAGGAAAGGAGGACACTTCACGGGTTGGCGCTCGACCGCCCCTTGGTCGCCATGGCTTGCGCCATGGGCACCTCGCGAGGTACCCTGCCTTGAACTCTCCGCCTCCTCATGAGCCACTCGACGAGGCCGTGCTCGAGGAAGCTCCTTGTCGTCCGCCCATGAGGCTTGGCCCCTCGCGAGGGTCTTGAGCTTGCGTTGATGAAGATGGGCCGTGTTGGGCCTCCTTCGAGCCACGCCGCAGGCCGCAGGCAGGCAAGTCTGGGGACCCCCGTTCCCAGAACGCCGACACTATGTGCTTCACTTATATCTTTTGAGCTAGATAATTTTGCTCTAGTGCTTCACTTATATCTTTTAGAGCACGGTGATGGTTTTATTTTATAGAAATCATTTGATCTCTCATGATTCACTTATATTATTTTGAGAGTCTTTTAGAAAAGCATGGTAATTTTCTTGGGCTATAAAATTAGTCCTAATAAGATAGGAATCCAAGATGGGTATAATAAAAACTTCCATATAGAGTGCATTGAATACTATGAGAAGTTTGATACTTGATGATTGTTTTGAGATATGAAGATGGTGATATTAGAGTCGTGCTAGTTAAATAATTGCGAATTTGATAAATACTTGTGTTGAGGTTTGCAAGTCCCGTAGCATGCACGTATGGTAACCATGGTGTAACAAATTTGAAGCATGAGCTGTTTCTTTGATTGTCCTCATGACTGGCGGTCGGGGACGAGCGATGGTATTTTCCTACCAATCTATCCCCCTAGGAGCATGCGGGTAGTGCTTGGTTTTGATGACTTGTAGATTTTCGCAATAAGTATGTGAGTTCTTTATCACTAATGTTGAGTCCATGGATTATACGCACTCTCACCCTTCCATCATTGCTAGCCTCTTCGGTACCGTGCATTGTCCTTTCTCACCTCAAGAGTTGGTGCAAACTTCGCCGGTGCATCCAAACCCCGTGATATGATACGCTCTATCACACATAAGCCTCCTTATATCTTCCTCAAAATAGCCAGCATACCTACCTATTATGGCATTTCCATAGCCATTCCGAGATATATTGCCATGCAACTTTCCACCATTCCGTTTTTTATGACACGCTTCATCATTGTCATATTGCCTTGCATGATCATGTAGTTGACATCGTATTTGTGGCAAGGCCACCATGCATAATTTTTCATACATGTCACTCTTGATTCATTGCCCATCCCGGTACACCACCGGAGGCACTCATATAGAGTCATATTTTGTTCTAGTATTGAGTTGTAATCCTTGAGTTGTAAATAAATAGAAGTGTGATGATCATCATCATTAGAGCATTGTCCCGTGTGAGGAAAAAAAGAGAAAGGCCAAAAAAAGAGAGGCCCAAAAAAAGAGAAAGGCCAAATAAAAAAAGAGAAGGCCCAAAAAAAGAGAGAAAAAGAGAGAAGGGGCAATGCTACTATACTTTTTCCACACTTGTGCTTCAAAGTAGCACCATGATCTTGATGATAGAGAGTCTCTTATTTTGTCACTTTCATATACTAGTGGGAATTTGTCATTATAGAACTTGGCTTGTATATTACAACAATGGGCTTCCTCAAATGCCCTAGGTCTTCGTGAGCAATCAAGTTGGAATCACACCCACTCGGTTTCTTTTGTTGAGCTATCATACATTTATAGCTCTTGTGCATTCGTTGCATGGAAATCCCTACTCCTCGCATTGACATCAATTGATGGGCATCTCCATAGCCCATTTATTAGCCGCATCGATGTGAGACTTTCTCCCTTTTTGTCTTCCCCACACAACCTCCTCATCATATTCTATTCCACCCATAGTGCTATGTCCATGGGTCGCGCTCATGTATTGCGTGAAAGTTGAAAAAGTTTGAGAATACTAAAGTATGAAACAATTGCTTGGCTTGTCATCGGGGTTGTGCATGATGAGAGCATTTTGTGTGACGAAAATGAAGCATGGCCAAACTATATAATTTTGTAGGGATGAGCTTTCTTTGGCTATGTTATTTTGAGAAGACATAATTGCTTGATTAGTATGCTTGAAGTATTCTTATTTTTATGTCAATATTAAACTTTTGTCTTGAATCTTCTGGATCTGAACATTCATGCCACAATAAAGAGAATTACATTGAAAATTATTTTAGGTAGCATTTCACATCAAAAATTCTGTTTTTATCATTTACCTACTCGAGGACGAGCAGGAATTAAGCTTCGGGATGCTGATACGTCTCCAACGTATCTATAATTTTGGATGTTTAATGGGCTTTAATATGCTCTTTTATATTATTATTGGGACTAACCTATTAACCAGAGGCCCAGTTCCAGTTGCTGTTTTTTTGCCTATTTCAGTGTTTCACAAAAAAAGGAATATCAAACGGAATTCAAACGGAACGAAACCTTTGGGAGGATCTTTATTGGAACAAACGCAACCCAGGAGACTTGGAGTGGAAGTCAGAGACGCAACGAGGTGGCCACGAGGCAGGAGGGCGCGCCCAGGGGGGATAGGCGTGCCCCCACCCTCGTGGGACCCTCGTAGCTCCACCAACCTACTTCTTTCGTCTATATATACTCGTATACCATGAAAACATCCAAGGGAGCCACGAAACCACTTTTCCACCGCCGCAACCTTCTGTACCCGTGAGATCCCATCTTGGGGCCTTTTCCGGTGATTTGCCAGAGGGGGATTTGATCACGGAGGGCTTCTACATCAACACCATAGCCTCTCCGATGATGTGTGAGTAGTTTACCACAGACCTTCGGGTCCATAGTTATTAGCTAGATGGCTTCTTCTCTCTCTTTGGTTCTCAATACAAAGTTCTCCTCGATGTTCTTGGAGATCTATTCAATGTAATACTTTTTGCGGTGTGTTTGTCAAGATCCCATGAATTGTGGGTTTATGATCAAGATTATCTATGAACAATATTTGATTCTTCTCTGAATTCTTATATGCATGATTTGATATCTTTGCAAGTCTCTTTGAATTATCGGTTTAGTTTGGCCTACTATATTGATCTTTCTTGCAATGGGAGAAGTGCTTAGGTTTAGGTTCAATCTTGCGGTGCTCGATCCCAGTGACAGAAAGGGAACCGACACGATTGTATTGTTGGCATCGAGGATAAAAAGATGGGGTTTATATCATATTGCTTGAGTTTATCCCTCTACATCATGTCATCTTGCCTAATGCGTTACTCCGCTCTTATGAACTTAATACTCGAGATGCATGCTGGACAGCGGTCCATGTGTGGAGTAATAGTAGTAGATGCAGAATCGTTTCGGTCTACTTGACACAGACGTGATTCCCATGTTCATGATCATTCCTAGATATTCTGATAACTATGCGCTTTTCTATCAATTGCTCAGAAGTAATTTGTCCCCCCACCATAATATATGCTATCATGAGAGAATCCACTAGTGAAACCTATGGCCCCCGGGTCTACTTTACATCATATAAGTTTCCGATCTATAATTCTAGTTTACTATTTATTTTGCAATCTTTACTTTCCAATCTATACAACAAAAATACCAAAAATATTTATCTTATTATCTTTATCAGATCTCACTTTTGCAAGTGGCCGTGAAGGGATTGACAACCCCTTTATCGCGTTGGTTGCAAGGTTCTTGATTGTTTGTGCAGGTACTAGGCGATTTGTGTCTAGTCTCCTACTGGATTGATACCTTGGTTCTCAAAAACAGAGGGAAATACTTACGCTACTTTGCTGAATCACCCTTTGCTCTTCAAGGGAAAACCAACACATGCTCGAGAGGTAGCAATGATCAACAACATGTTTAGCACCTGGTTCCATATTAATCTTGTGCTGACAGAGAGTGGGACTAATGCCCTTATGGTCATCAAGAGTATATCCAATAGCAGCTCTATGCTTCTTTAGAATTTTCAGTAGTCTCTCTTCTTCATGTTCTGAAAGGTTAGCACCAATAATAACATGATATATATTTTTCTCATCAAGATAAGCATATTTCAAAGTGTCCCGCAATTTATTCAATTCAAATACAGGATCACTGAGGGAGTCCTGGATTAGGGGGCCTCCGGACAGCCGGACTATATCCTTTGGCCGGACTGTTGGACTATGAAGATACAAGATTGAAGACTTCGTCCCATGTCCGGATGGGACTCTCCTTGGCGTGGAAGGCAAGCTTGGCAATATGGATATGTAGATCTCCTCCCTTGTAACTGACTTTGTGTAACCCTAGCCCCCTCCGGTGTCTATATAAACCGGAGGGTTTAGTCCGTAGGACAAAAACAATCATACCATAGGCTAGCTTCTAGGGTTTAGCCTCTACGATCTCGTGGTAGATCAACTCTTTTCATACTCATATCATCAAGATCAATCAAGCAGGAAGTAGGGTATTACCTCCATCGAGAGGGCCCGAACCTGGGTAAACATCGTGTCCCCCGCCTCCTGTTACCATCTGCCTTAGACGCACAGTTTGGGACCCCCTACCCGAGATCCCCCGGTTTTGACACCGACATTGGTGCTTTCATTGAGAGTTCCACTGTGCCGTCATCGTAAGGGAGGATGGCTCGTCTTGTTGTCAGGGACAACATCACCTCTCGGGTAGCCCTGGCTGTAGGCCAAACTCTCTGACTAGGCGGCTTCGTCATGACCGCCAATTCGGCCGCTACGCCGACGATGACTTCTCAGGTCATCGAAAACAGCCTTCACATCAGCTCGGAGCTTACCGAGCAGATGAACCCAATGGAGCTCTCCTCTTTGAACGAGCTCTTGGATCGCATCGCCGCTTTGGGAGTCACTACGGACTATGATCGGATTGGGCTTAAACCCGACCAAAGGGAGATTAACTCTCCGCCGGTCACCCATCAGATAGCGGTGGTGGAGGAGCAATGCGGCGATTCTTCCTCTATCTTGAGGACAAACTATGTCCGGATTCCCGAGCTCTCCGAGCCGGATACCCGTCTATGGGAGGACATCACCCAAACCCTGAACCTAGAATCAGGCAGCGGGCCGGACCTATTGGGCAACATCCCGGAGCCCGAACCTCCAAGATCGGAAACTCCTCCGCCCCTGGGTCCCAGATCGGGTCAAGGTTCGGACTTAAATCCACCCACCCACCCAGATACAAACGATCTTTCCCACATTAGGCAAGAGCCCCAGGAGACAATGCATCACTATTGGGCCAGATTCCTCCTTGTAATGAACAAGGTCAAGGACTGTCGCGAGGAAGAGGCAATTTCATTCTTTTGCAATAATTGCACGGACAAGGGAATCCTCAACGCCATAAGTCATCGTGATATAACACGCTTCGCAGACTTGGCGGCCATAGTACGGAAGTACTGTGCGATGGAAAGCGCCTGGAAAACCCAAACAAAATTCTGGGATAATCCGGCTTTGACTAAACACCCAGTCCGAATTAAAAGGGTGCACTCTTATAAGTCGCCCGACTCAATTACAAAGAAGCAAAAGACCACTACAGGGCGTGGAACCGTATTGGAGGGATGGCTTAACAGGCCCTACAAAATTCACAGTACAGCGGATACCATACCAACACACAGCCTTAGAGCATGTTGGGTACTCCGGCAGGTGGCCATGAGCGGTGAGGATCTCCTCATTCAAAACGCCGCAGAGCACCATCCCGTGGATAACAATACAGTGTTGACAGTCTTTGAGACCTTCGCCTCAAATAATAGGCGTAAGCAAGCACTCCGCAGCCTCGCCGAAGTGTGCCACGTGGCAGCAATAAATCCATGGAGCGACACGGCTATCACCTTCAATGCCAGTGACGAACCCAAAATCCGAACAGCCCGAGCACCAGCCGCTTTGGTCCTTAGTCCAATTGTGGACGGCTTTCGGCTTAATAAAGTACTCATGGACAACGGCAACGGATTAAACCTCATCTATGAGGAGACTCTTCAAAAAATGTAAATAGGCAGAAACCGCATTGAGCAAAGCAACACGACCTTCAGAGGAATCATCCCTAGTCGGGAGGCACGGTGCGCTGGGAAAATCACACTAGATGTGGTATTCGGCACGCGGAGAATTATAGGTCCGAAGAAATCACATTCCAAGTGGCCCCGTTCAGTAGAGGATACCACGCCCTTCTAGGGCGGGAGGCATTCACGACCTTCCAAGCCATACCCCATTACGGGTACATGAAGCTCAAAATTCCCGGGCCCAGTGGAATCATCACTCTAGCTAGTGATCCGGACATAGCACTCCGCGCCGAAAACAAAACAGCCGCACTGGCCCTCGAGGCATTATCCGAAGCCCTCGCGGCCGAGGAATTAACTGTGTTGCGCTCCATAGTGGACAGGGACGACGTGATAATCGACAAAAGATCCAAGTCCACCTCTTTTAAACCAGCGGATGAAATAGTCAAATTCCAAATCCACCCAACGGACCCTACAAAAACAGCTTCCATCGGGGTACAGTTAAAACCCGTTGTAGACGCCGCACTACGGGAGTTTCTGCGCCAGAATTGGGACATATTTGCCTGGCATCCCTTAGACATGCCAGGAATCCCACGCAGGCTGGCCGAGCATAGCCTTAACATCCTAAAGGGATTCAAGCCGGTCAAGCAGACTCCTTGGTGTTTCTCTGAACATAAGCGACAAGCAGTGGGAGAGGAGCTAGCCAAGTTACTGGAGGCCGGATTCATTAGAGAAATAAAACATCCGGACTGGCTAGCAAACCTGGTGATGGTACCAAAGAAGGACAAATCCTAGCGCCTATGTGTCGATTTCAAAGACCTGAACAAGGCTTGCCCCAAGGATCCCTTCCCCCTCCCCCACATCGATCAAATTATCGACGCTACTACACGACACGACTCATTGTGTTTCCTCGACGCATACTCCGGATACCATCAGATTAAGATGGTGGAGTCTGACCAAGCCGCAACGGCATTTATCACCCCATACGACCCGATCTGTTTTAACACCATGCCTTTCGGGCTTAAGAACGCCGGTGCAACGTATCAACGCATGATTCAGACATGCCTGAAAAAACAGATCGGCAAAACAGTGGAGGTGACGTGAGACGACGTGGTCGTTAAAACCGACACGCCGAATCCTTAATAGACGACTTGAGGCTCACGCTCGACAATCTCCAACAAACGACATCAAGCTCAATCCGGAAAAATGCGCCGGGCGTGCCCACCGGAAAGCTCCCGAGCTTCATCGCTCAAGAGAAGAATTGAAGCAATCCGCTAAAATCGAGCCTCGTCACGCTTGGCTATCCCAATCGACCTCAAGCAAATCCAGAAATTAATCGATGCGGTGGCTTTAAGCCGCTTTATCTCCCGATTAGGAGAAAAGGCATTACCCTTTATCACCTTCTCCGCGCATCAACACTTCGAGTGGATTTGACGAGGCCACGGCCGGATTGGAAGAAATAAAAGCCATCTTGGCCACCAACCCAATCTTGGCCGCGCCAAATGCCGGCGAACCAATGTTGTTATATATAGCGGCAACTCATCAAGTTCTCAGCGCAGTGCTCGTCGTCGAACGAGAGACGGACGGACATAAATTCCCACTTCAAAAGCCGGTATACTATGTATCCACTGTCCTCACTCCATGCAAATCATGGTACTCACATTATCAAAAGATAGCATACGCAGTATTTATGGCATCCCGGAAGTTACAACACTACTTTCAAGAGTGTTCAATTATGGTGGCCTCGGAAGTACCACTCAACGACATAATAAACAACTGCGATGCCACGGGTCGGATTGCCAAATGGGCCATCGAGCTCCTCCCGTTCGACATAACATATAGACCTCGGCGAGCCATTAAGTCACAAGTACTGGCCGATTTTGTCGCCGAATGGACAAAAGCCGAACTCCCTAAAGTGTACGGCGTGTACTCCAATTGGATCATGCACTTTGACGGCTCTAAAATGCTGGCTGGTCTGGGGGCTGGCGTCATTCTGACGTCCCCCGCCGGAGATACAGTTCAATACCTACTCCAAATACTATACACAGACTCCAACAACACAGCCGAATACGAGGCCCTGTTACATGGTCTTCGTATGGCAGTTTCCATGGGCATTCGGCACCAGGAGGTGCATGGGGACTCGAACCTCGCAATATCCCAAATAAATGGAGACTTCGACGCCAAGGATCCAAAAATGGCGGCATATCGCAACGCCGTCCTCAAAATGTCAGCTCGGTTCGAGGGGCTTGAATTCCACCATGTGGCTCGGGAAAACAATCAGGCGGCAGATATCCTCGTCAGATCGGCGCTTAAGCGCGATAATCGCCCCACCTAACATCTTCTTGGAAAGGTTGTTTAAGCCATCTGTGGAATGGGAAGGGGACACCGGTAACAATAGTCCGGACCCGGCCACAACACCAAATACTGAACACTCTGATATAATCGGAGGCTCTGCCATCGAAATAACACCTTCAGCCCACGTGATAATGGCCGTCGTCGCCACGTGGACAGAACCATTCCTGGCCTACCTAACTAGGCAGGAACTACACGAGGACCAAAATGAGGCATGCTGCATAGTGCAGCGATCTAAGGCCTACAAGGTCCACGAGGGAGACCTTTATAAGAAAAGCACTACCGGAGTCCTACGAAGGTGCATCTCCGAAGAGGAAGGGTGGAAGCTTTTGGCAGAAATACATGCTGGACTCAGCGGCCACCACGCCTCAGCCCGGGTCCTTGTAAGCAAGGCCTTCCGTACAGGTTTCTATTGGCCGACGGCCCGGGCAGATGCACAGGATCTGGTCCAACGTTGCGTCGGATGCCAGCTTTTTGCAAACCAAAGCCATATGCCGCCTACCGCCCTTCAAAGAATCCCCATCACTTGGCCCTTTGCGGTCTGGGGGCTTGATATGGTTGGACCCCTCAAAGGGGGAACCCATAAGAAAAAATACTTACTGGTCATGGTGGATAAATCCACCAAATGGATAGAAGCCAAACCCGTTAAAATGGCCGAATCCGGACCGGTGATAGACTTCGTATCTGGGGTTGTACACCTTTATGGCGTCCCCCACAGCATCATCACTGACAACGGCATGAACTTTACAGCCAACGAGGTAAAATTTTGGTGCAGCAACATGGGCATCAAGCTCGATTATGCTTTTGTCTATCACCCGCAAACTAATGGTCAAGTCGAGCGAGCAAATGGTCTTATCATGAGTGGCATCAAACCCAGATTAGTGCGGTCCTTAAAGGAGTCTAACATGCACTGGGTAGAGGAGCTCGACTCCGTACTATGGGGGCTGCGGACACGACGAATCACACTACTGGATACACACCGTTTTTTATGGTGTACGGCGCGGAGGCGGTTCTGTCCTGCGACATAATTCATGACTCACCTCGAGTGCGCATGTATGAAGAAAAAGAGGCCGAGCTTGATCGATAGGACAGTTTGGACGTCCTAGAGGAGGAGCGCGACGTGGTAAAAGCCCGTTCCGCATTCTATCAGCAACAGGCTCAAAGGTACCAAAGCAGAGAAGTACGGGCCAAAACTTATAACATTGGCGAACTAGTTCTACGCCTGCCGGAGAAGAAAAAGAACAAACTCAAGCCCAAACGGGAAGGTCCCTTCATTATTGACCAGGTTCTGACCGGTGGCGTACCATCTGCGGGATACATCGGAAAATCGACTCGAGCCAAACCCATGGAATGAAGCCAGACTCCAAAGATTCTGCGCCTAGCGCCGGACTCTGTGTTCGTCTCCTTACCCCCGTCCATTTTTTGCACATCCGTTATCTGTCTTTTCTCTCTTTCTTTCTTCTTTTTCTTTATCCTCAAGGCCTCAAAAGGATAACTTGTGTCTTGACTACACAGTATTGACGCGCTAACCACGCTCATTATACCTGGGGGCTTCTTATACAGAAGCTTAATATAACTATTTTTCTGAGCTTTATGCCCCACACATGTGTTATTCTTCTGCATGTACCTTTTTTCGCCATTATATGCATCGATATGACTTAAGTTTTGGCCAAGCTGGGTTGCCTGGCTCTTGTGTTTATGCCCTACGTTCCCGTTAATTCGGCTAGGGCATAAGGGGAGCACCTCTGCGATTGTTACTACCTGATCAGCCGGATGTGTACCTCAGACTGGGTGAAGCCGAAAGCTAGCGTTCTTAAGGGAATATTCGGTCAGTGAACAAAAGATGACTTTTATCTATTTTTGATACATGCCCCCAAATGTTTTTAACCTGCGTCTCTTTTTGCAGTTCTGACATGCACATTAGGGCATGCGTACCCAGGGAAAGGAACCCTTAACGGAACTATTCTCCATGGAAGATCTTTCTTACTATCCATGTAATATAACATAGCTAGTTGGGTACTTGTCTATTCAAGTACTTATGACCCCTACGCCTGGTTTCCACGCATACCCTGGTTTTTACATAACTGAGCGGGTATTCGGATACACTCCGGACTATCAGGTCCGGAGGTCGAAGCGAAAAGGTCCGCCATGACAAATGATTTACAATCCGGCTGGGGACATTATATATGTCATTTAAAGTACGCAGTCACTTAGACTGACTAAATTCTTCTTCTATACCATCCAACAGCCTGTCTAGCCTACAATCCTGTTGGGAATACTTTGCGGCTAATTCTACTTGGTTATACACCAAACTGACGGGGATCTCTTTCCCATCGGGCCCCACAGGTCCGACCTCGGCCATGTTGTTTGGGTCAGCCTTGGTATATCACGTCTTCACCATAGCCCAGGCCTCCCGTGATCCTTGTCGGCAGGCCGATATCTTCCATAATCGGAAGCGCCGCCGCGCACCCTTGAGCTTTTCTATAAGCTCCCCCATGCCTCCGGGCGGGGAGGTGGATGGCCACAAGGCTTGGGAAATACTCTGCATCACCTGCCGAACTTGTTCGTGCAGTTGTGAGAGCTCTGGTAGAAGATCACCCGCAGACCCGGGCATCTCCTCCGCGGGACGACCCGTCAGCATACCTGCAGACATAACTCTGTTAGCTGGCTTCTTCGCCGAACTCTTTCAAAAGTTTGTTCAAGCACTTACTGAAAATGCCGCGTCGAAGCCACTTATTCTCCTTCACGGACTCTGCAAGCTGGGCTCGAACATCTTTCAGTTCCACGCCCAGCTGAATATTGGCGTCTTGGAGATCATTTTTCTCCTAAATGACGCGCGTAAGCACGCGCTCGCCAGCATTTAGCTGTCGATTAGCACGTTGCACATCCCCCGGCGCGGCCTCTGGATTCACTCCGGAGTCATCTGCAATATCTATTGTTATATTTGTATGCATGCCGCGTACTATATGGTACCCGTCATTCTTTGCAATAGAAACAAGTGTTACCAGAGGGAGCCTTCTCGGACTCCTTCAATGCGGCAACTGCGGCCCGTAGCTGGGCCTTGCACTCTTCCAGCTCTTGAGACAATTGGGTATTCTTCTCAGAAGAACTCAGACAAATAATGATCCTTAAATCAGTTGTGTCAACTGTTTCAAGTCTCAAGGGCTACTGATATATATAATCATCAAATTTTCTTAGTCGTATATCCTTTACATACTGGTCCGTGGCTCTGGCAAGACCATTTTGAGCTGCACGGATGTACGCGTCTCCCGAGTTGAAGGCATCAAACGCCTCTTGGGAGAAACAAGCGTCACGGAGTACGGCCCGGCGACTCCTGTGATTCATGGCGCTCTCCACTTCGGAATTTGTAGCGGATATTTTATCCGCATCCTCTATAGGAGGAGCATCCGGCGTGTGCCCCATGTTAGCTTCCGCCTTTGTGTCCGGCCCTGGCGCCTAACTGGTGGAGGCGTGATCGGCAACCTCTCCGGACGTAGTCCGGTGAGCGTTTTTCCTTCTAGGCAACATGGGTGTTATTATATTTTTAAAAGGCGACAACCACAGAGCGAGGTTTTGTATCCTACCTCTCCGCCGGCGTCTCAGTCCGGACCGCCTTCCTTTTTAGCCTACCCGGCTTCGGTGCCCCTTGTTGGCAAGTCACTGCGGGTTCGGCATGGCGTCCCGACGGCCTTGCCTGTAGAACACCATATGTGTACGGTAGGTGAAGCGCATAAAAGGGGATCCTTCTCGGAAGTTGGGACTCTGGTTTTACTTACATGCGATGCGGGGAGAAGCCCCGGATAGTCGGCTATGATGGCCACCATGTCATCATCACAGCTTAATTGATAGAATGTCCTGTCGATCAGCTCCACAAATATGTCCGGATCCTCTACGAGTCCGGGATCGAGGGCCCGGTTAGTGTCCTCCGGTTGTGGAGGCGGGCTGTTGACCTCCATTACAGCTTTTCGCAGTTCCTGCCATGAAATGGCAAGGTAAATACTTATGATGATGAATGCGGGAAGGCAGGGAGTAAAAGTGACAGCTCACCCAGCTTGGAGGGTTGTACATGGAGAATCCATCCCGTGGCTTAATGCGGATGAACTCCTCTTCCTCCCCTTTGTACAAATCGGACATAATTTTTGCTAGGGCAGCAACTGAGTCCGGTCCCTTACGCCCACAGCGAGTGGCATCATCTTCCTCGTTGAAGTGCCACATGGGGTGGCTTCGATATTGAAGTGGCTGTAGACCCCGCATTATGCATATTGACATAACTTCGATTAGTGTCAGTCCTGATTGAGCCAACACCTTTATCCGGCCCATCAGGTAAAGAACTTCTCCGTTATCTTCCTCCTGAGGGCTCCGTGGGCGCCAACTTCGGCGTTTCTTCAAAGGGGCATTGTCGAACTCGGGAAGACCAATCCGAATAGGATCTGGAAGGGGGACGTCCTCCATATAAAACCACTCCGAAGGCCAGTCTTCTTCGGGGTACCCGACAGGTATCCGGTCCCGGCAATGCGCCATACTTCGGCTCTGCCCACTTGATATATTGACCCCTCCTGTGTACGGGGCACTAGGCAGAATAGCCTCTTCCACAGCTCGAAATGAGCTTCGCAGCCCAGAAACAGCTCGCAAAGGGCCACATAACCATCGATGTGTAGTATGGAAGCAGGGGTGAAATTATGCAACTGGAGGCCATAAAACTCCAGGAGCTCGCGGAGGAACGGATGGATTGGAAATCCAAGTCCCCTTAATAAATAAGGGACAACGCATACCCGCTCCCCTTGGAGGGATTGGGAAAGCTCTCCGCTTGCTCCCCGCCATTATAGGTGGCGAGCCCGGCTCGAACGGGGACCATATACGCTGGAGGGAGAAATCCCTGGGTCTATAACCCTACTAATTGGCTGTGCGGGACGGAACACTTCTTCCAATCACCGAGCTTAGGGCTGCGGGAGCGAGAGGATGAGCTGCGATGGCCGGCCATGTTGGAATGGAATTTTCTGAGCGCGCTCAGATGGATACTCGCCGTGAGAGGATGGTGTGATTTTGGATCTATGGATCCCCGTCTCTTTAATAGACGGTTTACTCACATGGCGAGGGTGGCAAATGTAAAAATGCCCTGGCTTCTCGCATTCGCTCGACACATGGAAGATAGACATTATTGGGCGCGGAAGCCGAGAAGTGCAACATTTATGGGAGGTCAGACACTACCCAGCAGGTATTCGGAATTTGGAGAAGAACCCGCCTTGCAATGCCGAAGTTAATCTGCGTGACGGACTCATCGTCATTGAAGCCTAGTTCGGGGGCTACTGAGGGAGTCCTGGATTAGGGGGTCTCCGGACAGCCGGACTATATCCTTTGGCCGGACTGTTGGACTATGAAGATACAAGATTGAAGACTTCGTCCCTTGTCCGGATGGGACTCTCCTTGGCGTGGAAGGCAAGCTTGGCAATACGGATATGTAGATCTCCTCCCTTGTAACCGACTCTATGTAACCCTAGCCCCCTCCGGTGTCTATATAAACCGGAGGGTTTAGTCCGTAGGACAACAACAATCATACCATAGGCTAGCTTCTAGGGTTTAGCCTCTACGATCTCGTGGTAGATCAACTCTTGTAATACTCATATCATCAAGATCAATCAAGCAGGAAGTAGGGTATTACCTCCATCGAGAGGGCCCGAACCTGGGTAAACATCGTGTAACCGCCTCCTGTTACCATCCACCTTAGACGCACAGTTCGGGACCCCCTACCCGAGATCCACCGGTTTTGACACCGACAATCACCTTTAGGTGGAGGTGGACCTCCTAGAGTTTCAATCGGAAAATTGTGTTTAAGAAAAGGTCACTGTTCAAAGAAGATTCTATCCATTTCATTCCTTTCATGCATCTGCATATCATTTTCATGGTCTAGCAAACATTGTTCTAGTGGATCAGTAGGAGGCACGACAATAGAAGCAAGACCAATTATTTCATCCTTACTAGGTAATTCTTTCTTGTGAGGTTGTCTATTAAACTTGGAAAAATTAAACTCATGAGACTCATCACCAAAACTAACATCGTCTGTTTGCTTCTCACAATCTATTTTAGCATTAACGGTGTTCAAGAAAGGTCTACCAAAGATAATGGGACAAAAGTCATCTTGTGGGGAACCAATAACTAGAAAATCAGTAGGATGTTTTATTTTCCCCATAAGACTTCAACATATCTAACTATCCCAAGTGGTGTGACGGTGTCTCTATTAGCAAGCTTAATAGTAACATCTATGTCTTGTATTTCAGCGGGTGCTATGTTAGTCATAATCTCTTGATATAAGGTAAAAGGAATAGCACTCACACTAGCACCTAAATCACATAAACCATGATAACAGTGATCTCCTATTTTGACTAAGACAATAGGCATGCCAACAATGGGTCTATGTTTATCTTTTTCATCAGGTTTAGCAATTCTAGCAGCTTCATCACAGAAGTAAATAACATGCCCATCAATATATTCTACCAGGAGATCTTTAACCATAGCAACACTAGGTTCTACCTTGATTTGTTCAGCAAGTTTAGGTGCTCTAATATGGCTTTTATTGACCACGGTTGAAACCTTAGCATGTTCCTTTATCCTAACAGGGAAAGGTGGTTTTTCAGTATAAGCAGTAGGCACAACTGGATCAACATTGTAAATGATAGTTTCATCTTTGGCTATTACCAGTTCTTTAACTACTTATCTAATAGGGGGATGATATTTAAACCACTTCTCCTTAGGGAGATCAACATGAGTAGCAAATGATTCACAGAAAGAGGCTACTATCTCAGAGTCAAGTCCATATTTAGTGCTAAACTTTTGAAAAGCATCGGTATTCATAAAAGATTTGACACAATCAAATTCAATCTTAATACCTGACTATTTACCTTCGTCGAGTTCCCAATCTTCAAAGTTGCGTTTAATACTTTATAAAATATCCCACCTGAATTCAATAGTCTTCTTCATAAAAGAACCAGCACAAGAAGTATCGAGCATGGATCGATCATAATGGGAAAGTCGAGCATAAAAATTCCGAATGATAATTTCTCTTGAGAGCTCATGATTGGGGCATGAACATAACATTGAATTAAGCCTGCCCCAATCTAGAGAGATACTTTCTCCTTCACGGGGCCAAAAATTATATATATAATTTTGATCACAATGAACTAGATGCATAGGGTAAAATTTTGGTGAAATTCCAATTTCAATCGATTCCAGTTCCAAGATCCAATATCATTGCATAGCCTATACCATGCTATTGCTTTTCCCTTCAAAGATAAAGGGAAAACCTTCTTCTAAGCTTCATCTCCGGGCAAACCTGCAAGCTTAAATAATCCACAAATTTCATCCACATATATAAAATGCATATCAGGATGTTTGGTTCCGTCTCCTGCATAAGGATTAGCTAGCAGTTATTCTATCATACCCGAAGGAATTTCATAGCCAATATTTTCAGTAGGTGCAGTAGGTTGAGGGGTAACTATTTGTGGTTCCTGTCGAGGTGAAGATACCCCGAACAAACCCCTCAAAGGATTGTTCTCCATAGTAACAAGTGACAATAAATTTCAGCACGTAGTAATAGCTTTTCCTTACCGATTTCCACTAACCAAGAGTGCTTCACTCCCCGGCAACGGCGCCAGAAAAGAGCCTTGATGACCCACAAGTATATGGGATCAATCATAGTCCTTTAGATAAGTAAGAGTGTCGAAGCCAACGAGGAGCAGAAGGAAATGACAAGTGGTTTTCAGCAAGGTATTAACTGCAAGCACTGAAATAGTCGGTAACAAGTTGTTTGATGACAAGATAATTTGTAACAAGCAAGTAATGGTAACTGTAAAAAAAGCGCAGCAAGGTAGCCCAATCCTTTTGAGGAAAAGGACATGACAAAACGGTCTCTTATGATAAGCAAAGCGTTCTCGAGGGTACACGAGAATTTCATCTAGTCACTTTCATCACGTTGGATTGATTTGTGTTCGCTACTTTGATAATTTGATATGTGGGCGGACCGGTGCTTAGGTGCTGTTCTTACTTGAACAAACCTCCTACTTATGACTAACCCCCTCACAAGCATCCGCAACTACGATAAAAGTATTAAGATAAAATCTAACCATAGCATTAAACTCTTGGATCCAAATCAATCCCTTACGAAGTAGCGCATAAACTAGGGTTTAAGCTTCTGTCACTCTCTCAACCCATCATATAATAACTACTCCGCAATGCATTCCCTTAGGCCCTAATAAGGTGAAGTGCCATGTAGTCGACGTTCACATGACACCACTAAGGGTATCACAACATACACATCATCAAAATATCGAACACATATCAAGTTCACATGATTACTTGCAACAAGATTTCTCCCGTGACCTCAAGAACAAAAGTAACTACTCACAAATGATAATCATGCTCAAGATCAGAGGGGTATTAAATAGCATAATGGATCTGAACATATAATCTTCCACCAAATAAACCATATAGTAATCAACTACAAGATGTAATCAACACTACTAGTCACCCACAAGCACCAATCTAAGGTTCCGGTACAAAGATTGAACACAAGAGATGAACTATTGTTTGAGAGGAGATGGTGTTGTTGAATATGTTGATGGAGATTTCCCTCCCAAAGATGGGAGAGTTGTTGGTGATGACGGTGACGATGATTTCCCCCTCCGGGAGATTTCCCCCTCCGGGAGGGAAGTTCCCCCGACGGAATCGCTCCACCGGAGGGCAAAAGTGCTCCTGCCCAAGTTCCGCCTCGAGACTGCGGCGTTTCATCCCGAAAGTCCTCGCTTTATTTTTTTCTAGGTCAAAATGACCTATATACCAGAAGATGGGCACCGGAGATGGGCCAAGGAGGGCACAACCCACCAGGGCGCGCCTTTGGGCCCTGGCGTGCGCAGGTGGGTTGTGCCCACCTGGTGGGCCCCCTCTGGTAGTTATTTGCTCCAATAATTCTTATATATTCCATAAAAAATCTTCGTGAAGTTTCAGCTTATTTGGAGATGTGCAGAATAGGTAACTCTGACGTAGCTTTTTCAGGTCCAGAATTCTAACTGCAGGCATTCTCCCTCTTTGTGTGAACCTTGCATATTGTGAGAGAAAATGCATTAGAATTACTCAATAAGCATTATTAAGCCTAAACACATTATAAAAACATTAGGAAAACATGATGCAAAATGGGCGTATCAGTCCAACCCACCAATCCGAGCATGTGGGAGGGAATGCTAAGAACGCATGAGCTCGAACTTTGCTGGATCATGTGAAAGTAACCTTCCCTAACACAAACTAGGAGGAATCCATTCATGGCCAAACCCCCTCGTTATCTGTCAAAGGGATGATATATATAGACCCCGGGGAGCCCACAGATATGCATGTCGTCAAAAAACCGCACAAGGGAGACGTGGTCGATCAGATGACCCCCTATACCCTGCATGCGACCCGAAAATATGTATGAGTGGTGTGTGATGTACCCAATGCACAAGTTCTATGAGGCACCAACTACATTAAAAACCGAACACTTTACCCCCAAGCCAGGTTCAAGACGTGCGATGTCGGTTCCCCAACTTTGAGGTAGGGGGAGGGGGGTATTGTCCAATGCATGTGCTCAAACTTGTTTTGGTCTAGCATGGCACACAGAGCAATAGGAAACCATCATGGTCAAACCCTTCTTGTATGTTGGGTTAAAGGGATAGATTGTGTGGGGCCCCCTCGTTATCGGTCAAAGGGATGATATATATTGACCTCGGGGAGCCCACAGATATGTGTGTCGTCTAAAAACAGCACAAGGGAAACGTGCTCGATCAGAAGACCCCCTATACCCTGCATGCGGCCCAAAAAAATGATGGGTGGTGTGCGATTTGTTCAAATCCCCAATGTACAACTACGATGGGGCACCAACTACATTAGTAACATTACAAATCGAACATCGTACCCTGCTACCTCTTGAGCTTGTGTTGTTTTTTCCCTTGAAGAGGAAAGGGTGATGCAGCAAAGTAGAGTAAGTATTTCCCCCAGATTTTGAGAACAAAGGTATCAATCCAGTAGGAGACAACGCGCAAGCCACCGAATACCTGCACAGACAAACACCAACTTGCACCCAACGTGATAAAGGGGTTGTCAATCCCTTCACGTTTATTTGCAAAGTGAGATCTGATATAGATGGACAACCAGTAAAGTAATATTTTTGGTACTTTTGGTATGTGGAACGGAAAGTAAAAGATTGCAAAGAAAGTAAATAGGAAACTAAAATTGTAGATTGGAAACTTATATGATGGAAAGTAGACTCGGGGGCCATAGGTTTCACTAGAGGCTTCTCTCAAGACTGAAATATTATGGTGGGTGAACAAATTACTGCCGAGCAATTGATAGAAAAGCTCATAATTATGACGATAAGGCAATGATCATGAATATAGGCATCACGTCCGTATCAAGTAGACCGACTCCTGCCTGCATCTACTACTATTACTCCACACATCGACCGACTCCTGCCTGCATCTAGAGTATTAAGTTCATAAGAACAGAGTAACGCATTAAGTAAGATGACATGATGTAGCAGGATAAACTCAAGCAATATGATGAAAACCCATCTTGTTATTCTCGATGGAAACAATACGATACGTGTCGGTTCCCCTTCCGTCACTAGGATCGAGCACTGCAAGATTGAACCCAAAGCTAAGCACTTCTCCCATTGCAAGAAAAACCAATCTAGTTGGCCAAACCAAATCGATAGTTCGAAGAGACTAGCAAAGATATCAAATCATGGATAAACGAATTTAGAGGAGATTCAAATAATATTCATAGATAGGTTGTTCATAAATTCACAATTCACCGGATCTCGGCAAACACACCGCTTACATCGAATATATCTCCAAGAACATCGAGGAGAACATGGTATTGAGAATCAAAGAGAGAGAAGAAGCCATCTAGCTACTAGCTATGGACCCGTAGGTCTATGGTAAACTACTCACGCTTCATCGGAGAGGCAATGGTGTTGATGTAGAAGCCCTCCATGATCGAGTCCTCCTCCGGCAGAACGCTGGAAAAGGCCCCTAGATGGGATCTCGCGGGTACAGTAGGTTGCGGCGGTGGAAAAGTGGTTTCATGGCTCCCCTTGAAGTTTTTGGGATATTTGTGAATATATAGGTGGAAGAAATAGGTCGGTGGAGTCACGAGGGGCCCACAAAGGTGGGGACGCGGCCTACCCGCATGGGCGCGCCTCCTGACCTTGTGGCCGCCTCGTGGCTTTCCTGACATGCACTCCAAGCCCTCTGGATGTCTTCTGGTCCAAGAAAAATCATCATGAAAGTTTCATTCCGTTTGGACTCCGTTTGGTATTCCTTTTTTGTGAAACTCTAAAACAAGGAAAAACAAGAACTGGCACTCGGCTCTAGGTTAATAGGTTAGTCCAAAAAATAATATAAAATAGCATATTAATGCATATAAAACATCCATAACAGATAATATAATAGCATGGAACAATAATAAATTATAGATACGATGGAGACTTATCATACCCCCCAACCAAGTTAAAGACGTATGATGCCGGTTCCTCGACTTTGAGGCGCGTAGGGGGTAGGGGCGTGTCGTCCAACACATGTGCTCAAACTTGATTTGGTCTAACATGGCACACGGAGCAAGAGGAAACCGTCATGGTCAAACCCTTCTCGTACGTTGGGTCAAAGGGATAGATTGTGTGGGCCTACAGATCTTTATCGTTCTCTGATTTTTGAAAAGAAGAAATAACAAAAAAACATATTCTATAAGTTACCAAACAAGGATCCCAAGGTTTATACAATCATCATGACAGGTCACTACAGACACTTTTAGATGCTAAATGTCTGTCATGACATTATCAAAGAGAGAGAAAAAGCCATCTAACTACTAGCTATGGACCCGTAGGTCTGTGGTAAACTACTCACGCTTCATCGGAGAGGCAATGGTGTTGATGTAGAAGCCCACCGTGATCGAATCCCCCACCAGCAGGATGCCGGAAAAGGACCCTAGATGGGATCTCACGGGTACAGAAGGTTGCGGTGGTGGAAAAGTGGTTTCGGGGCTCCCCTGGAAGGTTTTGGGATATTTGAGAATATATAGGCGAAAGAAATAGGTCGGTGGAGTCATGAGGGGCCCACAAGGGTGGGGGTGCACCCTACCCCCCTGGGCGCGCCTCTCGACCTTGTGGACGTCTCGTGGCTTTCCTGATGTGCACTCCAAGCCCTCTGGATGTCTTCTGGTCCAAGAAAAATCATCGCGAAAGTTTCATTCCGTTTGGACTCCGTTTGGTATTCTTTTTCTGCGAAACTCTAAAACAAGGAAAAACAGGAACTGTCACTCGGATCTAGGTTGATAGGTTAATCCCAAAAATAATATAAAATAGCATATTAATGCAAATAAAAGATCCAAAACAGATAATATAATTGCCTAGAATAATAAAAAAATATTGATACATTGGAGACTTATCAAGCATCCCCAAGCTTAATTCCTGCTCGTCCTCGAGTAGGTAAATGATAAAAACAGAATTTTTGATGTGGAATGCTACATAACATATTTATCCATGTAATTCTCTTTATTGTAGCATGAATTTTCACATCCGCATGATTCAAAACAAAAGTTTAATACTGACATAAAAACAATAATACTTCAAGCATACTAACAAAATAATCATGTCTTCTCAAAATAACATGGCCAAAGAAAGCTTATCCCTACAAAATCATATAATCTGGTTATGCTCTATCTTCATCACACAAAATATTCAAATCATGCACAATCCCGATGACAAACCAAGCAATTGTTTCATACTTTTAACGTTCTAAAACTTTTTCAACCTTCTCGCAATACATGAGTGTGAGCCATGGACATAGCACTATAGGTGGTATAGACAGTGGTTGTGGAGAAGACAAAAAGAAGGAGATAGTCTCACATCAACTAGGCATATCAACGGGCTATGGAGATGCCCATCAATAGATATCAATGTGATTGAGTAGGGATTGCCATGCAATGGATGCACTAGAGCTAGAAGTTTATGAAAGCTCAAAAAGAAACTAAGTGGGTGTGCATCCAACTCGCTTGCTCACGAAGACCTAGGGCATTTTGAGGAAGCCCATCATTGGAATATACGAGCTAAGTTCTATAATGAAAATTCCCACTAGTGTATGAAATTGATATCATAGGACTCTCTATCATGAAGATCATGGTGCTACTTTGAAGCACAAGTGTGGTAAAAGGATAGTAACATTGCCCCTTCTCTCTTTTCTCTCATATTTTTTTATTTGGGCCTTCTCTAATTTTTTGGCCTCTTTTTTTTCGTCCGGAGTCTCATCCCGACTTATGGAGGAATCATAGTCTCCATTATCCTATCCTCACATGGGACAATGTTGAAGATCATCACATTTTTATTTACTTACAACTCAAGAATTACGACTCGATACTTAGAACAAAATATGACTCTATATGAATGCCTCTGGTGGTGTACCAGAATGTGCAATGAATCAAGAGTGACATGTATAAAAAATGATGAACGGTAGCTTTGCCACAAATACGATATCAACTACATGATCATGCAAAGCAATATGACAATAATGGAGCATGTCATATAAACAGAACGGTGGAAATTTGCATGGCAATATATCTCGCAATGGCTGTGGAAATGCCATAATAGGTAGGTATGGTGGCTGTTTTGAGGAAGGTATACGGTGGGTTTATGGTACCGGCGAAAGTTGCGCGGTACTAGAGAGGCTAGCAATGGCGGAAAGGTGAGAGTGCGTATAATCCATGGACTCAACATTACTCATAAAGAACTCACATACTTATTGCAAAAATCTATTAGTCATCAAAACAAAGTACTATGCGCATGCTCCTAGGGGGATAGATTGGTAGGAAAATACCATCGCTCGTCCCCGACCGCCACTCATAAGGAAGACAATCAATAAATAAATCATGCTCCGACTTCATCACATAACAGTTCACCATACTTGCATGCTACGGGACTCACAAACTTTAACACAAGTATTTCTCAAATTCACAACTACTCACTAGCATGACTTTAATATCACCATCTTCATATCTCAAAACAATCATAAGGAATCAAACTTCTCATAGTATTCAATGCACTTTGTATGAATGTTTTTATTATATCCCTCTTGGATGCCTATCATATTAGGACTAAATTTATAACCAAAGCAAATTACCATGCTTTTTAAAAGACTCTCAAAATAGTATAAGTGAAGAGCGAGAGTTCATCAATTTCTCTAAAATAAAACCACCGCCATGCTCTAAAAAGATATAAGTGAAGCACTAGAGCAAAATTGCCTAGCTCAAAAGATATAAGTGAAGCACATAGAGTATTCTAATAAATCACAATTCATGTGTGTCTCTCTCAAAAGGTGTGTACAGCAAGGATGATTGTGTTAAACTAAAAAGCAAAGACTCAAATCATACAAGACGCTCCAAGCAAAACACATATCATGTGGTGAATAAAAATATAGCCTCAAGTAAAGTTACCGATAGACGAAGACGAAAGAGGGGATGCCTTCCGGGGCATCCCCAAGCTTAGGCTCTTGGTTGTCCTTTAATATTACCTTGGGGTGCCTTGGTCATCCCCAAGCTTAGGCTCTTGCCACTCCTTATTCTAGAGTCCATCAAATCCTTACCCAAAACTTGAAAACTTCACAACACAAAACTCGACAGAAAATCTCATAAGCTCCGTTAGTATAAGAAAATAAACCACCACTTTTGGTACTGTTGTGAACTCATTATTTATTTATATTGGTGTAATATCTACTGTATTCCAACTTTTCCATGGTTCATACCCCCCGATACTACCCATAGATTCATCAAGATAAGCAAACAACACATACAAAATAGAATCTGTTAAAAACAGAACAGTCTCTAGTAATCTGGATATTTCGAATACTTCTTTAACTCCACAAATTCTGACAAATTAGTAAATCCTAAGCAATTTTTTTATTAGTCCTCTGCAAAACGAATCAGTATTTTATCACACTTGTGTTAAAAATGAGAATTGTTTTCCTGAGCGCAAAAGTTTCTGTTTTTTAGCAAGATCAAATCAACTATCACCGTAAGCCATCCCAAAGGTCTTACTTGGCAGAAACACTAATTAGAAGACAAAACCACGTCTAACCAGAGGCTAGATGAATTATTTATTGCAAAACAGAACCTAAAAGAAAAAACAAAAATAAAATTGGGTTGCCTCCCAAGAAGCGCTATTCTTTAAAGCCTTTTAGCTAGACATTGATATTCCAATGATGCTCAATGAAAGATAACAACTCAAACACAAAGAGAGCATCATAAAACATGTGACAAACAAGTTTAAGTCTAACATGCTTCCTATCACTACTGCAGGTTGCTGCTAACGTGACACTACGATCAGAGACCCTTCGACGAAACTGTGTGCGATGCCATAATCGCAAACGGTGGTGTAAAATAACCGTAAAAAAGGTGCAAAATGTTTGCGATGGAGGATGCATCAAACACGGTTCAGATTTTAGTTGCGTGTGCGATGCAGGGCATACGGTTCAGCTCAATTAACTGTTTGCGATGAGGAGGAACAAAATAAACAGGCAGCCAGATGAAGGTGTGTGTGATATACGGCATACGGTTCACTCGGATGAACTGTTTGTGATTAGGAAACACAAAAGAAATGGGCAGCCAGATGAAGGTGTGTGCGATATACGGCATGCGGTTCACTCGGATGAACTATTTGCGTTGAGACAAGAGAACAGAAACGGTTCAATATAATAAGATGTGTGTGATACGCGGCAAACAGGTCTATAATCAGAAATGTGTGTCATGGGACGGGCGGTCATCAGGATACGCCATAAGGATGCGAAGAGGCATCCTATCAGCAAGGACTAGCAGTTCCACCAGTAGCTCATGTAAGAAAATTCTCAAGTTAAGTGTGCTCAGGCTGGAGCAGCCGTCAGATGGGTGACTGGATGGGAAGTTGTGTTGATGTTAAATTAACTGATACGATGGGTCATATCTATCAAATTAAATGACTGATACGACCCATTCCATGAGTTAATTTAACCTCGAGGTCCTTGTTTTTTAACACATCTTAAAGAAGGTCTACCGCATTACTTTTTGACAATGTGCAATACGTGGCATACAGTTGATCCATCTGACCTGTTTGTGATGGAATAGGCCGTGTGTGTTGTGGGAAAATGCTTGCTAGTATTCAACCGTTTGGGATTGATGAATTCATCACCGACGGGTTCCCTAGTGTGGTCCATGTTCATCTGATCATGACCTACTTCTTGTGCTAGCTCGATGTTCCTTCTATGCTAAGTTTCCATTAATTGATAGTGTCTTATGAACACGCCACCGTTTCCCGCCATTTCCTCACCTGTTTCCCGCCACCCAGTGATATTGCGCATAGGCGGCGCGCGACGCACGGAGGCGACAAGCGTAGCCTGTAGCACATCCACCTTTTCCAAGCATGCCAACCCACCAAAGCAACGCCTCTGCCATCAACCTCGTCGACGAGGAAAATGAGCAGGCGCCACAGCCCGTCGAGGCCGAGGTGCGCCCCGGCAATGAGATGGATGACGCTGTGATGTGCGTCATCGCCAGGGTTGAGCTGACCTTTGGCGCATGGCGCTTGAGCGCCACGGATCAAGATAGGCATGTCAGCGCTGACAGGCTGTAGCTCGCCGAACAACATGATCGATGGCGCGCCGCAGAGCAAGCTAGGCACGTCCGCGCCGATAGGCTGCGGCCCGCCGCACGGCTAGACCATTGGAGTGCCGCAGAGCAAGAGGCGCGGCGATCCGCACAACAAGAGCGGATCCATCGGTGCTTGCCTGCTATCGACACGGTGTCGCAGCTGGGTACACGTCCCGTCAGTACCCCCATTCCTCGCCAGGATTAGGCAAAGGCCCTCAGCGCCGTACTTGCACCAGACGCCCGCTGCGCCATTCACATGGGTGCCGTCGTTCGCCTTGTCCGCGGCCCGCTGGATGCCAACGCGCTGGTCCGTAGGCTCGACCGCCTCCTTGGCCCAGGTGTCCACCTGGGCGCAGTAGAGGAACATGGCCGTCACATCCTCGAGCTGGTGATCTCCGATGAAATAGCCAACTTGGAGCTCGAGATCGCGCTCCAGATGTACCGCGAGCGTGTCGACCGCTTGGACGAACGCCTGCATGAGTTCAGGCAGAGCCAAGAGCTACCGTAGGCAAGGGCTGCTGGTTGTGGACTCATGGACGCGTTCTATTTTGAAAATCCATTTCGACGTGGATAGCTATGTATTCACAGCAATCATAGTATTGCTCTGTTTATTGCTCTATTTCAATGTGTGTACTCTGTTTTACATTCTTATATGTTCTGTTTCAATGTATGTATATAAGCTTTCCATTCTGTATATGTGGATGATAACAGCTAGATTCAAATTAGCATACAAAACAGATAGAAAATGAAATTCATAATATATATATATATTAATTGTTCATTAGTTCATCACATATATATATATATATATATATATATATATATATATATATATATATATATATATATATATATATATATATATAATATCATCACATATATGTGATGATACTTAACTACTAGTTACAATGCATAAAATTGAAAACAAACAATACTAAAACTAATAATCCCTCCTGGGGCGAGTATTCCGGCAGCCCCTCGCCAGCAGCTCTCTGGTGCGCGGCGTCTTCCCAGTGCGGAAGCAGTACTCCGCCTCCTCCGCCTCGCAGCGCTTGACGACCGATCGCCTCTTCTTTGGCGGGCCTTGCGCCGATCTTTCCATTTCGTTGGGCGCCCACCGGAGCTCCTCATCGGTGGCACGCTGGAGCTTATCAGCCCACCTCTACGCAGCGGCGAGGCGCTCAGCACCTATGACCTTCCTCGCGAAGGACCCATCTTCGTACACCTCCTCGGCACGACGACGCGCCCGCCCCCAAAGCTTCATTGCCTCCTTTTTCCAGGCGGCATCACGGGCTTCACAGGCCGCCTGGTACCTGGCTTCCTCCTCCGCCATCTCCTTCTTGAACGCCACTTGCCTGGCTTTCTCAGCCGGCGGCAGCGACTTCCACAGACAATGATTGTACTAGCCCCAAAACCAATCCAAAGTTGGGGGGGTCCAGCGCAACCTCGTCAGGCGGCGCGTAGGGGTCCTCGTTGCTGCTAATCGAGTGAGTGTCCTCGGGGGGCGGCGACTCCCCATCGGTGCGTGGGGAGGCCGGCGGTGCCATGTCAGAGATTTGAGAGAGAGAGAGAGAGAGAGAGAGAGAGAGAGAGAGAGAGAGAGGGGCGAGCGAGGGGAGGATGTAGATGAGAATGCAGACGGGACGACGTGAGCAAGGTAGTATTTATTGGTGGCCAAAATCTAGATTGACAGGGACAGTACACACGCCGGTCGCCGGAATTTACAAGTACTGTAGTTTGAATTACACACGATTCCCGCAGCAAAATCCGTGTGTGAACATAATAGCTGATGGTTTCCAATACAGAACCGTGTCTGATTAATGATCCCCACCACTCACCTACGAAACCTCGAGCTGCGAGATGGATTGCCAATCGTGTGGGGGCCGGTTGTCTTGCCAGATCTTTACATTTTCTTTTTTGAACACCAGATATTAACATCGTCTGATAATTTTTTAACTCGCACACAAGTGCACGAAAATATGATTTTTCAAACCGTTATGGTTAGGCGTTGCATGTAGATGTAGTTCAAATTTGAATTACGGTCATTAAATGGTTATAAAATCACTTAAATGTCTTTAAAAGGTCGAATGACCCCTGAAATTTTCCAAATTTTCACATGACAGTTGTATTAGTGCATGTTAAACGTAGAAAAAATAATCGAAGGCCGTAAGAGGAAGCTATCTCCCCTTCGTCATCAAACATGCATTGTTCTCTCTCGGAACCACAAACCTTCTAGTGAGTTGCTCCGGTTTGTGAGGGGTGTGTGTCCAAACTTTTGTCAGATAGGACAATTTTTTTACCACATCATCTTGGTGGCATGACATTAAATCAAGCAAGGTTTCATGCCTTTCTGATCATTTTTTTAGTTTTTTGGAATTCAAATGCCATGGCACTCCATGCATGTGCCCATGCCTTGAGACCAATATGTTTGAAAATTCCTTCTAATTTACTACACATGGAATTAACTCGCACACAAGTACACAAAAATTTGATTTTCCAAACCGTTATGGTTAGGCGTTGCATGTAGATGTAGTTCAAAATTGAATTACGGTCATTAAATGGTTAGAAAATCACTTAAATGTCTTTAAAAGGTCAAATGACCCCTGAAATTTTCAAAATTTTCACATGGCAGTTGTATTAGTGCATGTTAAACATAGAAAAAAATTTGAAGGCTGTAAGAGGAAGCTATCTCCTGTTTGTCATCAAACATGCATTGTTCCCTCTCGGAACCATGAACCTTCTAGTGAGTTGCTCCGGTTTGTGAGGGGTGTGTGTCCAAACTTTCGTCAAACAGGCCAATTTCTTTACCACATCATCTTGGTGGCATGACATTAAATCAAGCAAGGTTTCATGTTTTTCTGATCATTTTTTAATATTTTGGAATTAAAATGCCATGTCACTCCATGCATACATATGCATGTGTCCATGTCGTGGGACCAATATGTTTGAAAATTCCTTCTAGTTTACTGCACATGGAATTAACTCACACACAAGTACACAGATATGATTTTTCAAACTGTTTTGGTTAGGTGTTGCATGTAGATGTAGTTCAAATTTGAATTACGGTCATTAAGTGGTTAGAAAATCACTTAAATGTCTTTAAAATGTCAAATGACCCCTAGAATTTTCCAAAATTTCACATTACAGTTGTAGTAGTGCACGTTAGACGTAGAAAAAAATTGAAGGCCGTAAAAGGAAGCTATCTCCCGTTCGTCATCAAACATGCATTGTTCCCTCTCGGAACCACGAGCCTTCTAGTAAGTTGCTCCGGTTTGTTAGGGGTGTGTGTCCAAACTTTCGTCAAACATGCCAATTTCTTTATCACATCATCTTGGTGGCATGACATTAAATCAACCAAGGTTTCATGTCTTTTTGATTTTTTTCGGAATTAAAATGCCATGTCACTCCATGCATACGTATGCATGTGTCCATGTCGTGAGACAAATATGTTTGAAAATTCCTTCTAGTTTACTGCACATGGAATTAACTCGCACACAAGTACACAAATATGATTTTTCAAACCGTTTTGGTTAGGCGTTGCATGTAGATGTAGTTCAAATTTGAATTACGGTCATTAAATGGCTAGAAAATCACTTAAATGTCTTTAAAAGGTCAAATGACCCCTAGAATTTTCAAAATTTTACATTACAGTTGTATTAGTGCATGTTAGACGTAGAAAAAATTGAAGGCCGTAAGAGGAAGCTATCTCCCGTTCATCATCAAACATGCATTGTTCCCTCTCGGAACCACGAGCCTTCTAGTGAGTTGCTCCTGTTTGTGGGGGATGTGTGTCCAAACTTTCGTCAAACATGCCAATTTCTTTACCACATCATCTTGGTGGCATGACATTAAATCAACCAAGGTTTCAAGTGTTTCTGATTTTTTTTGGAATGAAAATGCCATGTCACTCCATGCATACGTATCCATGTGTCCATGTCGTGAGACAAATATGTTTGAAAATTCCTTCTAGTTTACTGCACATGGAATTAACTCGCACACAAGTACACAAATATGACTTTTCAAACCA
The DNA here is from genome assembly GCA_021605205.1 of Aegilops longissima. Lineage (NCBI taxonomy): Eukaryota > Viridiplantae > Streptophyta > Magnoliopsida > Poales > Poaceae > Aegilops > Aegilops longissima. Next base: position 141,117,443 of record CM038679.1, read on the forward strand.
TTTTGGTTAGGCGTTGCATGTAGATGTAGTTCAAATTTGAATTACGGTCATTAAATGGCTAGAAAATCACTTAAATGTCTTTAAAAGGTCAAATGACCCCTATATTTTTTAAAAATTTCACATTGCAGTTGTATTAGTGCATGTTAGAGGTAGAAAAAAATTGAAGGCCGTAAGAGGAAGCTATCTCCCGTTCGTCATCAAACATGCATTGTTCCCTCTCGGAACCACGAGCCTTCTAGTGAGTTGCTCCGGTTTGTGAGGGGTGTGTGTCCAAACTTTCGTCAAACATGCCAATTTATTTACCACATCATCTTGGTGGCATGACATTACATCAACCAAGGTTTCATGTGTTTCTGATTCTTTTATCTTTTGGAATTAAAATGCCATGTCACTCCATGCTTAATTGTATCATAGCCGTTAGACCAATATGTTTGAAAATTCCTTCCAATTTACTGCACATGGAATTGAAACGCACACAAGTACACGAAATAAGAGTTTTCAAACCGTTATGGTTAGCTGTTGCATGTACATGTAGTTTAAATTTCAATTACGGTCATTAAATGGCTAGAAAATCACTTAAATGTCTTAAAAGGTCAAATGACCCCTGGAATTTTCCAAAATTTGACATGACAGTTGTATTAGTACTACAAAATTTCTCGTTCATTTAAAACACCATCCGTTGCCACTTTACTCCAAATTCATCTTTCACAGCTAATAAAAAATATCTACAACATCACACACGGTTGTTTTCTACGAACCGTTTGCGATGAAAATATCTGGGTCTATTTAAGTCTCCTCCTTAAGATTCGCCACTAAATCGCTCAAAGGCTTAAGCAACCCCGAATCCACGAATCCTGATCTCCATTCCCGCACCCCCTTCTTGCAATGATGACGCCGTGGGAACGCTTCATGAAGGCCCGTACGATGGCCGCGTCCCCCCCCCCCCCCGAGCGCCGCCGCCTACGCCGAGAGCGCAGCCGCCTACATCGAGAGTGCCGCCGCATCCGCATTGAACGTGGCCGCTTCCGCCGAGAGGGCGTCTGCGGCAGCCGACAGGGTAGATGCAGCAGCCGGCTGCTACGGTGGCAGCTTGTGACGCCCAGGTAATCAAGCTACAGTAACCCTGCGCTAATGATGCCACGTCACCTAGGTTACTGTTGGTAAACTCGTGTTAGTTCAAAACGATTCAAACTCTAATTTAAAATATAGGCAAACAACAAAAGTTTTCAAATAATAAAACTAAAATGTTTGGGTTGTGTCGAATATTGCATAGGTAATTATGGCGAAGGAACCACACTATTATAAAATGCTTAAAAACTATGAGATGAATAAAACAGTAGCAAAAACTATTATTTAAATACTTTAAATATTTAATAATTACAAAACTATTTTATTTTGGGTTAGCAAATTTATGAGGCAGTGGCATAAATAGTAAACATCAATTTAGGTGCCACTTTGGTATTTTGTTATCGCTAGAAAGAATAGCAACTAAAAGTAATAGAATAAATAAAGGGTAAAAATAAAATAAAAGGAAAAGGAAGAAAACCCCCCAGGCCAACTGGGCCTTGGCCCAGCCAGTATTCGCCAGCCGCCTAACTGCCCGGTCGGCCACACCTTATCCCCAAACCCCGCAAACCCTAACCCAACCACCTGCACTCCCCCACATCGTTCCCACCCTCCCGATCCAGATTGGATCGGGACGAACCCCACTCCCCTCGTTCCTCTCGCTCCCCACCTCGATTCGGATCGGGCGCTTACCCTCGACGAGCGTCGCCGTCGCCGCTGCTGACCCGCCGTCGCCGCCGACGCCCCCTCAAAGCCTCCGCCAGCGTGATCCGTCTGGCAGCCGACTTCGCCCGCCGCTCGATGCCGACCACCGTCGCTGAAGCCGACTCACCGGACCGCTCCCTCGCGGACCTCTTCCTCTACGCCGCCACCTCGTCCTCCTCCTCGAGCATGCTGCCGCTCCCATGCACCGCAAGTGAGGCCCGCCTCCCTCCTCTCTCCCTCATTGCCGCCGAGCTCACGGAGCTCAGAATCGCCCCCTCGTTGCCGCGACTCCACCGCGCCGCTACCACGTGCCCGCTTCGCCATCGCTTATGCGCTGGCTGCGCTGACCGGCGCCGTTTTCCCCGCACCTATGGTCACCCCCGCCGCTGACCGCGCAACTCGTCGCAAATGCCGGCGCCCCGACCTCACCCCCCTCCGTTGCCACCCCACGCACCCCCTGGCCACCCTTGCCTAGCACCACCGCCATTCTCGCTGGCGCTGCGCGCTGCTGTGCTTCTGCTGTTGCTTCTCACGTGCTCTCCGCCCATAGCCCCACTCCCCGTCCCTATCCCGGCCGCGGCCGCATCGCCGCCTCGTGTACTCGCCGTGGCGGCCGGCGAAGCCTCGCCATGGCCACGACCTCACGCCGCGTCCTGGCGGGCAGCGCCTTGGCCGCGCCCGTCGCGTTCGCCCGCTAGCACCCGTTCCACTGGCCTCCTGGGCCACTGGCAGAAGGGACCCATCGTACAGAACGTTTCTAAAAAAAGGGATTTAAAAAATAATAGTAATAATTAAAATATTAATTAATTAATTAGTTAAAGAATTAATTAACTTAATTAATCTGGATTAGATTAACCTAATCAATTAGTTAAAGCTAATTAACCCTGTTTAATTACTATGAGACTATGACAAACGGGGCCCACTAGTTAGTTTGACCAGTCAACAGCCAATGCTAACTGGGCTGTTGACTTTGACCGGCCCCATCATCGACCTCTCATTTGACAAGGCGATTGACAAGTCAATCGGGCCTACCGTCACCAACCAAGCCCATCTGTGGGTACACTTCTATGTATCCATAGCATTTTAACATTTAATTTTCGAGTTAAATAATAGTAATAATAATTTAGAAAATGATTTAAAACTTTAAAATTAATAGTAAATAAACCGTAGCTCGGATGGAAAAACTTTGTACATGAAAGTTGCTCAGAAAGACGAGACAAACCCGGATACGCAGCCCGTTCGTCCACCACACACTCCTAACATATCAAACACGCAACTTTCCCCCTTCGGTTCATCTGTCCGAAAACACGGAACACCGGGGATACTTTCCCGGATGTTTCCCCCCCTTCACCAGTATCACCTCCTACAGCATTAGGTCACCTCTAGCACCGCGTATTGCCATGTTACGCTTTGTGATACTTTGATTGCTCTGTTATTTATTGTGTTCCCCCTCCGTTACTTCTTTCCGGTAGACCCCGAGACTGCCGGCGACCCCCAGTTCGACTACGGTGTTGACGATCCCTCCTTGCCAGAGCAACCAGGCAAGCCCCCCTTGATCACCAGATATCGCCTATTCTACTCTATACTGCTTGCATTAGAGTAGTGTAGCATGTTACTGCTTTCCGTTATACCTATCCTGATGCATAGCCTGTCCTTGTTACTACTGTTGTTACCTTTACCTGCAATCCTATATGCTTAGTATAGGATGCTAGTATTCCATCTGTGGCCCTACATTCTTGTCTGTCTGCTATGCTATACTATCGGGCCGTGATCACTCGGGAGGTGATCACGGGTATATACTTATACTTATACATGATACATGTGGTGACTAAAGTCGGGTCGACTTGTGGAGCACCATGAGTGATTCATGATTGGGGCTGAAAGGACCTGTGTCCCGACGGACCTCTGGATGGATCTTTGTGGCGGAGCGGCAGGCAGGTTGAGACCGCCTAGGAGAGAGGTGGGCCTGGCCCTGTTCGGCGCTCATGGATACTTAACACGCTTAACGAGATCTTGGTATTTGATCTGAGTTGGCTACGAACCTATACGCACTAACCAACCACGTGGGAAAGATATGGGCACTCGGCGTCGTGGTATCACCGGCACTTCGTGACGCCACGATCGAGTGGCGGCGCCCGGATTGGAACGTAAGCCTGCTCTTGTATTAAGGGGCTAGTTACGCTTTGTCACAGACGCAACGCAGGTGTGCTATGGGTGATGGGCCCTGCACACGCGGCGCTTAGGTTTAGACCGGCGTGCTGGCCTCTCTGTTGAGCCTAGGTGGGGCTGCGACGTGTTGATCTTCCGCGACCGGGCATGACCCAGGGAAGTGTGTCCGGCCAAATGGGATCAAACGTGTTGGGTTATGTGGTGCACCCTGCAGGAAGTTAATCTATTGAATAGCCGTGATCTTCGGTAACAGGACGACTTGGAGTTGTACCTTGACCTTATGACAACTAGAACCGGATACTTAATAAAACACACCCTTCCAAGTGCCAGATACAACCCGGTGGTCGCTCTCTCTCAGGGTTACGAGGAGGGGATCGCCGGGTAGGATTATTGCTATGCGATGCTACTTGGAGGACTTCGGTCTGCTCTCTTCTACATGTTGCAAGACGGAGGCTAACAGAAGCGTAGTCTTCGATAAGACTAGCTATCCCCCTCTTATTCTGGCTTTCTGAAGTTCAGTCCACTGATATGGCCCTTTACACATATATCCATGCATATGTAGTGTAACTCCTTGCTTGCGAGTACTTTGGATGAGTACTCACGGTTGCCTTGTTCCCCCTTTTTCCCCTATCTCTACTCGGTTGCTGCGACCAGACAATGGAGCCCAGGAGCCAGACACCACCGTCGATGACGACTACTACCCCGGAGGTGCCTACTACTACGTGCAGCCCGCTGACGACGACCAGAAGTAGTTTAGGAGGATCCCAGGCAGGAGGCCTGCGCCTCTTTCGATCTGCATCCCAGTTTGTGCTAGCCTTCTTAAGGCAAACTTGTTTAACTTATGTCTGTACTCAGATATTGTTGCTTCCGCTAACTCGTCTATGATCGAGCACTTGTATTCGAGCCCTCGAGGCCCCTGGCTTGTATTATGATGCTTGTATGACTTATTTATGTCATTAGAGTTGTGTTGTGATATCTTCCCGTGAGTCCCTGATCTTGATCGTACACATTTGCGTGCATGATTAGTGTACGATTAAATCGGGGGCGTCACACAGCTGCAAACACCGAGAGCGCTCGAGCTGCTGTCCGTGCCGCCGATATCCCCCTGGCCCGGGTCGAGGCCATCCACGCCAAGATCGAGGATGCACACGCCAAGATATTCCAGGCCACCTCGGACTCCAGCATGCAACCTACGTCTGAATAGGCGGCGGTGGCCATGGAGCACCTGCTTCCTCATGAGGTCGCCGAGCGGGAGCTGGAGATGCAGGAGGTGGCAGAGATCAAGGAGCGCCGGGAGGAGGAGTTGCGTGTGGCCGAGATCGAGGTAGAGAAGAGTTTGTCCGTCGAGGAATCGGCGGTGGATTACCAACGCGAGATCTGGCGCAACCACTACTACGAGAACTACAACCTTGAGGGCGGCGCCGAGGACGATGACGAGGACGCGGTCGACTTCAGCAGGGGGGACGCGGAGTCCACCAATGGCGGCATGTCGCCAGGACAAGTCATCCACGTGTCATCTCTCACCTGCGATGCATAGGCCGGAGCGGCGGCGGATTTGTTAAAATTATGCGTACTTAGGCTTTGTTTTTAATGCTGGTCTTTTGTTAGAGCAATGTTTAGGTCAGCTGGCTCTGTTTAATTACTAAAATTGCTCGATTCAGTAAGTGCGGTCTGTCTGCTGTACGCTCTTTTGTGTTCCCAAATTAGCAAGCTATGTTAAATTATGCAATGACGTACCCGGGGAAATTTCCAGCAAAAATTGAATTATCAAACTCATCCCATGCGCATAAATAAGAAGAATCATTTGCGATGCACACAATCATTCAAAGTGAATGGTCCGGCGGCACCGCGCGCAAAGTTTCCCACCACATTTCCAAAATTTTGGCCTACCGCCAAAATATCTACCCCCGCCCCCCTTCCCCACCCCCTTTTCTCCGCGACCACAAGTCACATTTCCCCTGTTTCCTCATTCCTTCCTTCCTTGATAAGCTATAGCCGCTTCCTCGCTCTCGCCGTCTCGCATCCTACCACAGGGGTCGCCATGGTGTTCTTCAAAGACATCTCCAACGGTACCTCCTCTGGTGACGACTCCTTCACCACCCGGGTATGCCTCTCTTCTCTCTCTCGGGCTATGACTTGGAATGAAGGATTTTTACCCGGCGGTTGATTTGAGTCATTTCTTCCTCTTGTAGCTCCCTAGGACCATCAGTGGCAACGACTGGAGCGGGATGGCTCAAGATCTATCTGCTCGTTGTCACCATCAATCTCCATGCGTGAAGCTAGCTGCGTTTGATTCTGTGGACAGTGGGAGGAAGTTTCTGGCATGTACAGAGAAGGTTAGACCCTCTTTCGTTGTTACAAATCATTTTTAAGATGTGATTCAGACACTGTCATGGTCCCAATCCATTCATACCACACCTTCAACCAAACGCATCCTAAGACAGTGTCACGGTTTGTACCTAGTATCTTAAATTGTTGCCATCTCATCAGCGGTGCCATTAGAAAATTATTTGGCACCGCTTCAGCAGTTTGTGCAGCCAATTTTGGTCCACACATCCGAGCAGCCAACCAGTAAAATAATAAATCTTTATGGCACGAAGGAACTGGGCATCAGAGCAACTACGTGCTCCGGAGTCCGGGTTCATGATTTTTTTTCCGCTGCATCGGCTCGCCAGTGCAGGGCACCGGTGCGAGATGTAGCAACAGTTGTCTTTACCCCAGTTTTGGCATACATAGTGGACGGCCTTAGTGCTATTGTGATGTTATAATATATTTATGTGCCTGATCTGAAATTGGCAAACATCTATCCGATATGAATTGTGAATTTGCATAATACTGGAATTATTAATTGTAAACGAATAAACCTGCTAAATGTGTCATGGACCTTTGCAAACGGTTCTAGCAGTAAAAGCGCTTGCGATGGATAGCCCAATGCCACATAGTTTTCTTCATCAAATCGTGTGTGATATAGTTGATAAAAGCAAACGGTTAACCAAGGCAGACCGTGTGTGATAGTTACACCTTTCACACACGAGCCTACACATAAAACTGTGTGGGATGTACGTACGAACGGAAACGTTTTCCCTGGATTGACTGTGTGGGATGTACATAAGAACGGAAAGGTATTCCTTGGATTGACTGTGTGTGATATACATACGAATGGAAATGTTTTTCTGGGATTCACCGTGTGGGATGTACATACCTACGGAAATGATTTTCTCGGATTACCGTGTGGGATGTACATACCTACGGAAATGATTGGGTTCCGATGCCTCGCCCGATTGCACAGGCCCCAGCCTGGGTCCCAGTAGGGCCTATCCCCGACGATTTCTAGGTCGTGTAGGAAGGACCCCCTATTGCCCACACTCACTTGGCGACGGTTCTAAATGCCGTCGCGGAAAGCGGTTAAAAACCGTTTGTATAGAACCGACGCGTACCAGTGTATGCATAGGGATTTTATAAGCAAACAAATTATCAAGACAAAACAAAACTACCATATGCAAGGAAGAAGAAAGAAATAATAGCAATCTCAAAATAACGAGAGGTAATTTTGTAACATGAAAATTTCTACAACCATATTTTCCTCTCTCATAGTAATTACATGTGGGATCATACTCAAATTCAACAATATAACTATCACATAAAATATTCTCTTCATGATCCACATGCATGCAAAGTTGACACTCTTCCAAAATAGTGGGATTATCATCAAATAAAAGTCATGATCTCTCCAAAACCACTTTTATCAAAAACTTCATAAGATTAAACATTATACAAATATGTGGGATCTAAAGTTGACACTCTTCCAAACCCACTTTCAGTATTATTGCAAACATTATTATCTATCTCATATTCATCATGGGGCTTAAATAAATTTTCAAGATTATAAGAAGAATCACCCCAATCATGATCATTGCAACAAGTAGTGGACATAGCAAAACTAGCATCCCCAAGCTTAGGGTTTTGCATATCATTAACACAATTGACATTAATAGAATTTATAATAATATCATTGCAATCATGCTTTTCATTCAAGGAACTATCGCGAATCACTTCATAAATTTCTTCATCACAATTTTTAGATTCACGAATTTCAAGCAAAACTTCATAAAGATAATCTAGTGCACAAAACTCACTAGCAACTGGTTCATCATAATTGGATCTCTTAAAATGATTAGCAAGTGGGTGAAGATCCATAAACTTTTAGCAAGCGAAGATGCAAGCAAAAAGAAGGCACATGGTAACACAAGCAAACGAAAGATTGAACGGAAGAAGGGCGAAGAAAAAGACAAATCTTTCGAAAATCATTTTAGAAGTGGGGGAGAGGAAAATGAGAGGTGAATGTCGAATAATGTAATGCAAGAGATGAGAGTTTATGATGGGTACTTGGTATGGCTTGAATTGACATAGATCTCCCCGGCAACGGCGCCAGAAATATTCCTGCTACCTCTTGAGCTTGCATTGGTTTTTTCCTTGAAGAAGAAAGGGTGATGCAGCAAAGTAGAGTAAGTATCTCCCTTAGCTTTTGAGAACCAAGGTATCAATCCAGTAGGAGACAACGCACAAGCCACCTAATACCTGCACAAACAAACACCAACTTGCGCCCAACGTGATAAAGGGGTTGGCAATCCCTTCACGGTTATTTGCAAAGTGAGATCTGATATAGATGGATAAACGGTAAAGTAATATTTTTGGTACTTTTGGTTTATGGAACGGGAAGTAAAAGATTGCAAAGAAAGTAAATAGGAAACTAAAATTGTAGATCGGAAACTTATATGATGGAAAGTAGACCCGGGGGCCATAGGTTTCACTAGAGGCTTCTCTCAAGATAGAAAATATATGGTGGTTGAACAAATTACTGCCGAGCAATTGATAGAAAAGCGCATAATTATGACGATATCTAAGGCAATGATCATGAATATAGGCATCACATCCATATCAAGTAGACCAACTCCTGCCTGCATCTACTACTATTACTCCACACATCGATCGACTCCTGCCTGCATCTAGAGTATTAAGTTCATAAGAACGGAGTAACGCATTAAGTAAGATGACATGATATAGAGGGATAAACTCAAGCAATATGATGAAAACCCCATCTTGTTATCCTCGATGGCAACAATACAATACGTGTCGGTTCCCCTTCTGTCACTCGGATCGAGGACCTCAAGATTGAACCCAAAGCTAGGCACTTCTCCCATTGCAAGAAAAACCAATCTAGTTGGCGAAACCAAATTGATAGTTCAAAGAGACTTGCAAAGATATCAAATCATGCATAAAAGAATTTAGAGGAGATTCAAATAATATTCATAGATAAGCTGATCATAAATCCACAATTCATCGGATCTCGGCAAACACACCGCTTACATCGAATAGATCTCCAAGAACATCGAGGAGAACATGGTATTGAGAATCAAATAGAGAGAAGAAGCCATCTAGCTACTAGCTATGGACCCATAGGTCTATGGTAAACTACTCACGCTTCATCGGGGAGGCAATGGTGTTGATGTAGAAGCCCTTCGTGATCGAATCCCCCTCCGGCAGGACGCCGAAAAAGGCCCCTAGATGGGATCTCACGGGTACAGAAGGTTGCGGCGGTGGAAAAGTGGTTTCATGGCTCCCCTCGAAGTTTTTGGGATATTTGAGAATAAATAGGCGGAAGAAATAAGTAGGTCGAGTCACGAGGGGCCCACAAGGGTGGGGGCGCACCCTACCCGCCTGGGCGCGCCTCCCGTCCTTGTGGCCGCCTCGTGGGTTTCCTGACGTGTACTCCAAGCCCTCTGGATGTCTTCTGGTCCAAGAAAAATCATCGCGAAAGTTTCATTCCGTTTGGACTCCGTTTTGTATTCCTTTTCTGTGAAACTCTAAAACAAGGAAAAAACAAGAACTGGCACTGGGCTCTAGGTTAATTGGTTAGTCACAAAAATAATATAAAATAGCATATTAATGCATATAAAACATCCAAAACAGATAATATAATAGCATGGAACAATCAAAAATTATAGATACGTTGGAGACGTATCATACCCCCCAGCCAAGTTAAAGACGTATGATGCCGGTTCCCCGTCTTTGAGGCGCGCAGGGGGTAGGGGCGTGTCGTCCAACACATGTGCTCAAACTTGATTTGGTCTAACATGGCATATAGAGCAAGAGGAAACCGTCATGGTCAAACCCTTCTCGTATGTTGGATCAAAGGGATAGATTGTGTGGGCCTACAGATCTCGATCATTCTCTGATTTTTGAAAACAAGAAATAACAAAAAAACATATTCTATAAGTTACCAAAACAAGGATCCCAAGGTTTATACAATCATCATGACAGGTCACTACAGACACTTTTTTTTGACTATAAACAATACGGTAAACACCCCACTGCAACTTTTATTAATTAAAAGAAAAGGAGAGAAAACAATAGTCTAGTGGGCTTGAGCTAAGCCCAACTAAAAAAACAAGAAGAATAGAGAGAAACTACCAAAAAAGAGAAGCTATACAACAACTAAGCACAAAAAATAAAAAACACTAACAAGAATAGCAAGGAGAACTATACAAATTACAACATAGAATCCAGCCAAGCAGAGAACTGCACTTCATATTTTTCTTGATTCTGAATTTCAGAAGCTTGAGTTCCTCAGTGAAAATGTGTTTCCAGCCCTGAAATGAGGGAGTTATATTATCAAAGATTTTGTTGTTTCTAGATATCCAGATGGCCCATGATCCCAATATGATAATCTCCATAAAGAAAGGGTATCTGAGTTTGTCTTTGAGGTCTTGAAATGCCTCCAGAACTGACAAGTTTGGTGTTCTTGAAGGACAAATAAAATCCCAGCATCTGATGGCAAAAGGACATCCCCAAAAAAGATGATGCAGAGTTTCTTCTTGATGACAGTCCGTCACTGCACAATTGTAAACTTCCAATTCAAAGTTTATCCTCCTTAAAAGATTCCTTGTGTTTACTTTGTCATGCAGAAGCATCCAAAAAAAAACTTTATGCTTGGGCTGACAGGAGCTTTTCCAAATCCATGAAAAATGTGGTGGGGTTTGTTTGTGCCCAATTAGCACCTTATAGGCTTTAATTGAAGAATAGAATTCATTGCCCCAGATGTAACTCCAAGTATCCAGAGCATCTAAGTATTCTGATTTTCTCATGGAAATGCACATGTCCTCCATTTGTAGGAACTCCTCATATGCCTGTGTAGTTAGGGGCAGATGGAATAAGTCTTGGAGATATTTAGTATTGATCACTTGTTGAACACTTGTCTGAGGGTTTCTAACAAAGTAGTAAATATGATCAAACTTGTGCTTGAGAATGAATTGGTCCCACATATCATCCCAGAACAAAGCAGTTTTGCCATCTCCCACATTGCATCTTGCTATAGCTTTGAACTGATCAATGAGTGCAAGATTGGATTTCCACCAAAATGAGCCCACTTTTTGATCTCCTGGAAGTTGCCCATTGTTGTAGTATGTTTCCCAAATTAGATTGACCCAAGGGATGTCATGTCTATTGTAAAACTTATGAAGGTTTTTCATGAGCAGAGTTTTATTTTGTGTGAAGATATTCAGAACTCCCAAGCCACCCTGATTTTTAGGTCTGCAAACTGTGTGCCAAGCCACTAGGGCTGGCCTCCTATCTTCCAAATCAGGGCTCCTCCATAGACAGTGCCTTAAATATTTGATGATCTGGTGTTTAATAGTGATGGGAATGTCCAGACAACACATGAAGTAAACTGCTAAGGAAGCCAACACAGATTTGACCAACAAAATCTTCCCTGCCTGAGTCATGAAAGTGGAAATGCCAGTAATCCTCTTAGCAATTCTATTGACTATAGGCAAACAATGCTCCACAGTTGGCCTATAAATGCCCAAAGGTAGCCCCAGATAAGTGAATGGAAATTTCCCTCTGGCACATTTCAAAGTGTTAGTGAAAATATCTACTCTGTCTTCTGCAATGTTTAAAGGAACCATGATTGATTTCCCATAATTTACTCTGAGGCCTATGGCATCTGCAAATGTGTTTAGTAGAGCTTTGAGGCATACAAGCTGTCTAGCACTTGCTTGCATAATAACAAGAGTATCATCTGCATACTGCACAATAGGGAAGTCAGGGCATGAGGTCACTTGTAGTGGAGGTGTTATTAGATCCCTAGTCATGGCTTTATTCAAAATTGATTGAAGCAAGTCAGCTGCCAGTATGAACAGAAGAGGTGAAAGGGGATCTCCTTGCCTTACTCCTCTTTTACAGTAAAACTTCTTCCCTGGCGCCCCATTTAACATTACAGCAGAGGATGCAAAATTGAATAGCATGTGCATCCAGGTTATCCACCTTTCACCAAATCCCTTAGCCCTTAAGATGTCAATTATAGCCTGATGCTCAATAGTGTCAAAAGCCTTTTCAAATCCAGTTTGATTACAAGCAATTCTTCTTTTGACTTGTGGCATTGATGTATATATTCATAGGCCCAACCCAGACAATCTTGAATTACTCTATTCTTTAAGAATCCATACTGATTGATATGAACCAGCTTGAGAATGACTTTTTGTAATTTGTTTGCCAGCAGTTTAGTAATGATTTTGAGCACCCCATTAAGTAATGAAATTGGCCTAAAGTCATTAGGGGATATAGGTACCTCCTTTTTAGGAATGAGTGTGATATATGAAGTGTTTATGCTTTCCAAATTCACATTTCCAGCATGAAAGGCAATGATAAGTTCAGTAACATCCAGTTTGATAATGTCCCAACAAGCTTTGAGGAACTCATTATTAAATCCATCAGGGCCTGGAGATTTGTCTGTGGGCAAGTTTTTAACTACCTCATCAATTTCTTCCTGAGAGAAAGGTCTCTCAAGGTCTTGGAATATTTGTGGATCCACTCTGTTATCATACAGGTCTTGTAAATTGAAGTGCATTGTATGGCCATTGGATTGTCCCAGTCTCTTCTTAAAAGCTTCCCAAAGAATTGCAGCCTTCCCTTCATGATCAGTAATTTCCACTTGGTCCTCATGCATGAGCATTGCAATTTTGTTATGCCTGTGATTAATTGAAGCCTTTGTATGAAAGAATTTGGTATTTTCATCACCAAATTTGACCCCTTTGATTTTTCCTCTTTGTTTCCAACAAATCTTCTGATTACTGAGGACAGTTAGTAGTGTTTGTTTCAAAAGCTCTCTGCAGTTATGCTCAGATATAGTGAGGTCTCTGAATTCTTCCAAGAAGTCCCATAGGAATATACATTCATTCAACTCATCAATCTGCTTTTTTAGACAAGATAGGTTTTTTGCCCAAAGTTTTAGTGCTCTCCTCAGGTTCTTGAATTTAGCATTAATCTTCTTTGCTGGATCAGTATAACCAACAGGAATGTTCCATGCAGCTTGAACAATATCTCTGAAAGAGTTGTGCTTCAAACAATAATTTTCAAATCTAAAAACCCTTGACTTAGGAATTGATGTACCAATTTTAATTACACAAGGCAAATGGTCTGATATTGGTTTTGCAAGAGGCAGAGCAGTTGTGTCAGGATAAGTAGTCATCCATGCAGCAGAGGTGAAGAACCAGTCTAGTTTTTCAAGTAATGGACTTTCCTGCATATTGCTCTAGGTGAACTGTCTCCCTTTTAGAGGTAATTCAATTAACCCCAAATTACTAATAGCCTCATTGAACAGTAACATCTGATTGACATCTCCACCAGGTCTATTTCTATCTTCAGGTGACCTAATGAAGTTGAAATCCCCCATAACTATCCAATCAACATCATCTGGCATTTGGATATTTGTAAACCAATCAATAAATTCCAATTTGTCTTCAAGGTTGCAAGGTCCATATATGTTTGTGAGGATCCATGGTTTGTTGGTTGAAGTACAAGTGAACTGCATAGATAGTGAAAATTTATTCTGAAAGAGCAATTGCCCATTAAAAAGAGCCTCATTCCAAGCAGTCAAAATCCCTCCAGATGCCCCAATAGAAGGCAGGAATTCGAATTTGTTGAATCTTTGTGGACAAAAGTTTTGAATATATGCCAAATCAAAAGCTTGTCTCTTAGTTTCTTGTAGGCACAAAATACCAGCAGCACTTTCCTCAATTTTTTGCCTAATAGCCAGCCATTTATCAAGAGAATTCAAACCCCTAATGTTCCAGGTCAAGATGTTCCAGGATCTGTTTCTACTCATGATTAACTAACTGAATGGAAAATGTGTGATACCAGGCCCCATCTCTTGGTATGTTGCCACACATATGCAAAGCATAGCATTTGTGTGAATGAGACCCAGTACAGTTTGAGGTGTCAGAAAACATGAGTAACAGATGAAACACAACAGTCCTGCTAGAGAGCATAATAATTTCAATGTCTTCATAGCAACGACAACTCCAGAGCTTAGTCAAACAGATCAACATAGCAGTAGACAAAAGAGGGCACCAAGTTTTCAGTACATACACTAAACATGTTCTGCTTACATCAAGCATACCGGACTTCATACATTGCACTATCAAACTAGCCTTTCTCAAAATATTCCTGGTACTATTAGTAACTGGACAGTTCATCATGGCACATCCTAAGGAGTTGTAGCACCAGTGACCTTGGAGACCTTGGCCACATCCTCCTGGCCCTTCTTCTTGGGCCTCTTAGAAAGCATGTCCTATGCCTCATCCTCAGACACCTTGCAAAAAGTTTTTGTCAGATTTTGACCACTTTATTATGCACAATGGGTGGAATAGCATTACAAGGTAAGCAAGAGCTAGCATCACAAGATTTCCTCCTATAACCATTGTTGTCTTTCTTAATTCGATCACTTCTTCTCACCTGGGTCTCCACAAGTGGCTCTTTATCCCTTCTTTTCCTTGAGACAGCTTCACCTAGTGACAACTGTATGACTTTATTGGGGGACACTTGCTTGAGTGGGCTTGCAGCTCCACTTGAGGAGTGAGCAGCAGGGCTTATACCCTCATTTTCCTTTCCCAGACCCAGCATGATTTCTTTACAACTTGGAGCCTGTGAGGTAGCAGGTTTGTCAGGTATATGGAATAAGATAGTCTCTTGAGTATCACAGTTTGCAGTAAGCATTTTCCACAGCTCAGATTTCAACAGATGCATCACCCAGCCAAATTTGTCAGGAGTGGGGAGAAGGTGAATTATGAAGTTAAACCAACTTACAGGTATGCCAATTTTGAAGGCGTTTACTTCTCCCTGAGTTGCTGGAGCAAAGTGTTGAATCCACAAGTCCAACTACAAACACTTTTAGATGCTAAATGTCTGTCATGACCGTATCATGGCGCTTTAATGAAGCTTGAGAAGTGCAACTTCCCACAGGGTCACCCATCCTTAGACTCCTCCAGCCCCAGCACGCTTAACTTATGCGTTCTATTCAACTCGGCAAGCGGATGGGAAGCCGCCCCTTGCTGGGAAGAGTTGTCTCCTTGCCTTTAAGGCATTTCACGCTGGTCATGGTATGGGATCTACTCCCTACTATCATACACGTGTGTACTTTTAGAAAGTGTGTGCAATCTTTACATGGCTGGTGTGTCGCTGATACGTCTCCAACGTATCTATAATTTTTGCTTGTTCCATGCTATTATATTATCATTCTTGGATGTTTTACAATCATTTTATAGCAACTTTCTATCATTTTTTGGGACTAACCTATTGACATAGTGCCCAGTGCTAGTTGCAGTTTTTTGCTTGTTTTTTAGTTCGCAGAATATCAATACCAAGCGGAGTCCAAACGCATCAATTTTTTTTGAAGAATTGTTTTTGGACCAGAAGACATCCAGTGGGCCAAAGAAGTACCAGAGGGGAGGCCCGAGGTGAGCACAAGACACCTGGGCACACCAGGAGGCCCAGGCGCGCCCAGGTGGGTTGTGCCCTATAAATACCCCAATATTCCAGAAACCCTAGGGGAGTTGACGAAACACAATTCCAGCTGCCGCAAGTTCTAGAACCACGAGATCCAATATAGACACCATCAAGGAGGCGTTCATCATCCTCATTGGTGCCTCTCTGATGATGCATGCGTAGTTCAACATAGACCTACGGGTCTGTAGGCAGTAGCTAGATGGCTTCCTCTCTCTTTTTGATTCTCAATACAATGGTTTCTTGGAGATCTATTTGATGTAACTCTTTTTGCGGTGTGTTTGTTGGGATGCAATGAAGTTTGAGTTTATGATCAGATCTATATCCATGAAAGTTATTTGAGTTTTCTTAGATATCTTATATGCATGATTACTTATAGCCTTGAATCTTTGGTTTAGTTAGGCCAACTAGATCGATTTTTCTTGCCATGGGAAGAGGTGCTTTGTGATGGGTTTGATCGTGCGGTGTTCTTTCCCAGTGACAGAAGAGGCAACAAGACACACATGTATCATTGCTATTAAGGATAACAAGATGCGGGCTATTCCTACATGAATTTATCTCATCTACGTCATGTCATCATTCTTATTGCATTACTCCGTTTCTCCATGAACTTAATACACTAGATGCATGCTGGATAGCGGTCGATGTGTGGAGTAATAGTAGTAGATGTAGGCAGGAGTCGGTCTATTAATCTTGGACGCGATGCCTATATAATGATCATTCCCTAGATATCGTTATAATTATTCGATCTTCTATCAATTGCCCAACAGTAATTTGTTTACCCACCATAGGCTATTTTCTCGAGAGATGCCACTAGTGAATTCACTACAAAAAAATACACTTCCGTGATGATACGTGTTTGTCACTGTAGGTCACGTTTTCTGTCATGCATGTACATCCATGACAAATTTATGACAGAATCAAGATAGTCATACCCGTTTGTCGAGAAGTGTTCCATGACATTACCAAAATTATCATCACGGAAGTGTCCACTTCCATGACGATAAATCGCGCGTCACAGAAGTGCTTTCGTCAAGGGTGACTGACATGTGGCATCCACCGTAATGGAACGCCGTTAAGCTATCGGGTCGGGTTTTGGATCCGATAACCCGTTAACAGCCCCGACCAATAGGGATTCTCCACGTGTAAAATCATCATTGGCTGGAGGAAACACGTGTCGGCTCATCGTTGGGACAGATGTCATCCACTCATTGGACAAAAGGCGCCTATGATACGTCGACACGTGGCACGGCCCAACAAAGGCCCATTCCTGTGAAAAGGCCGGCCCGTTTGACTTAGTCAAAAGGTGGCGGGCCGGCCCATGGAAAGCCTGTTAACGGCATGTTCGCATATAGCCCATTTACAGCCCGCTAACCCAAGGCCCGTTACGCCCTATCCGAATTAGGCCCAGTAGCGTCACCTGGGCCATCCAATATGATTCCAGCCCGTTTTCACCGGCCCATGTATGGCCCATGACGCGTTTTCGCCCATATGAGGCCCTATGTTACTCTTGGCCTATTAACGCCCGTGGTGAAATCGGCCGTAATGAACAAATGTATCACTTTACACCCATTAACGACCGTGGTGGTGGCGCCCGTAATGAACAAAGGTATCACTTTATACCCATTAACGGCCCGTTATTCCGTTGGGCGTTTCAGCCCATGTTATCTTCGGCCTTCTCGAGCCCATTTATTCTTGGGCTCATTTCAAAGATTCGTTTACTTACGGCCCGTTCTTGTCATTTTTCGCTTGTGGGCCAAATTCAGCCCGTGGTTCTGATCGGCCCGTTTGTGGTCCGTTAATCGTTGAGCCGTTTTCATAGCATCATCAACACGGCCTATTAACGATGGCCCGTTATGGTCGGCCCATGAACGGACGATTCCAACTCTAGCCCGCTTACGGCCATAATGCGGCTTGTTATTGGCCCATGTTTGCCAATCGATCATACTGCCCGTATAAGGCCCATTGATGATCTGCCCGCATAAGGCCCATTGTTTCTACGGCCCGTAGAAGGCCCATTGTTTCTACGGCCCGTAGAAGGCCCCTCGCTTATACTGCTCGTAGAAGGCCCATCGCTTTCTCTGGCCCGTAGGAGGCCCAAAGGTCACTCTGATAAATATTAGCCCATGATTATTGTGGCCTAGTTTTAAAAATAGGTTATTGCAGCCACTAGCAAACCGCGGAAAAGAACTGCACCGACTACAAGCAAACAAATAAACAAGACAACAAGGAAATAAATAAGCAAGCAACTTATGCTAGGCTATCACGGCTATTACACATATTACATCCTTTGGGCATCAAAGTTCGCCACCAAAGTGCAAATATAGGGAACAAAGCAGCATATAAACGCCGCAGCAAAACAAGTCCAGAACTGAAACCACTTTAGAAGAGTTCAAGAAACAATATCCTAGGTACCCATAATGCTGGCAAGATGCTTATCAAGCTTATTAACTTTCTCTTGTTTGGCGCTTAAATCCTCCAACGCTGTTTGTTGCACAAGAAAGTACGATCTGAATTCTGCAGGACTTCCTCGGTCCTTGGCTTCTTTCCGCAAAGACACCGATCGATGCCTTTCACTTGTAGCTGAGATCAAGAAGTCAAGTGATTCAGCAGCGAGTTCAAGAGCTTGTGCCACCTGTGACCGCCAAGAACTCAAACACTACATCAACGCATGACTGTGGGGTTTTCTCACCGTCTACAAGATCGCTTTTATCACCTTTCTTGGAGACCAACAGGTTGTCTCACTATCTTGAACCTTATCTGCATTACTTTCTCTACCATTGCATAGTGGGGTGCTCTTCTCCAATATTCTGTTTGCATACTACAAGAGAAACAAGCGAGCACACATCACAGGTTTAGCTTGTAGTATCTGAAACTCATTTTGGTAAACCGTTCAAGAGTAAGGTGGACAGGATAACAGCATGAAACAAACATATATCTATGTACTATGGTCTTTGTATTGTCCATATCATTCTAGTTTATGTTCCCTAATCAAGATAGAGACACAGTTCAACTCATATATTTTTAAGACACATCAAGATAGCAGAATATAAGTGTGAGAAACTACACAAGATTGGCAACACTTGTAATGTGCATCACATGAGAACATAACTGTTTATACAACTTAAACTGAAATCAACATAGAGCAAGAAGTTAGAACAGCAATCCAGCTTAAAGAAATAAGTTTAAAACATACATGTTGCGCCATTGGAGTTTCAATTGGATCCTTCAAATTGAAAGTAGTTGGTATGAGTAAATACAAGTGATGCAACAACAAAGGAGTATGGACCATAGCTACGGATCGACACGAGAACAGTTGCTCTTTTGCTTTAAACGTGGAGTTTGGGTTAGCTGTGGTGGTCTTCGTGCTTTGGGCACTCGCAGAGCTTTACAAACTGCTCGTGTGGGGTACACTGTGGTGGACATGGTGCTTTGTCAACTATAAGTGGGTTACTATCCACTGGGGTTGCGGTTAGATGGGTTGTAGCTGGTTCTCGCCCAACGGTGTAAGTGTGCAATCTGGAAGAGTCTCGATTATGTGTGGTGGGGCTAGTTTGTGGGTCAAGACAACCATGGTTCTATCTGCATCGACGGGTAGCAGTCTTTTGTGAAGAACGGGTTTTTGCTCCCTTAGATACTGCCATCACCCCCTCTAATTCAAATGGATGATAAACAAGAAAATAAATTGAACGTACAGACATTGTATGATAGACAGATGTGGTAATTCACATATATGTTGTCTAACCAAACAGGACAGCATGACACAATTTCACATATATGATGTGTAACTAAACAGGATAGCATGACACCGTTTCAGATGTATGATGGATAACTTAACATGATATAATGGCATAATTCAACATATGATGAGTACCTAAACAGGATGACATGACAAAACTATATGATGTCTTTCTAAAATAGGTTGGGCTGAAATAATTCACATACATGTTGTCTAAGTATACAGGATGGCATGATATAATTGACATAATTGATTCATATACTAAGCAGCTGGTACTCGCATGTATGATCTCTAAACTAAGCAGATAGAATTCAATATTTTGCATATGATGTCTAAACTAAGCAATGCAAGACACCATATGCATCATATGAGAAATATAAACATTGCAACTTAGAGCATACACCTCGGGTGGGATATAGGACTAGTCATCTGTCTCTGAATCCTCCTCCGAGGAGCTCCTCAGAACCATCGAGATATATGCTTCAACAGTACCATTGCTCGCTCAAGACCTTGTTTTCACTCCAGATTTTTCCATAACCGCTCAAATGGCTGATACACATGAAGAGTAGTTCAATATACACAGATTGTCGACAAATGGAATACGTAATAAAAAAAAGATGGCATGAGATAATTCACATATATGATGCCGGCTCCATGGCGGTGCATAATTCACATATATGATAACTGGTTGAAAAACATGGCATTGCATAATTCACATATCGATATAGAAAGCAAACATGAGGCATTCACACAAAGCATGTCTAATCTAAGCAGATGGCATGGCAATGCAAGACACCATATGCATGATATGAGCAATATAACCCAGCCAAGTTAGAGCATGCACCTCGGGGAGATACGTTGGTCATCTCTCTGAATCCTCCTCCGAGGAGCTATCTCAGAACCAGCAAGAATCTGCATCGACGTGTAGCACCGATCGCTCGAAGACCTTGTTTTCACTCCAGATTTTCCCATGACCGACTCAAATGGCTGATGCACAGAAGAGTAGATGAATGTATAAACATTGTTGACAAATGGAATACATTATGGAAAAAATATGGCACGATACAATTCACATATACGATGGTGGCTAAATAGGATGGCATTGCATGATTCACGATATGATGCTGGCTAAAGAAGATGGCATTGCATAATTCTATATACTCCCTCCATTCCTAAATATTTGTCTTTTAGAGATTTCAAATGGACTACCACATACGGATGTATATAGACATATTTTAGAGTGTAGATTCACTCATTTTGTTCCGTATGTAGTCACTTGTTGAAATCTCTAAAAGACAAATATTTAGGAATGGTGAGAGTATGATATAGAAACCAAACAGTGGCATTCACACAAAGCAAATCTAAACTAAGTGATGACATATAAGATGTATAATGTAAGCAATGCAAGGCGCCATATGCATGATATGACCAACATCAAGATGCCGAGTTAGATCAAACACCTCGGTGGTAAACAGGCGTGGTCGGCTCCATACGAATCTCCATCTGAACAGTTATCTTCCTCTGGATACAATCTGGAAATGCAGGAGGGGGGGGCACTTCGCCCACCATGGAGCGGCATCTGCATGACATTATATTCGCACGCAACGGTCTTCTCTTTTTCTCTACATGTTCAGTACGATTGTGTACAATATCTGACATGCATAATAAACAAAATAGTTAGATTTTGTAAGGCCTAAGGGGTGCATGCAAAAATCAAGACTGATGGTAGCAAACGAGTGGATGGATCCAAAACTAATGATAGCAGGTAGATTATAGCTTCAGTTTAGAAAGATAGACAATGGATCATCTATTGTTTGTTGCCCACCCAACATGAACCACATAGAAGACACCAGATGAGCCAGATAGTAGACATATACTATTCGTTCCTGGCTCGATATGAGACCCGTGGGCAATTCAAAACTCAAGATTGAATGATAAAGTAGAAGGTAATAATAATCGATGTATAATGTAAGCAAACACGAAAGACTGCGACCTCTCTTCCGAACTGTAGTCCTCGTGTTCATCTGCTCATCGATGATGGTAATGCAGTTGGCGTGGCTGCCAAGAACGGGAAGATGATCTGAGGTGGCGAAAGGAAGTCTGCAGGGGGGATCTCTGCTGCAGTGAACGCTTCTGTCGACGGTGCACCTCAGGTGGGGTGGATGACGGCACGGCAGGAGCAGGACATAACACACAGAGTTTTCTTTGACGCCTATCTGAAAATGAAGTAAATCTGTAAGGGCTCCTTAGAATTGGAGGCTTCTATAAACGCAGGGACATGAAAAACACAGGAATATGATAGGAATGCACGTGCAAAACAGAGCATTTGGAAACATATGATTTCAGCCAACCTGGGTGTTTGGCTCACATGAATTGGAAGAACAGAGGAATGGAGAAACAAAGTGATGCGACAAGTGTACAACCTCTTTGGCATAGCCTTGTGGACCTCAGCATCATTGGGTTGGACGTGGAGGATGGTGATGATGCTGGTGTGACTGTCGGAGGCGGGGAAGAAGATCCGAGGCCTCTGGAAACAGCGCCAAGGGTACTGCTCCGCTGTGATGGACGGTTCCGTCGTTGGAGCAGCTCCGCTAAGGTGTACGGCGACGAGGCTGAAGCATGACAAGACATACAACGTTAATATGAAGTGGGACCCTAATATCATCTGCAATAGATGATGTAAAATACATCACCAAAAAGTGCTAGATGTAAAACGCATCAGCGGCGCCACGGCCGCTCCGACAGATGCTGTAAGTACTGTTCACTCTGAACTTAACTGAAGAAAATGAACTTCACAGTCGAAACTGAATTTTATTGTTGAAACTGATTGAACTAGTAACAGAGCATTGCAATAGATGTTTAGGGCGTTCGAGCACTAGTAGCAGAGAAGCAGTGATCTAAATCAGCAGACGCTCGAGCAGGGAACACACTAGCAGAGAGCAAGTCGTGCAGTAGCACCGCGAGCAAGTGCTAAAGCAGCAACTCATGTAGCTGCCGGAGGTCGTCTGCAGCAAAGCAGCAAGCAAGCGAGAGCAAGCAGCAGCAGCAACACGCGAAAGTAGTGCGAGCAAGAGCAACCGACAAAGAAGAATAGGAAGGCTGAAGCGAGAGCCGAGCAGCTGCAGCTAGTGCCGTTATGGAAGTCGCCACGAGGAAGCAACGACATGGGGAGAGACACCGTGGATGATGTGGCGGCGACGGTGTTGCCGATGGAGACACGCCATGTCTGCTCGGTATCGAGCACCGGCAGCCCCGTGAGATCGAATAAAAGATAAAATGCAGCGGTGAGTGCAGAACCTCCTTGGTGGCGCCGAGTTGGCCTCGGCTTCACCGGAGGAATTGGTGTGGGTGATGCGGTTCCGGTGGGGCAGGTCAAGACGGCGCTGTGGGGTTTGAGGTGGCGCGATAGACGAGGCGAACGTCCAGGCAGCTCCTTGGAGGTGGAGGACGGGGCGGCTGATCCGGCGGGACGACGAGATCGACAACGGATCCTCATCCGGTGCGGTGGATGAGGGACGGCGAGCTGTTGCGGTGGACGGCGTAGTCGGGGAAGAGTCTCCGGCTGGGCGGCGGTCGGGAGGCCGATGGAGGAGCGTGGGGTTTCGCGGGTTTTGGCGGCCTCGGTGTACGAATGGGGGGCGAAGGGGGAGGGGGGAGCCAAGCTTAGGGACGCGCTTGTCCGAAATGTAGGGTAAGTTACCAGCGTACCCCCACCGGTTTTGACACCGCGACGTGGAGCTTCATTTCCGGCTGAGGGGTAGAAGGGGGATTTCGCGTGTGTGGGCTGCGGGAGCGATTTCGGATGAGGAAGGAGTTCTCGCGCGTGTCCAAATTTCAGGATAACAAGGCGCGGCGCGGGTTGAAGTAGCGGGAGTTTCAAAGCAGGTGAGACAAAAGATACTCGAGCTTGAAAATTTCGGGATAACAAGGCGCGGCGCGGGTTGAAGAAGCGGGAGTTTCAAAGCAGGTGAGACAAAAGATACTCGAGCTTGAAAATTTTGGGATAACAAGGTGCGGATTCCTTGTTCGGCAGAACGAACTTAACGTGTAAAAAAAATAATTCATACAAGACACAAGAGAGTCATGTCCCCTTTTACTATATTGCTATAGATGCCATTGAAAAAACTAAAAGAAATTTTTTTAAAAATCGGGAGAACAAGATTACCCTGCACAGTACCAAATCGATTCGCACTTCCCTCAACAACAACAAAAAACAAATCAATTCCCACCAAAGAAAGATTAATGTCCCTTTTTATATGATTACAGATGCCATGATCTCAATTTCAATTTTGAATCCATGTTATGTTGAATTGAATATATCGTTAGGTGACCTTGCGGTTTATAATTGATGTAGTCGTACATTTTGATCTTCCATCATATATGAATATTTTACTCCACCATGTGAACATATATATTGTAGTCTACCATATGGACTAAATTTGAATCAATTTTCCTTATCTGAATACGGTTGTTGTCAAGTTAAACAATAATTTAAATATTATATTGATAACAAAAAACATACATATAGCAGTAATCATATTTCACTATGAACTACATGTACCATATGCTCTCCAATTCAAATATTTGTATCCATTTTATGTTGAATTCAAATCATAGTACATTATTGGTCTAGGTAGCGAGATGTTTGGGATAATCTAAACCCTGTTTTCATACGTATAATTTTTGGCTGAATTGGGACAAGTTTTGGTATAAGCCTCTTGCAAAACCAGAGATTGTCTCAACAAGCCTCGTGGTTCCGAGAGGGAATGTGTCACCTTTGTGTGCGAAATGATATACGCTGCCTCCCTCCTGATTTTATTTACAGAGGCAACATAGAACTATATGAGTGCCCTGTTAATTTTGGAATTATTTCGGGTTCATTTGGCCTTTTTATACATTAATTGAGTTTCTGGACTTTTAATGTGCATAATCTAAATATGAATTGCATGCACATGCTTCGGTGCACCAAAGTGGGTTGAAAAATCACATGTGTGTCCTTGTTTTAATTTCTAGGTCCCATGGAAGAATGAGAATGAAATTCAAACATCTGGGCGTCATGACTTGGCCGAGAACATCGAAAAACTTTGATTTTAAATTCATGTAAATCCAAAACTCGCCTGGAAATCATGAAACTTGGCATGGTGTCATGTCATGGCACTAACATGTTGTGGTAAAAATTGGGCGATTTGAAGCTCGTGGTTCTAAGAGGAACGTGCCACCTTTGAGTGTGAAACGATATAGGCTGCCCCCCTTGAGTTTCTTAACAAAGGCAACATAGAACTACATTATTGCCATGTTAAATTTTGGAATTATTCCGGTTCGTTTGTCGCTTTTATACATTAATTGAGTTTCGGTCATTTAATGTGCATAAGTCAAATTTGAACTACAAGCACATGCTCTCGTGCACCAAAGTTGCTTGAAAAATCACATTTGTGTCCTCGGGTGAATTTCTAGGTCCCATGCAAGAAATGAGAATAAAATTAAAACATCTCGAGCATCGTGGCTCGCCGAGAACATTGAGAAACTTGGTTTTAAAATTCTTGTAAATCCAAAACACGTCTGAAAATCATGAAACTTGGCATGGATGTCATGTCATGGTACTACCATGTTGTGGTAAAAAAATTGGCCGAATAGGAACAGATTTTGGTATAAGCTTCTTGCAAACCGAAGCTTCTCTCAAGAAGGCTCGTGGTTCTGAGAGGGAACGTGCCACCTTTGAGTGCGAAACATATACGTTGTCCCCCTTGAGTTTATTTACAAAGGCAACATATAACTACATGAGCGCCTGTTAAATTTTGGAATTATTACGGCTTCGTTTGGCCTTATTGACACATTAATTGTGTTTTTGGTCATTTAATGTGCATAATTCAAATTTGAACTACAAGCACATGCTCCCGTGCACCAAAGTTGGTTGAAAAATCACATTTGTGTCCTCGGGTGAATTTCCACTCCCTACTTCCATCTATATAGGTACTAATGCGTTTTTCGAGGCTAACTTTGACCAAACATTAGAGCAATAATATATGACATGCAACTTACACAAAGCATACCCTCAAATTTGTATGTCAAAGGAGCTTCCAATAATATAATTTTCATAGTATACATCTCATGTGCTATTAATCTTGTCAATAGTAAAAGGCTGTCTTGAGAAACACATTAGGCCCTATATAGATGGAAGGAGGGAGTAGGTCCCATGCAAAAAATGAGAATAAAATTCAAACATCTGGGCATCGTGGCTCGGTCGAGAACATTGAGAAACTTGGTTTTAAATCATGAAACTTGGCATGGTGTCATGTCATGGTAGTACCATGCCATGGTAAAAAAATGGCCGAATAGGAACAAATTTCGGTATAAGCTTCTTGCAAATCGGAGCTTCTCTCAAGAAGGCTCGTGGTTCTGGGAGGGAACGTGTCACCTTTGTGTGCATAATTCAAAATTGAAATACAAGCACATGTTCCAGTGCACCAAAGTTGGTTGAAAAATCACATGTGTGTCCTCGGGTAAATTTCTAGGTTCCATGCAAGAAATGGGAATGAAATTCAAAATTCTGGGCGTCGTGGCTGGGTTGGAAACATTGAGAAACTTAGTTTTTTAATTACTGTAAATCCAAAACACGCATAAAAATAATGAAACTTGGCTTGGTGCCATGACATGGCACCAACATGCTGTGGTAAATGTGCAGTCCGATTTGCGAAGGCGCACCCATTAACAATCAACAAAGACATTTTGGACCAAGTGCTGTCACGTTACAATCGGAAACACAAGTATTATTGAAACCATGGGCGTTCTACTTACTAGTACCATTTACGTGCCGCCACGCGACCCCATTTTTTATTAGCTAGGAGGCGACGTGCGGGGTAGCTATTTGAGTACGAGAGGCGTGCGATCAGACCCCTGCGAGTGCTTATCGGGAGGAGAGCCCTTTGACCTCCATCTACCGTCCACCTCTCTCCCAAGGTCTCCATTAATGGCGCCCGAGCCTCTGTTTAATGGCGTGGCTATGTCTCACTCGACTGAGATTTAAGAGAGAAAAAATAAAATCTGAAAGCACGGATCTTGATGTAAGATCTGACGGACCTATATAGCATCTACTGCGACTTATAGCAAGAAGGGCTTGCCCCTTCCGATTTTCATTACTGAAAACCACCACAATTCACAAGAAGTTCAGGACAACTCCAGTGTAACACGAAGGACTAAGAGCTACCAGATTGAAATCGCAACATCCCAAGAGGCCAACAAGGGCCAAACATCCGTGCTAGAACCCAACATTTCACAACCGACGACACAATCCACATCCTAAACCGATTATTACATCAAAAGAAACCAG
This sequence comes from Aegilops longissima, assembly GCA_021605205.1. Taxonomy (NCBI): domain Eukaryota; kingdom Viridiplantae; phylum Streptophyta; class Magnoliopsida; order Poales; family Poaceae; genus Aegilops; species Aegilops longissima. Next base: position 141,144,286 of record CM038679.1, read on the forward strand.
GAAACTGAAGGAAGCCCAGCAGCAACTAGAAGAACAGCAACACCAGGGTCGCCAGAGCAAGAGTTTTCTTCATCCCAGCCTCGCAACATTGATCTTCCACAGAAAGATAAGGACGATTAATTGTCTTACATAATTAGAAAGATAATTAAAAAAGCCACATGCTGCTACGCCCGAAATACACAAGGGCAAAAGAAGAAGGAAGACAAGGATCTGGCTCGCTGATCTCTACTTTCTTGATCCGTTGCTGCAGGCCGCGGGAACTAGTCTCTGCGGCGAGCAGCGATGAGCTCTTTCGTGTCCTCAAGACGCTGCTTGAGAACATCCACGGATTCCTCCACCAGCCTTTGGCGCTCGTTGTGGAGCATGTGAAAGTGCAACTATCCCTAGGTGGTTTTGGTAATTCCTAACAACATATAGCTCATTGAGCTAACATCATTCCAAGATGAATATTTCAGGAAAAGCTCAATGGATGGCATGGCATGGATGAGAAAACTGGATCCCTCAAATTGCTAAGGATAAAAGGATTGGCTCAAGCTCAAAAGCTCAAGACTCTACATTTTATATTTTAGTGATCCAAGATCACATTGAGTCTATAGGAAAAGCCAATACTATCAAGGAGGGATGTGGTGTTGCTGAATGAGTTTCTTGCTCCACAGTGCTCAGTGATATGCTCCAAAACCCTCATCTACTTTCTCATATCCACATATGACCTAAACCCAAAGTCAAACTCGGCCCTACCGAACCTTTCTACCCGGCACCACCGAGTTCAGATGTCATAGCCACTGCCACAAACCCTAGGCAAATCGGTCTCACCGATAGGGATCTCGATCTCACCGAGATGGGATTGTAATCTCTGTGTTTACCTTCGTAACATTTTGGTCCTACCGAGATGAGCGATCGGTCCCACCGAGATTGCAATGTAAACTTTCTGTTTCCCTTTCGTAACATTTCGGTCTCACCGAAAAGAGCGAATCGGTCCCACCGAGTTTACCTGACCAACTCTTTGGTTAGCTTATTACCAAAATCATTTTCATAGAGTTTGTGTAATCGGTCTCACCGAGATAACGTTATGCCCTAACCCTAACCATATCGGTCCTACCGAGTTGCATGTCGGTCCCACCAAAAATCCTAACGGTCACTAGATTTGCTGAATCGGTCCGACCGAGTTTATCAATTCGGTCCCACCGAGTTTGGCAAGTTGTGTGTAATGGTTGGATTTTGTGTGGAGGCTATATATACCCCTCCACCTCCTCTTCATTCGTGGAGAGAGCCATCAGAACAAACCTACACTTCCAACTTGCTGTTTCTAAGAAGGAACCACCTACTCATGTGTTGAGGCAAAGATGTTCCATTCCTACCATATGGATCTCGATCTCTAGCCTTCCCCAAGTTGCTTTCCACTAAAATCTTCGTTCCACCAAATCCAAATACTGTGAGAGAGAGTTGAGTGTTGGGGAGACTATCATTTGAAGCACAAGAGCAAGGAGTTCATCATCAACATACCATTTGTTACTTCTTGGAGAGTGGTGTCTCCTAGATTGGCTAGGTGTCACTTGGGAGCCTCCGACAAGATTGTGGAGTTGAACCAAGGAGTTTGTAAGGGCAAGGAGATCGCCTACTTCGTGAAGATCTACCGCTAGTGAGGCAAGTCCTTTGTGGGAGACGGCCATGGTGGGATAGACAAGGTTGCTTCTTCGTGGACCCTTCGTGGGTGGAGCCCTCCATGGACTCAAGCAACTGCTACCCTTCGTGGGTTGAAGTCTCCATCAACGTGGATGTACGATAGCACCACCTATCGGAACCATGACAAAAACATCCGTGTCTCCAATTACGTTTGAATTCTCCAAACCCTTCCCTTTACATTCTTGCAAGTTGCATGCTTTACTTTCCGCTGCTCATATACTCTTTGCATGCTTGCTTGAATTGTGTTAAGATTGCTTGACTTGTGCTAAGATAGCTAAAATCTGCCAAAGACTAAAATTGGGAAAAGGATAAGTTTTTAATTGGTCAAGTAGTCTAATCACCCCCCCTCTAGACATACTTTCGATCCAACAAGTGGTATCAGAGCCTTGGTCTCCATTTGCTTTGATTCCCCTAGCTTTTGGTGGTCATAGCCTTGTTTTCACAACCTAGGAGAGTATGGCGTCTAGCGAGGGAAATTATCACCGTAGAGGTCCTTACTTTGATGGTACTAATTTTGCTAGTTGGAAGCATAAGATGAAAATGCATATTCTTGGACATAACCCCGCCGTTTGGGCTATTGTGTGTATTGGCTTGCAAGGTGAATTCTTTGATGGGAGAGAACCAAACCGTGAAGCTAGTGCGGAAGAGTTGAAGATGCTGCAATACAACGCTCAAGCTTGCGATATCCTCTTCAACGGATTGAGAATTCAACAAAATCAGCCGTCTTGAGAATGCAAAGGAAATTTGGGATACTTTGATTGATATGCATGAAGGTACCTACTCCGTCAAGGAACCCAAGTTGGATGTGCTCCAAAGTCAACTTGACAAGTTCAAAATGAAGGATGGTGAAGGTGTCGCTGAAATGTACTCTAGGCTTGCTCTTATCACAAATGAGATTGCCGGCTTAGGAAGTGAAGAGATGACAGACAAATTCATCATCAAGAAGATCCTAAGAGCTTTGTATGGAAAATATGATACTGTGTGCACATTGATCCAAATGATGCCCAATTATAAAGATCTCAAGCCAACGGAAGACATTGCAAGAATTGTTGCTCATGAGATGTCGCTCAAGGATAAGGAGGAGCTTCACAACAAGTCAAGTGGTGCTTACAAAGCCTCATGTGAAGCCCCCACATCATCAAGTGAGAAACAAACCTTCAATGAAGAATTGAGCCTAATGGTGAAGAACTTTAACAAATTCTACAAGAGTAGAAGCAAAGAGAGAAGCTCCAAGTCAAGGTCCTACAATGACAAAATATCTTCTAGCTGGGAGCGTAATTGCTACAATTGTGGAAGACCCGGACACTATTCCAATGAGTGTACGGCACCCTACAAAAGAAGAGAAGATTCTCCAAAAAGAAGAAGTAGACGAGAAGAATCACCACCAAGAGAGAGAAGGAGTAGAGATGATCGTTATGAACGAAGACCCTCACAGAGAAGCAAGGATTCGGAAAGGAAGGACAAGTCATCAAGGAGCTACACAAAACGAAGACATCAAGCTCATGTTGGTGAATGGGTATCCGGCTCCTACTCCGACAATCACTCCGAGAGAAGTTATCACTCCGACTCCGAATATACTCAAGATGAAGGTGTTGCCGGTCTAACACTTGTGTCAACAAACTCCTACGGCATATTTGATTCACCAAATGAAGGAATTGGAAGATGCTTCATGGCCAAAGGCCCAAAGGTAACACACCCCGAGTATGTTGATTTCAATAGTGATGAAGATGACTTGCTAGGTGATGATGATTTACTTGTTGACAACTCTAGTGATGAATACTATGATGAAACGTCAATTAATCATGCTAATCAATATAAAACGAATGACAATGATAAGGAGAAGATTGAGCGTCTAACTAAAGAACTAAACACTCTTAAGTTAGCTCATGAAACTATCTTAGAAGATCATCGAGAACTTTTAAGGACTCATGAGAAGTTACGCTTTGAAAAGCTCAATCTTGAGAAAGAGCATGAGTTCTTAAAATCAATCAATGATGATCTTCGTAAGAAAAGTTCTTCTTACATTGCCAAGCGTTTACTCTTATCTACTTACTTGCCTCAAGTCAAATCCACTAACAAAAACAAGAAGGATTCTTCCTCTAGTAGTAACAATAATCATGCTAAATCAAATGTTGTTGCGTCTAGTAGTTCTCTTGATTCCACTAATAATTCTCTTAGCCAAGTTACACTTGAGCAAGAAAATAGCTTATTGAAGGGAAATATAGAGAAAGGTGTTTACAAGAGCCCTGCCGGGAGTAAGCAATTTGAGGAAATTGTACGCAAGCAAGGAAGGCACCGGAAGAATCAAGGTGTTGGTTTTGAACAAAAGTTCAATGCCAATAGAGTTGAGTGGGAAGAAGATCAATATCCCAAGACGAAGTTTGTTCCTGAACAAGAGAAGTATGATCCTACTTCCTTCAAAGGGACACAAGCTCAAGATGATCTTCCACCACAAGACCACAAGCAAAAAGGCAAGGACAAGCTTCAAGAGGAGATTGATGCTTTTGAAGGAGCTCCTAAGGCCTTGGTCAAGTGGGTTCCCTACACTACGACAAGTTCTACTTCATCAAGTATGACTACAACTCCAAGGATTCCCATCAAGATGATGTGGATCCCGAAGAAGAAGAACTAGAGATTTCTTGAGGGTGACTCCGCCAACATATTTCACTCATATCATTTTGGCAACAACGAGTGCAATCAACTTCCACATCTTGCACTAGTTCAATGAGTCATAAACCCTCTTGTTGGTAAGACAAGGGACAAGGTAACCTAATGCTTTCATAGACATCATCTTATGTGTGCATCACTCTATGTCTATGGATATCCTTGTTTGTTCCTTGTGGGACTAACCCATGTAGGTATTGAAAGTGCAACTCACTCCAAAAGGATTGCTACAAATGATCTTCATCAACATTGAGCATCCACATCTTCAACACCTACATGAAGTCATCATAGACAAAACCCAAGGTTAGTTCATCCCTCTAAGGGGGGATCTCACATCTAGGGGGAGCTTTACTCTAAAGAATTGAGCTAAAGCAAATCTAATGGTGTGAACACAACAATGCATTATGTAAAAGTGGTAACCCCACTTGAGCTTAAACGATGAGTATGACCTATGATCAAATGTTCTCATTTGACTCCTAAGTCAATATACTCATATATAGATGACCTAGTCATCGCCAATTGTTTGATAGATGCTAGAATTGTTTGTGCATGCTTTGTCACATATTTCATTTGTCATTTTATTGTGTGAGCATGTTGGTTGCATATTTTACTCATTCGAGGACATCCACTTGTGGTTTTGATTGTTTGGTTTCTTTTTATTTGTCCAAGTGGATGGACAAGAATGCCTAAGAACCTTCTCTAGCTGTCTATGCTCTTCTCGTCTCAAACTCTATTCATGCTACATCACAAAATTTGATCAAGTCAGATTCGAACCACTCTGTGTGAGGAGCACTCGGAGTCCCTGATTCGTCATAGACTTAAACTTCCAAAACATCTTTGTGGTTTTCGGTCTGACCGATTCTTCCATTTCGGTCATACCGAGATCACTAAGTCGATCTAGGTTTTCAATCTCAGTGCAACCGATTTGAACTTTTCGGTCACACCGAGTTGCGAGAATGATCAACAGATTGTACATCTCGGTGCCACCGAGTTGTTCCACTTCGGTCACACCGGCTGTGGTCGGGCTATATATACTCACGGGCAAAATTTTGGAAATTTTCTCCAAACCCCTTCGCCCGCGCATAGCCCGCTCTGCCTCCAGGGTCTCCGGATCGTCCTCCTCGTCGCCAGCCGCCTCCTGTCGCTGGTCTCCGCCGCCGTCAACAGAATTCATCACCGCCGATCTAGGGTATGGACTCGATCACAGTGCTATCCCCGTCCGATTCCTAGCACCTTGTGTTCATCATGATTCTTGCCACGATTGAAACGACTCTATCCAGTCAAAACACTCCGTAGATTAGAGTTGAATTGAAAATTTAGGGTTAGGTTTCCGCCGAAACCATCTCGAACCCACCTAGTTGCAGAACTCGGTTCCACCAATTCGGAAAATGCCATTGCACATGTGGTTCTCGGTCTGACCGAGAATTGCAAATCAGTGTGACCGAGTTCAGGACTTTGTGAAACCCTAGCAGTCTCGGTACCACCGAACTGTGACTCGGTCTGACCGAGTTCACTAATTTAGGTTCCAAAATCTGCTTCGGTATCACCGAGTTTGCAAATCGGTTGATCCGAAATGCTTTCTGTGGAAAACTAAAACTAAGTTTTTGACTCATTCTTTTGCAAAAATCTCTAAATTTTGTGATGCTCATCCACTCTATCTCATCTATATCTATTCACAGGGTCTGCAGTCAGTGTTTGCAACATGTCTGACCAGAGTGACAGCCAGAATAAGTCAGAGGAGCAGATTCAGATGAGTGACGGCACTAGTACCTCTAGCAGCTCAGATGAGGGAAGCAGAAGCACCCCAAGCAACCTGCCCAAAGCTGCCACCGGGACAAGGAAGAAGAGAAACTTGGAATCTGAGGATGAAGATTATGTGGCAGTAGAGGATGAGGCTATTTCAAAGAAAAAGGTGCTCAAGAAGGAGTATAGCTCAGCTGCAGTTAAGCCAGGTCTGAAGATCAAAAGGCCAGCAGGAAGACAACCCATGTCTAAAGCCAGAGCCTCCACTCAAGCATCTTTGGAATCCCAACCCAAAGAGGCTGCTGCAGAAGGAAAGAAAAGGAAGGAAAGGGTCAAGAAGACCATGGCCAGAGTGATTGGAAAGCCTTCCATGATGGAAGAGGAGGAAGAAGAAGAGGTTGCTGCACCAGCAGCCAAGGCTCAGAAGCTCATGGGTGATGCTATTAAGTCAGGGGCTGCATCATCAAAGCCCAAAGAAGCACCCAAAGCTGCCTCCAAACCAAAGAGTGCACCAAAGAGGAATACCAGGAACATATCTGCTGCTGAGAAGAACAAGGCCCCGGTGCTTGAGACTGTTGCTGAAGAAGAAGATGATGAAGAGCAAATCCTGAGAAAGTTGAAGCCAAAGATTCCAGACCACAATGATGCTCATCCTGTGGCTGAGAACATGAAGATCAGAAGAGACTCAGGGTTGAGGCTATGGAGAGAGTCAGATCCATATGCCACCAGAAGAAGGACCGCTGTTGATTACACATTCCACACAAAGGAACAACAGGACTTCTATGAGACAATCTTGTTGGACAAGAAGCCTATAGTGTGTGACATGAGGTGGGTCGACTGGACCTACATAAAGGAGAATGAGGAACACTATCCTGGTGTGTACGATAGTTTCAGTGCTTGTGGAGTTGCAGACTTTGTTGGGCAGAAGCTCACAAAGTGGAATGAGGAGCTCATAATGCAATTCTACTCCACATACCACTTCTATCCAGATGGCAGGATAGTATGGATGTCTAAAGGTACAAGGTACCAATCAACTATTGAGGAATGGGCCAATCTGATTAATGCACCAAAGGAGGAAGAGGATGACTTGGATATCTATGCCAAGAAAAAGATGGATCATAACACAATGGCACGAATGTACAAAGAGATTCCTGAAGCAGATCTTGAGACTCACCAGTTTGGATCAGTGAAACAATTGATGTCAGGTCTGCCTACAATCAATTGGATCCTTAGGCACACTATCTTGCCCAAGTCTGGTGATCACAGGATGATCAGAGGCCATGCAATAAACTTGCTACATATATTTGATGCGCCACAGAAGTTCAAGGTCATGAGCCTTATAGTTGAGACTATCAAAAGGACAGCTGCTGACCAGAAAAGAAGTTGTGGATATGCCCCACAGATCCAGGAGCTGATAAACTCCAAGATGGGCACAGGCACATACCTGTTGGATAAGGAGCATATGCCTATTTATCCAGATTTTGAGGACAACCAAGTGGTCATGGATGAAGATGAACCATCCTCAGTGCAAGCACAGGCTAAAAAGGAGAAGGCAAGGGCAGAAAAGGTTGCCTAGATGCCAACAAGGGAAGAGGCATCCCAGTACCTTCTGAAGAGCAGACAAGATCAACTTGGCTACTTGATTGCATCCACTCTAAGGATTGAGAAGGGGTTGGCCACCTTAACTCGAAACCAGGAGAGCTTGGAGAAGATAATGGAGCAGAAGTTCTATGACATGGACATAAAGGTAACTGAGATCCATTCTATTGTTGAGCAGCTTCAAGATGACATACAAGAGAGGAAGGGCAAATCAACCACAGATGCATTTGCCAGAGTGCCTAGAGCTCACAGATCAGCTGCAGTGCCAGTGACAGATACTAGAGCTACTTCATCTGCACCAGCTACAGCTTCAGTGCCACCAGCTCCAGCACCTACTCCACCAGCTCCATCTACATCAACAGATGCTTTTGTCCTTGGCATCTTGTCTACACCACCACCAGAAGATCAAGCCTGAGAGTCGATTTAGTACTATGCATTTTCTAGGAACTTTTTGGTAACTTGTTGCCAAAGGGGGAGAAAAATGTATAGATCATAGGCTTCGAGAGAGAGTGTTGTTTTTTGTTCTCTCTTGCTTTGGTGGTTAAACTTTATTTGCTTGTGAGATACGTTATGTCTGTGTGATACCTGGATGATCATGTGTTTGATCATATGCTACAATTATGCTTGTTGGATGATATTATCTTTCTTATCCCTATATGATCATTCATTTTGCTTCGAGATGAGTGCATGTATTTAATCATTATCATTTTGAGCGCTCCACCAAGATGTATGTGACATGGAAGAGTTACCCATGAGCCTAACTCCTTGTGCATTTGTAGCCCAAAGCAAATCTTAAACTATGCACAAATTTAGGGGGAGCTCTTGCTTATCACATACTTCTCAAAGCGACAATGTTTTACACTCTTATTATCATTTGTCGAAGCTTTGATCTATATATTGTCATCAATTACCAAAAAGGGGGAGATTTAAAGTGCAACTATCCCTAGGTGGTTTTGGTAATTCCTAACAACATATAGCTCATTGAGCTAACATCATTCCAAGATGAATATTTCAGGAAAAACTCAATGGATGGCATGGCATGGATGAGAAAAGTGGATCCCTAAAATTGCTAAGGATAAAAGGATTGGCTCAAGCTCAAAAGCTCAAGACTGTACATTTTATATTTTAGTGATCCAAGATCACATTGAGCCTATAGGAAAAGCCAATACTATCAAGGAGGGATGAGGTGTTGCTTAATGAGTTTCTTGCTCCACAGTGCTTAGTGATATGCTCCAAAACCTCAGCTACTTTCTCATGTCCACATATGACCTAAACCCAAACTCAAACTCGGCCCTACTGAATCTTCCTACCCGGCGCCACCGAGTTCAGATGTCATAGCCACTGCTACAAACCCTAGGCAAATCGGTCTCACCGATAGGGATCTCGGTCTCACCAAGATGGGATTGTAATCTCTCTATTTCCCTTCGTAACGTTTCAGTCCTACCGAGATGAGCGATTGGTCCCACCGAGATTGCAATGTAAACTTTCTGTTTCCCTTTTGTAACATTTCGGTCTCACCGAAAAGAGCGAATCGGTCCCACCGAGTTTACCTGACCAACTCTTTGGTTAGCTTATTACCGAAATCGGTCTCACCGAGTTTATGTAATCGGTCTCATCGAGATTACGTTATGCCCTAACCCTAACCATATCGGTCCTACCGAGTTGCATGTCGGTCCCACCGAAAATCCTAACGGTCACTAGATTTGTTGAATCGGTCCGACCGAGTTTATCAATTCGGTCCCACCGAGTTTGGCAAGTTGTGTGTAACGGTTGGATTTTGTGTGGAGGCTATATATACCCCTCCACCTCCTCTTCATTCATGGGGAGAGCCATCAGAACAAACCTAAACTTCCAACTTGCTGTTTCTAAGAAGGAACCACCTACTCATGTGTTGAGGCAAAGATATTCCATTCCTACCATATGAATCTCGATCTCTAGCCTTCCCCAAGTTGCTTTCCATTCAAATCTTCTTTCCACCAAATCCAAATCCTATGAGAGAGAGTTGAGTGTTGGGGAGACTATCATTTGAAGCACAAGAGCAAGGATTTCATCATCAACACACCATTTGTTACTTCTTGGAGAGTGGTGTCTCCTAGATTGGCTAGGTGTCACTTGGGAGCCTCCGACAAGATTGTGGAGTTGAACCAAGGAGTTTGTAAGGGCAAGGAGATCGCCTACTTCGTGAAGATCTACCGCTAGTGAGGCAAGTCCTTCGTGGGCGACGGCCATGGTGGGATTGACAAGGTTGCTTCTTCGTGGACCCTTCGTGGGTGGAGCCTCCATGGACTCGCAAGCAACTGCTACCCTTCGTGGGTTGAAGTCTCCATCAACGTGGATGTACGATAGCACCACCTATCGGAACCACGACAAAAACATCCGTGTCTCCAGTTGCGTTTGAATTCTCCAAACCCTTCCCTTTACATTCTTGCAAGTTGCATGCTTTACTTTCCGCTGCTCCTATACTCTTTGCATGCTTGCTTGAATTGTGTTAAGATTGCTTGACTTGTGCTAAGATAGCTAAAATCTGCCAAAGACTAAAATTGGGAAAAGGTTAAGTTTTTAATTGGTCAAGTAGTCTAATCACCCCCCCTCTAGACATACTTTCGATCCTACAGCATGTCATTCTCGTCCATAAGTTTCTTGACGATGACGTCGGTCCTCTTCAACAAGGCACTGGTCTCCTCCTGCTGGTCTGCACTTCGGACGATCTTCTCCCTCGGCAGGTCGCGCTCGGCCCGGAGCCTCTCATTGCCCTCCCTTAGTACGCCGATAGGCTGTTCAAACAAGGCTTTCATGTCATCCAGCAACCTCGCCCAGCCGGAGATCTGATCCATCTGGCTATGGAAAATCGCATGCATGCGCTTGTATGTGATCGTCGCCTTCCCGCGAGAAATTTTTTCAGGCGCTTGTGGCCTGGGGACATCTCTGCTGCATTCGTGGCGCGGCGGGACATCTCTGCTGCTTCCTCGGTGCGGCCGGACCAGTCTGCTGCATCGATGGCGCGGCGGGACCTCCGTGCTACTTCAGCGGCGGCGGGACCTCTCAGGTTGCTACTTCAGCGGCAAGGGATATGTCACTGCTGCTCGCAGCGAGGCGGGACATCTCTCGTGCTTCCACTTCCATGCTCGCCTCTCCCTGGTGGCAATCTCTCGACCCAGAACTCACGTTGGCCATGGCAGACGCAAGGGAAGGATGCTGAATGACTTGTTTGTTTTTGTGGATGAGTTGAGGAGGAATGTGCAGTCATCTTGGCATAGTAGTATTTATAACCGAGTACTAATATGCTCCTAAGTGGGAAACCGTTTAGGTTGTGATCGGTGTGAACAGGTTTGCAATTCAATATAGCCTGGTACTAATACGCTCCTAAGTGGGAAACCGTTTAGGTTGTGATCGGTGTGAACAGGTTTGCAATTCAATATAGCGTGGAATAATTTGGAATGTGACGAGACGCAAGCTCAAAATTTATTGACAGTTCTAGTTTCGAAGTGCGGCACTATTCCCGGATGGAGTACTTCTTTTTCTACTCCCTCCTTTTCGTTTTTATAGGGCTTATCTCAAAATTTTAGTTTTTCCATTTTATAAGGCTCAATTTGGTTGTTCCCCAACACATGTTCAGATTCCATGGTGCATTAAATCATTGCATGCAAGTATTAAGAGAAAATTTACCAATGCATGTACTTTATGCATGCATGCATTACAATTAATGCATTGATAAACATAATTTTTTGAGAAAAACAAGAGCATTAATTAGGTGCTATTGCAAACTACAAAAAAGATTCCACCACTCACCATCTTGGTTGGTGAGATTTTTGAATTAAGCCCTATAAACCGGAAAGGAGGGAGTACTGTTGTGTACGTGCAATAACTGGCACCGTCATATACATATCTTACGGTTAATGGGGCGTTCGACAGGAATAGCCGTGTGGTGAGCTCTAGGCTAGTCTTTTTTTTCAGACGCATTAAGCCTATCTATCGGGACTTCTCGCACGCACCATCGTGCCACCCACGAAAACTTGTACTCTGAGTTTAGTAGTACGTTATACAGGAAGAGAAGAGGTGCACGCACGCACTCGTCCTCTCACACACGCGTCTGTTTTTCTCGAAAAGGAGGATGATGACCCCTGCCTCGTGATCCGGGAGTCACACACGCATCTGTAGCTACTTAATTGTAGTGTTCTCAACCATCCGATTGGCTCTACCATGGATGTACCTATATACTAAAACATGTCTAGATACATCTATATTTTGACAAATGGAAGGCATGTATTGTGGAACGGAGGAGTGCTTGTCATCAAAATGGATAAAAAGGGACGTATCTAGAACTAGAATACGTCTACATACATCTCCTTTATCCATTTTGATGAAAAGTAGTACTTCTTACCCAAAGGAACTTTATATCCAACCGACACAAAATATCCGTTCGATCGTTGGAAATTACTGATCCGATGTCAAGTAATTGCTGCATCGCCACCAAAACCCACCATTTCTTAAGCTAAAGTAGACCAAGGTAATCCCTATATTAGCATATTACTAAGATAAGCAGAAGGCAATCAGAGAAACATTTAGGACGTGAGCTTGTCAATCTGAATGTGGAGGGACACAAGCTTAGCCAAGGCCAGCAGCTTGGGCGGAACTGTCAAGAAGGTCAGCTCCTCGCACATCGACGCCGCCGATCCTTGCTGCTTGTCACCTCCATTTCCACCTTGACAGCGTCGGTCGTGCCTTTGGGGCTCTCGCGGCCGCTCGCCAGAGCTTGGCCCGTGAGTGCGGCGGTGGGGACGCCCGCCCGATGCGACGACGTGATAGGGCGCTGATGTCGAGCACGCCACGATAAAGAAAAACGCGGGCGGTCCTCCTCCGCGAACAGCAAGAGCCGTGGCTCCAACAAAGGGCACTTGCAGCTGGAGCACCTTGCCCGATGGATCCCGTGCACGTGCATGGATGCGCGGTGCTGATGTGGTGGTAGAGCCGACGGCGGCCTTCGAGCCGCAGACGGGCACGTGGCATTTGCAGGGCGCGAGCAGACACACGCTCTAGTTATCGGCGAGCTTGCGGTAAGTGATGTAGAGCCCACAGCCTTCGTGCGGGCACTCCACCCTCACCGACGAAAGGACGGAGTCCACCGCCGTGTTCCGCACGCCGAAGCCACCGCGCCGCACTTCCGCACCGCCGCTGGTTCCCGGGGCGCTCGACCCTACAGTCCGCGCAGGCCAGGTGCCCTCCCTTGCATTGCAGAAATCAATCGAACAACACATCAATCAGGAAACCTGCACCTTGCTCAATCAGCCGAACGGACGAGGTGTATTCGAACCTCATACACTGGAGGCGTCAAGGGGCAGAGACACAAGGGGCAGTGGAGCACGGTGAGGTCCATCGAGACCTTAGAGAGCTCCATCGTCGGGTCCATTTCGGTCTGCATGATCTCGCCCTCCTCGTGCACAACCATCTCTCGACTTGGGCCGGGGTATTACAAAGCTTTACGGTCACATATTTTATACTACTTCAAGGTGCATTAAATCAACACATGCAAGTATCAAAAGGAGAGTCATGACATGCATGCGTTGTAATTAATGCATCGGTAAATGCAAATTATTGAAATATATCGGGTGCAGTGCTTTGATGTGTCGCGTCAACTCGTACATCAACGAAGTTTGATTATCCTCTCCTCGCGGACTTAATCTGCACTGCTTTTGGCTGTATGACAGGTTGGCCACACACTGCCGGGCCCACCTGTCATACACGCAAAGGCAGGAGCGCCCTCCTCGCCCATGAGTGTGGTGGCTAGCAAGACTAGGAGAAGCTTTGCCACACGCCTCCCTCCGCACGCGGTGGACATGCAGCAGTTCAATCGGTATCAGATGGCCATAAGCGTACTGTAGTACTCCTCCAGTGCAGTAGTACTCCATCATTGTTTGACTTCCCGAAGAGGCGAAGAGCCAAGCGCAGCCCGAACGCTCGTGTGGCAGTTTCATGTGTAGAGTAGTCTAGGATAGCGTGTATCGTGCCTGTAAGCTTAAAATCATTGGGGTCGGCTCCATGCTATGTGGCCGTCTCGAAGTTTAAAAAAATAGTCTTCTGGCCCTACCTGACACCCTGGTGATTGTAGTTTGCACGCTCATCTGGTCAAGATAGGAATATATTTTTTAATTTGTTTTTTTTTCTAAAAGGGGGGACTCCCCGGCCTCTGCATCAAAACGATGCATACGGCCACATATATTTTAATTTGTGGTGGGTAAATGTTAGAGGTTGCAACAAATATATTGTACACTGCGGGTCTTTCAGCCAAGTTTAAAGGCAAGCATGTGGGGCCAGTGCTATGATGTGTCGCGTCAACTCGTACAACGAGGAGAAGCTTGATTTTACTACACGCCTTCTCCCTCACCCATGCACACAGTTGCTCACAAACGAGGACAAGCTTTTGCTTAGTACTCCGTCCCCCTCGGGGTGGACGGACATGTAGTAGTGGATTCGACACTGTAGAAGCAGTAGTAGTAACATCATTATTTGTCTTCTCGAAGAGGCGAAGAGCCAAGCGCAAACCGAACGCTGCGAGCTATGTAACATTGAGCACGATATAGCCGTGCTCTTGCATGAGACAAAATTGCTATGTGAGCCCACTATTGTACTAGTACGTACAACTACTCGTTACCAGAAAGGAGTATTTGCCCTTCTAGAGATTTCAACAAGTGACTAGACTACACCGAGATGGAGTACATATGGAGCAAAATGAGTGAATCTGCACCGTAAATAAATACGTACTAGTTCTATCGTTTTCCTCTCCGAGGTGCACACTATTGAGTATACTGACTAGTCTCTTTTTGACACGCATTTACGTTTTTTACACAGTATAGACGCAAGCGCTCATATACACGCGCATACACTCACCCCTATGAATGCACACACGTACGACACTATCATCTTGAAATTTACGAAGTCACCATAGGCACCTCGTCGTCGATGGGTCCATAGGTGCTTGAATGCCAAGGAGGGAGAGGGTAGCTGTTCCCGAGACGTTGAACGGTCAATGATGCATCCTCAATTACATGCAGAGGGAATTAATTGTAGAAGGAGAATAGAGCCAGCAAGATGTGAATGCAACAGAGTTTGGACTCTCATATAATAAAGGCGCCCCACCACTCCAATCCATCTACTCCCAAGTCTCTACGCAACACTGCTCACTCCAATCCAAGACCAAGTGACCAGAAGCCACAAGCACCTATGGAGGCGATGGACGCGAGCGGCTGTCGGCTGTGCTAAATCATCCAAGGCGCCGGCCTGCGGCCCCGCACCACGCAGTGTTTCCAGACGGTGCTGGAGACCGGAGGCATTGTAGCCCTTGCCGACGTCGGCTTCGCCTCTCGCATGGACGACATGATGGTCAACTCCATCCGCAAGTTCACCGCCGTCAAGAAGCGTGCAGACGACCTTGTCGTACTGCTCCAGCCCACGCGCCCAGGCTCCTCATTGCCTGCCACCCTCATCGGCCTCCATGGTGATGAACTCTTTCAAGCCCTGGTGGCCCTGCAGGTGCCGAAGGTCGCGATGAAGAATGTGCACCTCGAGGCCGCGCTCGCCGTGCAGTGCCTCGCCATGCAAGAAACCGTCGGCCTGCACATCCACGTCTATGAAGAAACCGTCGGCCTTCTTCCAGCGACTGGAATCTTTGGACGCCATTGTTCAGAAGCACGTCGACCTGGCCACGAAAGCCGCTGCTTCTTAGGCGCCGTTCGGTGGGCCGGAGCCCTGAGTCGAGGAGGTGGACGTCGTCGATGGATGCATCTCTTATTCTTGCCTCCTGTAACCAGCACTCCATCGCCTCGTGGCCTTAATGTTTTATTAGTATAGTACTATCTCCGTTCCCAAATATAAGTCTTTCTAAAGATTCCAACAAGTGACTACTACATACGGAGCAAAATGAGTGAATCTACACTCTAAACTATGTCTACGTACATTTGTATGCTGTATTCCATTTGAAATAGTATCTAAAAAGGCTTATATTTATGAACGGAGGGAGTATATGGCATTTTTATTCCAGTCGTAACGTTTTCACTGTGAGGTGGGGTCGCAGATTGAGCAAACCCACCCGCCCATCCAAGCGCCGGCCGAGTTTAGAATTAGAAGAGAGAAACGAGGAGGAGAGCTAGCTGTAGCACGGACCTTTGCTGTCGATGGGACTCGTGTTTATAGAATAGGAGTACTGAGCACTCGTGCCTCTCTTTTTTGAGGGAAAAAATAGTCGTATGTCTAGTACCACTAGTTGGGTGCGTGTGACCTATAGCTGTCATCACTTTAGGTGTCCTTTTCGAACCGTGGCTACGCTTCACAGTACATATTATTTCACGCATTTATCCTCCTATATGTACTCCTAGGCTATTTCCACGTGCTCCCATTCGCCGACATGTGGGACATAGAGCATCTGGGTCGTAGTGCATGCACGACTCGGAGCATATGCCGTGGTACTTTACATTTCAGACCTCACGAATTACATGCAAACCCCCCGCAGAAGAATAAATAAACGAATGAATTACTACATGAAACCGGATTATTTTCGTGGAAACCGGAGCACTCTCATTAAATTTTGGACATAACACGTTTATAAAAAATGACCGGACCGAAACCAGTCTAAGGGCCTCTTTGATTTTTCCCACAAAAAAAAAGGGCCTCTTTGATTTGCAGGATACTAAAAACACAGGAATGGGGAAAGTATGATGGCGATGAACTGAGACGAGGAGAACTCTAACTCAGTTAGAGGTTAGAGTTAGATTCTAACCCTGAACTAACTCTAAACCAAAGAGGTGTATGGATGGCAGGGTTAGATTGACAATAAATGCTCTATGTCAATCATTTGACTACTTTGGACCGTATTTCCTGCCGGATTTGGAGGGTGCTTGGATACTGAGGGAGTTCCGGACTAGGGGGTGTCCGGATAGCCGAACTATCATCATCAGCCGGACTCCAAGACTGTGAAGATAGAAGATTGAAGACTTCGTCCCGTGTCCGGATGGGACTTTCCTTGGCGTGGAAGGCAAGCTTGGCGATACGGATATGTAGATCTCCTACCATTGTAACCGACTGTAACCCTAACCCTATCCGTGTCTATATAAACCGGAGGGTTTTAGTCCGTAGGACGAACAACAATCATACCATAGGCTAGCTTCTAGGGTTTAGCCTCTTTGATCTCGTGGTAGATCTACTCTTGTAACACACATTATCAATATTAATCTAGCAGGACGTAGGGTTTTACCTCCATCAAGAGGGCCCGAACCTGGGTAAAACATCGTGTCCCTTGTCTCCTGTTACCATCTGCCTAGACGCACGCTTGGGACCCCTACCGAGATCCGCCGGTTTTGACACCGACATTGGTGCTTTCATTGAGAGTTCCTCTATGTCGTCACCGATAGGCTCGATGGTTCCTTTGATCATCAACAACGACGCGGTCCATGGTGAGACTTTTCTCCCCGGACAGATCTTCGTGTTCGGCGGCTTTGCACTGCGGGCCAATTCGCTTGGCCATCCGAGCAGATCAAAAGCTACGCCCCGCCGTCCAGTCAGATTGGAAGCCTAAACTATACGGCCGATATCCGCGGAGACTTGATCTTCGACGGATTCGAGCCCCACCAAGCGCCGCCAGACCGCCTCGATGGGCATGATCTAGCTCGCAACCGAACAAAGGACTCGAGGCCGCACGAATCCGCTCGACCCTTAATCCGGAGCCGGATTCCCGATCGAAGACGAGTGGTTGGACACCGCCTCGGGGCTTTAATCTCTACGGCGATCGAGCCGAACTCCACCCCGTCCGCTGCGAAGACTCGACCTGTGGTGCCGGACTCCTATCCGGACTCAACCCTCATACCGCCAATCGAATCCGATTAGGCGCCCATTATGGAGTTCACGGCCAGGACATCTTTCAGACACTCGCCTTTGGCGACATCCTGAGTTCACTAAAGTCTCTCTTTATCCGGAGAGCCCCGGCCGGATTACGCCGCCAGAAGGTTGGGATGCGGACGACGAAGAAATTCAACGCCCACCCACCAGCCACTTTGTAGCCACCGCCGATGATTTAACCGACATGCTAGACTACGACTCAAGACATCGACGGTATGGACGACGATGTCAAGACGAACAAGACCCAGCGCCATGTGGCACCTGGAAGGCCACCTCGTCATATGACATACATATGGTGGACACCCTAAAAGATGGGAACGACGATGGAACAATAGAGGATGACCTCCAAGAAGCAACCCAAGCGCCCGGCGCCGGGCGCCTCTAAATCCCGCCACAAGAAGAATGAAGATTCCGCACCGGAGACAACAATACACCGGACAACGCCGAAGACAATCCACTCCAAAGCAAGATCCATCGCAGAGGATGAAGACGCCAGACCCTCAAGAGAGAGCGGCGAAGAAGAGGTAGAGGATTATATGCCTCCTCCAAGACGAAGCAAGCCTCGACAACAATGAATTAAATCGTGCACGAGAATCCTGTCGAACAAGAGCGTTTTAGACGCAGGCTTATGGCCACGGCGAACAGCCTAAATAAAAAGCAGCAACAGCTTAGAGCTGATCAGATCTACTAGCCGACAGATGGACCGAAGTCCTCGCGTCAAGAGCATGAGCTCAACGCCTCCAAAGCTACCCTAAACGCAAGCTGCTCCCGATTAGAGGAGGAGGCTTACGAACCCGCATCACCAGGAGACAATACGGCTGACCGACCACCCCGTGGCGCTGACAGAGAGGCCTCTAGGCCTCTTCACTAGAACTGCACTCGCATCGCTCAAAAGCACATGGCCAAAGGGGAACGCCTGCACTGCGAGATATATTGGAGGACAAGGCAAGACAATCAAGATCGATCTATGGATCGCGTGGAGTGCCCCACGGCACGTGGCGACAACCGTCGCGCCAGACACAAGAAGTCCGCCGGGCCGAACAAAACAGACCAAGCTCTTTTGAGTCGCCGTGATATCGCCCAAAGACAGAGGCGCCAAGACACCCACTATGCTTCATGACGAAGTAATGGATCATCAAATCCTCAAGGGTTTAAACCCGCCAATATTGAATCCTGTGATGGCACAACAGACCCGCATGTTCGGATCAAAGACTATCTCCTTCACATCCACATGGCCCGCGGTGACGATCTTCACGCCATCAAATACCTCCCCTCAAGCTTAAAGGACCAGCCCGACATTGGCTCAACAGCTTGCCGCCAGAGTCAATTGGGAGCTGGGAGGACTGAAGCCGCATTCCTCGATAACTTCGGTGGCACTTATGTGCGACCACCGACGACGATGACCTAAGCCACATAATTCAAGAGCTGCATTTAATCGCCGCGGACAATTCGACACGGTTCTTAACCAAGAAAACCAAATCGTCGAATGTCCGCATGCGGAGGCCCTCGCGGCCTTCAAGCATAACATCCGCGACGAGTGGCTTGCCCGACACCTAGGACAGGAAAAGCCGAAATCCATGGCAGCCCTCACATCACTCATGACCCGCTTCTGCGCGGGTGAGGACAGCTGGCTAGCACGCAGCAACAACCTCAGCAAAAATTCTGGCAGTCCGGACTTCAAGGACCAAAACGGCAGGCCGCGTCGTAACAAAAACAAACGCCGCACTAACGGTGACAATATTGAGGATACGGCAGTAAATGCCGGATTCAAAGGCTCTAAACCCGGTCAGCGGAAAAATCCTTTCAAACGAACTACTCCGGGTCCGTCCAATTTGGACCGAATACTCAACCGCTTGTGCCAGATACACGGCACCCCCGAAAAGCCAGCTAACCACACCAACAGGGACTGTTGGGTATTCAAGCAGGCAGGCAAGTTAATTGCCGAAAACAATGACAAGGGGCTGCATAGCAATGACGAGGACGAGACCCAACCGCCGAACAATAGAGGACATAAGGGTTTCCCCCCACAGGTGCGGACGGTGAACATGATATACGCAACCCACATACCCAAAAGGGAGCGGAAGCGTGCACTCAGGGATGTCTACGCGATGGAGCCAGTTGCCCCGAAGTTCAATCCATGGTCCTCCTGCCCGATCACTTTTGACCGAAGGGACCACCCCACTAGCATCCGCCACGGCGGATTCGCCGCACTGGTCCTAGAACCAATCGTCGATGGATTTCACCTAACCAGAGTCCTGATGGACGGCGGCAGCAGCCTGAACATGCTTTACCGTGATACAAAGGCGCAAAATGGGCATAGACCCTCAAGGATTAAACCTACCAAAACGACCTTTAAAGGCGCCATACCAGTGTAGAAGCCAATTGTACAGGCTCAATTACACCGAAGTGGTCTTCGGATCCCGGATAACTTCCGGGCGAGGAGTTAATCTTCGACATAGTCCCGCTCCGCAGCGGCTATCATGCCTTGCTCGGACGCTCCGCTTGCAAAGTTCAACGCGTGCCGCACCACGATACCTCAAGCTCAAGATGCCAGGCCCTCGAGCAGTCATTATGGTCAACGGAAACACCGAACGCTCTCTCCGCACGGAGGAACATACAATGCGCTCGCGGCGAAGTGCAATGCAGCCTCTTAAGGCACTATCGAATCCGCCGTTAAGCGGCCGGACACAGCCAAGCGCGCCGGAGTAACTCACAACAAGACCACCTGGCACGCCCGAGCATGCGTAAAGGCGGCCCCAACCCCAGCTCCGCGAACGTTAAAGCAGGTCCTTCGCGCACACCATTACGCTCTGAAGATACCATGGGCATGGGGAGGGGGCACGACCACAATACACCTGCATCGCGGCTCAACCACACAAGGGGCTCTCAAGTGTGTCGTTCCTTTTCTTTTCTTTTTACCTTTTACTTTTTAAACACAGACTCCGCTTGTCGAAGCCTGTCCGCAAAGCAGACCTGCCGAACTCACGATGCAACAGCCAGAAAGGATAAAGGCTACAACGAATATACAGGTGGTCTCCATTACGAGCATTTTCATACACCAATCTGCAGCCTACCCTCGAAGGGACATGTTCATCAGCCTCCTACCTTGCTTATCGTGACTATTTGTATCGCTCGCATTCATAGCAGCACTTATTGAATAAAACAATGCAGCAACTTTTTGCTTATAATTGCATTTCTTTTTCATACATATGTTCATTCACGACATGTTGCATCCGTACACTTTGGTACGGCTAATATACACCAGGGCTTATGTTTCCGCGTTATGGTGTGATAAGTCCGAACACTTTCACAAGTGCGGCACCCGAACTTATAGCACTATATGCATCGGCTCAATCATGTCTTGGGTCAATAGTTGGTTTGCCCTGCTCCGTGTTTTGGTACCTTACGCCCGCTATATCGGCTAAGGTAGCACCGGAGAACCATCGCGATTCCGCCCAGCTCGGCTGGGTTAACGCCTGGAGAAAGCTAAACTGACCGTCATGATGAGGCGAGAGACCTGGTCGCTGTTCGAGAGGTTTTCATGAGTCCTAAAGACTTATGCCGCTTAGAGCGAGGAGCCGGATACTGTCCGCCAAGGCGTGATAGCGCCCCAAATTCGCCTTCCAAGACTAGGGGCTTCACTAAATTTAAAATTATAGAATTCTATTGCTAAGTGAGAGTGTTCAAGCATTTTAGGTCCGTTGCCTTGTTCATTGTGTTGAGCGCCCCTAGATGGACCCAAAATGGGAACAAGAGCGCCAAGTTTATCCCAAACACCCCAAAGACTCGTGGCATGGGGGCTGAAGCCGACGACTTGCCATCTCTCGATTTGATAAACAGCGCACAAAAGGTAATATTTTAAATTAGCAAGCGTTGCTTAGCGATATGAACTAAGTTTTCAGCGACAGATAACAAAATGCTAGTCTACTCAAATATTACATCTTTGGAGCACTCACCCAATAGTGCGGGCGCCCATCAAGACACTCTTATAATACATCTCAGCGCATGATGCTCCTTGCCCTCTTGTGGTGGGTCTCACACGAGCTTGGGCATCCATCTTGCCCCAGTGCACCTTTATGCGGGCAAGGCCCGACGGGCACCTCGATACAAGCGGAATGCTTGATAACTTCAACCCACGGGCACGCATCCACCAGCCGCCGCACCAGTCAAGTAGCTCCTGTGCATGGCCTCCTTAGGCCACACCAACTATGAGGTTCTTCATGGCCTGTTCGCCGCTTTAGGAGCTCGACCAGCTGCTTCAGCTGGTCGCTAAAGGGCATCTTGAGACCAGAAGACCTTCTCCGCTGAGCTCCCTCCTCGCCGGCGAGAATGCGGCAGCGTCGGACACGCTGCGAGGAAGCTCTGCGAACGCCTCGAGAGCTCCAATTCGGGTAAGCAACAGGTAATTAACACTCACATGCTTACTCGCATGAAAAATGCCTTACCTGCTGCTATTTTCTTCACCGCTCAATCTCTCGAGGGCCTTGTAGGCTTCGCCTTAGCGGTTTTGGCACTCTCAAGAGTCGTTGCAAGCTCAGACTCGAGTTCGAGTCATGCCCAAGTTCTCATGTTTTTCACGAGATCCCGGAGCTCATGCTGCACCTCCGCCACCCGCGCCTCCTGCTTCTCTCGCTCGGTGCGCTCATGTCAGACACGCTCGCCATGCCATCGCCTCCTTCGTGGTCGCCACCTCGTTAGCGGCCCCTACAATAACCACGTTATCCTTGTCATTTTTCTTGCAACCAAATCCTTTTCTGAAGGTACAATTTTCATAAGGTATTACTCACCTTCTTTTTCCTCGAGCTGCTTTGGCATGGCCGAGCCTTCTCGACCGCCGAGGTTTTTCTTCAAAGTATTGACCTCCGCAGCCAAGGCTGGCGGAGGTCAGCAGACAGCCTGCAATCCCATATTGACATATTTTTATGGCTCCTCGCTTATCTTTCTAAAGATCCTCAGTCCGGCTTTTCTTTCCGAACACCGAACCGAGCATCAGGGGCTACTGTCTATGCGGTACCATTTTACGTTTATTGAAATTCTTACCTCAAAGCCCGCTATTGCAGGCTTCGGTCAGCCCGCTCTTGGCAAGCTGAACCTTCTGAATCACCGCACTCATAACAGTGCGGTGTTCCTCTTTGATGGAGGCACCATTGAGCGCCTCTAGCAAATTATCCGGCACCTAAGGTTGGACGGAGGCAGCCGGCGTGTCGGTCTTGCCCTTCTTACAAATGGGTCGCTCACGGACTCGAGCCATTGCAGCCTCCGGGCTGAGTCCCTGCACAGCGGGAGGGTGTCCTCGCGACACCTCCGGCCTCCTCCTGGTGGGTCCTTTTTTCGATCCCACTCGGCGTTGTCCGCTGCACGGGGTGGAGGCAGTCGAAGGAATCCATATCCGACGACTCCAAGGACCCGCCGATTTAAACGGGAAGATCATCCTTGGGCGGACTGCAAGGTTGTAAGCGGCATTAGAAAGACGTTATGTGGCGAAAAACAAAACCTTGAGGTTATTCGGGAGTCCGGATACTTACGATCTCGCCAGGGCTTGGCCTCGTGAGGCCGATCCCCTCGCTCGCCGCGCGACGCTGGTGGAGAAGTCCGGAGGAAGGGTTCTTCCTTCTGGACCCTCCGCCTCCCGGTTGGGGCGGCCTTCCTTTCCTCTCCTCCTCTGGGGAGAAGCTTCTTCTTCCTCCTCGCTTTCGGAGAAGATTTCGCTTCAGAATCCGACAAGCAGACTAGCGCCGTGCTCCTTCGAGTTCCCGTAGCCTCCTTCTTGGCCTTCTTCTCCGCACTACATGGGGTGCCGGAGCCAGAGCCCCGTCAATCGGGCGTCCGCTGGGTCTTCTGGCAAAGGAGCCGGACAGTTATTCTGTCCGGACGTCTTCAGCCAGACCTGTCGAAGAATAGGGAGTTTTCAAATCCCACGTAGAGTCAATCTATGGGAAAGGAGTCCCATAAAGGGTAAAATAACTTACCTCGATGGCTTGACGCCGCGAGCTGTATCCGCGATCTTTGTTAGCGGATGCGGGGGCTTCGGCGCCCTTGAACAGCACTTTCCAGGCATCTTCGTACGTGGTATCGAAGAGCCGGCTCAAGGTTCGGTGCTGTGCCGGATCGAACTCCCACAAATTAAAGTCCCGTTGTTGGCATGGGAGAATCCGGCGGATGAGCATCACCTGGATTACGTCGACAAGCCTGCGATTCTTGTCCACTAGGTTCCGGACACGTGTTTGGAGTCCGGATAGCTCGTCCAATCCCCTGACTTCAGGCTCGTCTCTTTCCATGACGAGAGCCGAGTGGGGAATCCAGATCTGAATCGGGGCCGCCACCCATTCAGTGGTCGCGTGGCTCGGTGATGTAGAACCACCCGATTGCCACCCCTTTATTGTCTCCACAAAGGAGCCTCGAGCCATAGGACTTTGGCCATCTTGCCGACCATGGCGCCCAAGACTCCGCTTTGGCTGCCCTTCACAACCTTCGCTTGACACTAAAGGTCTTGAGCCACAAGCAAGTGGGGCTGGATGCAGAGGAAAGCCTCAAGACACGACGATAAACGCCGAGACGTTGAGGACGAAATTGGGCCAGGTCATGGAAGTCCAGGCCGTAGTAGAACATGAGCCCCTGACAAATGGGTGAAGTGGAAAACCTAGTCCGCGGAGGAAGTGGGGAGAAATACCACCCTCTCATGGTTACCGGGCTTGAATAAGCTGCCAAGGTCGGGCAGCCTATGCGATATCGCCGGACAAGTATCCGCCTCCCGCAGTCTTGTGATGCGCCCCTCCGTGATGGAGGAGGCCATCCATCTGCCTCCCGCTCCTGACATGGTTGGAGAAGGTTGAGGAGGAAAGTGCGGACTTGGGCGCTAGAGCTCGAGTGCACGGGAATGGATGAGCAAAGGAGGAAGAAGGCGTAGGTGGAAGGGTGGATCCTTATCCCCTTATATGGGCGGACATAAACATGTGTCCCCACCGGCCTGGTAAAACTCGCTTATTCCCCAAGCGCCACAATCAATGGCGCGGTTGGGTTACCCACGTCCGTATTGATGAGAATCCCGGAATGTGGGGAACACGATCTCTGCCTTGACAAGACGTGCAAAGAAACCGCCGCTAAACGCTACCGAGGTGGAACAAGAAAACAATTTGAATAAAGGCTTGGTAGTGGTGCGACGTCACGCCACAAAATATGTCAGCAGATTGATCTTGTGTAACATTATTCTCTCTACGGTGGTATGTGGAATTTATTTTTGCAGAGCCGGAAACTATCCTGGTGTTCACAATCTTCTATAAATTATTCGGAGGAAGAACCCGCCTTGCAATGCCGAAGACAGTATATGCGTCGGACTCATCGTCATTGAAGCCAGGTTCAGGGGCTACTGAGGGAGTTCCGGACTAGGGGGTGTCCGGATAGCCGAACTATCATCATCGGCCGGACTCCAAGACTATGAAGATAGAAGATTGAAGACTTCGTCCCGTGTCCGGATGGGACTTTCCTTGGCGTGGAAGGCAAGCTTGGCGATACGGATATGTAGATCTCCTACCATTGTAACCGACTGTAACCCTAACCCTATCCGTGTCTATATAAACCGGAGGGTTTTAGTCCGTGAGGACTAACAACAATCATACCATAGGCTAGCTTCTAGGGTTTAGCCTCTTTGATCTCGTGGTAGATCTACTCTTGTAACACACATTATCAATATTAATCTAGCAGGACGTAGGGTTTTACCTCCATCAAGAGGGCCCGAACCTGGGTAAAACATCGTGTCCCTTGTCTCCTGTTACCATCCGCCTAGACGCACAGTTCGGGACCCCCTACCCGAGATCCGCCGGTTTTGACACCGACAAATACGTTTTAGTTCCATGACTAAAATTAGTGGGACTAAAACTTGCTAGCCTCACCCATGCTTGGATCCAAATACTAAAGAGACTAAAATCAAGTTAATGGGCATTTATTATCCTCCAAACCCTCCAATCCACAACTCGCTTGTGTTAAAGGAGAGGAGTTAAATGAGGAGAGAGAGGACTAATCCACATTTTAGTAGGGGTACCCCTGACTAAATTTTTTTAGTCTCAAGACTAGTTTTAGCCCCTCTTTAGTCAGGGGTGCTTGGAACTTTAGCCTCTTAAAGAAACTATTTTTAGTCAGACTAAAATAAGTCCCTTGGATCCAAGCAGCCTCTTGGTGTGGCCGGCTCTTCTGTGGCCTCCTCCCGCTCACAATTGACATAAACGAACCATCTATACAAATCAAGCATGCAAAACATGTTAATTTTTTACTTTGTCCATACAAATGAGATATCCCACTTAAACATACAAGTCGTCAGTCAAGCTTCACAAAATAAAAAAAACACTTCATGAAACAAAGAATGAGCTAACTCATCACGGAAGTCATTCACGATAGGGAGGGAGCCCGGAGCCCCTCACGCACCGAGGGAGGAGCTCTCCATCATTGCTCTGGAGGAAGGCTCAGTAGAGCCCAAGCCCCGGGAACCCCTCTGACGCCGGCCCTTGTGAGTTGAGGTCGACACCGGCATGGGTAGCAGGGCCGCTTGCTGCCGACTGGGAACTTAATCTTTGGGCCTCTAGAAATAATGCAAGCCTGTAACTAAAATATCTAGAAAGGTGAACTGAATCTTTGGGCCTCTAGAAATAATTTAAGCCTGAAACTGAAATACCTAGAAAGGTGAACTGAATCTTTGGGCCTCTAGAAATAATGCAAGCCTGAAAGTGAAATACCTAGAAAGGTGAACTGAATCTTTGGGCCTCTAGAAATAATGCAAGCCTAAAACTGAAATACCTAGAAAGGTGAAGTGAATCTTTGGGCCTCTAGAAATAATGCAAGCCTGAAATTGAAATACCTAGAAAGGTGAACTGAATCTTTGGGCTCTAGAAAGATTTATTACCTCCTCAAGCAGCATCAAACAATTCCATGTGTGCACCACAAATCTATACCAAGTTTGATCAGGATCTACTTTTACAAATCAGAATTAGCGCTAGAGCAAGCAAGATCAATGATATGGCCGTGAGACAGAGAAGGAACGAACAAACTCACCCCTCTCGTGACCTCCCTGGTAGATGCGCCGCCGCCGCACACGATAGAGGGAGAAAAACGACTGGTGAAGGGGGAGCGGGGCGACCTTCGAAGGCGGAGGGAGGGGGTGGCCGCAGTAGGGCGGCGGAGGCCGGAGGAGAGAAAGGGCGAGCGGCCCTATGGGGAACAGAGAGGAGTCGTGCAAGAGGGGGGAGCGATCTGGTGCGGGCAGGGGAGATTTTTTTAGTTCTCTTTTAGTGGGCCCGAGGATAACTAACCCAATTAGAACCTATCCACCGGCTAGTTTTTTAGCTGGGTTAGAGCAAACTAGCTCAAACTAACCCCTCTTGTTTCAATAATTTGAGGCTATTTCAACCCAAACTAGCTCTAACTCAGGATCCAAACAAAGAGGAGTGTTATCAGACATGCTACAAAGTGTGGACCGTAGCACATTGTTTTTTATGGCCATATCACCACATTGTTTTCTAGTGCTGGTTCACTGGGCTATCGTGGTTCGCATTGCTGGTTCACTGGGCTGCCGTGGTTCGCACTCCTCCGACCTGAGTAGAGTAGTACAGTAGTATAGTACTAGTATATACCGCATCATTCTTTGCTCCTTCTTACTACTCCTACATGTGGGAGAGCCAGCATCCGGGTCGACGTGTCATGCACCATATTAGAGCGCGGAACGGAAGGGGGCATCACCCGGTCGGAGCGCCAGAATTCATGACTATAGTGAGTGGTCATATCACAAGTCTTTCCAAAGAGTAACGCGCCAAATCGCACAGCCCCACTCGCCACCCTCCTCGCCTCTATCAAACCGCCTACACGAAAACTGCGCACAGACGCCCGGAAAAGCCCCACCTCAACTTTTAACTACGCGAAAATAGTTCGAGCTTGTTCGTTCTATATAAATACAGTAATTATCTGATCTTTATTCACCCGTGGGTTGTTCAATGAATGGAGGGCGGGAGCACAAGTGAACAATATTGTAGTACTACTAGTAGTAAGTATGAGTCGTACAGTAGTCACGTTAAATAGAGAGTTTCTTTTCTTTAATGCCACGTACACAAATTGAAACACTTGTTGTGGAGAGAAAAAAGATAATCACTCCACTATATATGGACGCAGGGCCCGAGCGCTTGCTTTACTAGGGTTGCTCTCTTCATTCTCTCACCTCTCCAGATATAAACAAGACAGCGGTAGCGACATTTTCTCTGCTCACCGCTGGTCACAGATCCGCCGGATCCTTCGGCTGTGTGTGTAGATGACTAAAAGGTGCATCGCTCACGCGGTCATCGCCGCCGAGGGAGGAAACCCACAGCTGCCGAAGGGGCCCGATCCTCTGCCCGTGCTGTTCTTCTCCGACACAGCGCCGCCTCGGAGGTCCTCCGACCCTTCTTCCTCCCCGCCAGATTGTCCGCAGATCCAACCTGCCGCCCGACATCCCGCGACCCTCGTGTATAAGTTCTTCAAAGCGGCCTTGCTCTACTGCCCCAGCTCCCCACGTGTCTGCATGTGCATCTTTTTCTACTCCCATCAGCTCTTCCAAAGCCACCTAAATTTTAGTATTATTAGAGGTAAAGCTACTGCATTCAATCTAGGGCTTTGTTCAAACAACGAAGAAAGGGGGAAAGTTGTAGCATGAATCTAGGACTTGATTCAAAGAGGAAATAATATGGTGAAAGTAGTAGAGACCGGATACCCAACCGTCTCTTGGTTGAAAAGGGAAATAATGGGAAAACACAAGACAAACTGGATAAGAAACAGATCTATTATTGGTTGAAAAAGGATAGAAAGTGGCGGCTGGTGGACAAGTCAACACAGTATGTCCAGGATTAGATTTGCTGACATCACATAGTAAAAGGTCTCGTGATTAGATTTGCTGCCCTCACATAGTAAAAGGTCTCAGGATTAGATTTGCTGCCTCACATAGTAAAAGGTCTCAGGATTAGATTTGCTGCCCTCACATAGTAAAAGGTCTCTGTGATTAGATTTGTTGCCCTCACATAATAAAAGGTCTCTGTGATTAGATTTTCTGCCTCACATAGTAAAAGGTCTCTGTGATTAGGTTTGCTGCCTCACATAGTACAAGGTCTCCGTGATTAGGTTTGCTGCCCTCACATAGCATGAACAAACTCGCATCGCCACTTTATGCCTCCTTGTAGGTACATTGTGCTGATGCGCCCACCGTCGCATGTCCTTATACCAACCTTTTGCTGTTGTTAATGTAAGGGTGCATGTAAAATGAAGCGATCACACTGTTACCTTAGGGACATGTCTAACCAAGTGTTATTGTTAATCTAATGCCTCCAAAGGATAAGATGCAATTAAACTGTGTTACAAATGGCACTCCTTCTGTTTTCCCCAAGATGATAAGTAAGTTGCTCCTTACATCGCTGAGTGTCCTGGTGTCCCCACCGTCCCATGCCCTTAGACCAACTCTTTAGCTGCTGTTGATTTATCGTGTCCGTAAACAAGCAATGCCACCATTAAAGTAATCCCATATTTTAGGAATCTCATTGTTGATCGTAATGCTTCGTAACATGAAGCATTGCCGACGCTTTTAAAATTTCTATCGTCCTTGCGTGATTGCCATCAACATAATTAAGATGCTTCTTTTCATTTTGTATATGTTTCAGATATTCTTATTGACCAGAATCGCTTACTTTCTATCTTTTTGTGCAGATAGGGATATCCATTTCACCTTGTTGCTATTTCGACCTTTTGGTGAACTGCACAAAACACTTTTTTTTGAATGAGTGTCTTGTGCAGTTCAACTAAAATGTCACGTGGGCAACATCTCTCAATTTTGGTGGAACTGCACAAAATGGTGATTGGAGTTTCCAAAATCTCTGTCAAGTTTCTGCTGGTAATCTTGTGCAACATTTTATTAGCCTTTGCAAGATGGAGCCTTCATTGTCACCACAATGGCACTTTATTTTAGTGGAACTTCACAAAAGGATAAGAAAATTATAGTTGCACCTTACATGAGCCGGACAGCCAACCTTAATGTTCCTCAATTTTAGTGCAACTACTAAAGAAGAACCTGCCAGCTCACAAGAGCAAGTACTTCTTGCTAGCTGAATGATGCAATCTTTGCTTCATTTCGTGAACTACGTAAAAGGCGCATGAATTGAATCATGGAACTCCAGTGCAGACCTCATCCAAGTAGAGCTGGAGGTTGAGTTCAAGGAGGCGCCTATTAAAGCGAAATCATGCTCTCCTGCCTCCTTGTTTGTGCTTGTGCAAACATGTTGTGCAAACAGGAATACTCAACTACAGATGTTGTGACGGTCAAGAGCATTCGCCAAGTTCTTCGATTGTATGACATGGCTAGCCAAGATGGATTTAATCCCGATATTCACTTTATCAAAAGGCTCTAATGGGTTGGTTCTGAATCTTGCAAGTGGGAATCAATGAGATGTGTAGGCATCTTTCTTGTACTTATTATTTGAATCTTATTTGTTGGTTCGAATCTTGCAAGTGGGAATCAATGAGATGTGTAGGCATCTTTGTTGTACTTATTATTTGGATCTTATTTGTTGGTCCTGAATCTTGCAAGCTGGGAATCAATGAGATGTGTAGGCATCTTTGTTGTACTTATTATTTGGATCTTATTTGTTGGTTCTGAATCTTGCAAGCTGGGAAACACGGCATGATGATGCAGAGGAAAACAACCATAACAAACAGTTCAAATTTGGTAGTATTATGTTTGTGAAAGTGCGACAAATGTGTTGATCGTGTGCGTCCTGAGAATAATTCTAATTGTTGTGCATGTTGATCCTGTGGCACTGATAGAACGAGCGAATGCATTGCTTGTTTTAAGTATAAATTTCTATTAAAGCTAATTAAATTTAAGTAAAGTGACCACTAACTCCTGTAATTACAAGACAATACAGACCCGCCGTGGAACCGACGTGTGGCCGAGGGTGCATCTTCGCCGGGCGGCAGCGGACGAGGAGGGTAGTAACAGTTGTCGTCAGACACACTCAGCTTCTGTTGAATCCAGTTCCTCAAGAGCTGAAAAACGAACTGCTGCCCCGCCACACACTCGCTCACTCAAGAGACTCCAATGGCGATCCGAGGGTGAGCTGCTGGATATGGACTTCAGCAAGGAGTTCCCTTTGAGTTCGCTGCTCAGTCCTATGGCTGCACCAAGTTGAATGTGATGTACACCAACGATACGGACTCGGTGAAGCTCTGCCTCGCCTCAGTCCTATGGCTGCACCAGGTTCTGGAGCATTCGCCCGTTTCATCGGCAGCGCTGACTGCACCTTCGTTATGGTGGAGAGAAGGAAGAACGCGGAGATTCGGTGCAATAAGCTTGTCGACATCTAGAAGCAATACAAGATCATCAACAACGGGCAGGAGAAGGACTCCGTGGTTGACCTCGCTGAGACCATCATCGACCTCTGATACGCCAACATGAAAGAAGACAACCTGATCACGTGGGAGGTACCTCTGAATCTAGCCTACATAACCTACGCGGCCAAGGACGATACGCATGCTACGACATGTACAGCAGATCTTGGACATGAGGTGTGTCCGCTTCCCAGAATCGACGAGTACACGGACAGCCGCAGCGCCATGATCAAGCGTGCTGTGAAGGTCTAGATGTTGTACTTTATCTGTTTATAAGCACCTTTATCATTTGAGTGTTTCATGCATTAGCCTATGTGTCGTAATTATCTCTTTTGTCCGAAATATTTCTTTTAAGAACCCATTAACCTGGTTGCTTTTCTTTAGTGGCTATTTTCTTATGTATGTAAACTAGTTCACTTGTCCGTAAAACAAACTAGTTCACTTGGCTGTCGTGCTTTGAATCTCCTTCCTCCCAACATATTCCCCACCTCAGGTGGACCCAGCAGGTCTCTGAATTTTCTCCCACTTTCTTTTTCGATGTAAACTGAGTTTTCTCCCAGTACTTTCCCCTAGAACCAACTCAACTGTCCCACGTCTAGCCTAAAAAATAATAATACCCCACATACTGTTAACTCATCAAATTAAAATGATTTTTTTATTTCGTAAGTTGAGAGTTCTTACAAAATAATAATAATAATTGTTTATATATAACTTGACAAGTTAACTCCTAGTGATTGCATACATAAGCTTGCAAAGATTTTACTGACGTGCAATCATGTGTTTATGTTTTTATAACATTTCTCCGTCTAGCCCAACATGATATTTTCACCCAGCCCAACAAGTCCGTGGATTTCGAGAAAAATGCAAATGGGATTTAAACGGGCTGCATAGATGCTACATCATTGTTTCACCCAGCCCACCAAATGGACTAAAAAAAACAAATGGACTGGCTGACATGTGGGCCAGTAGGTCGAAGCCTAAGAAGGCGTTGGATTTACATCCAACGGCTGGCATTCTCCTTCAATCTCTCGTCTTCTTCCCCAGCGCTGCCGAACCGGGCTTGCTCCAGCCTTGGCGCCCAGCGGCGTTGTTTTGCACTCT
The DNA here is from genome assembly GCA_021605205.1 of Aegilops longissima. NCBI lineage: Eukaryota > Viridiplantae > Streptophyta > Magnoliopsida > Poales > Poaceae > Aegilops > Aegilops longissima. The sequence continues at coordinate 141,176,347 of CM038679.1, forward strand.
CAATAAACGCTACCCGCCGACGGCAGGCCATCCCTCCACTCCGCACCTCCTGTTATTCTGCGCCGAGTGTAGGCCCACCCCGCACCAACCAGTCAAGTTTCCCACTCTCTCTCTCTGCGACCCCACTACCGTCTTCCCCATCTCCGGTCGTTCCACTGGGAATCGCTGTTCGCCCACCGCCTCGGTGCACTCGGGCGCGGCGTGGTCAACATACGAGAGTCATCGGAAGAGGATCAGACGTGGAGAGCTCGACGGCCGGGACCCACGAGGTCCATGGTCGCACGCAAGGAAAGTTCCTCCTTATTACGCGACCGACGTAATCAGACGTGGGAAGGGCTTCAGATTTCGCGAAAAAACGTTCCCCACCGATGTGTCGGACCCACCAGCTATATCTTCGCACGCAAGGAAGTGCCTCCTTATTACGCACCAAAAATGAATACCCCTCGCTAGCTGGGACCCACCATAGTGGTTGGCTGACTTAGGGCCTACTAAGTTGACGAGGACGGAGTGCTTTGTCAACTTAGTCAATATGAACGATTCTAGCTCCAAAGGATCGTGATGATGTCCATCCAACGGCCATAGTGCTTCTTCAACCTTTGGTCTTCTTGCTCCACTACCAAAGCAAAGCAGCGCCCGGTCGTGCCGCGTGCTCCTGCCTTTCGTGGCCGACTGTGATGCCGCGGAGGCCTCACCACCCCCTACTACTCCCACCGCTGGCCGAGGGTATCCCTCTACTCACCCACACACCCTGTTATTCTGCGGCAACGGCAGCCTCACGCCGCAGCCGAACCAGTGAACCCTCGTACTCCTCTCCGCATGGGCATCCACTGTCGCGTCTTCCGCGGCTCCGCGTCGTCCCCTTCCTAGGCCTCGCCGTCGTCCACCGCCTTGGTGCTCTCGGCGCGGCGTGGTCAATGTGGTCAACGACCGACTTCCATCGGAAGAGTACTGTACGTGGAGAGGCTGACAGTTGGGTCCACGGCCACAGCCTAGTTTTTTTGTGATTTGCCAAGTAAGTCGCTTTGTCAGGACTGTTGGGCTGCAAATCTTTCAAGACGAGGAGAGCTTCATTCGGCTGGCCGAGAAAATGGCCTATCAGTAATGAGAAATGGGATGTGCATTTTTTAAACACATCAAACCGGCAATTAGTTTCAAATATCTTTTTTCCATTTCTAGATTTTAAATTACATTATTTTTTATGCGTGGAGAATTTGTTGGATTTTATATTGATATACATTTATTTTTAAAATCAGTTTGAACGTGAGTCGAAATTTCGGCATTAAAAACAGTTCCGACCGCACCAAAATATGCAAAATTTCGTATAGTTTTTTAACCGTGGCCACAATATGGGCTGTAATGTTAACAAAAAGAATATGGGCTCCAAAAAAACCTTAAAAATTAGCAAATGGGCTGAAATTATTAGAAATAATGGCAGATGGGCTGTATGCTGTTTTCCACAGATTTGAGGCTTTCCCAAAAAAAGGTTGACTCACAAGTAGTGACTGTTGGATGTCCATCGAACAGCCGTCATGCTTCTTCAATCTCTTCTCTTCCTGCTCCAGCCACTCAAACAAGCGCCGGCGGGACTGCCTGCTCCCACCTCCCCGCGGCCAGCTGTGCTCTCACGCAGGCCTCACCGCCCCACCGTACTCCCATCGCTAGCCTAGCCATCCCTCTACTCACCCACACCTGCTGTTATTCTCCGACGACGGCAGACGAACCAGTAAACCCTCGTACATCATACTCCCCTCTGCGTGGGAAACAACTGCCGATTCTTCCCTGCCTCCGTGTCGTTCCCTTCCTAGGCCTCGCCGTCGTCCACCGCCCTGGTGCTCTCGGCGCGGCCTGGTCAACATGGTCAATGATCGACATGCATCTGAAGTGGACTATACGTCGAGAGGCCTACAGTTGGGTCCACGGCCGCACGCAAGGAAATGCCTCCTTATTACGCTCAAAATAATGATTCCTCCACCTGACATCAAGGACCCACCGAAAGGGCCTCTGTATTTCGCGAAAAAAACATTACCGCCGCTAACAGCTCGAACCCACCAGCTATATCTTCGCATGCGAGGAAGTGCCTCCTTATTACGCACAAAAAAATGAATACTCCCCCTGTTAGCTGGGACCCAGTATAGTGACAGGCTGAATTGTGAGCCTACTAAGTTGACGGGGACGGAGGGCTTTGTCAACTTAGTCAATATGCACGATTTTAGCTCCAGTGACCGCACGATGTCCATCCAATGGTCGTAGTGCTTCTTCAACCTTTGGTCTTCTTGCTCCAGCCGCCCAAACCAGCGCCGGTCGTGCCTCGTGCTCCTGCCTCCCATGGCCGGCTGCGGCGGCGGAGGCCTCACCGCCTCTACTACTCCCACCGCTGTCCGTGCCATCCTCTACTCACCCACACCCCATGTTATTCTCGCGGCGACGGCAGCCTCACACCGCAGCGAACCAGTGAACCCTCGTACACCTCTACGCGTGGGCATCCACAGCCGCGTCTTCCCCGTCCCCGCATCGTTCCCTTCCTAGGCCTCGCCGTCGTCCACCGCCCTGGTACTCTCGGCGCGGCGTGGTCAACGTGGTCAAGGAACGACTTCCATCGGACGTGGATCAGACGTGGAGAGGCCGATACTGGGTCCACGGCCGCAACAAGGAAGTGCCTCCTTATTACGTGCAAAATAATTATTCCTCCACCTGACAGCAGGGACCCACCGGACGGGCCACCGTATTTTGCGAAAAAAACGTTTGCCCCTGACTGCTGGGACCCACCAGCTACATCTTCACACGCAAGGAAGTGCATCCGAAAAAAACGATTAAGCCGACCGCTGGGACCCACCAGCTACATCTTCACAGCTAGGAAGTGCTCGATACGGGACCCACCTGGTCGAAGCATACGAAGCGTTGTCATTCGGTCGCGAACGTACGCATATATACCGGTGGATGTAGGGCGGCGCACGTGTCGTAGTAGAGGCGCGCGACGTGTCGAGTAGAGGCACGCACGTAGCATGTACACGCACGCATGCAGGCCAGGGTGCAAGAAAGAAAATACGCCACGTATGTGTACATACGGGCGGGTCTCAACGCCTACCGCAAGATACGCATGGTGAGGGCTCGTTGACATGGCTGGGTCGGAACGGAGAAACAGCGCCGCGTCGTGTTCATGGGGAGGCAACGGAATGCGCCGTGTTCATGGGGAGGCAACGGAATGCGCCGTGTTCATCGGGAGGCAACGGAACGCGGGAGCCAACCGGCCGGGTCGAACGGAATGCGTGGTCGTGGTTATCGGAGGGCTTGGGCGGAACAGCGATGGAACGTGGGCCCGCGCATCGCACAATGGAGGAAACGGACCTCCTAAGCTCGTAACGGGTCCCGTTGATCGGGAGGGTGTGGCATACCGCAAAACGGAGGAAACGGACCTCCTACGGTCAAACGGGGTCCTGTTGATCGGGAGGGTGTGGCGCATCAAAACGGGCGAAACAGACCTCCTACGGTCAAACGGGGTCATGTTGGTCGGGAGGGTGTGGCGCACCGCAAAAATGCATTTAAACATACCTCCTACGGTCGAAATGGGGTCCTGTTGATCGGGAGGGTGTGGCGATCGCAAAAGAAAGAAACGGACCTCCTACGGTCGAAACGGGGTCCTGTTGATCGGGAGGGTGTGGCGCATCAAAACGGATTTAAACGGACCTCCTACGGTCGAAATGGGGGTCCTGTTCATCGGAGGGTGTGGCGCATCGCAAAACGGACTCCACGCGACATCGTTCATCTCCACCGTCGACCTCCTCCAGCCTCCACGGGCTACCGCCGACCTCCTCCAGCCTCCACATGCTCCTGCTCATCCAGCCTCCACCGCGCTACTCCACCGGCCATTGCTCAAGCACCCTCCACGGCACCCCTCCATCGATACTGCTCATCCAGCCCTCCACACCACGGGTCCTTTTCAACCACCCTCCACGGGCACCCTCCACCGCTCTCTGCTCATCCAGCCCTCCACACCACGGGTCCTTTTCAACCACCCTCCACGGGCACCCCTCCATCGCTCACTGCTCATCCAGCCCTCCACACCACGGTGTCCTGCTCAACCACCCTCCATGGGCACCCTCCACCGCCTACTTCATCCAGCCCTCCACCACACCACGGGTCCTGTTCATCCAGAGGCAACGCCACCGCCATCGCTCATCCAAACCCCCGCAACACTCACTGCTCATCCGAGAGGCAGATCGATCGGCTTCAGATTAGCAGCAGAGCGGCGAATCGCCGATCGGGTTCGCTTAACGGCCATCGATAGATCGCCGGGTTCGAGAATCGCCGGGTTCGATTAGAGCCCAACGCCTCGCCGGGTTCGATTAGAGCTAACGCCGCACACACGCTGCAGCACGCACGTATGAGAGAAACGCGCATTGCTCGGCCCCGACCTCCCACCGTAACCGGGAACTCCCCGAAATTTTCCTCCCCCTCGCATCTACCACGGTTTTTTCCGTCATGTACGGCCCAAAGAATGTCATGCGGCTGCGTTTCCGGCCCGCCCAAGACGAAAAGCCCATTTTCCGTCATAGAAGTAGGAGCCCACCACATCTATGATGATACCGGGTTTTGTCACAATTATCGTCATAGAAGTGTCATATGTATGACAGAAAAAATTACGTTCGGCCCAAAATGTCACGGATGTGTCTTTTTTTTGTAGTGATTCTACGGCCCCCGGGTCTATTCTTTATCATATTTGCTTTGGGATCTATTTTTATTCGCTTTTATTTTTAGATCTATTATTCCAAAAACCCAAAAATACCTTGCTGCACTTTTTTCATTACTTATTTTATTTCACGTTTTATCGAGAGCTATTTATCAAATATACCACAAATTTATCTATCTTTTTTACCATGGAGGGATTGACAACCCCTCTTACGCGTCGGGTTGCAAGTATTTGTTCTTTGTGTGCAGGTACCATTTACATAGTGTTGCTTGGTTCTCCTACTGGATTGATACCTTGGTTTCATAACCGAGGGAAATACCTACCATAGTTGTACTACATCATCTCTTCCTCTTTGGGGAAATACCGACGTAGTTCAAGCGACATCAAAAGGAATTTCTGGCACCATTGCAGGGGAGACATCATCAACATCTGTTAGGTTTCTAACCACAAATATCATCTCCTTGCAATTTACATTATTTGTCATTTGCCTCTCGTTTTCATCTCCCCCACTTCACAAAAAATTGTTGTTTTATTTGCCTTCTTTTTCATTCACCTTTTTCTCTTTAGATCTATCTTTTTGTTTGCGATCATGCTTGCCCTACTTTTTCATTATGGCTATTTCTTCCTCTATTGTTTGTACCCCCGAGAACGAGGATCTTAATTTCAAACTAAGGGGAGGAGAGAATATAAAAGATGCTTGGTATAGGATTTGCAATGCTCATAATAGATCTGTTCGTAAGCAATCTACCGTTGTTCTTCTTCACTGTTTTTATGTGGGCATCACTACTTGGTATAGATTCTCCCTTGATAAGATTACCGGTGGGAATTTCTTGATGTATCCATCTTTGGACGCTTTTAATGCTATGGGAAATATAGTGGGTTCCCCACCTCTCATGATTAATGAAACAACTTTAACTCTCGAGCATGTTATGGAAAGGTTGGATGCTATAGAAAAGAAAATGCTCACTGAAGAAAATATTGAAAAATTAGATAAAAGGATGCACAGTCTTGCTAATATAATTGGGTCAAAAGCGGGAGATGCACTTAAGGTACTAAAATAAAAAGAACCCGCAGTTAACGAGAGAATAGAAGAGAGCCCCGCTAGAATTGATAAGTTGGAAGAAATTATTAGTAACTTGAGCTCGGTTTTTTCTTCCGTTAAAACTATTAAAAAACTCCTATAAACATTTGCAACTCTACACCAATCACTAAGAACAAAGGTGCCACATCTAATATCCACAAGGAAGATCTTAAAATCATTAGTATTCATCCGAACCTTGTGGAAGTGATAAAATACCATACTAGCAAGAATGAATTTTTCAATCTCGTTCCTAGAAGTATTGTTATTGAAAATTTATATGCTAAATCTTTGAATAATTCCAAGTGTTTGATTGAGGAGCTGGACACTAAAATATGATAATACTTGAATCTATGAATTATGCCTAGCTAGGGGCATAAAACGATAGCGCCTGTTGGGAGGCAACCCGATGAATACAATTTATGTTTTCCTTTTTATTTCTGTTCTTGAGTGTTTGCACAATTATGCTACTGTTATGACTGTATTTTTTATGTTTTAATTAGTGTTTGTGCGAACTAGAGCCTTTGGGATCATGTTTGGTGATATTTGATTTGATCTTGTTAAAAAACAGAAACTTTTGCATCCTGTAGAAGAATTTTGTAAAATCACAGAAGCGACAAAAAATTCTGAATTTCTTACACAAGATTGATATACAAATTGCCTATGTTGTCCAAAATTTTCAGAATTTTTGGAGTTAAAGAAGTATGGTTCACTATTGCAGGATGCTGCTAACACGACACTACGATGAGAGACCCTTCGAGAAACTGTGTGCGATTCCATAATCGCAAACAGTGCTCCATGAAAACCATCAAAAATGTGTAAAACGTTTGCGATGATGGATGCATCAAACACTGTTCAGGTTTTAGTTGCTTGTGCGATGAAGGGCATACGGTTCAGTTCAATGAACTGTTTGCGATGAGGAGGAACAAAAGAAACGGGTAGCCAGATGGAGGCGTGTGCGATACACATCATACGGTTCACTCGGATGAATTGTTTGTGATTAGGCAACACAAAAGAAACGGTCAGCCAGATCAAAGGTGTGTGTGATAAACGGCATGCGGTTCACGCGGATGAACTATTTCCTTTTGAGACAAGAGAACAGAAACGATTCGACTTAACAAGATGTGTGTGATACGCGGCAAACATGTCTGTAATTAGAAATGTGTCTGAAGACCAATAAGAACATAGACGGTTGCTGCTCATAAGATGTGTGTGTTGTGCGATGGGATTGCATAAAGAACAAGATATATATATATATATATATATATATATATATATATATATATATATATATATATATATATATATATATATATACACACACACACACACACACACACACACACACACACACACACACACACACACACACTTATAAGGACATGCTTGCATAACCAAATTAAACATCCACTTACATAGGTGGCTACTACAACCATGGCATTTGCACACATCAAAGCAAACTATTACATGCATAATTACATAGGTGGCTACTACACACATGACATTTCCACACACACACCAATAAAGTAAACTATATATTACATGCATGATTAACTAGCAGAAACGATCATCTGATCATCATCTACTTCTTGTGACGCTTGCTCTTCTTGTGGCTCGATCCGGGCTCGTCGATTTGGGTAACGAGGCACTTCCTCATGTCAACGATCCGCCTATGCATCTCGTAGCATGTGTACACGCTCTTGGCCGCGAACCTGAGGTGAGGTTCATCCAGTTGCCGCATCCAGGCCTTGTGCCAGGATACAAGACTTGTTCTCTGGGCATCTTGCTTCATCTTTTTGTAGTAGATGTCGATGATGGCCGAGGCAAGTTCGACCAGGGAGTCCTGTTTCATGCTGCCCCAGACCCTGTAGTAGTCACGAATTTCGACAAGGTTCTTGCAGGCCAAGCCCGTAACACTGAGCGCTTTTACATCGTCTTTGGTATCCACCGTGGCGAACTTGTAATCGGTGCTATTGACAAACATGTTGAAACGGTCGCAAGGCTCTATGGCCATGCAATAGTGGTAGATGAGGACATGATGCCGCACGCCCAAATGGGCGAAGACAACCTTCTGATCTATGGCGGGACGACTGGCGGTGTACTGGAGGTCGATGCCGACCACCTTGTACTTGTCTCCAGCAAGCAACTGCTCAACGATGTTGATGTAGTCATCCTCCACGGCCGGGTCGATGGTGTACACCACCGACAGATCTGTCTCCCTCGCGTGGGTCTCCACTCTATGCTCACCGAACTCCATTGGAGCGCTGCCGGACATCCCCTCTCTATGTGTCGTTGTGGGTGTGCTTTCTGTGTTATGGGGCGCGATCGAAAGGTTGAGACTAAGGTTATAATGGCCGCGGGAATTAAAGGGGAAGCCGGACGGCCAGGAATATTGGCAGGCCCGGATGGCAGTTCTAATTTGTAGCGCGTAACTCCATCGTGCAGCACGTAACTGCATCGCGTGACAACGCGCGCGGCGCAGCCGCATGCACATGGGCCCCCCGACGTGATCGTGCGCACGCCCAACCGCTGGCAGAACGCGCACGAAGGGACGCGAGCAAAGCGCTGCACGGTCGCCTCAAGGAAAAGATGTCCACAAGCTGAGCGCGCTGACGGACGCGAGCAGAGCACGCCAATGGACGCGACAGAGCGCGTCGCGGCGCCTAACGGTGAGCGCAGCGCTCTGCGGCGCCTAACAGCGAGTAGAGCTTGCCGAGGGATGCGAGCAGAGGACGACACAGTGATATGTGGCAAATAAGACGAACTGTGCGAGCGATGTCGGAGACATCAAGCACGAATCATATTAGAGTTGCGTGTGCAATACGTGGCAGACAGTTGATCCATCAGAGTTGTTTATGATGGAATAAGCCGTGTGTGTTGTGGGCAAACACTTGCTGGTGTATAACCTTAAATTTAACCAAAAAAGTGTTAATGCATGTTACAAAAATTGTATAGCTAGAAACTATGTTCAAATACGACTCCAACGATATAATCTATGGTGACATGCATTCGTATTTTATTAGTTAAATCCTACTTATAAACCAGACGGGGTATAGTAGGTAATTAAATCGCAAACGTTTTTTATTAACTGTATGTGTACGTGTCCTCTCGTCCTCCTCTCGCACGTATTGTCACCCCGCTGCCGCAGACGGCTTACAGCGCAAGCTTGCGCAGCACGTGATGGCGTTCATTTGGCCAAACGGTGGCGCCAATGAATCGTCGGTGAGCTCGTTCCCGCACAAGCTTCCCGCTCGACTCGGTGAAATCCCCCAAAATCCCAATGCTTACCGGCCTGCTATAAAAACCCTCACGGCCGGCGAGTCCTGCGTCGCATTTTCCCCTCCCTCCCTGTAGCTTATCTCGTCTGCTTCTCCCATAATCGCCAATGGCACTGGTCCGTCGTCGTTGCTCAGCCACTCCGCCGTCATCAGAGGACAGCTCCAGCTGGGAGGCTACACCGCGGCGGCGGCACAGTCCCCGGCGTAGTGTAGTGCGCGTGGCGTCCCTGTTGGGTGTGCGCAGAACACCCACCACACGCTCCGCCGCCACTGCCCTTCGGCAGCTGTTGCCGGCCGCCATTGCCGCCACACCACCATCGAAAACCAGGGCCATCTCCCGCTCCGCCGCCGCGGCCTGAAAGCGGGAGGTGGCCGTCGTGGCCGCCACCCCACTGCCGGCCACCGTGGCCATCGCCCACTCCGCCACCGCAACCCAAAGGCGGGAGGTGGTGGTCATGGCCGCCACCCCATCGTCGGCCACCGTGGCCGCCAGCCCACCGTCGACCGCCGGGATCATCACCTGCTCCGCCACCGCCGCCCTAAGGAGGGAGGCGGAGGTGGAGGGCCGCACGTGCGCCAGCGACCTTGCGCGCTACATCGAGTTCCTGCGGAAGGAGGAGGAGCGCCTCGTCGAGCACGCAAAGAGCCTTACCGCAGCTGTGGCCACAACACACGCCGACGTAGAGGCAAGGAATCAGGAGATCTACGAGCAGTCCGGCCACTTCGAGAGGGATCGTCTGGAGCAGCAGTGGGTGTTCGAGCTGGCGAGCTTCGCTAAACGTGCAAAAGCGGCAGACACTGTATTGCATTTCTCCGGATCGTCCGTAGGCTCCTCCTCCTCCTCAGCCTCTCACTGAGCGCGCTCGGCAGAGGAGAGGCTGCCGGAAGTAGCACAAAACCCCTCCGTGGTAGTAGTAGTATTTAGGGGCTATTTTGTTCAGTTCATCTCACTATAGATGTGTGGCGAATTGTACAGCGTACTTAAAATTAGCTAGTATATATAGTTGAACTAGCTATTTCAGTACGTGGTTGGCAACAATTGGGGAGAAGTTTGGTCGGTTCAGCTGTCGAGTTGAACTATTTGTATAAACTAAGAACGACTGCTTAATCTATGAATGAAATCTATGCTTAATTACAGAATTTTAGTTGCAAAAATTACATAGTGCTAATGATTTCTAGCTGCATATTTTGACAAATCGCAGTGTTACAAGGATTGACAAATGGCAACATTACTAGATCAACAAATGTAAATCTTTCCAGCTTGACAAATGGCAACATACCCAATATGACAGATGCAAATCTTACCAAATTGTTTGTACGTGGTTGCACACGGGTCATCCAGAACAACCATTTGCGTTGAAGGGATGCAGAAATCCTGCGCTGCTCTCACTTTGCATACGGGTGTTCTATCTAAATCGTTTGCGATCAAGAGCTACAGAAATCCCGTTCAGTCAAGGTCAAGCAGCTGTCCGCACGGCACCTCCTACAGCCATTAAAACCAAGACACGTGGCGTCACGTGAATGGTCAACAGAATTTTGGATTTACTAGAATTTAAAAACCAGGCATCTCAATGTTTTGCCGGCAATCAACAGTGCCCTGGTGTTTGAAATTCATGCCCATTTCTTGCATGGGACCTAAGCACGCACCCAAGGACACATATTTGATTTTTCAACCAATTTATACGGACTGGTGCATGTGCATGTAGTTCAAATTTGAATTATGCACATAAATGCATTGAAAACTCAGTTAATGCATATAAATGTCCAAACGAACCCCGAAAATCACAAAAATTAACACAACACTCTTGTTGTTCTATGTTGACACGAGAAAAAAAATTGAAAGCAATAAGAGGCAATGGATATCGTTTCGTCCCCAAAGGTGGGACTTTCCCTACCGAAAACCATCATGCTTGTTGTGAGAAGCTCCGGTTTGTGAGAAGCATATACCCAAACCAGCGCAAAATGGGACGAAATTTGTACCACGACATGTTGATGCCGCTCCATGATAGCATGCCAAGTTTCATGAATTTCAGACGAGTTTTGGATTTACTAGAATTTAAAAACCAGGCATCTCAATGTTTTGCTGGCTATCAACAAAGGCTCGGTGTTTGAAATTCATTCCCATTTCTTGCATGGGACCTAAGCATGCACCCAAGGGCACATATTTGATTTTTCAACCAATTTATATGCACTGGAGCATGTGCATGTAGTTCCAATTTGAATTATGCACATAAGTGCATTGAAAACTCAGTTAATGCATAAAAATGTCCAAACGAACCCCGAAAAATCACAAAATTTCACACAACACTCCAGTTGTTCTATGTTGACATGAGAAAAAAAATTGAAAGCAATAAGAGGCAATGGATATCGTTTCGTCCCCAAAGGTGGGACGTTCCCTACCGAAAACCATCATGCTTGTTGTGAGAAGCTCCGGTTTGTGAGAAGCATATACCCAAACCTGCCCCAAATGGGACAAAATTTGTACCACGACATGTTGATGCCGCTCCATGATAGCATGCCAAGTTTCATGAATTTCAGATTTAGTTTTGATTTACTAGAATTTAAAACCAGGCATCTCAATGTTTTGCCGGCAATCAAACGGTGCCCGGGTGTTCGAAATTCATTCCCATTTCTTGCATGGGACCTAAGCATGCACCCAAGGACACATATTTGATTTTTCAACCAATTATATGCACTGGAGCATGTGCATGTAGTTCAAATTTGAATTATGCAAATAAATGCATTGAAAACTCAGTTAATGCATAAAAATGTCCAAACAAACCCCGAAAAATCACAAAAATTCACACAACACTCCTATTGTTCTATGTTGACACAAGAAAAAAAATTGGAAGCAATAAGAGGCAATGGATATTGTTTCGTCCCCAAAGGTGGGACGTTCCCTACCGAAACCATCATGCTTGTTGTGAGAAGCTTCGGTTTGTGAGAAGCATATACCCAAACCTGCCCCAAATGGGAAAAAAAATTGTACCACCACATGTTGATGCCGCTCCATGATATCATGCCAAGTTTCATGAATTTCAGACGAGTTTTGGATTTACTAGAATTTAAAAACCAGGCATCTCAATGTTTTGCCGGCAATCAACGGTGCCCTGGTGTTCGAAATTCGTTCCCATTTCTTGCATGGGACCTAAGCATGCACCCTAGGACACAGATTTGATTTTTCAACCAATTTATATGCACTGGAGCATGTGCATGTAGTTCAATTTGAATTATGCACATAAATGCATTGAAAACTCAGTTAATGCATAAAAATGTCCAAATGAACCCCAAAACATCACTAAAATTCACACAACACTCCTGTATCTATGTTGACACGATAAAAAAATTTGAAAGCAATAAGAGGCAATGGATATCGATTCGTCCCCAAAGGTGCGTTCCCTACCAAGAACCATCATGCTTGTTGTGAGAAGCTCCAGTTTGTGAGAAGCATATACCCAAACCCATTGCCCAAACCTTCCCCAAATGGGACAAAAAATTTACCATGGCATGTTGATGTTGCTACATGATATCATGCCAAGTTTCATGAATTTCAGACGAGTTTTGGATTTACTAGAATTTAAAAACCAGGTATCTCAATGTTTGCGGCCGAGTGACGGTGGCAGGGTGTTTGAAATTCATTCCCGTTTCTTGCGTGGGACCTAAGCGTGCAACCAACGACACATATTTGATTTTTCGATAAGTTTATATGCACTGGAGCATGTGCATGTAGTTCAAATTTGAATTATGCGCATAAAATGCCTGGAAAACCCAGTTAATGTATAAAAATATACAAATGAACCCTGAATAATTCCATTTTTTTGACGGCACACCTATAGTTGCATGTTCACTACAGATAAAAGTTCTAACAATTCAAACACCATCCTTTGTAGCTGTGACCCCATTACGTATTTCAAATGATCAAGATGATAAATCAAGTAGATCGCACACAGTTTATTATCACCAACCGTGTGGGATGCAACACAAAATATCTTGGAGCACCGTCGGTGTATAGTACGCCCATGCCTTACGAGAGAAGGTGTGTCGGCTACAGTCCACAGCCGGCGTGTCAAGCACACTAGCTAGCTCACTCCCCAAATATCATTTCACTGTTCATTCGTCGCCGGTGACAGATGGGGACGTGGACCCACATCGTGAGGGCAACTTCGGCGGCTCACTCTGGTGAGAGCGCGGCCGCAGCCGCCAGTAGCATGCTAACAAGCTTCGTGTGGGCGACCGCAGTCTGCGTCCGGGCGGCCAAGGCAGCCCAAACGGCAGCTGTTGCTTCTCAGGCAGCAGTGGCAGCATCTGCCTCGGGGATAGCAATTGGCGAGAGCGGCACAACAGCTGTCCGTTCCGCAGCGGTGGCCTTAGCCCTGCTGGAGGTCGCCCACTACCATGTCGAGGCCGTCCACACACAGGTCGTGGCGGTCACCGCACAAATCTAACGAAAATTCTACGACAACGATCGGCAACCCACGGCCGAAGAGCTGGCAATCGCCAAGACAGTTCGAGCAGCCGTCCTTTCCTGCGCAGCATACCTTGCCACGACGGAGCCCACCGGAGCCCACATTGCATCCGCCCATGCCCAGCTCATGGCGGCCTTTTCCAAAGATATGGCGGACGCGGATGGCGAGATGCTTGCCGAGTATGGTGCAATTGATGCCATGGAGCCCCTTCCCCAGGAGACCGTCGGGCATGAGCTAGACATGGAGGCGGCGGCAGAGATCGACGAGCACCAGCCGTAGTAGTACTCTTTGTTTTGTTTAATTAAGAGCGCCGGTCTTTAATTTGTTAGAGTAATGTTTAGGTCAGCTAGCTCTGTTTAATTGCTGAACTTGCTCGATTAAGCAGTTAGTCTCCTTTGTGTACCCAAATTATGCAATGACGTGGATGACCACTGTAACCAGGGAAACTCGAACCAAAATTTTTGACATTCAAACTCAACACACACGGGTTAAGCTATCTGAATTGTTTGTGATGTTCACATATCGTACACAGTTCTGAATAAGGGACCGTATCTGATGACACTTTGCGCGCCAGTTTTTTGGCTGAAGCGATTCCAAATTTTCGGCTTCCGCGGAAATATCTACCTCCCTGCCCCCTCCCCCTTACCAAAATCCACATTTCCCCTCTTTCCGCCTTCCTTTCCAAGTTGAAACCTTCACTCCTTGCTTGCAGCACCGCCGCCTCCTCGCCAGCGACCCTCCTTCACGCTCCTCGGCATCGCCTATCCAGGCAGGTAATCCACACCCGACCCCCATCCTCCTCCTCCTTCCACATCCCACATGCCCCTACCGTCGGCGCGAGCACGACACCTTCCACCCAAATCACTGACCCCTCCACCAAATAAGCGCCAGCCTAAGCCATGGTGCACGCAGTATAGCCAGGACCTCAAGGAGCATTTGGCAGCGGAGAAGCAAATCGCGGCCGCACGCGCGGATGAGGTCGCGATGGTTGCCATTCGTGCTGACCCCCAGATCTTGAAGGAGCACCTTGCCATTTGCTAGCTACGCCGGTTAAGCATGCTCAGTTTACCCGTTGCGTGTGCTGCTCCTGCCTTTCCTTCACAAATTCTAGTGAATTGTGCTATCTAATTTCACCATGCAATCTATTGCTCTAGTGTATATGTTCTATATGTCGTGCAGTGTGGTGCTCACTTATTAACTGTTTTGTTAATTAGTTGTCATCTTCAATTAACTGTCTGGTTCAATTGTACAAATGTGATGTTCAATTCTTCAGGCTGCAATTTTGTATTGTCTTCCATGTGAGAAATAAATCGAATTTATCTTTACAAAATTGTGGGTGTTTTTTGTTATTGTATACCATGTGAGGAATAAATTGAATTTGGCTGTAGTAAATACATGAGAAACAAATACAATTGCTACAATTGGCTGTAGTTAAATGTTTAGTTAACTGTCTGATCTTCTATTAGGAGTATGTTATATTGTGCAATGTGGTGCTCAGTTAATGTTTGGTTCATTTGTTGTGGTGTTTAGTTAACGGCTTGGTTCAATTTTATATTGTGCAATGTGGTGCTCAGTTAATGTTTGGTTCATTTGTTGTGGTGTTTAGTTAACTGCTTGGTTCAATTCTGCAATGCGATGTCCAATTGTCGTGGGTAAAATTTTGTATTGTTGTGCATGTGAGGAATAAATCGAATTTCGCTGCACTTAATACATGAGAAACATATACAAGTGCTATATTTCCTTGTTCTTAATCATGCTTGGTTTGGATAAATGGGTTTTCCCTGTGGCTTGAATTAATCTGATGAATCTGCAATGTGATTATTTTTCATCAACATATTTTACTAATAGCAAGTGAACCCTTACTTAACCTGATGACTAACTACCTCATATGTGTTGCAGGGAAACAATGGGAAGCACTGAGGTTTACAATCGAGGTTAGCACGTGCATGCTCCCGTTGTCTAATAGCACATTATTGTGCAATTGCAGGAACCATTCTAATATTTAGGTTTTTATCAATTTGGTCTTGCACATGTAGGTCTTGCTGTCAGAGGTTTTGACCCACTGTTCGACCCTTTTGCATATGGGGAAATGAGTTGTCCGTGAATATCAGTCAAGTCAAGAAACTCAGAAAGATTGTTAGGATAAAGAAATTAGCGACAACAAACAACAAGATCTTTGTCTGCATAATGAAGAAGACATCAACTCACTATAGGATGGTACTAACTATTATACCTTGCCTTTTTAATTCCTTGCCCCATTTCCAATATAGAGAAGATATTTATGCACATCCTCGTTTTCAGGCCTTTCCAAAGCAGTTCACTGATGATTACCTCTCAAACCACCTGTATGGTCAGGAGGCGAGGAAGGTATTCATACAACACCCACTGTTCAATATTGAAGTGTTCCTGAAGAGGACGAAGGATGGACGGTCAATCATCCACAGGCACTAGCCTAAAGTTACAAAAACCTTCAACATCCATCAAGGCTCAATATTTGCCTTTTGCTTCAGCAGTTTTCCAGATGAGATACATCTGTCTATGTACCGTCTATGATGCTAATTTTGAAAGGTTGTAGATGTTGCATGTGAAACTTGGTTCTGGTGTAGTTGTGTAATGGGGTAGCTGAGTGCTGAAGCTATATGATGTTGTACTCTGTTGTATTTCAATTATGAAAATGAAATATATTGTGTGCTTAATATGAACTATCAATTAGATTAATAAATGGATTATGAATAATCGGATAATTAGCCTGCTAGTGGCGAATTAGCCTGCTAATTGGGTTTTGCTATTGCAAATGATTGTTGAAAAAAATACCGTGAGCAATGACCGCAGGCAACACACACAGTTTCTAGGAATAAACCGTGTTGGAATATATTCTTAGCATTTTCCAAATATAATTAATAGGGGAGAAGTCATATTATCTCCACTCCAAATACTTTGCCTTATTAGAAAACACTTTGAATATTCAGGAAATTCAAATAAGCATAAGAATCATGATGAAAAGAATGATACTATTAAAATTCCAAATTTTAAAAATTTGGGATGTTACATGCTAAGACATATATCAGCAGCGTTTGATCACCCCAGCGCTACTGCTAATATAGCTAGTAGTAGCGTGTTTACTCTCCATCGCTACTAGTATTCTTTTTCTCATTTTTTTAAATTTTTAGTGTATTTATACGCCGTTAGACAAGTTTTGGTACAATACCAATTATGAGGTTGTTATATCAATATGTCCATAACAGTGTGTCAAATGAAGGTGGATTAGGTTTAAGTGGAGGGAACATGTGGTGCATGTCAAAAGTATACTACTAATCAAAACTTGAACTAGTTTGGACTAGTAGTACTTCCGATGTGCACCATATGTTGCCTCCACTTGAATCTAATCCACCAACACAAGCTATTTAATCATCATCATAGTCATTACCACCAACTGTAGCTATTTAACCATCATCATAGTCATTACCACCAACAGTACACATCATCATCTTCAAACTCATTCTAGCTAGCTAATCACCACCGAACACTAGCCGTGGTAGCTATCTAATCACCACCAGCACTAGCTAATAATAATCATGATAGTCATTACCGCCAGCACTAGCTATTTAATCATCATAACTCATTTCTAGCTAGCTAATCACTCCTGCTGCTCTCTCTCAGGTAAAATAGCATAAAACATGTGTAGCACTCCTGCGTCATCAAGTTGGAGCATGCAGATGAACCTGTCTCCTAATCGTGGGTTGCGCTTCTGATTGCTGCCCCCTAGTACTTCTCTACGACCGTTCACAATTTTGCTCCAGTCTTTCACTATTAAGCATTCCTCGCTATTAAAAATCTTGTATGCACTAAAGTGCATTGTAGGATATCTTGTCCGTAAGCTAAAAATTCTCATGAGACCTTTAGTCTCAATCCAATGAAGCACAAAACATTCATGGGGAGTCCCTGTTAACGAACATCGTATAGTAACATACTTAGCAATGAAGTTTAGCTTAAAAATAATGTAAGCAAAAGATGCACTGAGGATAAATAGTAAAAATCTTACCATCTTTCCTAAATAGATGTTACCGTAGTTCAGTACGAACACCATTGGTCGCACGTTTTGAGTACTAAGATTTTTAAGTCCGGAAAAATGATTTGTATTGACAGTATGAAGATCCTCAAGCCATGAAACATACTGACCTATCTCCTCGCAGTTTTGTTCAGCCCCGGGACAGTGGACGGTCATGTCTACCAGGCATCGGACATGTTTGCTTGAATGGAAATAAGCTGTCAATAGAAATTAGTTGTCAACTATTTTTGAATAAACAATATCGAAGACATAAATATGGTTGAGAAACTCACATAATGGTATAATCGAGGCGCTCGCACATCGACCCAGATGTCTCTATTACCTTCAATATCATCTTCGGGACGAATATCAAAGGTGATAAACATATCAGGCTCAAATGCATAAGTCTTGCATAGTGCTTGCCAAGTTTTGCATTCAAAATAGGCGTAGGTGTCTGCGTTGTATAATTTTGCGTGGAAAGTATAACCATGCTCGGTCTTCAAGTTAACTCTCTTTACCTCCGTAGTATTTTGCATAGGACTGAAACCTATCTTATCCAAGACAAAAACTCTTGCATGGCACGGGATACGCTAGTAGAATAGTAAAAAAATAAATTATAAGATAAAGCAAATGAAGCAGATGTCATGCTTAATTACGAAAAAAGACTTGTCGTTGTGACTTACTGTATCCACTTCGAAGTTCTCGTCCAACTTGATGCTGAAGCGCCTATCATCATCTAGGAAGATTTCGTCAGACAAAGCCGCATTGCCTTTGCAAGATTCGCAAATACTGAAATCCTTTTCGTCGTCAAGCATTTCCTATGTTCATAGTTGAAACATTAATTGAAAATCGATCGAAGGCAACTACTAGGATACTCAACACACAAATCTGGGGCACTCGATATTTCCTACATATTCTGGCACAAGTCATGCCAAAATTCACGGAGAAATCCGGCATGACCTTTGCTAAAATAGGATATATCGAGCGCATGAAATTTGCGGAAACGTAAATGAATCAACACTCCGGCAAAACATAGGCCACTCGGAGGTGTAACCTGCAAACATGACCGACCAATTGGGCAAGCACATATCCTATTTTAGCAACACAAGATATACTTTTCAAAATATCTTATAGGACTCATATTGACATGAGCATTCAATAAGCAAAACCAAATCGTAAAATAAATAAGTATTCAAATTAGCATCCATTCAATAAGCAAAAGTAAATCATCTCATGCGTCCGTACATCGATGAATATTATCACTAATACATCCCGAATAGTATCATACATATAACATCACTAATACAACTAATACCCTGGCGCACGGCGGGTATCGGCGTGGGCGGTGGACACCCGCAGAGAAGGAACCATCACATGATCATAGCTCCAGTGAGATCCCTGGAGAACCTGCCAGGTATTGGAGAACCTGTGCTCCAACGCAAAAGAGTAGCGACGGACGTGCGCGTCCTCCTCACTGACACGGTGACGCACCACCTCCGTGGGGTCCTCGAGCCTATGGACCGTCACTGGCCCACGCGACCGCCACCAAAGAAGGTTCGGGTCAACGACGGGTTGACTCCTCAGCAACCCCCCGGTAGGTAGCGCCTCCAAGTACCACCCCGGCGGAGCCCAGTCCCGGACATGGCCCATCTGGTGACGTAGGTGTCCTCCGTCGACTCGACGACGAGGATGCGGGATAGGCATCGTCAACGTCGATGCGAGAATAATTGCTTTACCTAAAAAAGTAAACTAGTTCTATTAATTTTCGTACTAAAAATAATATAATTGTATTAACTCAACTAGTTCAATTAAGCACTTACTATAAATAAAAATAAACTTGTTCAACTAGTTATATTAATTTTCTTACTAATTTTATTAAACATTTAGTAAAAAACAGTAAAAAAACTAGTTAGATGAAGTCTAAAATTTAACCCTCACTAATTTGATGAACTCTAAAATTTAATGAACCCTAACTAATTTGATGAACTCTAAAATTTAACCCTAACTAATTTGATGAAATCTGAAATTTAACCCTAACGAATTTGATGAACTCTAAAACTAATTCTATTTAACAACTACTACCATAATTAGCATCTAATTTGATGAACCCTAACTAATTAGATGAACTCTGAAATTTAACCCTAAGAACCCTAGCTAGGGAGAGGTAGGGGAGGAGGAGGAGGAGGGCCTGATCACCTCGAGCGCCGGCGGAGTTAGAGAGAGGGGCACGCGGCGTCAAGGTCGGTGACGGGGTCGGGGTCGGGGCGGCGGGCACACGGCGGAGGGCAGCGATGTAGGGGGGGTCGAGGTCGGGGTCAGGGGCGGCATCGAGGTCGGGGTTGGGGTGGCGTCGATGGCGTGCGGAGGGCGACGGGAGAGCGTGCGACGGCCGGGCAATGATGGCGGCAACAGCAGACGCACGCGTGTTGGATTTGGGGAAGTGGGTGTTAGGGAAGAAGAACGGTTGGTTAAGTGGAAATTAGCAACAACGCGTTCCACGGAAAGCGCTACTGCTACATTAGCTATAGCGCATGTCCATAAAGCCCGCTGCTGCTACGCATTTCTTCTTTATTTTTCTTTTCCATTTATTTTTATTCACATTTTCTTTTTTTCCTTCCCCATTTTCTATTTCTTTCGTTTTCATTTACTTTTCTATATGTTTTTCATTTTATTTTCCTTTCCTTAGCAGTAGCGCTTCCTGCGCGAAACACGCTGCTACAACAATCTTAGCAGCAACGCGCTTTCCTTAGGCACTCTACTAATATAGGTATCCTGGCGAGAATAGTAAGGGGAACTGTAGTAGTAGCGCCTCTACAGTTAGACGCACTACTGCTATGATCTTAGCTGCAGCGCGTTTGGATAACATGCGCTAGTGGTAAATTGTAGTAGCGCTTCTTTTTGTCCCGCGCTACTGGTAATTAAGTTTCTGTGTATAAGGTTTTCCCTAGTAGTGTGAGTACTGAAATCTTCATGTCAAAACTAGGCTATTGCTTTGAACCATACAAAAGTCCAAATGTCCATGCTACAAAAGAAAAGAATATGTGATGGACATGTTAGGCAGCATTCCACATCAAAAATTCTGTTTTCATCATTTACCTACTCGGGGATGAGTAGGATTTTAGCTTGGGGATGCTGATACGTCTCCAACGTATCTATAATTTTTGCTTGTTCCATGCTGTTATATTATCATTCTTGGATGTTTCAAAATATTTTATAGCAACTTTATATCATTTTTTGGGACTAACTTATTGACATAGTGCCAAGTGCCAGTAGCTGTTTTTTGTTTGTTTTTTTACTTTGTAGTATATCAGTACCAATCAGAGTGCAAACGCAGAAAAACTTTTTGGAGAATTTTTTTGGACTAGAAGACATCCAGTGGGCCAAAGAAGTACCAGAGGGGAGATCCAAGGTGAGCACAAGACACCTGGGCTCGCTAGGACGCCCAGGCGCTCCCAAGTGGGTTGTGCCCACCTCGGTGACCTCTTGCACTGCCTCTTCATCCTATAAATACCCCAATATTCCAGAAACCCTAGGGGAGTCACCGAAACACAATTCCAGCCGCCGCAAGTTCCAGAACCACGAGATCCGATCTAGAAACCATCACAGAGGGGTTCATCATCCTCATTGGTGCCTCTTCGATGATGCGTGAGTAGTTCACCATAGACCTACATGTTCATCGGCAGTAGGTAGATGGCTTCCTCTCTCTTTTTTATTCTCAATACAATGGTCTCTTGAAGATCTATTTGATGTAACTCTTTTTGCGATGTGTTTGTTGGGATTTGATGAAGTTTGAGATTTATGATCAGATCTATATCCATGTAAGTTATTTGAGTTATCTTTGATCTCTTATATGCATGATTACTTATAGCCTCGAATCTTTGGTTTAGTTAGGCCAACTAGATTGATATTTCTTGCCATGGGAAGAGGTGCTTTGTGATGGGTTCGATCGCGCGGTGTTCTTTCCCAGTGACAGAAGGGGCAGCAAGACCCGCATGTATCATTGCTATTAAGGATAACAAGATGGGGCTATTCCTACATAAATAGATCTTGTCTACATCATGTCATCGTTCTTATTGCATTGCTCTATTTCTCCATGAACTTAATACACTAGATGCATGCTCGATAGCGGCCGATGTGTGGAGTAATAGTAGTAGATGCAGGAATGAGTTGGTCTACTAATCTTGGACCTGATATCTATATAATGATCATTGCCTGGATATCATCATAATTTGTTTACCCACCATATGCTATTTTCTCGAGAGAATCCACTAGTGAAATCTACAGCCCCGGGGTCTATTCTTTATCATATTTGCTTTGAGATCTAATTCGCTTTTATTTTCATATCTATTATTCCAAAACCCCAAAAATACCTTGCTGCACTTGTTTTATTACTTATTTTATTTCGCGTTTTATCGAGAGCTATTTATCCAATCTACCACAAATTTATCTATCTTTTTACCATGGAGGGATTGACAAGCCCTCTTACATGTCGGGTTGCCAGTATTTGTTCTTTATGTGCACGTACCGTCTAGATTGTGTTGCTTGGTTCTCCCACTGGATTGATACCTTGGTTTCATAACTGAGGGAAATACCTACCGTAGCTATACTGCATCATCCCTTCCTCTTTACGGAAATACCGACGTAGTTCAACCGACATCAGTCACCACCTAGCCTTCTATGAGCACTGACACTGGTAGCAGGAAAACGATGGGAGAAGAGGCGGGAAACCAATCGAAGGAGTGGAAGGAAACGGTAGCGTGTTTGGATATATAATACAATTAAAACGTAAACTTAGTAAAGAAGGAAACGCGAGCTAGCACGACGCATGCGCGCAGTGCTTATCAACGGGTGCCAGACGGTTGACCAGAACCGCTTTAAATATTCAGGGTTCGTTTCGCCTTTTTATACATTATAATTAAGTTCTATAAGCATTAATTTAATGTGCATAATTCAAATTAGTGCAAAAAAATGGCTACAGAATCATACATGTGTCCTTGGATGCATGTTTAGGTCCCATGCAAAGAATGAGAATGAATTACAACCGTCTCGACGTCTCGCTCGGCCTCGAACATTGAGAATCTTGGTTTTTAAATCCCCGAAAATTCAAAACTCACCCGAAAATCGTGAAACTTGGCATGGTGTCACGACATGGTACATATATGTCGTGGAAAAAATTGTCCTTTTTGGGGCAAGCTTTATTACAAGCCTCATAAAAACCGGAGCTTCTCTCAAGAAGCCTCGTGGTTCCGATCGGGAAACGTGTCCCCTTTGTGGCCAAATCAATAATCGCTGCCTCTTCTCACCTTTTACTTTTTCTACAGGAAACATGGAACGATAGGATATCCGTGCTAAAATTTAAAGTTATGTAGGGTCCGTTTGGCCTTTTTATACATTAATTGAGTTTTCTAGGCATTTAATGTTCATAATTCAAATCTGAACTACAAATACATGCTCCGGTGCACCAAAAAGGCTAGAAAAATCATACATGTGTCCTTGGGTTTATGTTTAGGTCCCATGCAAGGAATGGGAATGAATTACACTACAAAAAAATACACATCCTTGACATTTTGGGCCGAACAAAAATCTTTTCTGTCATACTTATGACACTTCTATGACGATAATTGTTTCAAAACTCGGTATCATCATAGATGTGGTGGGGTCCTACTTCTATGACAAAAAATCATGACAAAAAATGGGCTTTTCATCCTGGGCGGGCCGGAGACGCAGCTGCATGACATTCTTTGGGCTGTCCATGACGGAAAAAACCATGGTAGAAGCGAGGGCACGGAAAATATCGGGGAGTCCCCGGTTACGGTGGGTGGTCAAGGGCCGAGCGGTGCGCGTTTCTCTTGTACGTACGCGTGTGTGTGCGAGGCGTTGGGCTCTAACTGAACTTGAGCGAGGCGTTGGGCTCTAACTGAACCCGAGCGATCGATCGATGGCTGTTAACTGAACCCGATCGAGCGATTCCTTCGCTACTGCTGCTAACTGAAGCCGGTCGATGCTGCCTCTGGATGAGTGAGTGTTGCGGGGGGTTGATGAACAGCTCCCGGTGGGGGTGGATGAACAGGACCCCGTGGAGTTGCCTCTGGATGAACAGTGGCGTTCTTTGGGGGTTTGATGAACAGTTCCGGTGGGGTGGATGAACAGTACTCGATCGCTCGAGCCGGTTGGGGCTGATGAATGGGCCCGTGGAGGGCATGATTAATGTGACCACCCGTGGAGGGCAGGATGAACAGAGATGGTGGAGGGCAGGATGAACAGAGCCCGTGGAGGGGTGGTTGAACAGAGCCCGTGGAGAGGGCTGGTTGAACAGTAGCCGATGGATTTGCTCATGTGGAGGCTGGATGAACAGGAGCCCGTGGATGAACAAATGCAGATGGCGGTGGAGGAGATCGACGAAGGATGAATAGTAGCCCATGGAGGCCGGAGGGGTCGACGGTGGAGATGAGCAGATCCCGTGGAGTCCTGTTTTGCACGCCACACCCTCCCGATGAACAGGACCCTGTTTGACCGTAGCGATCCAACACAAGTCCGCTTCTCCGCTTTTGCGACACGCCACACCTCCCGGTCAACAGACCCCGTTTCGACCGTGGGAGGTCCGCTTCTCCGCTTTTGCGGTATGCCGCACCCTCCCGGCGAACAGGATCCCGTTTCAACATGGCCGTTTCCTCCGTTCTGCGGTACGCCAGGCCTCGTTTCCATCGGCTGTTCCGTCCAAGCCCTCCCGATGAACACGACGACGTATTCCGTTCCGACCCAGCCGGTTGGCTCCCCATGAACACGGCGACGACGCTGTTTCTCCGTTCCGACCCAGCCATGTACACAAGCCATGGCCGTATGTATGCGCGAGTAGGCATTCGAGACCCAACCCGTATGTACGACGCGTGTCAGATTTTCTTTCTTGCACATCGTCGCAGACGTGACGTGTACATGTTACGTGCGCGCCTCTACTACGACAAGTGCGTGCCTCTACATCGACCAGTATGTACGTACACGTTCGCGACCAGAATGACAACGCTACGTACGCTTCGACCAGGTAGGTCCCAACTGTCAGGCACTTCCTTGCCTGCGAAGATGTAGCTGGTGGGTCCCAGCAGTCAGGGGCGAATCATTTCTTTTGCCAAATGCACTTCCTTGCGTGCGAAGATGTAGCTGGTGGGTCCCAGCAGTCAAGGGGAAACGTTTTTTCACGAAATACGGTGGCCCGTCCGGTGGGTCCCCGAATCAGGTGGAGGAATAACTATTTTACGCGTAATAAGGAGGCACTTCCTTGCTGCGGCCATGGACCCAGCTGTCAGCCTCTCCACGTACAGTCCACGTCTGATGGAAGCCGTTCCTGGACCACGTTGACCACGCCGCGCCGAGAGCACCAGGGCGATGGACGACGGCGAGGCCTAGGAAGGGGACGACGCAAAGCCGGGGAAGACGCAGCAGTGGATGCCCACGCGTAGAGGAGTACGAGGGTCCACTGGTTCGCTGCGATGTGAGGCTGTCGTCGCCGCAGAATAACAGGGGTTGTGGGTGAGTAGAGGGATGGTCTGGCCAGCGGTGGGAATAGTAGGGGGGCGGTGAGGCCTCCACGACAGCACAGCAGGCCGCGGAAGGTAGGAGCATGCGACACGACCGGCGCTGCTTTGGGCGGCTGGAGCAACAAGACCAGAGGTTGAAGAAGGACTACGGTCGTTGGATGGACATCGTACAGTCACTGGAGCTAGAATCGTTCATATTGACTAAGCTGACAAAGAACTCCGTCCCCGTCAACTTAGTAGGCCCACAAGTAAGCCTCCCACCAAGGTGGGTCCCAACCAGCAGGGGGAGTATTCATTTTTTTGTGCGTAATAAGGAGGCACTTCCGGTGGGTCCGAGTGACACTGGGGAATGTTTTTTCGCAAGAATACGGTGGCCCGTCCGTGGGTCCCAGCGATCGGGGAAACGTTTTTCCGTGAAATACGGTGGCCCGTCCAATGGGTGTAGCGACCGACCGAATGGATCAAGTCTCGTGTTCGTGTCATCCTCGGATCAAGAATGCCGACACCACACAAGATTTCAAGGATTTATAACAGAGTAGCAATCACACACTTATTACATCATTTGTCCGTAAGAGGACTTATTAAAATAATCATGGCTTAAGGCCATCTAATAACGATAACAGCGGAAGACTTGGAAGATAAGTGAGTCCATCAACTCCAGTGGCATCATCGAGTATAGAACCACGACCTAAAGCACCTTACTGTCGTTCTAAAAGTCTGCAACATGAAAAGTTGCAGCCCAAAACGGGTCAGACATGGAATATGCTTTGGCAATGTAACACATAGAGAATAATGGATGATAAGCCCGTACTACATGCATATGTGGCTGGTGGAAAAGCTCTACTGTTACTGATTTTGCATAAAGCCGTTTTTCCCATCGCAAAGGAATAAATTTGTTTAACTATCATGGTGGTTGTTAAACATTGAGAATGGTTGACAGATCCTCAATCCCAATTAAAAGTACTCATTAAAAACCCAACAATATTAATTTAGAGTAACATGTTGAGATTCACATGATATTCAAGTACTAGATACTCAAGATGTCCATAACCGGGACACGGCTAATCATGATTAGTTTGTACACTCTGCAGAGGTTTATGACTTTTCCCCACAAGACTCGATCGCCTCCGCTTGGTTTCTCGTGACTACATGGTGTTTAAGAAACTGATGACCGAGACATAGTCTTTCGAAGCGCTTAGCACCTTACGATGGGTGGACCGTACACCTACATCCCCCTACATCTGCTAGTCCACCACTATAAGAGTTCGCACGACTTAGTCAACTATGCCAGAGCCCATAATGGCTTGTGGCTGCACACGTAAGTTACTAGTATGAATTATCTTATTATCCCTTTGAGCCTGGGTGGCGGTCCGAAGAAAAACAGGCAAGTCCTGATAGAAAGTAGGTGCCTCAATCCACCCAGATGTGTGTTTAAGTTGCCACCTTAAATAAACCATTAATTTAACAATCTCACATCTGTCATGGATACACTCACCCAATCCACGTCTACTAGCATAGCATGGCATAATAAGCAAACGTATAAGTAACTCCCAAAGGTTTAATAAGTAAAACAGGTAATAGGTACTACCTCAATCTACTTCCCATCCCACAATTTAATTGGATCCTAATCATGCAAGTATTTGAGGATTGATCTAATGCATAAAACTGGGTAGTAAAAGTATGATCAAAGTGTTACTTGCCTTGCTGACGATCCGCGAAACCTAGAGACTCGAAGTAACAACAGGCGCACTCCGGGTGATCTATCGCAGAAAAACAATCAAGCATACAATAAGTACTCATCTAATGCACAGGTAAATCTCGAATAAATGATCTAACCAGAAAGTTCAACTTAAGAACCCTCGTTGCAAAAGAATCGAATCTAATAAAGCAACGAAAGTCGAACGACGAAAGAAAACAACTCGGTTCTAGCAAGTTGAAACTAAGTCAAATTTTACAGTAGCAAAACTTGTTTAAGTTGATTAGTCGGAACGGCGGTTTCGAGATGAAACTCCAGGCGTTTGAATCACCTGATTCCGATAAACGAGCGAGAAGATAGACTAGAAAGAAAATCGGATCTGAAATCGCTATCAGAAAAATAGCGGAATAAATCCGATGAGAAAGAAAACGACGAACGGTCAAACGAACGGACGTTCATCAACCGAAGCAAACCGGTGATCACGTTCGTTAGGACGAATGGTCCGCGAACGCCATAAACAAAACCGGAAAGAAAACCGGCGAGAAAAACCGATCTAGGGTTTGGAAAGAAAACCAAACGAAAACCGATCTAGAAAATCGAACGGAAATCGGAACGATTCTGAAAAACCGAACCGAGGAAAAGAAAGGTGACGCTGGCGCTGGCTAGTACCTCAAGAGGCGAGGGGCTCATGGCGGCGCGTTGGTGGTGGCGGCGCGAGGGTGGCAGCGGCGGTGTGTGGTGGCGGTGTAGGGCGGGCGGCGGCACTTGGCGGCGGCGGTGAGGAGAGGAGAGGTGTTGGTTTGATGTGTTAGAGGGGGGTGCTTGGGTATTTATATTGGGGAGGGAGGGTTTTGGTTGGGGTAGGGGACAAGAAATAGACTAGGATTAGCAAACAAAGGAAAAGATCTAGAAACAGATCTGGAATAAACGGAAGTAGTACAAGAGTCCTACTAGGATTAGGAAAAGGAAAGCGGCTCCCTCCGGCTCCCCAGTGTGCTGCGGTGGCCTTGGCTTGCCTGCCGGTGGTGGCGGCTTGGGCCTTTGGCCCAAGGCGCATGGTTTTTTTAAACGGTTTCACAGAAAAATAAATAAATAAATAAATCTAAACGAACTCCAAAATTAAAAAAAGTAACTTTCCCGACTCCTAAAAATGAGTCGAACAAAATGAACTTTAACACGGGGCCTAAAATGCAATTTTTGAAAACACGCATTTTTCCCTAAGGCAAATAAACTCCGAGAAAAATCCAAAATTTGATTTATTTATTAAATCTTCATTTTTCCTAAATTTTGGGAAAGTCATATTATTCCCTCTCTTATTTTTGATATTGGAAAAATATTTGAAGATAAAATAAATAAATCCAATGATCCTCTTTTCATAGTTTTGAGAGAACTCAAATACGAAAATTTCAAAATCTACAACTCTCTCCGAGGGTCCTTGAGTTGCGTGAAATTTCTAGGATCAACAAAATGCAAGAAAATATGATATGCATGATGATCTAATGTATAACATTCCAAATTGAAAATTTGGGATGTTACAAACCTACCCCCCTTAAGATGAATCTCGCCCTCGAGATTCGGGTTGGCTAGAAAATAGGTGAGGTGGTCTTTGAGCAAATCTTCTTCTCTTTCCTGGTGGCTTCATCCTCGGTGTGGTGGCTCCAATCGAACCTTGCAAAACTTGATAACCTTGCTGCGAGTAACTCTGCTGGCATAATCGAGAATCTTGACTGGTTTCTCCTCATATGTCAAATCATCCTTCAACTGAATTGCTTCAAGTGGCATCAGATTCTTAGCGGTATCTCCGCTATCTCGGCGTGACATTTCTTCAGCTGAGAAACATGGAACACGTCATGAACTCCTGACAGTCCCTCTGGCAATTCCAGCTTATAAGCAACTTCTCCCATGCGTTGCAAAATCCTATAAGGTCCAACTAAACGTGGCGCCAATTTTCCTTTAACTCCAAATCGCTTAACTCCTCGAAGTGGGGATACTCTAAGATAAACTCTGTCTCCAACTTCATATTCCATCACCTTGCGTTTTGAATCCGCATACCTTTTCTGTCTTGACTGGGCTACCTTGAGCCTATCGCGAATCAACTTGACCTTCTGTTCAGACTCCTTAATCAAATCTGGTCCAAACAACTGACGGTCTCCAACTTCGTCCCATGATAACGGTGTCCTACACCTCCTTCCGTATAAGGCTTCGAAAGGTGCCATCTTCAAGCTGGTTTGATAACTGTTGTTATAAGAAAACTCTGCATACGGCAAGTTATCGTCCCAACTAGATCCATAGTCTAGTGCACAAGCTCTCAGCATATCCTCCAAAATCTGATTGACTCTCTCAGTCTGTCCATCTGTCTGTGGGTGAAAAGATGTACTAAATTCTAACCTGGTTCCTAACGTTTCATGCAACTGATTCCAAAACTTTGAGGTAAATTGAGTTCCTCTATCTGATACGATACTCCTCGGAACTCCGTCCAAACAAACAATTCTGGTCATGTATATCTTTGCCAACTTAGCACTGCTATAGGTAGTCTTGACTGGAATGAAATGCGCTACCTTCGTCAAGCGGTCGACTATAACCCAAATGGAATCATAGCCTGAACGAGTCTTTGGCAAACCTGTGATGAAATCCATGCCTAGTTTATCCCACTTCCATTCGGGTATCGGCAATGGTTGCAACAAACCTGCTGGCTTCTGATGTTCTGCCTTCACCCTTTGACATACATCACAAACTGCTACATACTCTGCAATATCCTTCTTCATTCCGGTCCACCAGAATGTTTCCTTCAAATCTAAATACATCTTGGTATTTCCTGGGTGAATCGAGTAGGGTGAATTATGTGCCTCTTGCAGAATCAACTTCCTGATCTCTGGGTCATTTGGCACGTAAATACAGTCCTCAAACCATAGGGTATCATGCTCATCCTCACGAAATCCCTTAGCTTTTCCTTCGCTCATTTTCTCCTTTATATCCGCAATCTCTTTGTCCTTTTTCTGAGCTTCCCTGATTTTATCCATCAAGGTAGACTGAATCTCCAATGCTGCTACGTAGCCTTCCGGAACTATTTCCAAACATAGCTCACGAAGATCTTCTGCTAGCTCCTTTGGTATTTCTCCCGTCAATAGCGTATTGACATGGCTCTTTGCGGCTCAATGCGCCGCCTACTACATTAGCCTTTCCGGATGATAATGCAATCTCATATCATAATCCTTGATGAGTTCCAACCATCTCCTTTGTCTAAGGTTTAACTCCTTCTGCGTGAAAATGTACTTCAAACTCTTGTGATCCGTGTATACCTCACAATGATTTCCAATAAGGAAATGTCTCCATGTCTTCAATGCATGCACAACGGCTGCTAACTCCAAATCATGTGTGGCATAATTCAATTCATGAGGCTTCAGTTGTCGTGAAGCATACGAAACAACTCTTCCTTCCTGCATAAGTACTGCTCCAAGTCCTCGACGTGAAGCGTCGCAATACACCTCATAATCCTTGGTCTGATCTGGCAAAATTAACACTGGTGAGGTAACCAATCTTTTCTTCAACTCCTGAAAACTTGCCTCACAGTCCTCAGTCCATATGAACTTGGTATCCTTCTTCATTAACTCTGTCATAGGCTTTGCAATCCTTGAGAAATTCTCAATGAATCTCCGGTAGTATCCTGCGAGTCCAAGAAAACTCCGGATCTCGCCAACTGTCATTGGTGCTTCCCATTTGGTTACGGTCTCAACCTTTGTGGGGTCAACTGCTATCCCTTCTCCGGATATAACGTGTCCAAGAAATCCAACTTCCTTTAGCCAAAACTCACACTTGCTGAACTTGGCATATAACTGATGTTCCCTTAGTTTCTCCAAAACCAATCGCAAATGTTCCTTATGTTCTTCTTCATTCTTTGAGAAAACCAGAATATCATCTATGAACACCACGACGAACTTATCCAAAAACTCCATAAACACTTTGTTCATCAGGTTCATGAAATAGACTGGCGCGTTAGTCAGTCCAAATGACATAACGGTGTACTCATACAGTCCATATCTCGTGGTAAATGATGTCTTAGGTATTTCCTGCTCTCGAATCTTCAACTGATGGTACCCTGATCGCAAATCGATCTTGGAAAACACTTTAGCTCCTTGCAATCGATCAAACAGATCATTTATCATAGGTAGTGGGTACTTGTTCTTGATTGTTACTTCATTTAACCCACGATAGTCAACAACCATCCTTAACGATCCATCCTTCTTCTCCACTAACAGTACGGGTGATCCCCAAGGCGAAGAACTTGGGCGTATAACCTTTATCCAACAGCTCCTTAATCTGCTTCTTGATTTTTGCCAAATCCTGTGCGGGCATCCTGTATGGTCGCTTCGATATCGGGCCTGTTCCTGGCAACAGCTCAATCAAAAACTCAATGTCTCTATCCGGTGGCATTCCTGGCAATTCCTCAGGAAATACATCAGGATAGTCCTTCACTACTGGCACCTCTTCCTGCATAACTCCTGATAGGTAATTTACATGAGCTCTCCTCGGCTCATGCCGTGATACATACTTAATCCTTCTTCCTTCTGGCGTTGTGAGCAAAATCGTCTTACTTGCGCAATCGATGTTTCCCCCATACATCGATAGCCAATCCATACCGAGAATCACATCCAATCCTTGGGATTCCAAAATGATCAAATCCGTCGGGAACACATGCCTCCCTATACTTAATGGCACTTGAAAACATCCTTGTCTGGCCATATACTCCGCTCCTGGTGAGCTTACTAGCATAGGGGTTTTAAGAATCTGAGTAGGCAGGCTATACTTTTCTACAAATCCCCTTGATATGAATGAATGCGTTGCACCGGTATCGAAAAGAACTAGTGAAGTAAATGACTTAACCAAAAACTTACCGATTACTGCATCGGGCTGATCTTCAACCTCCTCCACATCAATGTGGTTCACCTATCCTCTGTTGAAAGGGTTTGGCTTCTTTCCAGCGCTTCCATTTCCTCCTTGGCCTTTGGGACATTCATTTGCATAATGTCCGGTCTTGGATCACTTGTAACAGGTGACATGGCTCAAGTCTTTCTTGGTCGGGGTTGATGGTGTGGTCCGGTTCTGGCCGTTGCTTCCTCCATTCCCGTTACCATTTTTGTGGCCATTATGGTTGTGCGAACTACCTCCTCCATGGGTATCTTTGAAACTGAACTCCCCGCTTAGGGGTATAACGGGCTTCATTGGCTCCGAATTATACTTCCCTGCCCATACTTCCTCTTGCGGTTCTCAATTTGCTGCTGCTTTCCTTCAATCATGAGGCGCGGTCTACCAACTCCTGGTAGTTATTGAAACTTGCTACCATCAACTGCATGCTTAATTCATCATTCAGTCCTTCCAGATACTTCTCACGCTTAGTCTGCATCCAGAGCAACGCTATCCGGGTATAACGTGCTAACTTACTAAAATCATCCACATCTTCGCCAACAGTCCTTCCTCCTTGGCGAAGTTGCGAAACTCACGCTTCTTCATGGCCATAGCTCCTGCCGAGACATGGGCGGCAAAGGAAAGCTTGTCAAAACTGATCCCATGTGACACTTGTCTCTGTGGTAAGTGGCTGTAAAATTCTCCCACCATGCTGCTGCGGGTCCTTCAAGCTGGTGTGCATCAAACTTCACCTTTTCACCATCTGTGCATCCTGCAGTGGTCAACTCCCTTCCTATCTTGCGGAGCCAATCATCTGCTACTATCGGCTCGGTGCTACTGGAAAACACCGGCGGATTCAGCCTTAAGAAACGTGTCAAGTGATCTACAGGTGGTGGTGGCGGTGGGTTGTTGTTGTTGCCTTGGTTCTGTACCAATGTTTGGATCAAAGTGTTCTGCTGCTGGATCAATTGGGTGATCTCTGGCGGGAAAACAAACCCGGGGTCGCGTCTCGGAGGCACCTGATGGGTTTAGAAAAGATGAGAAATTAAGAAATAGAGTGAGGTCTAAGGAGAAAACACTACCCAAATGCACATGAGCAAATGCACACAAAATCACTTCATTCAATTCAAACAAAGGGCTTACAACGGTCTAACTATCGCAAAAGTGCGTGTACTATGATGTTACATGGAGGGAATACTACTAATATGTGGGGTCATCTATTAATTTGAACCGGTGGAAGACTCCATGATGGTGCACTGAAAACACTATCTATAGGCTTGGTGATTGGGGCGAATGTCCTTCCCGGAACGTGAGCTTGAATCTTCCAGCGCTCCTCTTCAGGCAGAGTGGCGTTGAAAGTCCAGGTGAAACTTGGTAGTCCAATGTTCATGTACTTGGTGACTTCCTTCAAGTGAAATCCAAAAGGTGTGCCTTCATCTGGTTGGGCGTACTTGATCTTCGCGTCCGTCATCCTAAAGAGTAGAAAAGATGAGGAGTTAGAAAATGAGAAGAGAATAATGATCTATGGCTTTAACTTAGTGGTCGTGTCCTCTACAATCGGTGTGTGCTCGATACCATCTCTCAGAGTGACCCGACCGAATGGATCAAGTCTCGTGTTCGGTGTCATCCCCGGATCGAGAATGCCGACACCACACAAGATTTCAAGGATTTATAACAGAGTAGCAATCACACACTTATTACATCGTTTGTCCGTAAGAGGACTTATTACAATAATCATGGCTTAAAGCCATCTAATAACGATAACAGCGGAAGACTTGGAAGATAAGTGAGTCCATCAACTCCAGTGCATCACCGAGTATAGAACCATGACCTAAAGCACCTTACTGTCGTTCGAAAAGTCTCGCAACATGAAAAGTTGCAGCCCGAAACGGGTCAAGACATGGAATATGCTTGGCAATGTAACACATAGAGAATAATGGATGATAAGCCTGTACTACATGCATATGTGGCTGGTGGAAAAGCTCTCTGGTTACACTTTTGCATAAAGCCAGTTTTCCCTCTTGCAAAGGAATAAATTTGTTTAACTATCATGGTGGTTGTTAAACATTGAGAATGGTTGATGACATCCTCAATCCCAATTAAAAGTACTCATTAAAACCCAACAATATTAATTTAGAGTAACATGTTGAGATTCACATGATATTCAAGTACTAGATACTCAAGATGTCCATAACCGGGACACGGCTAATCATGATTAGTTTGTACACTCGCAGAGGTTTATGACTTTTCCCCACAAGACTCGATCGCCTCCGCTTGGTTTCTCGTGACTACATGGTGTTTAAGAAACGATGACCGAGACATAGTCTTTCGTAAGCGCTAGCACCTTACGATGGGTGGACCGGTACACCTACATCCCCTACATCTGCTAGTCCACCACTATAAGAGTTCGCACGACTTAGTCAACTATGCCAGAGCCCATAATGGCTTGTGGCTGCACACGTAAGTTACTAGTATGAATTATCTTATTATCCCTTTGAGCCTGGGTGGCGGTCCGAAGAAAAACAGGCAAGTCCTGATAGAAACCAGGTGCCTCAATCCACCTAGATGTGTGTTTAAGTTGCCACCTTAAATAAACCATTAATTTAACAATCTCACATCTGTCATGGATACACTCACCCAATCCACGTCTACTAGCATAGCATGGCATAATAAGCAAACGTAGAAGTAACTCCCAAAGGTTTCATAAGTAAAACAGGTAATAGGTACTACCTCAATCTACTTCCCATCCCACAATTTCATTGGATCCTAATCATGCAAGTGTTTGAGGATTGATCTAATGCATAAAACTGGGTAGTAGAAAGTATGATCAAAGTGTTACTTGCCTTGCTGACGATCCGCGAAACCTAGAGACTCGAAGTAACAAGCGGCGCACTCCGGGTGATCTATCGCAGACAAACAATCAAGCATACAATAAGTACTCATCTAATGCACAGGTAGATCTCGAATAAAAGATCTAACCAGAAAGTTCAACTTAAGAACCCTGGTTGCAAAAGAATCGAATCTAATAAAGCAACGAAAGTCAAACGACGAAAGAAAACAACTCGGTTCTAGCAAGTTGAAACTAAGTCAAATTTTACAGTAGCAAAACTTGTTTAAGTTGATTAGTCGGAACGGCGGTTTCGAGATGAAACTCCAGACGTTTGAATCACCTGATTCCGATAAACGAGCGAGAAGATAGACTAGAAAGAAAATCGGATCTGAAATCGCTATCAGAAAAATAGCGGAATAAATCCGATGAGAAAGAAAACGACGAACGGTCAAACGAACGGACGTTCATCAACCGAAGCAAACCGGTGATCACGTTCGTTAGGACGAACGGTCCGGCGAACGCTTGCTAAACAAAACCGGAAAGAAAAACCGGCGAGAAAAACCGATCTAGGGTTTCGGAAAGAAAACCGAAATGAAAAACCGATCTAGAAAACTGGAACGGAAATCGGAACGATTTATGAAAAACCGAACCGAGGAAAAGAAAAGGTGACGCGGCGCTGGCTAGTACCTCAAGAGGCGAGGGCTCTCGGGCGGCGGCCGAGGGTGGCGGCGGTGTGTGGCGGCGGTGTAGGGCGGCGGCGGCGGCACTTGGCGGCGGCGGCGGTGAGGAGAGGAGAGGTGTTGGTTTGATGTGTTAGAGGGGGGGGTGCTTGGGTATTTATATTGGGGAGGGGAGGGTTTTTGGTTGGGGTAGGGGACAAGAAATAGACTAGGATTAGCAAACAAAGGGAAAAGATCTAGAAACAGATACGGAATAAACGGAAGTAGTACAAGAGTCCTACTAGGATTAGGAAAAAGGAAGAAGCGGCTCCCTCCTGGCTCCCTGGTGCGCGCGGTGGCCTTGGCCGGCCGGCCGGTGGCTGGCGGCTTGGGCCTTTGGCCCAAGGCGCTGCGGGTTTTTTTTTAAACGGTTTCGCGCGCAGAAAAATAAATATATAAAAAAATCTAAACGAACTCCAAAATTAAAAAAAAGTAAACTTTCCCCGACTCCTAAAAATGAGTCGAACAAAATGAACTTTAACACGGGGCCTAAAATGCAATTTTTGAAAACACGCATTTTTCCCTAAGGCAAATAAACTCCGAGAAAAATCCAAAATTTGATTTATTTATTAAATCTTCATTTTTCCTAAATTTTGGGAAAGTCATATTATTCCCTCTCTTATTTTTGATATTGGAAAAATATTTGAAGATAAAATAAATAAATCCAATGATCCTCTTTTCATAGTTTTGAGAGAACTCAAATCTGAAAATTTGAAATCTACAACTCTCTCCGAGGGTCCTTGAGTTGCGTGAAATTTCTAGGATCAACAAAATGCAAGAAAATATGATATGCATGATGATCTAATGTATAACATTCCAAATTGAAAATACAGTGGGTCCCTGCTATCAGGTGGAGGAATCATTATTTTCCGCATAATAAGGAGGCACTTCCTTGCTGCCGTCGTGGACCCAGCTGTCAGCCTCTCCACGTACAGTCCACGCCCGATGGAAGCCGTTCCTTGACCATGTCGACCATGCCGCGCCGAGAGCACCAGGGCGGTGGACGACGGCGAGGCCTAGGAAGGGGACAACATGGAGCCGGGGAAGACACGGCAGCGGAAGCCCGCGCGGAGAGGAGTATGAGGGTTCACTGGTTCGGCTGCGGTGTGAGGCTGCCGTCGCCGCAGAATAACAGGGGGTGTGGGTGAGTAGAGGGATGCCCTGTCCAGCGGTGGGAGTAGTAGGGGGCGGTGAGGCCTGCACGGGAGGCGGGAGCAGGCGGTCCCGCCGTCGCTGGATTTGGCGGCTGTAGCAAGAAAATCAGAGATTGAAGAAACACGACGGCCGTTGGATTGACATCCAACGGTTACGTCTGCTAGAATCGTTTGTTGACGCATATAATAACTAAAAAAATCTTGCATACGCGTCAACTTAATAGGCCCATAAGTCAGACCATTCCCTCTTTTTTTATAATTTATATATAGCTCATTGCGACTTCTGATGCAATTTATTGCAATCCATTTTTTTGGTTGGCCAGGGCCAATTTCGCATATTTCTGTGGGTTCCAAACTATTTTTAATACCGAAATGTCGAGCCAGATTTAAAGTACTTTGAAGATATATTTAAATTAGGTTAATGCCGAGTGAAATAGGAATCTGAAAATGTGAAAAAAAAATAAGAAATTATAAAGTAATTGCCAATTTGTCATCTGTTTTTATATTTACAACCCATTTCAGATTACTTTCAAGATTTGCACGCGTCTTGAAAGAGTTGGAGCCCATCAGGGCGTAGAAAAATAAGTAGGCTTGGATTGGGTATTGTTCAGAAAAAATAAACTGGACTCGTTTTCACAAAGAAACAATAGCTGGGCTGGTCACATGGTGAACATAAAATATAAACCTGGGCTAGACGGGCCACAGCCCAGTTCAAACCCTGCTCCGTCTCAACAATTACAAAAAAAACTACTTCTCGAGCTGCTACGTCCCAGGTGTCAGCCGATCTTGTGTTGTTCTCTTGTCTATTGACTATATACGCTCACAATGTCGTGGGTCCCAGATGTCAGGAAAACACTAGGAGGAAGCATTTTATTTTTCCATACGCTGACATGGTGGGCCCTAATGTCATCCTCTCCACGCATTACGCCGATTCCTATTGTTTGTTGACCATGTTGACAACGTGAGAGGGGCGCGTGTGGAGCGCACCAAAGCGCTTGCAGAGGGGACGACGAGGCCTCGGACGTCGGCGTTAACGATTTAGGAGGCGGTGGGGCGATGATCGTCTTGTTGAGGCACCGCCTGCCGTGGAGGCGGAAGCAAAGCGGCCACGGCGCTGGTTTAGTTTTGTCGGTGGAGGAAGACAGATCAAGAAACACGACAGATCGTAAAAGCAGCAGGAGTACTTAACAACCTTAATGAAACCAGCAGGGCACTTAACAACCATAGCTGAAAGCAAGTATGAGTACTTATCTGGTTCAACCATACAAAGCACGCCTCGAACAGTGCTACTTTGCCTCTGATTAACCAAGGGTGAGGCCGCCAAGCCCTGTGACAAGGCCAGCGCCACCCAGCGCATCCACAACCTTCTGAAAGCGGCTTCATCTCGCAATGTGATCAATAAACAGGATATTCGCTTTAGAGCCATGGAAAAGTAGGAACATAATCTTCTGTCCTATTCTCCAAGGTGGATGGGCCTTCATTATTTGAGACCACCCATGAATAAGTATCTTTTCACCTCCAAGGGGAATGGAGTAGGTTGACATAAACATCATGTTGTGACCAAGCGCAAGTCTGACCCGACCATGGTCAGGCATCTGTATAGGAACCATAGAACTGGCAGTTTCTGTTTCAAGAAGAGCACAGCTGTAAAACTGTGTATAAGCAATAGTTTATGAACAACATATATAACAGAAAATAGCTCGTACCATAAGTTTCTCGACACAGTTGGACCTGTTCAACGAGTGCAGCAGTGGCACACATATCCCACGTGGCCTTCCACCATTGAAACACCCACAAGGACCTCAAGACGATCAATAAAGTGTAGGAACTTGTGGATGTCGTCCCAGTCAACTTCAGTGCCATCAGTAACAGCCGAGTTGTTACAGAATAACAAACGAGCAACCTGCTTAACTCTGAAAAAACCTACACGTGCCACCAATTATAAGAAAATATTAGTTAGAAGTAGCATCTTCGTGGGAGATTCGTTGCTACTTCTAGACAGAATAGGTGGATTAAGAAGTAATCGAGGCAACAAGCAAGAACCAGATACAAAACTAACATGGATGAACAATTGGAACGACGTCCGGGTGGAAGATCGCAGTGAAGATGAGACCAGGTTCTGCTATTTCCATCAACATTCGTGGGCCAACTTTCAGTCCGTAGCACGTGAGAAAGTTTATCCAAGTTCGGCCATAAAAAAGCAGCGATCTTCTTTGTTCATGAACCCAACTCGAAACTTATATCCATGGCTTGTCTTCACTGCTACCATTAAACTGGTGTATTCAGTTAAGGCAAGGCCGAGCATCTTGAGTACATGTGTTGTGGCAGAGCAAGGAATGCACTGCAGGAAAAATAATATGAGAACACATTGTATTCCCTATATCCAAATCTAGAAATACTTTCATCCTTCACGTCAGTGTTGACCATGGTACTAGTACCTTTTATCCAAATATAGCAATCCAAATTTCCAAATTAGTCGACATCATGTTCAAAAAACCCCACCCTCCCGGATAGAAAAGAGGATTCTAGGAACACACTGTGCGCGTTTTAAAATCCTGTGTTAGGATGAGAAGGAACAAGTGCGGCGCCTCGCCGAGGGAGCAGAAACCTGTAGGGTCCTCGCACTTTGGGCACTACAAATGGAACACACTAGATTCAGTAGGAAGAAAAATGCATCAACGGCGGCGGCTGCCATCCTAGGAGTACCCGCGACCAAGGGACTTGGATTTATCGTGGATGGATGAAGAATTCGTACCAGGTTCTCCATGAGAAAACCCTATGCAATCGCCGAGCGGGGGCATTAATTCGTACCAGCTACGACCGGGGTGTGTTTACCGTGCAGTTGTGCACTCTAATTTGGTGTATATGGCATGTGGACCCCGTTGCCGGATGCCCCACATATCATCGCAAGGAAGTAGAAAGACAGGAGTAACTAGTTATTACACATAAATATATTTTTGACAGAGAGATATTCCCTCTGTAAAGAAATATAAAGATCTTTTATATCACAACTTTATACATAAGAAAAATCAAGGGGAATATATATAACATATATAATTATAAAAACAGAGTTTTTTTAACACGGTATAGACGAGTTGGTGATGATGGTGTGCCTGTCATTCTGCAATATAGGTCGTCCGATTTAGATCTGACGGATAGGAAGGAAACTATGGCAATTTTGCAATAAGGTACCCACACACCTCTCCGCATTTTCAAATAAGGCCTTCACTCGTTCATCCTTTTCTCTCACAAGATAAAATACTCATACAAATGCATCTTGATGTTACGTGCAACGCACGGGCATTATGGGGGT
This sequence comes from Aegilops longissima, assembly GCA_021605205.1. Lineage (NCBI taxonomy): Eukaryota > Viridiplantae > Streptophyta > Magnoliopsida > Poales > Poaceae > Aegilops > Aegilops longissima. The sequence continues at coordinate 141,216,050 of CM038679.1, forward strand.
TCAGCTGAGAAATACTCAGACAGGCTCACGGTTCTGGACTTAGGCCGGTGGGCCTGCATGTTTGGGGGCCCATGTGTTCTACCTCAGCGCTTTTCATATTGCAAGCGGTCGGTACGGCGCTGGTTTTAGATGCTGTCGCAAGGCGAATACACAAAATTGAATAAAGCACAACAATTGTTGGAATGAAATCAAACGACAGTTCCTAACCAGCAATCAGTGTTGCAATTCTATCAATGATACCGTCGTACTACTTATACACACAGGACACTTGTTTCACCATGCCAGAGTATTACATCAAAATCTCTCGGCGGATATATCAGTTTGGCAGTACTAAAGAATTTCAAAGTTGATTTGGACCAGCTCTCCTTGCCGAGAAAATTCGATTTTGACATCATCCCCTACCGCAAGATATGATTTAGATTTGAACCTTGACCATCCTTTAGCATCAATCATCATGCGACCATCCTTTGTACTTACGGTATATTGAGCAGGTTCATTCACACCAAGGCTGCGCATGGTAAGAGAAACTTGGTTGCTGTCGCCCAGATTGTTGAACGACTCCCTCGTTGCTCTAGGAATTATTTGTTTGCAAACAAGAAGACATACCCAAACAGTTAGATCAACACAGTGAATCATGCGAAACAACATGGAAATAAAAAAGAACGAAACACTTGGGCGGCCAATGCTTACCAAGAAGGTGGACATGTCGGTTTTTGTAAGGACTTTGGTATATGAAGTGCAAACTGCAGCCCAGTCTGTTGCCGGTGCAACTGCTCGTTCGGTTGCTGCTGCACGGGCCGGAGAAGATGCAAGTGCAAGTGTTGGTGCAGGTGCCGAAGCCACTGTTGCTGCCAGAGATGGTGCAACTTGTAGAGCTGGTGCCGGTGTCGGAGAAGGTGCCGGTGTCGATGCCCGATCCTCCGGTGGATCAGCCTGATCCACTGACGTGGTCGGTGCCCAATCCTCACCTGGATCAGACTAAGATGATGTCGTTGTCAGTGCTAGAGCAACTTCCGGTGCTCGATCCGTTGCTGAAGGTGGTACCGATGTGCGAGACAGCGGCGACCGTGTCTGGTCTAGTATGATCAGCTTTCTAGCTTGACTAGGCTTCGTGACCGTGATCCAGTTTTTTCTTCATTTCTTTTAAACGCGAGAAGGACTAATTGTGGCGTTTTTGTTAAACCAAACTGCAGTTCATCATAGGGATTCAGCTTGTACTCAGACAATAGACTAATCCAATTTTTTCCAGTAATATAAGTGATGGACAGTGCCTTCATTACTGACACGACATAAGAAGTGAAACCTGCAAAAATAGCCATCATAGAGCAAACCAAACGGTTTATTCTGCGATGCATGTCACATGGCAAAATCTGCATCGTAAAATTGCAGGAAAAGAAAGAAAACATGACATTGAATCAATAAGATTTAGACAGTAAATCAATAAGATTTACTTGATGTGACATGATTGAATCCTTACCAGGAAATCACTATGTTGAAGTATTAAACAGAAGATTGATCGTCCAAGTACGGGTGGCATGCAGGGGCCCCGCCTACTCCCACAAGCAGGACAGTCCAAAGGTCATGATAAATCGTATGGACCGAACATCCATGGGACTGGAAATCCTGGTGGGTGCGATAAACCCTGCAATGCATACAAATATTGGAGTGTAACCATAATTGATAAACCGTCCTAAAAAAAGATGATCTGGATACTTCAAAATATACAGACTGAATTGAGTGGACATGCATTAACATAGACCGTTCTCAGGACTGACCACACACCAAAAGCGGCAGTAGTAATAAACAATACAGGGTTCACAAACACAAATCAAGTACTGAACAATAGTACTTACTACAGACAAGAAAAGTTGCACTAATTAAACTCTGCAGACTATTCTTGCCACCGACCTACGGGATGAACCCCACATAACTGACTAGGCCATGGACTTCGTGAGAGATGTCTACAAGCGCCATCACCATCTTGTCAACCTTGGAGAACCTAACAGAGTGGTCTTTCCACACATAAACATGATCATGAAGACAGGCCTCATCAAATTTGTTGGGAAGCTTTACAAGAACCACAACCTTCATAATCGAAGGCACAGCCAGGAAATTGTTGTGGTCAAGTATAGACTCGAGAACACGCCTGACAACAATGCTACAGGAAAACACTATTTTTGGACACGTGGCGACAAGGACACAGCAGCTGGATAGTTTAGCAGTAGAACTCATCCTCAGGGCTTCCAGTTCACCTGGCATGACTTTGAGAACTTCATCTCCACCGCGGACCTGGTTCTAATTCAAACAGAAACCATATTTTATTACTACCTTCGTTCAGAAATGTAAGATGATTTTCGATATTATACTCCATATATGACTACATATACGCACAGAAATGAGTGAACAAAGACACTAGAACATGTCTTCAAAGGCATGAGAACAGAGGGATTACTTGCAATATCCATAACACAAGTTATTGAGGCAAATATGCCCTCTTCAAAGGTAGCATTGATGTTCATAAAATACTCCCTCCATCCCAAAATTCTTGTCTTAGATTTGTCTAGATACGGATGTATCAAGTCATTTTAGTATTAGATACATCTGTATCTAATCTAAGACAAGAAATTTGGGACAGAGGGAGTAGTTGAAAGTAATCTATAAGAAATCAGTGTCAACCTCTCACATGTTTTGGTCAAAAGAGGAATTTAGAATCGTCATTTGGCACACAAAAATCACATGCAAGATAACCCAGAAAGTTGTACTACTAATACTAGTACTGCGTGTTAGATGAAAAAACACGATCAAGATCGAGAGAAAGATCTTCAATAAGAAATATTACCTGGACTTGCTTAATGAGGGATCCCGGAGAGGGGGGCTTGGACAGGGCGATGGCTTTGAGCTTTTCTGCGGTAGTCTCGGTGGTGTGCTTGCGCTTCTTCGTACCATGAGCCTCGACGGTTTTGGCCAGAGCCATAGACATCACTTCGGCCGGTGCTCCAGCGTCCATCAAGAAACTGTCAAATAGAAATAAAAGAAAAGAAACCATAATCACAAACCCAAAAGAAGAAAAGAGAGGGAGTTATAGGATCAGTCTCGGGGTTGCAAGACCGGGCCTTGGCCAGAATCAACACCATTGATGCACTCACCTTTCCTTCTTTGGGAGAGAAGAACAATGGCAGAAGCAGGTCGGGGTTTTATTGAAGAAATGAGGAACAAGATGAGGGAGAAGCGAGGGTTGGGTAGAGAGGAAGCTAAGAGAGAAGAGTGAAATGATGGTTGCTTCGTCCGTCCAACTTACTGCTGGAAAGGAGGGGGTTTTGTGATTTGACGGCTCATTGGGCATTACTGCGGCGCTTCGATCGGGGTAGTCTACCGTCACTCTACTACAGAGTAATTTAGTGCATGGCTGGTGGACCCCAATGATGGCTGTCCCACACGTCGGCGAAAGTGAGTAATTTAGTGCATGGCTGGAGGAGGATCCGCACGGTAGAGCATGTCCACTATTTTTCTGAAGAAAAAAATAATTACAGCAAGCATTTCCACTCTTACGACGGAGGAGTGCGAAACACGGCAGCCACTTGAACATACACAGTGCTCCGACTACTAGGCATGTGCAGTGGTTCATACGTCGGTACTACATAATCTTGTTGCTAGTGTAGTAAGATATGACAACGACAAATGATGTTGTGCGCATGTCAACTATATGAACAGTAATGTAGTAACATAGTACCGCTTTCTCGACTGTCCGGTCGAGAATGAACGGTGAGATCAATGTTAACAGAACTAGGTCTACAGCGCACGGAGAGTACGCTGCTCCAGTACTCCACAAAACATGAACCATATGAAGCACGAATAGTGTTAGGCAGGGTGTATGAAGGGTGCACGGGATGGGAGCAAAAGTTCCCTTCTCGACCCACTTTTGGGTGTTTGGCAGAGTGCATGAAGGGTGCATGAGTCCACACTAATAGGTTAACACAAATACACGAAGAGGAAACAACTACTCCGTCTAGGTGTGTAAGTCATCTTACGTTTAGCACTGCGACCAAGGCGGAGAGGAAAACGAGAAAACTTAATGTCTTTTTGCTAATCAATAGCATTGCATGCAATGAACTAACCACTGCATGTCATGTATATTAGTCTCAAGTCATTGAAAGCATGCACAACCCATGTCTCTTATTGGTTGATATGTCACAAAACAAGAAACGGGGAGGGAGTTAATGTACTGTGCCTAAGTGTCTTGGGATTATTTGGTTTTCATAAGGTGACTTACACACTATATTGAGATGAGAATGCAACCAAACACACCCACACGCTTTGTGCTACAGTGACTGGTCTGCACCGTCTGAGTTTGATCCAATGGTCATGTTGCGCCACGACATGGACATGCCCATGCAGAGGGCGCCTAAACACCACCGAAGTCCCTCTGCTTCTCGAGGCACACGACGTTGGTGATGCAGGGAGCGAAACGGCTGAAAGGCAATGCAATCTACAAGAAGGCAGAGGGAGCCAGCCAAGGAGCAGGGAATCTTTTGGTTTTCACTATGGTAAAACACCAGTCGACGAATTCTCACATCAGGGAGCAGTGGGTTTTACAGGCGGAGTCATCGTGACCAATTGCTGTCGCGCCTGCTCCCGTCAATCAAGAAATTAAAAATCCTGCCGCGCCTGCTCCCATCAATCAAAAAATTAAAAATCCTGCCGCACTCAAACACCAGAGCAACGCCGCGGTGGATGTTTAAATTTACCTGCCAGCAAGTAGATAAAAAAAGGGGTGAAAAAACAAATGTGGCGGTGGCCTAGCTAATCGGTCGAACTAGCCCAACTAGCTAGCCACCGTGCTTCACTGATGTACTCGGCGGGAAAAGTAGTCTTTCGTGATTTGACGACTCATTTATTTACTTGCTTCAGCGAAAATGCGTTGTAGGGCGTCCCACGTCAGGAAGAATATATGCGTGCACCACCCGGGAGGACCCCGAAACCACGCGGTACAGTGTGCCATTTCTCGGCACGGAGGAAAAATGTGCGTGTAAAAATTTACTGTATCAGACATAGTACCTATGGTTCGACCTCGGGACCCTGCCAGTCGGTCGAAAACACCCCACTAGCCACACAGCTTCATCATGCTAACATGGCACGGAGGATAGGTGTGGTTAGCTCCGTCTCGACCAGCCACAACGTCTCTTGTTCTAGGCGATTATTCTATTTTCCAAGCTTTTTTTAGTTGTAATAACACCACGGCAAGCTAGCGCCGCTCTTCGTGTGTGCCCATGCAAAGGTTAGACGATGGAGAGAAGAGAGAGATCGCAGACCTGGGACCCACCAGTAAGTGAGTCAACGGTCATGCACGTGTAGACGAGGCACTCCCTCTACTCTACTCGACGTAATATTGTATAAAATCAACTTATGGGACAAAGCCAACAACCGTTGTTGTTTTAGGCTATCGACTTACGCTTTGTAGTCCAGGTTGCCAGTCCGAATCCCGTCTTTCAGATTTGTTAGTTTTAGGTCCAAATTTGATTAATGACAAGTGGGACCCCCGTGTGTTGTTTCGATATTTCAGTGTAGGATGGTTTTTTTAACAAACACTTTGCGCGGTTAGACAAGTAACGGCACAAGTTACACGTATTTTGCAAGTTTACGAACAAAAATGACAGCGGCAAGGAATATCACATCCACCCCGCAGCTTAGATGCTATGGTGATACGAGTTTTTACACCGTTGGAAGTGAGATCCAATGGCTTGGGAGTAGTCTTTGTAATTATGCGCAATTTCCAAACTCTCCAAAGGTTTTTTTGCAAATAAAACATTCAGGCCTCGTGTGTGCCGTTGCATCTTGGATCCAACGGCTCCCCGTTGCTCATATTAGGTGCTCCCCGTAGCTTAATTACCCGCTATGGTGATATGAGCATCTAGGTCGTATGATCAGTGATCAGATGGCACATGCGTCGTACTTGTACTTTCTACGCAATTCCCAAACTATCTCAGTTATATATTGCAAAAACATTCAAACCTCCTACTGTGGGCCGTTAGATCTCCGTGAACTCGTATTACCATAGAATCTATGGCGCGGGAGCACCTCATATTCTCCCGTTCGAGAAAACATAAGGTGCTCTCGCAGTTGGGATGCTACGGTGATACGAGCTTCGAGGTCGTTTGATCTGAGATCCAATGGCAACTGAGCCGTCTTTGTGCTTGTAAGCGGTGGTCGAACTCTTTGGGGCTTTTACGCAAAAACCATTGAACCATCGAGGATGCATTGGGTCACAAATCTAACGGCTCGAAGAGCTTAGATCACCAAAGCATCTAAGGTGTGGTAGCACATGATATTCTTACATACGAGGAGAATATGATGTCCTCCTTCATCTTAGATGCTACGGTGATCTGAGCCGAGGTCGTTGATCCGAGATCCAATGGCATCTGAGCATTCTTTGTGCTTGTGCGATGGCGAACTCTTTGGGGGCTTTTCTGCAAAAAACCATTCGAACCGCCGAGGAGGCGTTGGGTCACATATCCAACCGCTCTGAAGATCTTGTATAACCAAAGCATCTAAGGTGTGGTAGCACATGATATTCTTACATACAGGAGAATATGATGTCCTCCTTCATCTTAGATGCTACGGTGATACGAGCTTCGAGGTCATTTGATATGAGATCCAATGGCATCTGAGCAGTCTTTGTGCTTGTAAGCAGTGGCCGAACTCTTTGGGGGCTTTTCTGCAAAAAACCATTCGAACCACCGAGGAAGCGTTGGGTCACAAATCCAACGGCTCCGAAGAGCTAGTATCACCAAAGCATCTAAGGTGTGGTAGCACATGATATTCTTACATACAGGAGAATATGATGTCCTCCTTCATCTTAGATGCTACGGTGATACTAGCTTCGAGGTCGTTGGATATGGGATCCAAGGGCTTCTGAGTAGTTTTTGTACAAATTGTGTGCAATTCTCAAACTCATCAAGGTTTCCTGTAAAAATATTAAGACATCATGTGAGTTGCTATATCTCAGATCTACAAGCTCCAAGCAACTAGTATCGGCATATAGCATCTAAGGTATGGGGGCACATGATATTCTCCCGGGGAGGAGGGGTGGGGGTGCACAACCAATCGGTGGTTGGGAGGGTGGGGACAAATATAATCTAAACAACCCTAAACAAAGCTTCACAATTTTATCTAAGGTTGAGGGGGTGACCCCCGACAATCATAGCTCCGCCTAATTAAACACAACATTTGCATCTACTTAGTACTAGACTTAATATTAATGTTTCAGTTTCATGTTCATTTTAAATATTTAATTGAGGACCATGCATGTCTTACATTTTACTCCCTTTGTTCCTAAATATTAGTCTTTAGAGATTTCAAGTGGACTGGCACATACGGATGTATATAGACATATTTTAGAGTGTAGATTCACTCATTTTGCTCCATATGTAGTCGCTTGTTGAAATCTCTAAAAGACTAATATTTAAAATGTATGAGTATTTTTGAATTCGTGTCATACATGCATGGTTTGGAAAAATAGATGCACTATACTTATTGGATTGTTGTTGTGTTCGTGTGTGGGTGTCATTTGCATTGAAAAACTTAGCAGGGATACCATGAAATGTGAAATCCACGTTGAGATCACTATATCACAAACTCACTCTAATTCAACAACTCGTCATAAAACAATTACCACGTTGAGATTAGTATTTGCAAGGAAAATACGGGCATTGTAATACACATAGATTCAATCGGCAACTTAAAAGGTTCCTTTCGTATTCTTGAATGGTAGGACCCACCGGCGTACCAGCCAGACCTTGGCTCGTGTTGATCCTAAAAAAATAAAAAAATAAAAACCAGGCTCGTGTCCTTCTGGTGGCGTGCGTGGTACGCACATTAGGAAACCCCAACCAGTCGAGCCTCCGCGTTTCGAGTCGAAATATCTGGCGGCCAGAATTCCAGCCCTAGGAAATTCCCCTCATGTCCCCGGTCCATAATGACTACCGATGAACAACGGAGGGATGCTTTAGTAACTAGACAACGTTGTGTTAAAAAAAGTAACTAGACAACGTTACCTACCGTGCCGAGCACGATTCAATTCCCTCGGTCGCCGCTCGCCAAGGTCACCCGTCAACTGCATTGCCTAGTAGTAGTTCTACTACTACACCAGGATGAGCACAGAATTGAGCCCGTTTGTTCGTGCCTAGTACTTGAGTTAATATACCAGGCAATGCACTCGTACGGAGGGATTATCCTTTTGCTCTACATATATAACTTGTTTGAAGTCTAACTAAGCAAAACGTTTGACCAAATCCTTTCTTAAGAAATACAACAGGACAGATGTATGGCTTGAAAATTTATTGCATGATGCAGGTTATGATATTGTTTTGAATCCTAGATCTTAAATTTTAGAAAATCCAAAAGTGACCGTAAATTCTTAAAACTGAGCATGGTCACGTGATATGGCACAAATAATACTTCGTAATTTTTTTCTTCAATTTGAGACAAGCTGCTTATGACAAGTTGCACAAATGAAGAGACAAGGTATTTTGGAACAAAGACCTGTCACGTTAAGGCGAACGCTTTCACTATTGAAACCTGGGCGTTTACGTGCCGCCACGAGTCCCGCTTCTCATCGGCAGGTGCCGTCCGAGCAAGCGTGTGAGTCGATGAGAGGCGGCGAGCGATCGCTCGCGCCGGCCGACAGGAGGCGACGAGCAGCATCTGTGCAGAGCTCACGGGAGGCGAGCCCTTTGACCAGGCTCCGCCGCCCACCTTCATCCCAACTGCTCCCACTTTTAATGTCGCCGGCGCCGCAGTTTAAAATCAACCCCGCACTACCCGGTATCGCTACAATCTTCTCTCTTCCTCTTCGATTCTCCTGTCGTCTACCTCTAACCAGCCTGACCTAAACGTACGCCATGCCGCATCACGATGGTCTGCCCTTAGTCTTCCAGTTTCCTGAGGAAGAACATAAGGCGCTTTGGACGAGCTTGAACTGGCCTTGCGGGAAGGCGTCGCGCCTGTCCTCGCTTCCGTTCGGGCTCCCGTCGCGCCGACTGCGCCAGCGCCCATCCCCGTGGCATTGATGGGCTGGGAGCCGCACATTGTCGCCGAGCTTGATGCCATTGGGTTCCACGAGGTTCCCGCCGACTTTCACGCGCCCGTGCACCTGCCAGCGCATGCACCTGCCAACGCATGCGCCTACGCGTACACTGATGTTTGTGCCCGTGCCGGTGCCCGTGCACATGAATGTCTCAGCCGCGCCGTTGACAGCGGCCTGTTCCCGCGCGGGTACCAGTGCCCCCCTCAGCGGCATGGATGGCCGCCGTCGACCGCTTCCTTGCACCAACGCCAGTCGCCTCCTCCCGCCAGTTGACTCGCTCGTGGAGACCGAAGTCTAGAACATTGTGGCCTTCCTTGACGCTAGGGCCAACGTCCACGAGTACGCCAACAACGGCGCAAGACGCCGCCGTCGCCGTCGGTCAGTGGCCCGACGACACACAGAGCACGGTAGAGGAGCCGCTTCCCACCGCAAGACGCCCCCACCGCCGCCGCGTAATCTAAATTTGCCATGAAAAACGTTCGGATTGCCATGCTTAAAATCCGAACGTTTATCATTTATTTTAGATCGATCGTCGAATAATGTAAAGTTGGAGCCAGACTGAACGAAGTCAAATTAAATATAAAACGTCATCAAGCCACATGTATTCCTTGTCATCCAACGACCTAGACTGCTTCAATGTCGAGCGCTAAACACGTTTAGCGTGCAGTTAATTTCATGCCAAAAATAGTGCTAATCACATAATAACACTCAAATAATATCCAACTTAATATCCGCATGCACTTAATATACTTCCAAATTAACGTGCATTGCACGTACACACTGACTAGTGCTGCTAGCACGTGAAAGTGGTGCCGTAACTTATGAATGCGTCCAGATATGGTCAACGGCAACATCGCCCGCGAGTTCTTCGTGTATGCCCGTGCGTCTAAACGCAGAAGGGGAGGAGAGAGAGAGCACACATGGAACCCACCAGTAAGTGAAGGCGAATAGTACTAAAAATAATATTACATGTTATCAATTAAATAGGCTGTGGTAATATAAAAACATTATGTGAACAAAGGGAGGTACAACAAACATTGTTGTTCTACGTATGTTGCCTTTTGACGTGCGGCTTGAAGGCCCTGGTCGCATGTTCGGTCCTCGTCCTTTATTTTTTAATTTGTATATGGGTCCAAATTTGTTTCATGACATGTGGGCCCCTCGGTGTGTAGTTTGTAGCACTTTAATTTGTGGGTCCAAATTTGTTCCATTCCAAGTGGACTATCAGTGTGTAGTTTTGTAGCTTATTTATAATAATTAAAGAGAACAACAGATTTTTTTGCAATAATATCATGGTGCGACGTTGAAGCCGAGAAAGGACGTGGGAGAGAGCGATGACCGAGCAGAGGGAAATCAACTAGGGGATTTATGGGGTTGCAACGGTGTTTGAGTAGTTGTGGGCGAATGCTACAAAATATAATCTAAACCGACCGGAATAAATGCCTACACAAATTAATCCAAGGTTGGAGTACCCTTCGCAATGTAAATAGCTCCGGCTTTGCGAGGGATGGAGAGGTAGCTTCAATGTGTGGAAGATACGGCGTGAGAAAGCGGGGTCAATCGAGAGACATATAGATAGAGAGACAAAGTGAGTGTGGTCCGACATTCATGGAACAAATGTATATGCTCTGGAGAGATATTGTCTGATTGAGCTTTTGGCAAGGGTGAGGGCTGTAAGATAGAGCTTGAGAGATGATCCAGTCACACACGTGTAGATATATTTTGTGCGTGGGAGGAAGCAAGGTCGATCGATCACATAGGGTCGTCGTGCGATCGAAAGAGTGAGACGGGCTGGAGAGAGTGACCTAGATAGACAATGTGCATGAGAGAGTATACAATGTGAATAAGTCGAATTGGGCTCAAACATGGTGATATATTGTTTTTGTCCAAGAAAGAGCGAGGTCAATCGAGACATACAAAGAGAGAGAGAGAGAGAGAGAGAGAGAGAGAGAGAGAGAGGGAGAGAGAGGGAGAGAGAGAGATAGAGAGAGAGCAACCGTGGCCCGCCATGAGGTCGAAATAGTGGGGGCGGCTTCGATGGACTGACCTAGATAGACAATCTGTGTGAGAGAGTATAGAGTGTGTCGATCGAGGCCCGAACAGGGAGATATATCATTTGTGTGTGAAAGAAAACGAGGTTAAACGAGACTCAGATAAAGAGAGCGAGATTGAGCGAGTGTGGCTCGCCGTCTTGGAAGAAAGAGTGAGACAGTCTCGAGGGAGTGACCTAGATAGACAACGTGCGTGCATGCGCACGAGAGGTTGGGGGGCTAGATAGGCAATGCATGTATTTAGCGCGAGAGGGTGAGAGGGAGAGGGAGAGAGAGCTCGAGCTCGGCATGGGGTGCAATGGCGGGTGTGTGAGGTAAATACATTTCGTAACAGAGTGGAAAAAGGGGGTTGTGTAGTTGAGAGAGTTAGAGATCAAAACATGGAGAGAAAGAATGGATGTGTGTTGGAAACCGATAGCTTCCTAAGGTGGTTAGGAGAGGAAGATTGACCGATACAGGAAGTATGTAGCGTGTGTGTGTGGGGGGGGGGGGCTAAGAACAACATTTGAACGTAGATAGTACAAGACTTAATATTGATGTTTCAATTCGGTGTACATTGTAAGATTTGAACTGAGGACCATGCATATGGGTAATTATTTTGAATTCATGCCATACTAGGTTTCAAAAAGTTGACATTGACTCGATTTGTTGTGCTATTTTGTAGGTCATATGTTTGAATCCATCCAAAAGTTTTCTCACTACCATGGTGTTCATCATATACATATGAATTTGTATTAAAAATTAGTGTGGATACAGTGAAATGTGAAATCCACGTTAGAATTGGAGATCGCTATGTGACACACACTCAAATCCGCGTTAGTGTGGATACCGTTTCGACTTTTTTCAAATAACTCCTCATTAATTAATTTATAGTATCTCGTTTCGAATGACTAATTATTGCAAGGAAAACACGGGCATGGTAATACATACAGATTCGTTTGCAAATGAAAGAAGATTCGTTTGCGTTCTCAAATGTAGGCGCACCAAGGTCGCGTCGTGGTGGTCGCGTCTGTTGGACGGACGCGTAGCACCCAGCCACCCACCCAAAAAAAAGGACGACGACAAAATAAGTTCGCGCTTCCATGTTTCGGATGGAAATATCTGGCGGCCCCAATTCCAGCCCTGCAAAATCTCCCTTCTCCACCGTCCCCTTCCGCGCCCAGATTGCTCAAATCCCTAATTCGCCGCCAACCCAAGCAAAGTTCGAATCGCCCCTCGTCTCGTCTCTTTCCCCACCTTTGTGCCAGGCGACGATGACGAAGACGACGGTCGCGCTTCACTACCGCACCGGAGCTATCTCATCTACTCCCTCGTCCACCGCACCGGGTGGTCCACCGACAATGTCGGCAGCCGCAACCGACGTGCCTCACACACACCGACTTCCACCGCATCAGGTGCGCTTCACCGACGCCGTCTCCCAGCTCACCGGGGCTACTTCACCGAGCACATCGTCGCGCCTCCGCCCCCCGAGGCCGCTGGGGCTTCACCAACGGTCTCGTCCACCGCATCGTAGTGCTCCGCTGCCACTCAAGATTTGCATCCGTGCGCGGCCAGCCAACGCCAGTGCATCACCCTCAATAGCTCTGAAGTGACCCGCACTCTAACTACGGGAGCATGCCGAAACGCCGGCCCGAACTAGGTATCCACACATCACTCCCTTCACTGTTCCGACGATGTTTGGATATCCTTTCACTGCTCTCTTAGCTTACACGCCTATCCAACTCTGACTTTAACTCTTATTTCTTCTAGAGATATCATCTGAAACAAGCAAATCCATTTTTTAGCGAAGCATGACGGCGCTACGGGATCTGGTACACATCCCGCACACCCGTATAACCTTGTAAGTATCTGTCCTCCGGTACAACAGCAAGGTCGATTCCTCTTATTGCCATTTGCCGTGTCAAAAATGCAAAGGGGGATGCAAGGAGCACAAGGCCTGCACATCCAAGCAAGTGGTAACATGGACTTGTACATGGAACATCCCAAGCGCAAGCAGAGCTGCAGTGAGCCTGTATAACGAGCTAGCGTAAGTCCACGCATTTCATTTAATTCAGATCTTGGCATTCTTGTATGATTTGTGTGCAGTGGCGGATCCACGAATTCAAGTTACCAGGGGCGAACATTTAACTTAAAAATTACGAAGGCACTTGCACTCCGGAAATCAACATAACTTGAGAAATGTGAAGCTACGTACACTTTGAAAACCAGCTAATGATCCAAAGTAGTTCAGATTATAAACACTAAATGATGCAAGCACCAAAAACACAAAATGCAACATGGTGTAGAAGGACTACAAACATGGTATGTACCTGCTTGAATTATTCGTTCTCTGGCTGAAAATATCGAAGTGTAATTGCACCTATAACCAGTGCGCAAACTGCACATCAATATATCTATGTTGCACAAGAATGCCAATAGTTTCAAACAACATATTAGAAAAGTATTTATGCTACGTTGTCATGATACGGGGACTTTCTGGTAGATGGCATCGACGTTTCCTCGAGCCATGAAAATGCACTATAATTTGCTTGTCATCAATGCCTATAAATCTCTATGTCTCTCTCAACATAGCAGATCATCATTAGACACTAAATCCTTCAATGGGAGCTTGCAAAATGCTTGCATTAGATGCCTCATTAGACACTATATGTTCATCACCAGGAGCATGTAAAATGTTTGCATCAAATCCTTCATTAGCAGTTTGTTCATTAGACACTTCAGGCTCAAGAACAACATGAGCTTGGATGTTTGGACCGGAAACTTGATTAGATACATCAGATTCGGTCAGTTCAGTATTGATTGGGGGAGTTATAAAATTAGTATAAATTGGTTTCATTTTCTCATAGATTCCCTACATACAAGCAATTTTACAACACCGGCAGGTTTAACTATTGGCCAGAAATTGAAGAGTTGGATTTGATTTAATCAGGGTTGTGATGTACCTGCTCGTTGTGCATGCTACTCTTGCAACCTGCGACTGTCCGTTTGCGCAAGCTCGACGCCATGCCCGTGTTGCCGTCGCTGCCTCCCACGCAGGCTACACCTAGGGTTGGATCTTCCTCTTCTTGTCCTTCCGTTTGCTTGAAGCCCGGCGACCGCCCTCCAACGAGGGCGCGAGGAAGTGTTGTGTCGGTCTGTCCAGCGGCGGCTAGGTTAGGAGCGAACCAGACTAGAGGCTGGAGCGGATGAATTGGGATTTTTCCTGTTGTCGATCGATATGGGAGGCGCTCGTTTGGGCCGCGAGCCTCCTATAGGGCTTGTCTTGCACTTATGTTATTGGCCTATCCAAATTGAAACATTTTTCTTCATTTTTTACATTGCATGCTTGTGCGTTGGGACGAACAAAACTAGTCTGGGCCAACCTAGACGACTCAAACTAGGTGCACACTTTCGAGCCACCCGAGGCGGTCGCCGATACCAGCCCCTATGGTGGCATTGCCCCTTTTTGCGTGTATGATAGGGGTAGTGAAAAATATTCCAGTAAGCTTTTGATTTACCCACAAAATGGTTGAATTGCTTGTTTCTATGAACTGAGTTCGCCAATAATGTGAATGATGCCAGTCTTTTCATCCTATTGTAGATTGCTTAGATCTCGATATGCCAAAAGTAATCGCATGAAATATACAGTAAAAGCCAGTGTGATGTGTGTGGCTACAGCTAGTCTAACTACACGTCATCATATAACATATCAAGGACGCACCATCTTACCAGATTAACCATTCGACTTACCAATGCGGCGTGGGTGCGTATCCAAGCAATTGATGCCATGGACTCCTTCGTACAACCTTGTAAGCGAAAAAGAAGTTGCAGTGTGCTTGTACAAAGAACTAGCGTAAGTTCAGTTACCTGCTTCTCGGAATTTTAGTTAGCCACTTATTGCAAAATTGTTCAATTACGTTGCTTGGCTTAATTTAGTTTGCTACTGATTACATAATGCCACAGCCTGTTAATCCTATTATAAACTGCACCTATCTATGTGTTTGATACTTACTGTTAAGAATTACCTGTTTGCCTGAACTTAAATAGCTACTTGTTCGTTTAACTGCTTTGCTGCTGCAACAACGGGTTACAATGATGTTAATGACTACTTTTCAGCATCGAATTGAAACTCTTTAATTCCTTGTTTGTTTAACTAGTTTGCTGTTATAACTCCCAGTTGAGATGTTTTGCTTAATCCAATCAGAACTTTAATGGCAAAACAGGTTAGCCCAAGATCAAAGAGCGAGGTCCCCATGGACGTTGTATCATCCCACAGCGGTGGCACCGGCCCAATCGTGCATTACGAATTGCCAACTGCTGATGCTCTAGAGGATAAACTAGTGGTAGAAAGAGATTCTGCTTCTGCACTTAGAGATCAAGTTGACATGTTGAGGAAGCAAACAGCACAATCATTAGCAGTACCCAAGACAACCATTAAATATTTGGTGGATTTCAAAACGAAGCAAGCTGAGACTGACCACATTGTTAAAGTCCTGAAGGAAACGAGGAAATTAAATTCCCACTTGGTAAATCATAGGTGAAATGTTCTTTCCATCGTCGAATAACCTTTGTGTTGTTTGTTCATGTAATCAATCAAACGATTTGTTTTAGAGATCATGTAATAATAGTTTTTTGTTTTTTGTTTTTTGGTTTGTAATTTTATTTGAGCACAAGTCTGTATTAATTGATAAGACTCGGAGACATTTCATTTTGATTGCTGTGCCAGACCTACAAATATGCCAATCGGGCTGAATGTGCATTCAGCAATAATAGTAGTATAGATGGACCATAAGTGGCACGCATCGGAAAGGTACAAGATGATGTAGTAGCTTGGCTAAAAAAAGGATGTTGTTGTAGCAAAGAAAAGTACAGGGGCCTAGCTTATGTATGTTAGTTGATATTATTGATCCATATACTCTATAAGTGTTTATATGTCTGTTAGTTTTGTACATTCTTGGTTGATTCACTCGGTATTTCATCTTGACACATCACTTGTGTACGTATCTAAATGGGAGTACACATTATGCTGCGTGTGACATTTGAGTTGGACATGAAGTGTTCCAAATATTCGAATTCACCTTAAACTGGATTCTAGCTTCGAATTTGAGTATCGGCATTTGTAAACCATATTCATATATGACGATTGGAATACATCTTTGTCATCCTTTTGAAGATATATAAAACACATAGAATGATTTATAAAGATTCATATAGGAATACAAAATGGATTATAATTTAGTTGCCAGGGTAAACGTGGATGCTTATTGTCCCAAAATTTGAAAGAAGCGGCAAAATGTCCACTCCCACGTCGGCTTCCCAATGGCAAGTGTTTGGGAGATGGAAATTACTCTCTACCCATTACATGGATAATCCATCGGCCCGATTTCCACTGCTCAAAATAGGGGTAGGATAGTAACTTCAATAAGACGTGACACGACCGCCTCTGAGCCCATTCCGACACGGTGGGCGCCAAACATGGGCGGCAAAACACATTTGATTCAAGCCCATCCGAAAGACCTCTGTTTCTCCCTCCATTTCCCCATTCATACACTGTGGGTGGCAAAACAAACTCGACTCGGCCGAAATCGATGTAGGCAAATATTTTCAATAGGGGCAGGTTTATAACTTCACTCAGATGTGACACAACCGCCCTACCTGTCAGCCCCGTTCATACACCGTGGGCGCCAACCATGCGCGCCAACCACCCTCTCCTCGCCCGAAATCGCTTTGGGCAAATATTGGCGAGATGCGAGATTACCTCGTATCCCCAACCGACGAGACGTCCAAATTTTAAATGGGGGCTAAGTTCGTAACTTTCCCATATTTCAGACAGGCACGTCCCAAAAACATGGTTCCACGTACCTCTCCCTCCATTTTCCCATTCATACACCATCCGTGCTAGAACACCATCCCCACACCAGCCTCCGTCCGCCACCCCATCCATCGCCGCCGTCCTCCACCACATTCATCGTCGCCGTCCTCCACCACATCCATCGACATCGTCCTCCACCATGCCGAAGCGCCTACCAAGACCGCGTCGTCCATTGCTAGAGATGGACGTTTCTCATCCACGGCGACGGACCAAGAGCCTTGCATCACGTCCTCTCGCTTCATCGGCGTCGGCGTCCTCTTTGTCAGGGCCGCTCACACGACCTTCTCTTCCACCACAACGGGACTTATCCCCCGATGCACCCGTCTACCGTCGCAGATCTGCTTCAACGCCACTGACAGCCATCACACCCCCGATGCCTACATGGCGCCGCAAGAGAGGTGGTACTTCATATCTCCTCAACTTTTTGATCTCAACCAGAAAATAGATCTTAACTTGGTTACTCTACTTTGTTTTCAGCTCTTAGAATTTAGTTCTTAGTTCGAAGCAAACAATGGCTGCTAAATATCATTTCTCCAGTTTCCCCCTTTTATGATCACTATACGATCAGAATACGTGCTTCGTGTCATAATAGCACTGCTCGACCCATCAAGCTAAACAAGCTTAGTTGTTCAAATACGAATCTGATATTATTAAAACAGATTCATTTAATTGGCCATATAAATGTTCCTAAATTAGTTTCGAAAATGCATGTTCGCCGCTCGGGTGTGTATCTCTACATGGTGCCCATGGTGGGCCGGCCCACCCTGAGATTTTGGGTCGTCCCAGGCCCCGATTCCCCTCTGTTCTGCTGCGCGCTTCCGATCTCTACTCGCCCCCAGCCGCCTGCCTCGTCGGCGACTTGCCGTCCCCGGACGGCATGACTCTAGGAGGAGACGCCGGACTAACAAGAGGTCAGGAGCCGCTCGCCCAACAGCGTCACCGCTGCCCGGGCGCGCCGCCGTGCCTACCTTCCCAGTCCGTTCAGGGCTCAGGCGTGCAGCACCCACTAAGCCAATCCGATTTATCCTGAGATAAATCCTCAACACTCAGTAGCCACTCGTCATCACCCATTTTCTAATTGATTCATTACTCATTAGGCAGGACTGTCATTAGGGTTTTTTGTGTGCTCAATGCTACCTACACTTAATGGTTCAGATGTATTCTGGTAATCTTTAGTACCTACAAAGTTCACAGGGTTTTCAAAATTCCGGCCCTAGGAATAGACACTAGTCATTTTTTATTGTTGGTCATAGTGACATTGACCCAGATTACTACTGCAAGCCAGGTTTGTTGAAAATTTTACTTGTCTTTCTTACTCATTCGATATAATATCCAATTATTCACGTCGATTAGTTGCAAACAATAAGTGCTAGACAAACTTCTTGATTCAAATTTTGGACGGTCTCTTACTGCAGTTACAATTCTGCATACTTGTCCTAGTGAGCTCACAAGTAAATGATTGATTCACTATATCTATGCTTGCCTTGTCATATTTGTTGTCAATATTCTTTTAGGGTGGACCACCCTGTTTCTAAATACTGCAACCGTAGACATGAGTGAATAGTATTTCTCTATGTGATCTCTTCCATCATGTGTGGGCAACGAACACTACACTATATTGAAAGAAAGTGTCATTTCCAGCTTTTACATATGCTTCGATCTTTTACAGGGAATACAATCTGCCTACTTGCTTTGTGTCGCACTACCAACACTCCACCCTTGAAGCTAAACATTATGCCACTCATAATTCCTTAGTTTATTTGTTCAAATACGAATTTCATATAATTCTAATGTTCCTACTTCAGTTTTGAAATGTGTGTCACTGTTATAGAGACATAAGGGGTTTGTATTTACGTGTGTGGTGCAGTCAAGACGGTTGGGGTGAACTTTGCATATGCATGGGTTTATAGGGAGACACTCTTGAGTTGAATCCGCAATGCATTCCATAGAAAATCTGACTACTTTTTATGTTTTCATGAATCTCAGATTCTGAACGGCATCATAATGATTATGAGCTTGCGCGCATGAAAAGAATAAAGCAGAACAATGCCATGGCTGTCAAACTTGGCATTAAGGGACTGAAATCAAGTCTGGATGCAATGCAATGCAAATGCTCTCCACCTACAGATTCATGCTCAGAATATGATCCTAACAGCGATTCTGAGCTAGAGGGAGACCTAAGCCATGTAGCTCCCTAGTGGAGGAGTCAGAGGAAGATGCCCTATCTTATTCACCCATCAAGGTGCATGCTCTAACTTTCCAAGGTTATATTTGTCGCACATATCTTGCAACTGATGATTTGCATTGCTTCTACTTTGTTGAGCTGCCATTAGCTTAGCTTACACATCGTGTATGTGAATACGGTCTGCCTATCCATTTTCAGTACATATTCCATCTATCATCATACCATATTTATCCATTCAAATGTTGTTCTTGTGTATCAGATGTTCCAAAGGAAGAGGGCGATTGCTGATCGTGGAGGAGCGCAAGCAAAGTATTTGGAAAAAGGTAGTGGCACCTGATAAATCAAATAGCCCATTAGGTGTAGTTGCAATATCACGACCCACAAAACACCCCAACTCTAGCAGACTCTAGCCCTACTACTTTGGTCATTTCGATGCCCCAACTCAGAGACCCCAACCGCAGCAAACATTATGATTATGCCGATTGACATAGCACCGATTCTATGACCCAAAACCCCATTCCAGCAAAGAGTACACCAAATCCAGTTGCCAAATCCCTTTTCGCACCAGAGAGAGCCCCAATTGCAGCAAATAGGACCCCTGTTCCATTTCTTCCCAGTTTAGAAGACAAAGCTTATATTGTTGTCAGGAACTTTGTGCGCATCTTTCCTTCATGGAAAGATTATACATGAACACAGAACAATTTCAGTCTTCCTCCATAACTTACGCATAAGTAATGTACTAATGTTATTCGTGATCATTACTGCATATGTTTCTGCTGACAGAAGACACAAGATTTCATTCTTTTAAATAGGCGAGGACCAAACTGGATTGTGAAGACGAGCAAGGGTTGGTTGCGCTTTTCAAGCACTCGTTGATGAAGTATCGTTACTACCTGAGGCAAGCGCACTTCGATGGCAAGCCTCTAAATGAAATTTCTGTAAAGTCTCCGGTGCTACATTTATAGGACGATGACTGGAATAATATTGTTACACATTGGTCTCGGTTGCAGCGTAAGGTACTATCTATGATATCACATCACAATTTGAACTACATTTCTGCATTTGCCTTAACGCCTCACTTGTACGAAAACTGTTAGCAGGAGAACATTCGTTCTCAAGGGACCACAGAATCTCGCAACTATACTGCACACTGCATTGCTCTTGTGAGTACCTCTTGCCCTGTATGACCATACTTACTTTCATAGCTGTTTGATTATGTAGCATCACTTCACATGTTAGCCTCGTTATCGTCCATTTGGTGGACATTATAAGATCCGTATGGACTCTTACATAAATTTAGAATCAACCCAATGCTTTTGAAGAGGTTTAGCTCTGCAGTCCTCTTGTAAGGACTGAACATCGTCTATATTTGTACTTACATTAACAGCTACTCCTCCGCATAATATAAGAACGTTTTGTACAAGACACGGTGTTCAAAACACTCTTGTATTATGGGAAGAGGATTAGTTCATTGTGTAGCATTCGCATCTTATCTCCGTCACCCACCATTTACTAAAAAGATCAGATCTATATTTAATCTTACCAAAAGTAGAATACACAAATAATGCTAGTGCGAAGTGTAGCCCATTGCTCTTGTCGATTACATTTTGTCTGTAAAGCTTGTACTTCGAGGATGGTAGTTGATTATGTAGCATCAATCTGCATCTTATCTTCATTATCCTCTATCCCTTCGGTATTATCATATCTATAATTACTCTCTACAAAATGTAGAGTACAGGCAATGCTTATGAAGAAGATTCTGTGCTAAAATTCTTGTGTTATCCTTCCCTTGACATGGAGAAGGGCATTATAAAGCTGACGTTAACTGTTAATGTAAGTCAGTCCTTCTAAAGCCTTTATCCTCAACTTATGTTTAATTTGCTCATACTCCCTATCTTTACTGCTATTTAGTTTGTTGATTCTACCAAAATGCATGTTCGCAAGAACCGTAAGTTCTAAGTTTTACTTGTAAAACAAAATTCCTTATTCATACAACGCACATTACTCAATACTCCCTATATGTATGCTTGTTTTTGTGGATCTATAATCTAGTGTGTGGTGAAGCAGCCCACGTTTGCAGCTTGTCATCTCCTATTTTATCTTACTGATGTGGCTGATGATATGAACAACATGCCATGTACATTAACCAAAATAGATACAATGATTTTCTTTGCCCTTCATCTATGCTTGTTATGTTGACATGGTAATCCAGTAGTGTGGTGAAGCTCCCCGCATTATGAACAATGCCAAATTATGCTATTGATATTTTGAACTCACTCTTTATTTTCTAATTTGAAATTGGATGGAATTGGCAGCATAGTTATCATCTTTGTTTATACACGTGCAAAACCTGTCATCTCTCTGCTTTGTTTCAGGGTGATATGCCTGATGGCATGCACAAGTCTGCTGAAGGCTGTGCAACAAACCCAACATATATTGCACAAAGAAGGCAAAACATCTTGAAGATAGCGAGACAACCCCAAAGTCTTGTCTTGATGCAGTGTTCAAGTTACTTGAGACTAGCAGTAAGACAAGCTCACATAATTTTTATGCGAATCAGTTCGACTTCTTGGTCCCAAGTTCTAGCGTAAAGGCATTACGCAACTCAACTTCGACTTGAAGTCCTATCTCTAAGAAAGATTGCGGAGAACACCAATGAGAACCTCATCGCTAAACAACTACACCTAGAAGCTATGACCGACATGCTAGGCCGGTCTCACAGCCTTGCTCAGCAGCTTGCGCAGCAGTTCCCGCCCAAGGCTAACCTTTCTTGAACTGTCTTGGAAGTGGTCTCGGTTCAGTATTATTTTGTTACGCTGCAATGGTGCCCAGTTTTTGTAATCAGCTTCTTCGTTGCGCTTTATGATCACTGGTGGCGAACTTCGATGCCCAGTGGATGTAATATACCATAAATCCTTTATTGTATAGTGTAGGTTTATTCTTAGTTACTATGCCATAATTTCATTATTGTATAGAGTAGGTTTGTTCTTAATTCCTACTAGTTACTGCCATCATTCTCTATCTGAAAAAAATCAGATGTAGTCAACCGGGCTGAAACATTCTCCTCTAACGGGCTTGGTGTTTTGCGGCCACAATTGGGCCGGCCTGCATCATTCTTGGGCCCGAATGATTGGGGCCTTCACACTTTGCGTGAGGCCCACACTTACACCGGCCTATATTTTAGTTGGGCCTTTTGTGGACCCAGCGCTTAATTTGGTTCAGGTAACGTTGGGCCATTAACAGGCTGAATATTGTACTGGCCTGTTACGGCCCAGATGAAACCATGGGCCTTTGGCAGGCCGAAATGCATATTGGGCCTCAATTTTCACTAGTCGTCGACGGGCCTTCATCAGGCTAAAATGTAAACCGAGCCTTTTTGGGCCCAGTTATATTACGGGCAGTTACCAGGCCGAAACATATCTCGGGCCTTAGTTGGCCCACTGATATCATGGGCCTTTAAGAGGCCGAAAGCTTAGTGCAGACATCAACGGGACGAAATATGCGACAGGCCATTAATAGGCCCAAAGTCACATTGGGCTTAACTGTTGCCACCTTTATCACGGGCCGTTAGTTGGCCCGATGTCCCGTCGGACCATATATGGCCCATGGGAAGCACGGGCCATTCCCAGGCCGAAAGTCACACCGGGCTGAAATGGGCCCATGTCTACATCGGGCCTCTAACAGGCCGAAAGTCACTAGGCTGTAATTGGGCCCAAATATTCGGCAAACAATTAACGAGCCAGATCTGGCTTCGGGCCGTAAATGGGCCCAAATATTCGGCGAACAATTAACGGGCCAGATCTGGCTTCGGGCCGTAAATGGGCATTTATTAAGCAGGTTGTTATTGGGTTGGCCCACTAGTACCTGAGTAAGTATTACGGGCCTTTGACTGGGCCGGCCTTTTTAACCTATATGGGCCTTTGTTGGGCCGTGCCACGTGTCGACGTATCATAGGCGCTTTGGTTCCAATGAGTGGATGACATCTGTCCCAATGGTGAGCCGACACGTGTTTCCTCCAGCCAATTATGATTTTACACGTGGAAAATCCAAATTATTCGGGGCTGTTAACGGGTTATCGGATCCAAAACCAGACCTGATAGCTTAACAGCGTTCCGTTACGGTGGATGCCACGTGTCGGTCACCCTTGACGAAAAGCACTTACGGACGCCGCGATTTATCGTCATGGAAGTGGACACTTCTGTGATGTAATTTTGGTAATATCATGGAACACTTCTACGACAGCACAGGTATGACTATCTTGATTCTGTCATAAATTTTTCATGGATGTACATGCATGACAGAAAACGCGACCTACTGTGACAAACACGTATCATCACGAAAGTGTCTTTTTTTGTAGTGTTACAACTGTCTCGGCGTCCTGGCTCGGCCTCAAACATTGGGAATCTCGGTTTTTAAATCCCTGTAAATCCAAAACTCACCAGAAAATCATGAAAGTTGGCGTGGTGTCACGACATGGCACACAAGCTTTATTACAAGTCTCTTAGAAACCGAAGCTCCTCGCACATGGAAATGTGCCCCTCTTGTGGGCACGCTGCCTCTTCTCATCTTGTATTTTGTTTTCCATAGGAAACATAGAATATCAGAGTTTCATGGTGAAATTCAAAACTATTCAGAGTTCGTTTGGCCATTTATATATTAATTGAGTTTTCTAGGAATTTAGTGTCCATAATTCAAATTTAAACTACAAGCACATCCGGCAGTGCAGCAAAATGGATGGAAAATCATACATGTGTCCTTGGGTGCATGTTTAGGTCTCATTGAAGGAATGGGAATGAACTACAAATGTCTCGCTGTCCTGAAACATTGAGAATCTCGGTTTTTAAATCCTAGTAAATTCAAAACTCACTCAAAAATCATGAAACTTGGCATGGTTTCATGACATGGCACATATATGCCGTGGTAAAAATGTTGGGGAACGTTGCAGAAAATTAAAATTTTTCCTACGGTTTCACCAAGATCCATCTATGAGTTCTACTAAGCAACGAGTCAAGGAGAGAGTTTGCATCTACATACCACTTGTAGATCGAGTGCGGAGGCGTTCGAGGAGTGGTGATGATGAAGAGCGTTCCCAACGTGATTCCGATCACCGATGACCAAAGTGCTGAAAGGACAGCACCTCCGTGTTCAACACACGTACGGGACGATGGCGTCTCCTCCGTCTTGATCCAGCAAGGATGAAGGAGAGGTTGAGGAAGACAACTCCAATGGCAGCACGACGGCGTGGTGCGGTTGGTCTGGCAGTTCTCGGCGAGGGCTTCGCCAAGCTCGCGTGGAGAAAGAGAGGTGTTGGGGAGGGGAGGGGCTGCGCCTTCAATGGTGTTGGCAGCCCTCCCCCCACCCCTCTATTTATAGGAGGAGAGGGCAAAGGGGGGCCGGCCATCTAGGGGAAACCCTAGATGGGGGCGGCCCAAGGGAGGAGGGAGGTGGCTTGCCCCCAAGCTGGGGCGCCCCTTTAGGGTTTCCCCTCCCCATGCCCTAGCCGCATGGGCCTAGGTGGGGAGGTGCGCCCAGCCCACCAGGGGCTGGCTCCCTCTCCCACTTAGCCCATGTGGCCCCTCGGGAGGGGTGGCCCCTTCGGTGGACCTCGGAACCCTCCCGGTGGCCCGGTACATTACAGTATACCCCGAAACTTTCAGGAGTCCATTTAACCACTTTCCATATATAAATCTTTACCTCCGGACCATTCCGGAACTCCTCGTGACGTCCAGGGATCTCATCAGGGACTCGAACAACATTCGGTAATCACATACTTGTCTTCCTAATAACCCTAAGCGTCACCGAACCTTAAGTGTGTAGACCCTACGGGTTCGGGAGACATCTTGAACATGACCGAGACTACCTCAAGTCAATAACCAACAGCGGGATCTGGATACCCATGTTGGCTCCCACATGCTCCTCGATGTTGTCATCGGATGAACCACGATGTCAAGGGTTCAAGCAACCCCGTATTCTATTCCCTTTGTCGACGGTATGTTACTTGCGAGACTCGATCGTCGGTATCCCAATACCTCGTTTAGTCTCGTTCGGCAAGTCACTTTACTCGTACCGCAATGCATGATCCGTGACCGGACACTTGATCACTTTGAGCTCATTATGATGATGCATTACCGAGTGGGCCCAGTGATACCTCTCCGTGTCGGAGTGACAAATCCATCTCGATCCGTGTCAACCCAATGGTCACTTTCGGAGATACATGTAGTGCACCTTTATAGTCACCCGATTCGTTGTGACGTTTGATACACCAAAGCACTCCTCGGCATCCGGAATTGCACGATCTCATGGTCTAAGGAAGAGATACTTGACATTGGAAAAGCTCTAGCAAAGCGAACTACGATCTTTGTGCTATGCTTAGGATTGGGTCTTGTCCATCACGTCATTCTCCTAATGGCGTGATCCCGTTATCAATGACATCCGATGTCCATAGTCGAAACCATGACTATCTGTTGACCAACGAGCTAGTCAACTAGAGGCTTCTTGAGGACGTATTGTAGTCTATGTATTCACACGTGTATTACGATTTCGGACAATACAGTTATAGCATGAATAAAATATAATAATAATGCTTTTATTATTGCCTCTAGGGCATATTTCCAACAGTCTCCCACTTGCACTAGAGTCAATAATCTAGTTTACATTGTGATGAATCGAACACCCATAGAGTTACGGTGTTGATCATGTTTTGCCCATGGAAGAGGTTTAGTCAGCGGATCTGCGACATTCAGATCCGTATGCACTTTACAAATTTCTATGTCTCCATCACGAACATTTTCACGGATGGAGTTGAGCGACGCTTGATGTGCTGGTCTTCTTGTGAAACCTGGGCTCCTTGGCAAGTGCAATAGCTCCGGTGTTGTCACGAGAAGAGTTTGATCGGCCCGACGCATTGGGTATGACTCCTAGGTCGGTGATGAACTCCTTCACCCAAATTGCTTCATCGCTGCCTCCGAGGCTGCCATGTACTCCGCTTCACATGTAGATCCCGCCACGGCGCTCTGCTTGCAGCTGCACCAGCTTCTTGCTCCACCATTCAACATATACACGTATCCGGTTTGTGACTTAGAGTCATCAGATCTGTGTCGAAGCTAGCGTCGGCGTAACTTATTCTGACGAGCTCTTCGTCACCTCCATAAACGAAACATGTCCTTTGTCCTTTTCGGTACTTCAGGATATTCTTGACCGCTGTCCGGTGTTCCTTGCGGGATTACTTTGGTACCTTCCTACCAAACTTACGGCAAGGTTTACATCAGGTCAGTACACAGCATGGCATACATAATAGATCCTATGGCTGAGGCATAGGGATGACACTCATCTCTTCTTTATCTTTTGCCGTGGTGGGCATTGAGCTGAGCTCAATCTCACACCTTGCAATCTGAGGCAAGAACCCTTCTTGGACTGGTCCATTTTGAACTTCTTCAAAATCTTATCAAGGTATGTGCTTTGTGAAAGACCTATGAGGCGTCTCGATCTATCTCTATAGATCTTGATGCCTAATATATAAGCAGCTTCTCCAAGGTCCTTCATTGAAAAACACTTATTCAAGTAGGCCTTAATCTGTCCAAGAATTCTATATCATTTCCCATCAAGTATGTCATCTACATATAATATGAGAAATGCTCTGAGCTCCCACTCACTTTCTTGTAAACGAGGCTTCTCCATAAGTCTGCATAAACCCAAACGCTTTGATCATCTCATCAAAGCGAATGTTCCAACTCGAGATGCTTGCACCAGCCCATAAATGGATCGTTGGAGCTTGCATACTTTGTCGACATTCTTAGGATCGACAAAACCTTCCGGCTGTATCATATCAGCTCTTCCTTAAGATAGCCGTTAAGGAACGCTGTTTTGGCGTCCATCTGCCATATCTCATAATCATAGTATGCGGCAATTGCTAACATGATTGGACGGACTTAAGCTTCGCTCACGGAGAGAAAGTCTCATCGTAGTCAATCCCTTGAACTTGCCGATAACCCTTAGCGACAAGTCGAGCTTTATAGATGGTGACATTACCATCGCGTCCGTCTTCTTCTTAAAGATCCATTTGTTTTCTATCGCTCGCCGATCATTGGGCAAGTCGGTCAAAGTCCACACTTTGTTTTCATACATGGATTCTATCTCGGACTTCATGGCTTCTAGCCATTTGTTGGAATCTGGGCCGCCATTGCTTCTTCATAGTTGAAGGTTCATTGTTGTCTAACAACATGATTTCCGAGACAGGGTTGCCGTACCACTGCAGTGCGGAGCGTGTCCTAGTGGACCTCTGAGTTCAGTAGCAACTTGATCCGAAGTACCTTGATCATCATCATGAATTTCCTCTTGAGTTGGTGTAGGCATCACGGGAACATTTTCTGAGCTGCACTACTATCTGTTCAAGAGGTAGTACTTCATCGAGTTCTACTTTCCTCCCACTTACTCCTTTCGAGAGAAACTCTTTTTCGAGAAAGGTTCCGTTCTGGCAACAAAGATCTTGCCTTCGGATCTAAGGTAGAAGGTATACCCAAAGGTTTCCTTAGGGTATCCTATGAAGACGCATTTTCCGACTTGGGTTCGAGCTTTTCGGGTTGAAGTTTCTTGACATAAGCATCGCATCCCCAAACTTTTAGAAACGACGACTTAGGTTTCTTCCCAAACCATAATTCATACGGTGTCGTCTCAACAGATTTAGGCGGTGCCCTATTTAAAGTGAATGTAGCTGTCTCTAGGCGTATCCCCAAAATGATAGCGGTAAATCGGTAAGAGACATCATAGATCGCACCATATCCAATAGAGTGCGATTCGACGTTCGGACACACCGTTCTGTTGAGGTGTTCGGCGGCGTTAGTTGTGAAACGATTCCACATTTTCTTAAGTGTGTACCAAATTCGTGACTTAAATATTCTCCTCCACGATCCGATCGTAAGAATTTTATCTTTCGGTCACGTTGATTCTCTACTTCATTCTGAAATTCCTTGAACTTTTCAAAGGTCTCGGACTTGTGTTTCATCAAGTAGACATACCCATATCTACTCAAGTCATCGTGAGAGTGAGAACATAGCGATATCCTTTGCGAGCCTCAACGCTCATTGGACCGCACACATCGGTATGTATGATTTCCAACAAGTTGGTTGCTCGCTCCATTGTTCGAGAGAATGGAGTCTTGGTCATTTGCCCATGAGGCATGGTTCGCATGTGTCAAATGATTCATAATCAAGAGACTCCAAAAGTCCATCAGCATGGAGCTTCTTCATGCGCTTGACACCAATGTGACCAAGGCGGCGAGTGCCACAAGTATGTGGGACTATCGTTATCAACTTTACATCTTTTGGTATTCACACTATGAACATGTGTAACATTACGTTCGAGATTCATTAAGAATAAACCATTGACCATCGGAGACATGACCATAAAACATATCTCTCATATAAATAGAACAACCATTATTCTCGGTTTAAATGAGTAGCCATCTCGCATTAAGCGAGATCCGGATACAATATTCATGCTCAAACTTGGCACCAAATAACAATTATTAAGGTTCATAACTAATCCGTGGGTAAATGAAGAGGTAGCGTGCCGACGGCGATCACATCGACTCTGGAACCATTCCCGACGCAAGATCGTCACCTCGTCCTTCGCCAGTCTCCGCTTATTCCGCAGCTCCTGCTGTGAGTTACAAATATGAGCAGCGGCACGGTATCAAATACCCAGGAGTTACTACGATTACTGGTAAGGTACACATCAATTACATGTATATCAAATATACCTTTGGTGTTGCCGGCCTTCTTATCCGCTAAGTACTTGGGGCAGTTCCGCTTCAAGTGACCCCTCCCCTTGCAATAAAAGCACTCAGTCTCGGGTTTGGGTCCATTCTTTGACTTCTTCCCGGCAACTTGCTTACCGGGCGCGGCAATCTCCTTGCCGTCCTGCTTGAAGTTTTTCTTACCCTTGCCCTTCTTGAACTTAGTGGTCTTATTGACCATCAACACTTGATGTTCTTTCTTGATTTCAACCTCGGCTGACTTGAGCATAGAGAACACTTCAGAATGGTCTTTACCATCCCTGCATGTTGTAGTTCATCACAAAGCTCTTGTAGCTTGGTGGGAGCGGATGGAGGATTCTGTCAATGACCGCCTCATCGGGGAGGTTAATATTCAGTTGGGTCATACGGTTGTGCAAGCGGACATCTTGAGAATGTGCTCACCGACAGAACTGTTTTCCTCCATCTTACAACTATAGAACTTGTCGGAGATGTCATATCTCTCGACCGGCGTAAGCTTGAAAAACCAGTTTCAGCTCTTGAACATCTCATATGCTCCGTGATGCTCAAAAGCGCTTTTGGAGCCCGGTTCTAAGTTGTAAAGCATGCCGCCTTGAGCGAGGGAGTAATCATCAAGACGAGACTGCCAAGCATTCATAATGTCTTGGTTCTGCAGGGACGGGGCGTCACCTAGCGGTCCTTCTAGGGCGTATTGTTTCTGGCAGCTATGAGGATGATCCTCGGGTTCGGACCCAGTCCGTATCGTTCTGCCGTCATCTTTCAGCTTGGTTTTCTCTAGGCAGCGTTGAAGTTCAAGTTGACATGGCGTTGGCCATTTGATCTACAAGACATATCATTTAAAAGATTTTAGACTATTGTTCATGATAATAAAGTTCATCTAATCAAATTATTAATGAACTCCCACTTAGATTAGACATCCCTCTAGTCATCTAAGTGTTACACAATCCAGTCGACTAGGCCGTGTCCGATCAACACGTGAGACGGACTAGTCTGCGTCGGTGAACATTCTCATGTTGATCGTATCTTCCATCGACTCGTGTTCGACCTTCGGTCTCCGTGTTCGAGGCCATGTCTGTACATGCTAGGCTCGTCAAGTTAACCCTAAGTGTTTCTGCGTGTGTAAATCTTTCTTACACCCGTTGTATGTGAACGTAAGAATCCATCACACCCGATCAACACGTGGTGCTTAGAAGCGACGAACTGTAGCAGCGGTGCACGATTAGGGAGAACACTTCTTGAAATTGTTCTAAGGGATCATCTTATTTACTACCGTCGTTCTAAGTAAACAAGATGTATAATCATAATAAACATCACATGCAATTATAAAGTAGTGACATGATATGGCCAATATCATATAGCTCCTTGATCTTCATCTTGAGGCTCCATGATCATCCTGTCACGGCATGACACCATGATCTCCATCATCATGATCTCCATCATCGTGTCTTCATGAAGTTGTCACACCAGCGACTACTTCTACTTCTATGGCTAACGTGTTTAGCAATAAAGTAAAGTGAGTTACATGGCGTTCTTCAATGACACGGAGTCATACAAAATAAAGACAACTCCTATGGCTCCTGCGGTTGTCATACTCATCGACATGCAAGTCGTGATTCCTATTACAAGAACATGATCTCATACATCACAATATATCATCATTCATCACAACTTGGCCATATCCGTCACATGACAATTGCTGCAAAAACAAGTTAGGCGTCCTCTAATTGTTGTTGCATCTTTTACGTGGCTGCAATTGGGTTCTAGCAAGAACGTTTTCTTACCTACGAATAACCTGGCGTGATCTTGTCAACTTCTATTTACCCTTCATAAGGACCCTGTTCATCGAATCCGCTCCAACTAAAGTAGGAGAGCGGACACCCGCCAGCCACCTTATGCAACTAGTGCATGTTAGTCGGTGGAACCGGTCTCACGTAAGAAATGCGTGTAAGGTTGGTCGGGCGCTTCATCCCACAATACCGCGGAAGCAAGGGCGACTAGTAGCGGCAAGTAAGTTGACAAGATCACGCCCACAACAAAATTGTGTTCTACTCGTGCAAAGAGAACTACACATAGACCTAGCTCATGATGCCCTTTGTTGGGGAGCGTTGCAGAAAATTAAAATTTTCCTACGGTTTCACCAAGATCCATCTATGAGTTCTACTAAGCAACGAGTCAAGGAGAGAGTTTGCATCTACATACCACTTGTAGATCGATGCGGAGGCGTTCGAGGGAGTGGTGATGATGAAGGCGTTCCCAGCGTGATTCCGATCACCGATGACCAAAGTCTGAAAGGACAGCACCTCCGTGTTCAACACACGTGCGGGACGATGGCGTCTCCTCCGTCTTGATCCAGCAAGGATGAAGGAGAGGTTGAGGAAGACAACTCTAATGGCAGCACGACGGCGTGGTGCAGTTGGTCTGGCAGTTCTCGGCAGGCTTCGCCAAGCTCGCGTGGAGAAAGAGAGGTGTTGGGAGGGAGGGCTGCGCCTTCAATGGTGTTGGCAGCCTCCCCCACCC
Organism: Aegilops longissima; assembly: GCA_021605205.1. Lineage (NCBI taxonomy): Eukaryota > Viridiplantae > Streptophyta > Magnoliopsida > Poales > Poaceae > Aegilops > Aegilops longissima. Next base: position 141,247,508 of record CM038679.1, read on the forward strand.
CTCTATTTATAGGAGGAGAGGGCAAGGGGGCCGGCCATCTAGGGAAACCCTAGATGGGGCGGCGCCCAAGGGAGGAGGGAGGGTGGCTTGCCCCCAAGCTGAGGCGCCCCTTTAGGGTTTCCCTCCCCATGCCCTAGCCGCATGGGCCTAGGTGGGGAGGTGCGCCCAGCCACCGGGGCTGGCTCCTCTCCACCTAGCCCATGTGGCCCCCGGAGAGGTGGCCCTTCGGTGGACCTCGGAACCCTCCGGTGGCCCGGTACATTACAGTATACCCCGAAACTTTCCGAGTCCGTTTAACCACTTTCCATATATAAATCTTTACCTCCGGACCATTCGGAACTCCTCGTGACGTCAGGGATCTCATCAGGACTCGAACAACATTCGGTAATCACATACTTGTCTTCCTAATAACCCTAAGCGTCACCGAACCTTAAGTGTGTAGACCCTACGGGTTGGAGACATGAGACATGACCGAGACTACCTCAAGTCAATAACCAACAGCGGGATCTGGATACCCATGTTGGCTCCCACATGCTCCTCGATGTTGTCATCGGATGAACCACGATGTCAAGGGTTCAAGCAACCCGTATTCTATTCCCTTTGTCGACGGTATGTTACTTGCGAGACTCGATCGTCGGTATCCCAATACCTCGTTTAGTCTCGTTACCGGCAAGTCACTTTACTCGTACCGCAATGCATGATCCGTGACCGGACACTTGATCACTTTGAGCTCATTATGATGATGCATTACCGAGTGGGCCCGGTGATACCTCTCCGTAATCACGGAGTGACAAATCGATCTCGATCCGTGTCAACCCAATGGTCACTTTCGGAGATACCGTAGTGCACCTTTATAGTCACCCGATTCGTTGTGACGTTTGATACACCCAAAGCACTCCTACGGCATCCGGAATTGCACGATCTCATGGTCTAAGGAAGAGATACTTGACATTGGAAAAGCTCTAGCAAAGCGAACGCACGATCTTTGTGCTATGCTTAGGATTGGGTCTTGTCCATCCGTCATTCTCCTAATGGCGTGATCCCGCTATCAATGACATCCGATGTCCATAGTCGAAACCATGACTATCTGTTGACCAACGAGCTAGTCAACTAGAGGCTTACTAGGGCGTATTGTAGTCTATGTATTCACGTGTATTACGATTTCCGGACAATACAGTTATAGCATGAATAAAAGACAATTATCATGAACAAGGAAATATAATAATAATGCTTTTATTATTGCCTCTAGGGCATATTTCCAACAAAAAAATCATCCAGTTTGAGACAAGGCGCACACATTAATAGCCAACAAAGTCCTTTTGGAACAAATAGCTGACACGTTAATATCGTAAACGGTTGTATGATTAGAACTGTGTGTGTTCTTGTAAGCATTTATGTATGGCCACACGCCCCTCTTTTATGGGAGAGTACTACCTCAGTCCTGGTTCATTGGTCCCCTTTGTATTTTGGGCCAAAATTTAACCATAGTCGATGGCGTGCGTACAGCTGTTTGATTAGACGGGACGAGCACGAGAAGTCCATCGTGCAGGGTCAACGGGACACGTGCGAGCAGTCCGCCGTGCAGGCTCAATGGGACACGTGTGACCTGTCCACCACGCAGGCTCGACGGTACGCGTGCGACCTGTCCGCCGTGTAGGCTAGATGGGACACATGCGAGCAGTCCACCGCGCAAGCTCACCGGGAAGCGAGCTCTTTAACCTCCATCCACCAGCCGCCCGCCTCGCTCACAACTTCTCCATTAATGGCGGCCAAGATGCTGTTTAACATGCGGTTAATTAAAGCACCTAGATGGAGGGTGTTTCCTTCTGATCCTATGGCCCCGCTCAACGTTAGCATTTTCTTTGTTCGTGTTTTCAACTCGTATTCCGGATAATTTAAAATGCCACATGCGGCAATGAATAATACGATGACAAAATAAAATGGCAACGGATAATACGACGACAAATTTACAATGGCGCGGATAATAATTGTCTTACATATTCTAGATAATTTAAAATGCCACATGCGGCAACACCCAGAAGACACGGGGGCAAGAGAATATGAAAATCGCAGACAACGATCTGGGTCGCTACTATCTCTACTCCTCGATGGATCACCGGGAGACGAGATCCGCCATCTCCTTCTTCAATTCCCCACGACTTTGCTTGACAGCAGCCACGGATTCCTACACCTCCAGAGCATCCGAGGCAGAGCTTCCTCAATTCACCCATAAGTTCCCCGACGACTGCTTTCAGCGTCATCCCTGAGGCACTGCTCTGCTCATGCAGCTTCTTCCAGCCGGCGGCTTCCTCCTCCTTCTCGGCGAGCACCTCGAGGAGCTTTCCATTGTCACTCATGAGTTGCTTGACGAGGCCGGTCGCCTTCTCAACCAAGGCATCGCTAATCTCGACCAACTTCACCAAGCTGTTGACCAGCTCCTGCTGCTTAATTAGGCTAGGGAGATTGTCATCATCGCTGGCTAAGGACTTCAGCACTACCAGCTAGTCGCGGTGGCCGACGCGGCGAGTGCGCTTGTGAGAGCCCTCGCATGCCGGTGAGAGCTCGTTCGAGGGCTCCGCGAGACTCTAGGACATCACTGTTGTGGCTGCCACGTAGCGGTGGTACCTCTCTATAGCTTCTGTGGCCTTGGTCTTTGCTCCCTAGTTATATGTCGACCCGATACTCCTCCCATCGGTCATAGTGGAATGACTTGACAGGAAAGACCTGTTTTATGGGGGATGAGGAGAGGAATTGTGAAGTAATTTTCGAGTGGGTAGTTTTTATAGCCCAGTGCTAAGTGGGAACACATTTAGGTTTGATGGGTGTGAACAGATTTTCAATTACTTATTGCATGGTAATCTGAAATGTAACAAGAAACAAGCTCAAAATTTATTGATTGTTCTGGGCTCGAAGCCCGAAACAGTTCCCGGATGGCGAACGTCGGCCCGCATTCTTAGATGTGTATGTCTCTGCCCACTATCACACACGGTCCAGATATACCATCGTGTCCGATGGATGGGCCGTCGCGCCTCCCATGCGATGACAGAAGGTTGACCAGAACTGCAATATGCAAGTGTGGTTGCTCGCCGTTTAGGCGGCGACGACGCGCTCTGCTCGCGTCTGATAACCCACAAGTATAGGGGATCGCAACAGTTTTCGAGGATAGAGTATTCAACCCAAATTTATTGACTCGACGCAAGGGGAGCCAAAGAATATTCTCAAGTAGTAGCGACCATACCTCAAACAGTCTGATCTCTGTGCATCAGTGTCATCCCTGGATCAATAATGCTGACACGCACAGTACTCGAAGGATTTATAACAGAGTAGCAATCACACACTTATTACATCGAATGTCTCAAAAGAGAACTTATTACAATAAAAATGGCTTAAGGCCATCTAATAACGATAACAGCGGAAGGCTTGGAAGATAAGCGAGTCCATCAACTCCAACGGCATCACCGAGTATAGAACCATGACCTAAGGCACCTTACTGTAAATGCGAAAAGTCGCAACATGATTGTTGCAGCCCGAAAACGGGTCAGCACATGGAATATGCTGGCAAGGTAACACATAGAGAGTAATATGAAAGAGTAATGCTATACTACATGAATATATGGCTGGTGGAAAGCTCTATGGTTTAAAGCCAATTTTTCCCTACTGCAAAGGAGTAAATTTTATTTAACTATCATGGTGGTTGTTAAACATTGAGAATGGTTGACAGCATTCTCAATCCCAATTAAGCATCATTAATTAAAACCCAACAATATTAATTAAAGTAACATGATGAGATTCACATGATAATCCAAGTACTAGATACTCAAGATGTCCATAACCGGGGACACGGCTAACCATGATTAGTTTGTTACACTCTGCAAAGGTTTGTGCACTGTTCCCCACAAGACTCGATCTCCTCTGTTTGATTTCTCGCACTACATGATGTTTGAGAAACGGATGACCGAGACATAGTCTTTCGAAGCGCTAGCACCTTACAAGCAGGTGACTGTACCAACCTACATCCCCTACATCGCTAGTCTACCCTTTGTAAGATTTTCATACGACTTAATCAACTATGCTAGAGCCCATAGTAGCTTGTGGCTGCACGAAGTTTCTAGCATGAATAATCTCATGATCCCTTTGAGCACAGGTGGCGGTCCAAAAAAGCAGGCAATCTGGAATACCCAGTTACCTCAATCCACCCAGATGTGTGTTTAAGTTGCCACCTTAAATAAACCATTAATTAACAATATCACATCTGTCATGGATACACTCGCCCAATCCACGTCTACTAGCATAGCATGGCATAATAAGCAAACGTAGAAGTAACTCCCAAGGGTTTGATAATAAAATAGGTAATAGGTACTACCTCAACTACTTTCCCAAAACCCACAGCTTAATTAGATCCGAATCATGCAATGTTTGAGGATTGATCTAATGCATAAAAACTGGGTATGAAAAGGGGTATGATCAAAGTGTTACTTGCCTTACTGATGATCCGCGAAACCTAGAGATTCAAAGTAGCAAGCGGCGCACTCCGGGTACTCTATCGCAAACAAACAAACACACAATAAGTACTCATCTAATGCACAGTAAAACTCAAATAAAAGATCTAACCAGAAAGTTCAACTTAAGAACTCCGGTTTGCAAAAATAATCAAATCGAACGAAGCAACGAAAGTCGAACGGCGAAAGAAACAAGCTCTGCTTTACTAATCTGATCCTATGTCAAATTTTACAGTAGCAAAAACTTTCTTGAGTTGATTATTCGAAAAAAGGGTTTTGAGACGAAACTCTAGGCGCTTGGATCGCGTGATTCCGATAAACGAGCGAAAAGTTATACTAGATCGAAAATCGGATCAGAAATCGCGATCAGAAAAATCGCGGAATAAATCCGAGAAAAAGAAAAACGACGAACAGATTAACGAACGAACGTTCGTTATCTGGATCTAAACGATGAACGCGTTCGTTAAAACGAGCAAGCAATGACGCCATAAATTAACCTCAAGCGAAAAACCGATCTAATAAAAAGCGGATCTAAAAACCGGTGAAAACCGACGGAAAACCGAACGGTTTTCTAAAAAACCGCGGCGGGTCAACCTCGGCGGGCGTGAATGGTCGGCGGCGGCGGCTCGCGGCGGCGGGCGGCTCCGTGACGGCGGGCGGTGACTGGCGTGACAAGCGGGCGGCGGCAATGACTAAGGGATTAGGCGGCGGGTGGGGCTGGGGCGGCGGGGCGGCTGGGCTGGGCGGGGTCGGCCGGGCGGCGCTTTATAAAGCCCCGACCAGCGGAGTCTGGCGATTCTGACCAAAGGTGGTTCGAATTTTTTAAATAGTTCTGTGAAAAACTAACGAAAGAAATACTAAGCGGACTCAAAATCCGAAATAAATTTTCCCGGCTTCTAAAATCAAGCGGACAAGATGAACATTTATTTGGGGCCTAAATGCAATTTTGAAAAACACGCATTTTCCTAAATTCAAATAAAATAGCGAAAAACTCCAATAAAAACTTATTTGATTTTTTTATTAAATCTTCAATATTTCTTTATTTTGGGAAAGTCATTTTATTCCCTCTCTCATATTTTGATAATAGAAATAATTGAAGATAAAATAAATAAAATCAAATGTTCCTATTTTCAGAATTTGAGAAAACTCAAATATGAAAATAACGAAATCTTCAACTCTCTCGGTGGGTCCTTGAGTTGCGTGAAATTTATAGAATCGAGCCAAAATGCAACAAAATATGATATGCAATTGATGATCTATGTATAACATTCCAAATTGAAAATTTGGGATGTTACACAAGTATTAGCAGTTGAGTTGTCAATTCAACCACACCTGGATAACTTAGTATCTGCAGCAAAGTATTTAGTAGCAAAGTAGTATGGAAGTAACGGTAACGGTAGCAAAAGTAAAAAAAATTGGGTTTTGTAGTGATTGTAACAGTAGCAACGGAAAAGTAAACAAGCGAAGAACAATATGTGAAAAGCTCGTAGACATTGGATCGGTGATGGAGAATTATGCCGGATGCGGTTCATCATGTAACAGCCATAAGATAGGGTGACACAGAACTAGCTCCAATTCATCAATGTAATGTAGGCATGTATTCCAAATATAGTCATACGTGCTTATGGAAAAGAACTTGCATGACATCTTTTGTCCTACCCTCCCGTGGCAGCGGGGTCCTAGCGGAAACTAAGGGATATTAAGGCCTCCTTTTAATAGAGTACCGGACCAAAGCATTAACACATAGTGAATACATGAACTCCTCAAACTACGGTCATCACCGGGAGTGGTCCTGATTATTGTCACTTCGGGGTTGCCGCATCATAACACGTAGTAGGTGACTATAGACTTGCAGGATAGGATCAAGAACTCACATATATTCATGAAAACATAATAGGTTCAGATCTGAAATCATGGCACTCGGGCCCTAGTGACAAGCATTAAGCATAGCAAAGTCATAGCAACATCAATCTCAGAACATAGTGGATACTTGGGATCAAACTCTAACAAAACTAACTCGATTACATGATAGATCTCATCCAACCCATAACCGTCCAGCAAGCCTACGATGGAATTACTCACGCACGGCGGTCAGCATCGTGAAATTGGTGATGGGGTTTAAGGGATTGGATGCACAAGCAGTATTCCCGCTTAGTACAAGTGAAGGCTAGCAAAAGACTGGGAAGCGACCAACTAGAGAGCGACAACAGTCATGAACATGCATTAAAATTAATAAACATTGAGTGCAAGCATGAGTAGGATATAATCCTCCATGAACATAAATATCGTGAAGGCTATGTTGATTTGTTTCAACTACATGCATGAACATGTGCCAAGTCAAGTCACTTGAATCTTTCAAAGGAGGATACCACCCCATCATACCACATCACAACCATTTTAATAGCATGTTGGCACGCAAGGTAAACCATTATAAACTCCTAGGTAATTAAGCATGGCATAAGTAACTATAATCTCTAATTGTCATTGCAAACATGTTTATTCATAATAAGCTGAACCAGGAATGGTGAACTAATCGTATTTTCAAAAACAAGAGAGGTCGAGTTCATACCAGCTTCTCCCATCTCAATCAGTCCATCATATATCGTCATAATTGCCTTTCACTTGCACGACCGAATGATGTGAGTAATAATAATAGCGCATGTGCATTGGACTAAGCTGGAATCTGCAAGCATTCAATAAACAGGAGAAGACAAGACAATATGGGCTCTTGGTTAAATCAACAATAAAGCATATAAGAGCCACTTCAATAATTTCATTATGGTCTTCTCCTATCGACCCCCAAAGAAAAGAAAATAAATAAAACTATTTACACGGGAAAGCTGCCAACAAGCAAAAGAAGAACATGAAATATTTTTGGGTTTTCTTTTAATTACTACTACTACAGCAAGAAAGGTAAACTAGCTAAAAGCTGCAACTAATTTTTTGGTTTTCTTAAGGTTTTTCAAACACACAAGAAGAAAGCAAGAAAAAGAAAATAAACTAGCATGGATATTACAGTGAAAAAGTATGAGCACCGACAACTAGCAATGAGTGTGTGAACATGACTGTAATGTCGGTGAGAGATACGTACTCCCCCAAGCTTAGGCTTTTGGCCTAAGTTGGTCTATGCCCATGGATCAAAGTTGTAGTTGGGGTCGTATTGAGAAGGAGCGGCTATTGCATCGTGGGATGCAGCTTGGAGGCGAGCTATCTCGGTCCTCCTCTTGTACTCGTTCGCCTCCTCCCTGGTTATAAATGTCTTCTTTTTGCCTGAAAGTCAAAGAAAGTAGGAGCAGGGAGAGCGACGTGATAGGTGCGTCGTCTGTCAAAGATTAGTCGGTACTGGAGGAACTGATCATTCCTCTCAACAAAACAATGACGAACCACAGCCTCATAATCTAAATAAGTAGGAGGCAACTCAATATCATCCTCACGTATGGGTATATTAAGAAAATTAGCTAAACGGGTTGCATGAATTCCACCAAAGAAATCTCCATTAAATCTATTATTATGCAACCTACATGCAACAATGGCTCCCAAATTATAATGTTTATCTCCCAATACGGCCTCCACGAGAACAACGAGGTGGGGACACACATGTGACATGCTTCATCCTTACATTTATGCATCTACCTATGAAGAGAGCAAAATAATGTATAGCAGGAAAATGAATGCTCCCTATGGTAGCTTGTGCTATGTCTCTAGATTCCCCCACAGTTATACTAGCAAGAAAATCTCTAAATTCAGATTTGCGAGGTTCACTAGGACTACCCCATTGTGGAAGTTTGCAAGCAGTATTAAAATCCTCTAAGTCCATAGTATAAGAATTTTCATAAAGATCAAACAGGAAAGTTTTAGAATTGCGTGATGATGAAAATTCAAACCTCCTCACAAAGGAATCAGTGAGATACTGGTACTGGCGGCACTTATCTGCCTCGAAGCTCACAAGATCAGAGTTACGCACATATGCGTTAAATTCTTCCTTGATTCCTGCTCGATCCATGAAGTCCTATGAAGGCCATTCACAAGCTCGCACTTGAGCGTCCCTTGGTGGTTCATCGTCGGCATCGCGCATTGCGAGCCTATGTCCTTGCTTCCTTGAAGGGCCACCTTGGTACATTTTCCTAAACATATTTCTTCCTAAAAATTTCTTAGAATTTTAGTAACTTCAAATAAAAGTGAACCAAGCTCAAAAAAATTGATAGCAACTACTCCCACAAGTGCTTAGAGACTATATCATGCATTAGAACTACTTGGAACCATATAAATTTGACATGTAAGCTCAAGAACATGGTCACCTAGGCAGCACAAATTTGCAACAAATAAAGCACTAGAACAAAAACTAATTGGACCATTGGAGGAGTCACATACCAAGGAACAATCCCCCAAAGCAGTTTTGTGAGAGGTGCTTTGAGCAAGGAGATCGAAAATCGCAGCAAAATGAGCTAGAACTCGTGCTTGAGCTGGTTGGTGATTTTTTGTGGAGGAAGAAGGAGTGTGTGTCGGGGTCAAAACCGGCGGATCTCGGGTAGGGGGTCCCGAACTGTGCGTCTAAGGCGGATGGTAACAGGAGGCGGGGGACACGATGTTTACCCAGGTTCGGGCCCTCTCGATGGTGGTAATACCCTACTTCACCTTGATTGATCTTGATGATATGAGTATTACAAGAGTTGATCTACCACGAGATCGTAGAGGCTAAAACCTAGAAGCTAGCCTATGGTATGATTGTTGTTGTCCTACGGACTAAACCCTCCGGTTTATATAGACACGGAGGGGCTAGGTTATTACAGTCGGTTACAAGGAGGAGATCTACATATCCGTATTGCCTAGCTTGCCTTCCACGCCAAGGAGAGTCCCATCCGGACACGGGTCTAAGTCTTCAATCTTGTATCTTCACAGTCCAACAGTCCGGCCAAAGGATATAGTCCGACTGTCCGAGCACCCCCTAATCCAGGACTCCCTCAGTAGCCCCCGACCGAGGCTTCAATGGCGATGAGTCCGGCGTGCAGATTGTCTTCGACATTGCAAGGCGGGTTCTTATCCAAATTCTGAATACTTGTTTGAGTAGTGTCTCACTTCCCATAAATGTTGCACTCCTTGGCTTCCGCGCCTAATAATGGATATCCTCCGCGTCGGCGAATGCGAGAAGTCGAACATTTTACAATTGCCACCCTAGCCATGTGGGTAAATCGTCTATTAAAGAGGCGGGATTCTCAGATCCAGATCACACCATCCTCCCACAGCGAGTATCCATCGGAGCGCGCCCGGAAAAAATCCATTCCAACATGGCCGGTCGTCGCAGCTCCTCCTCTCGCTCTCGTAGCCCTAAGCCCGGAAATTGGAAGAAGTGTTCCGTCCCCCACAACCAATTAGTAGAGTTACAGACCCAGGGGTTTCTCCCTCCAGCGTATATGGTCCCCGTTCAAGCCGGGCTCGCCACCTATAACGGCGGGGAGCAAGCGGAGATCTTTCTCAGCCCATCCATGGGGGAGCGGGTATGCCTTGTCCCTTACTTAATAAGAGGGCTTGGATTTCCAATTCATTCGTTCCTCCGCGGGCTCCTGGAGTTCTATGGCCTCCAGCTGCATAATTTCACTCCCGCCTCCATATTACACATTGCTGGCTATGGCGCCCTTTGCGAGCTGTTTCTGGGCTGCGAAGCTCATTTCGAGCTATGGAAGAGGCTATTCTGCCTCGTACCCCGTACACAAGAGGGGTCACTGTACCAAGCAGGTGGAGCCGAAATATGGCGCATCGCCGGGACCGGATACCTGTCCGGTACTCCGAAGAAGACATCCGAGGACTGGCTTTCGGAGTGGTTTTATATGGAGGACGTCCCCCTTCCGGACCCTATTCGGATGGTCCTCCCTTAGTTCGACAATGCTCCCCTGAAGAAACGCCGCAGCTGGCACCCTCGGAGCCCTCAGGAGGAAGATAACGGATAAGTCCTTTACCTGATAGGCCGGATAAAAATGATGGCTCAATCAGGACTGACAATAATCGAGGTTATGTCAATATGTATAATGCGGGGGGTACAACCACTTCAATATCGAGGGCACCCCATGTGGCACTTTAACGGGGAAGATGATGCCACCCGCTGCGGGCGTAAGGGACCGGACTCAGTTGCTGCTCTAACAAAAATCTTGTCCGATTTGTACAAGGGAGAGGAAGAGGAGTTCATCCGCATTAAGCCACGGGATGGATTCTCCATGTACAACCCTCCAAGCTGGGTGAGCTGTCACTTTTTACTCCCAACCTTCCCGCATTCTTCGTCATAATACTTACCTTGCCGTTTCATGGCAGGAACTGCGAAAAGCTGTAAGGGAGGTCCATAGCCCACCTCCACATCCGAAGGACCCTGAACGGGCCCTCGATCCCGGACTCGAAGAGGATCCGGACATATTTGTGGAGCTGATCGACATGACATTCTATCAATTGAGCTGCGATGATGCCATGGTGGCCATCATAGCCGACTATCCCGGGCTACTCCCTGCATCGCATGTAAGTAAAATCGGAGTCCCAACTTCCAAGAAGGATCCCCTTTTCTGCACTTCACCTACCGTACACATATGGTGTCTTACAGGGAAGGCCCTCGGGACGCCATGCCGAACCCGATGACTTCGCCAACAAGGGCACGAAGCGGGTAGGCTAAAAAGGAAGGCGGTCGGGGCCGAGGCGCCGTCGCATAGGTGTGATACAGAACCTCACTCCGTGGTTGTCGTCTTTTAAAATATAATAACGTCCTCGTTTCCTAGTAGGAAAAACGCTCGCCGGACTATATCCGGAGAGGTTGCCGATCATGCCTCCACCAGTCGGGCTCCAGGGCCGGACATAGAGGCGGAAGCTAACACGGGGCGAACACCGGATGCTCCTCCTACAGAGGATGCGGATAGAATATCCGCTACAAATTCCAAAGTGGAGAGCGCCATGAATCACAGGCGTCGCCGGGCCATACTCCGTGACGCTTGTTTCTCCCAAGAGGTGTTTGATGCCTTTAACTCAGGAGACGCATACATCCGTGCTGCTCAAAATGGTCCTGCCAGAGCCACGGACCAGTATGTAAAGGATATACGGGTAAGAAAATCTGATGATTATATATATCAGTAGCCCCTGAGGCTTGAAACAGTTGACACAATTGATTTAAGGATCATTATTTGTGCAGGTTCTTACAGAGAAGAATATCCAATTGTCTCAAGAGCTAGAAGAGTGCAAAGCCCAGCTACGGGCCACAGTTGCCGCTCTGAAGGAGTCCGAGAAGGCCCCCTCTGGTAACACTTGTCTCTATTGCAAAGAATGACAGGTACCAGATAGTATGCAGCATGCATGCAAATCTAACAATAGATTCTGCAGATGACTCCGGAGTGAATTCAGAGGTCGTGATAGGGAACGAGCCGCATGCCCAACGACAGCTAAAGGCTGGTGGCGCGTGCTTAAAAAGGTTAAGCGGGGAAAAACAATCTCCAAGATGCCAATATCCAGGTGGCGTGGGCGAAGGATGTTTGGGCCCAGCTTGCTGACTCCGTAAAGGAGAATAAGAGGCTTCGACGTGGCATTTTCAGTAAGTGCTTGAACGAACTTTTAAAGAGTTCGGCGAAGAAACCGGCTAACAGACTTGTATCTGCAGGTATCTTGATGGGTCTTCTGAGGAGGAGATGCGGGTCATGGGTGATCTTACGCCGAGCTCTCTGGCTGCGAACAAGTTCGGCGGGTGATCGAGCATTGCCCAAGCCTTGTGGCCATCCATCTCTCTGCCGGGAGGCATGGGGAGCTTGTAGAGAAGCTCAAGGGAGGCGAGGCGCTTCCGATATATCGACCTGCCGACAAGGTGCGAGGAAGCACAGGCCATGGTGAAGACGCGGTATACCAAGGCTGACCCTAACCACATGGCGAGGTCGGACTGTGGGGCTGACAGGAAGGAGATCCCGTCGGTTTGGTGTATGACCAAGTAGAATTAGCATAAAGTATTCCCAACAGGATTGTAGGCTAGACAACTGTTGGATGGTATAGAAGAAGAATTTAGTCAGTCTAAGTATTTGTGTACTTCAAGTGACATATATTGTCCCTAGGCGGATTGTAAATCATTTGTCATGGCGGACCTTTTAACCCGACCTCTGGACCCGATAGTCGAGTGTATCCGAATACCCGCTTCGATTATGTAAAAACGGGTATGCGTGGAAACCAGGCGTAGGGGTCATAAGTGCTTGAGCAGACAAGTACCCAACTAGCTATGTTATATTACATGGATAGTAAGAAACATCTTCCAGGGACAATAGTTCCGTTAAGGGTTCCTTTCCCTGGGTACACATGCCCTAATGTGCATGTCCGAACTGCGAAAAGAGACCCAGGCTATAAACATCTGGGGGCATGTATTAAAATAAATAAAAGTCATCTTTTGTTCACCGACCGAGTATTCCCTTAAGAACGCTAGCTTTCGGCTTCACCCAGTCTGAGGTACACATCCGGCTTACCCCACAGTAACAATCGCAGAGGTGCTCCCCTTATGCCCTAGCTGAATTAATGGGAACGTAGGGCATAAACACAAGAGCCAGGCAACCCAGGTTGGCCAAAACTTAAGTCATATCGATGCATATAATGGCGAAAAAAGGTACATATTGAAGAATAACACATGTGTGGGGCATAGAGCCCGGAAAATAGTTATATTAAGCTTCTGTATAAGAAGCCCCCAGGTATAATGAGCGTGGTTAGTGCGTCAAGATTGTGTAGTCAAGACACAATTTAGCCTTTTAAGGCCTTGAAGAAAAGGAAAAAAAGAAAGAGATAAAAGACAGATAACGGATATTTAAAAAGTTGACGGAGGTAAGGAGACGAACATAGAGTCTGGCACTAGGCGTAGAACCTTCGGAGTCTGGCTGCGTTCCATGGGTTTGGCTCGAGTCGATTGTCCGATGCATCCCACAGACGGTACGCTCCACCGGTCAGAACTTGGTCAATAATGAAGGTGCCTCCCATTTGGGCTTGAGCTTGTTCTTTTTCTTCTCCGGTAGGCGTAGACCGAGTTTGCCAACGTTATAGGTTTTGGCCCGTACTTCTCTGCTTTGATACCTTCGAGCCTGTTGCTGATAGAATGCGGAACGAGCTTTTGCACGTCACGCTCCTCCTCCAGGGCGTCCAAACTGTCCTGCCGATCAAGCTCGGCTTCTTTCTCTTATACATGCGCACTCGAGGTGAGTCATGGATTATGTCGCAGGGCAGTACCGCCTCTGCGCCGTACACCATAAAAACGGTGTGTATCAGGTAGTGCGATTCGGCATGGTCCGCAGCCCCCATAGTACAGAGTCGAGCTCCTCTACCCAGTGCGTGTTTGATTACTTTAAGGACCACACTAATCTGGGTTTAATGCTGCTCATGATAAGACCATTTGCTCGCTCGTCTTGACTGTTAGTTTGCGGGTGATAGACAGAAGCATAATCGAGCTTGATGCCCATGTTCCTGCACCAAAGTTTTACCTCATCGGCTGTAAAGTTCGAGCCGTTATCGGTGATGATGCTGTGGGGGACGCCATAATGGTGTACAACCCCAGATATGAAGTCTATCACAGGTCCGGATTCAGCTGTTTTAACTGGTTTGGCTTCTATCCATTTGGTGAATTTATCCACCATGACCGATAAGTATTTTTTCTTATGGCTTCCCCCTTTGAGGGGTCCGACCATATCAAGCCCCCAGACCGCAAAGGGCAAAGTAATGGGGATTGTTTGGAGGGTGGTAGGCGGCATATGGCTTTGGTTTGCAAAAAGCTGGCAACCGACGCATAGCGTTGGACAAGGTCTGTGCATCTGCCTTTCGGGTAAATCGGCCGGTAGAAACCTGTACGGAAGGCCTTGCTTACAGGGGCCCGAGCTGCGGCGTGGTGGCCGCCAAGTCCAGCATGAATTTCTGCCAAAAGTTTCCGCCCTTCCTCTTCGGAGATGCACCTTTGAAGGACTCCGGTGGCGCTTTTCTTATAAAGCTCCCCCTCATGGACCTTGTAGGCTTTAGACCGCCGCACAATGCAACGTGCCTCGTTTGGGTCCTCCGGTAGTTCCTGCCTAGTTAGGTAGGCCAGGAAGGGTTCTGTCCACGGGGCGATGACAGCCATAATCACGTGGGCGGAAGGTGTTATTTCGGTGGCAGAGCCTCCGATTACGTCAGAGTGTTCGATATCTGGTGTTGTGGCCAAATCCGGACTTTTGTTGCCGGTCTCTCCTTCCCATACCACAGATGGCTTAAACAGCCTTTCCAAGAAGATATTGGGTGGGATAGGGTCGCGCTTAGCACCGATGCGGGCGAGGATGTCCGCCGCTTGATTGTTTTCTCGGACCACATGGTGGAATTCGAGCCCCTCAAACCGAGCTGACATCTTGAGGACAGCGTTGCGATAAGCCGCCATTTTTGGATCCTTGGCGTCAAAGTCTCCATTTATCTGAGATATTGCGAGGTTCGAGTCCCCCCGCACCTCCAGGCGTTGAATGCCCATGGGCGCCATCAGGAGACCGTGTAACGAGGCCTCATATTACGCCGCATTGTTGGAGTCTGTGTATAGTATTTGGAGTACGTCTTGATCTGTATCTCCGGTGGGGATGTCGGGGCGACACCAACCCCAGATCCGCTTGACGTTTTGGTGGCTGGAATAAGTGGAGGAGCCACCATGGGCCCTGACGAGGGGGCGCGCCGGGACCCTCGTGGCGGTGCTTGCTCCCCTGCTGTGTTCTCGATGCGGATATTCTCAAATATTTCAGAAAAACATATTTCAATTTGGGGCATTTGGAGAACTTTTATTTTCGGGTATTTTTATTACATGGATAATTCAGAAAACAGGCAGAAAATACTATTTTACTTTTGTTGGGGATATTACTACTGGGCGTAAACCGGCCAGGAGAGGCCGGGTTAACCCCATAATGGTTCACTGTATCTGAAGCCCATGAAGAAAAAGACGGTGACGCTTTATGAAGGCCTAGGGCCCAAAAGCCGGTTTAAGGCCTGTATACATAAACCGGCGTTGATATGTAAACTTGTGTTGTAAGATAGAAAGAGTAGAGAGACGGGCGGACACATTTATGAGCGGCCTCGGGATCTAATAAACCGACAGGCGTCAACCCATGTATATAAGGGGACGACCCGGCGGCGGTTTGAGGACAACAAACAACAACTCGAGACTCAGGCAAAGCGTATTCGCTCCCTGGTCATCGAAACCCTAGCACTTCCACAACAACTGGATTAGGCTTTTACCTTCACCGCAAGGGGCCGAACCAGTATAAACTCTCTGCGTCCCTTGTCCACTTTAACCCCTTTAAGCTAACCCGTAGAGATGGCTCCACGACAAAGTCCTATCCTTAGGACATCTGCCATGACAAAACCACGACAGTTGGCGCCCACCGTGGGGCTATCGCATGACGGTTTCGAGTTCTTAGAGGGCAACTTTGAAGGACTCAAGGGATACACCATGGGCCGGATGACCAAGGGTCGTCGCGGCAAGATCTACATAGACGATGCAGGCTGGGCCCCGAGGCGGCTCAATCAATCTGGTGCGGGTCCCCTTGGCGACATACACGTCTTCATTGGCAAGATCGGCGAACCGAGCCCTGAGCCAGACATCTGCACCGACATCGTCGAGACGGCTCAGCGTGCGAGATCTGCCCGGGTTAAGCCTGCCATGAAGCGTGCCTTCGTGGGAGTCATCCACAGAGTGGAATCTGAGGATAGATTGGAATCTGGTGGTGAGACCGTCGTTTATTCCGGTGACGAGTCATCGACCGGAGAGACCGAGTCATTATACCAGTTGCAAGATGGCCGGATTGGGGGCTGCTCCGATGGCGACAGTATTCCGGACCCCTTTGATCCGCCAAACCGGGTCGCGATCTTCATGGCCGGTACACAGCTAGCACTCCACTCTTCGACCACGGTGGCGGTGATTTCCGGGTCAGCAGCAGCGACAGCGGCCGGGGCAGGAGGCCCTGTGCGACCGTCGGCTCATGTTTTATCTGATTTGTTTGACGCTTTGGCGACACTAATGGAGGAGGTTAACCCGGGGGATCAAGATGCGCATAATGCGGAAATCGCAAAGGTGAAAGATCAGATCACCCAGGCCAAGGCCGACTTGGCAGCTGAGGATACCAGGATGGCTGCGGAATGGGCCGCATTGGATGCACAGGCTTACCGGCTTATCTGGATCGAGTCGTCAAGCGATGTCTGAAGAGGAGGTACCGATCTCACCGCCGCGGTTTATGAAGCCGGGAACCTCTTTAATACCCGAGGCGAGGACGATAATCCGCGGTGGTAAAGCTGCGGAGGCACCTGGAGCGGGGATGCCGGTTCAACCGCGTTTGGTGGATCCGCCTCACCGGAACAATGTTTCGACATAGCATGTCCCAACACCACCGGGTCCTTACTCTAACCCGATGGACAACATTGTCGCTGCCGCTTCACGGCTGGCGGCCCTCCCGATCGAAGGCGAGTCTCCGGTGGCAGTCGAGACGTGACGGGCTAGGGAGCTTCTTCAGACAGCTTTGGTTCAGCAGCAGGCTTATTCATATAGTCGCGAGAGGATCCATTCTACTCTCCGCCCAAGCCGGAGCTATAGCAGGCGTATTGATGAACCGGCCGTGTCCAGCAACGCGTGAAACCATGATCCGCCCCGTGGCCATAACCCGGCGGGTGGTGGCGGTGATGCTCAGGATGTGGTGGATCGCGCTAGAGCTCGTCGAGAGGCCGAGTTAGCAGCACAGCATGAGGCCTCCCAACTTACTCCGGTTCATCCAACCACGTTGGTGGAACCAGGAGTTACCTCTAGCTCTTTGGGAGTACCGTGTCTCGTCCCAGTGCTGCGCAACGTGCGCCTGCCCAAGGATTTCAAAGGCCCATGAAAAGTGCCGAATTACACCGTCGATTTATCCCCCAAGTCATGGGTGGAAAGCTATGAGATGGCAATGGAGATGCTGGATGTGGACGATGTGGCGTGCGCTAAATACTTTACCATGATGTTGAAAGGAATGGCTCGTACTTGGTTGAAAAAATTGCCGGCTAACTCCATTGCGTCATGGGCCGAGCTGAGGGCCCGGTTTATCCAGAATTTCAAGGATATCTGCAAGCAGCCCATGTCAATTGTGGACCTAGCTGCCTGTGTCCAGGAGGAAGGAGAATCAACAACCCATTGGGTGAGCCGAGTTTCGGAGATTTTGCATTCATCGGACCGCATTAACGCTGATACAGCAGTATTAACATTGGAAGGCAATTGCCGGTTTGCACCTATGAAACTGAAGTTGGGACGGCTCAAACGTCACTGCAATGACATGGGGACTCTTATGGCTGCTTTGGTGAAATATGCTGACTCTGATGGTACCAAGGACCCCGAGTCTGATGATGACAAGACAGGGAAGGGAAAGAAGAGCGGCCATGCCAAGGGGCAGCAACACAACCCGGTGAGCCATGGAAACAACGGTAAGCGTAAAGCGGATAATAGATTGGATTTTGTGGCTAATACCAACGCGCAGGACAAAGGCCAACGGCGTAAAGGTAAACCGCCCCAGCGTGGTGGAGGACCAAATCCTAACCCGGACCGCATGTCTTATCTTTTGAACCAGCCTTGCCCAAAGCACGGAACGAAGGAGAACCCGTCCACGCACCTCTGGAAAGATTGTTATATCATGCAGGAGTTCAAAAATTCTGATTCTTTTCGGTATGATCATGGACCGGGAGGCGGTTCAGGCCCCGGATCTCATGGGCCGGGTTACGGTGGAGGTAGTTCCAGTTCAGGCTTTCACGGTAACCAAAGTGGACATGGCAATCAAGGCAATCAGGGCAACCAAGGTGGTTATAATAATCAGGGGAATCAGCAACAGCAGCAGCAACAGTCGGGTTACCAGAGCAACCCGAAGCAGTTGAATAGCGAGCAGTATCATGTCTTCACCACTAGCCTGGACAAGCGCGATCAGAAGCTTCATAAAAGGGCAGTGAATTCTATTGAACGGCGGTTCCCGATATTCGCTGATGCGAACAGCCTATTGTGTGGAGTCGAGAGGATCATCCGCCCGGGTTGATAATCCGGGTCATCTGGCATTGGTGGTGGCACCTCAGGTGGGAGGTTATAAGTTCACCAAAGTACTCATGGATGGGGGAGTAGTATCAATATCCTTTA
Organism: Aegilops longissima; assembly: GCA_021605205.1. Classification (NCBI taxonomy): domain Eukaryota; kingdom Viridiplantae; phylum Streptophyta; class Magnoliopsida; order Poales; family Poaceae; genus Aegilops; species Aegilops longissima. The sequence continues at coordinate 141,266,138 of CM038679.1, forward strand.
TTATGAAACCTTCCGTCGCATGGGGTTAACAGATAAAAATCTTACACCATCCAACACAGTCTTCCATGGTGTGGTACCTAGTAAATCGGCATATCTCGTTGGTAATATAGCCCTGGAGGTTGCTTTTGGCGATGAGCATGATTCAAGATCAGAGAAGTTGACCTTTGAGGTGGTGAAAATCAAGAGCCCATATCATGCCTTGTTTGGACGGCCGGCTTATGCTAAGTTTATGGCAAGGCCCTGTTATGTCTATCTGCAACTCAACATGTCGGGTCATAAGGGGACTATCACAATGCACAGGAGCCGCAAGATTTCTTTGGAATGGGAAGAAGGTGACGCAGCATACGCTGAGTTGGTTTGTGCAACCGAGGAATTGAAGTTCTACAAGGACAATGTTAATCCGGCGGATATGACTTCTTTGAAAAAGCCAACTACAGAGCATGAACCGGCCTTGAAGTTAAAAACGGCTGATGAGAATAAGCTTGTTGATTTCGTTCCTGGCGATTCATCCAAGCAGTTTAGCATCAGTGCTAACTTGGATCCTAAATAGGAAAGCGCGCTCATCGAGTTCATCCGTGAGAACCGGGACATCTTTGCATGGAAGCCTTCTGACATGCCAGGTGTACCGAGGGAACTCGTTTAGCACACACTTAATGTTGATCCCAAGTTTAAACCGGTCAAGCAGTTTCTTCGCCGGTTCAATGAAGAAAGACGCAAAGCTATCGGTGAGGAGGTAGCCAGGCTCCTGGCGGCTGGATTTATCATCGAAGTATTCCATCCTGAGTGGTTGGCTAATCCGGTGCTGGTCCTTAAGAAGAACGGCACTTGGCGTATGTGCGTGGACTACACAGATCTCAACAAAGCTTGTCCAGCAGATCCTTTTGCCCTCCCCCGTATTGATCAAATTATTGATGCTACGGCGGGTTGCGAGCGTTTGAGCTTTCTGGATGCATATTCTCGTTACCATCAGATCAAAATGGCAGTTAAGGACCAGGAGAAGACAGCCTTCATAACTCCCTTTGGAGCCTTCTGCTATGTGTCTATGCCCTTTGGGCTCAAGAGTGCCCAGGCGACTTATCAACGGTGTGTGCAGAATTGTCTTCATAATCAGATCGGCCACAATGTTCATGCCTATGTGGATGATATTGTGGTGAAATCCAGAAAGGAGGAGACATTGATTGATGACTTGAAGGAGACTTTTGATAACCTCCGGGTTTATAAAATGATGCTTAATCCGGCCAAGTGTGTCTTTGGTGTACCGGCAGGCAAGCTCTTGGGTTTCTGGTGTCTAACAGAGGCATCGAAGCTAATCTGGAAAAAATCAAGGCTATAACTTCTTTGGCTAAACCGAAGTGCATTAATGATGTTCAGCGCCTGGCAGGCCGGATTGCCGCGTTGAGACGGTTTATCAGTCGCCTTGGTGAGAAGGCCATTCCTTTATATCGATCTCAAGAAAAGCGGATAACCGTGCGAGTAACGCCGCCAATGAAGCATTTGAGGACTTAAAGCGGAAGCTTGCTAATCCATCGGTGCTTGCTGCTCCTGTTGATAAAGAGCCCTTGTTGCTATATGTGGCAGCTAACGCCCGGGCTGTTAGCGTGGCTATTGTGGTGGAGCGCAAGGAGGCCGGAAAGGAGTATCCGGTTCAACGACCGGTTTATTATATCAGTGAGGTACTTATTGAATCCAAGCAAAGGTACCCGCATTGGCAGAAGCTGGTGTATGGAGTTTTCATGGCAAGCCGGAAGCTTAGGCAATATTTCCAAGGTCATCCTATCACGGTGGTCAGTTCTGCTCCTTTGGGGGATATAATCCAGAACAGGGAAGCAACTGGCCGGATTGCTAAGTGGGCTATTGAGCTTGGCCCTCACAGATTAAAATATATGCCCCGGACGGCGATCAAATCTCAGGCACTTGTGGATTTCATCAATGATTGGACAGAACTACAAGCGCCAGAGGAGAAGCCAGATCATACTTATTGGACTATTCATTTTGATGGGTCCACACAATTGGAAGGCTTGGGGGCTGGAGTCGTTTTAACTTCCCCACGAGGTGATAAGTTTTGTTATGTTCTCCGTTTAATGTTCTCTTGCACTAAGAATGCAGCTGAATATGCGGCTTTATCCAAGGTCTTCGGATGGCTAAAGAGATGAATCTCAGCCGAGTTAAGTGCTTTGGTGATTCGGACCTGGTGACTCAACAAGTATCCGACACTTGGGATTCCAAGGACCCACTTATGGCGGCATATTGTCGTGAAGTGGATATTGTTGCAGGTCACTTCAAAGGTTATCAGTTGGATCATGTGGACCGGCGGAAGAATGAAGCGGCGGACACTTTAAGCCGCTTGGGTTCCCAGCGTAAACCGGTTCCACCTAATGTCTTCCTGGATGTGCTGCATGATCCGTCCGTCAAGCTCCCTGGTGAAGAGGATTTGGCTGTTCCTGATCCGGAGGCTCAGTTGCTGGTGGCTCTTCATGTTATCCCGGATTGGACGGTTCCATATCTGGCATATATGAACCCGGGGCAAGTTACGAGAAGATGAAACTTCGGCAAGGAAGATAATCCAGCGGTCCAAGTCCATGACTATTATCAATGGAGAGTTACATCACTGCAGTGTGACAGGGGCGTTTCAACGCTGCGTATCTCCTGAAGAAGGCCGTGATATTTTGCGTGAGATCCACGAAGGAGATTGTGGTCACCACGCCGGTTCAAAGTCTCTGGTAGCCAAGGCGTTTCGTCACGGTTTCTATTGGTTGACAGCTCATGCTGATGCCGAGGACTTGGTCAAAAGATGTGATGGCTGTCAAAAATTCTCAAGGCGCGCTCATGTACCGGCTCAAGAATTGAGGATGATTCCAATCACCTGGCCGTTTGCAACTTGGGGGGCCGGATATGGTTGGGCCCTTTAAGAGATCCAAGGACAAGAAGACCCACCTTTTGGTGGCAGTTGATAAATTCACCAAGTGGGTGGAGGCAGAGCCAGTCAGTAAGTGTGATGCAGCTACGGCGGTTCAATTCATCAAGAAGGTGATCTTCCGATTTGGCTTTCCACACAACATCATAACTGATAATGGTACCAATTTATCCAAAGTTGCTATGAAGGAGTTCTGTCAACGTGAGCACATCCGGCTTGATGTGTCGTCGGTGGCTCACCCCCAATCCAATGGTCAAGCGGAGAGGGCCAACCAAGAGATCTTGAGAGGCATCAAACCCCGGCTTATGGTTCCTTTGCAATGGATGCCGGGTTGTTGGGTTGAGGAGTTACCTTCTGTGTTATGGAGCATCAATACCACACCCAACAGATCGACGGGGTACACGCCGTTCTTTATGGTTTATGGAGCGGAGGCGGTGCTCCCAAGTGATATCCGTCATGATTCGCCTCGTGTGGCGGCTTATGTTGAAGCTGATAATGAGAAGGCACGGCAGGAAGCGCTTGACCTGCTAGATGAGGAACGTGACATGGCAGCAGCCCGTTCGGCGATTTATCAGCAAGATTTGCGTCGCTATCACAGCCGTCGGGTTAGAACCAGAACCTTTCAAGAAGGCGATTTGGTGCTCCGGCTCATCCAGGATCAGACGGATATGCACAAGTTATCCCCACCTTGGGAAGGACCTTTTGTGGTCAGCAAGAATCTGCACAATGGGTCATACTACCTTATAGATGTTCGAGAGCGCAAAGACTCACGTAAATCGGAGGAGGAGACCCACCGGCCATGGAATATTGCTCATCTTCGGCCCTACTATACTTGAGCCATAGGCTCTGCTTATGTACATATTATGACAATGTATATATTACGATAAATATAATAAACCGGAACCTCAGCTAAAGCGGGGTATCTGTTGTTTTTCTTATATCATGTGTGGTTACATGGGGGCTTCTGTTCATAAAGTGGTGTCCGGTTTACCCCTTGATTCAGCTTGTTAAAGCTTTATATAAAGATCACTTGGGGGCTTGGTCATATTCGAACCATAGTCACACCTCTTGATCGGTGCAATGCCACAAAAATCACTTGGGGGCTTGGTCGTATTCGAACCATAGTCACACCTCTTGATCGGCTCAAAACGCCAAAATTACTTCGTGGCCAAAGAGTGTTGCAAAAAGAGCAACTCAAACATAGGCACCCACTAAGCACAACTCAAAATGTTACTTGGGGATTCTTTGCTGTCGCAATGAACAAAAATCTACACTTGTAATAGGCCATCAAGCCATGGCTTGGAAGCCTGGTGTATACACCTAAAACCCTGGGTTAGCCTGCCTATTTAAGTAAGTCACTTCGCCCAGGTAAACCTGGTATGACCCTTCGAACTTTGACAAGTTACTCTAAATAAGACCCTGAACTTGCCAAGTTAAAATGATGATTGGTTAAGGATTGAGGACCATCTTAAAAGGCTTTGTGAAATGGTTTAACTCAGTGGCCTGGCAGCCCATGAAAAGCCTCGAATTTGGGGTCTGGCAGCCCGTGAAAAGCCTCGACTACAAGTTTTTATTTGCTTTTTGCCAAGTTTTTCTCTCTTTTGACAAAACTTATGGTGTTTTCTATTAAACCGGTGTTCATTAACCCGGCTATGCTGTCAACTGCAAGTTGTCCATACGTACTCAATTATAACCCGGAGTTTCTTAACCCGGTCTAGTTTCGACTCAAAGTCACCAGTATTGAATAAACCGGTGTTTATCACAACCCGGAACGGTTTTATCGTAAACTGGCATAATATGACAGGAGTTATTAATACTCCGGATTAGGGTTATTACCCTCACTACAACAGTTGGTCAACCAACACTGTGACTCAAAGTCACAGGTATCAATTGTTTTCATATTTGATTATCTTTTTACAGCCTCGGTTATAAACCCAGGCTATATATCTGGGCATCATGACCCGTCCGGCAGTACACCGCTAGGACACTATCTATTTCTTGTGTGCAGGAATAGCTTGAGTAAATCGCTATGGATTATGAGCATAATATGTCTTAAAGCATGGCGGATTAGCAAGTGTCAGGCACAGATAAATATGCACGAAGGCATACTAAGACCAAGTGTTTTAACTAGACTATTACAAGGCATTTCAGTGCACAAAAGGATAATTGTTTCACAATAAGCATTCAGCATGTAGAAGACTAAACCGGTCTCCGGATCATGATTCGTCGCCAGCTTGGCCTGACGGCTGCGGATCATCTTGCACCGCTTCAACTCCCTCTTCTCTACCCAGTGGCTGGAAGTCAACAGTTGCCCAGTCGATCCCAGTTAGGGCTTGGAATATAGCTTCATCGCTTATAAGGGGGGACGGTTCAATATCAGGGGCGTAGGTGTGCTTACGGATTGGTAGGATAAGATTTTGCGCTTCCAGAATTGGTGTAGCAACCCGTCTGTTCTTGTCATCATAACTCGCCTGATAGTACGAGAGATCCGCCTCTTCAGCCAGTTGACAAGCCAATGGACGTACTTCCCGGTTTATGGCTCGGAGATCATCATTACCGAATTTTGATCCGTCTTCTTTCAAGCTCGGATAGCCTTTGGCCGCTTCCACTGGATCAAAGTCAGGTACCCATGATTTTGCCCGGGTTAGGGCGGTCAGAGCGCCTGCTCTTGCAGCAGACTTTTTAAGCTCTTCTAACTGGGCAGGAAGCATAGATAACCTTTCTAAGGTTTCCTTGATTAAAGTGGGGGGAGGCTTATTGTGTGAAGCGGTGTAGATGATACGCTGCGCACCGGTATACAACTGCTCTATCAAAGTATAGGCAGCCTTCTGCTTCTTTTGTACATCAGAGCCCAGATGGCTAATGCGAGCTCCTGCATCATTGTAAACATCAGTAAACTGGCAACACATGGGAAGATATGTTGAAAGTATAAGGAAAAGATGTTTACCGAACACAGCAGCAGTCATGGCATCAATCTGCTGCTTTACGCCGGTCAGCTCATCTACCACCGGTTTAAGAGCTGCTTCTGCGTCCTCGGCCCTTTTTCGCAAAGCGAATTTTTCTGTCTCCCAATCCGCCCGCTCCTTCTTGAAGCTCTCTTTCAGTTTCTCCATAGCGTCTAGAGCGCTGGTCAACTCTTCCTTGGCCTTGGAGGTTTTGGCTTGCTGGGACTTGATATTCTCTTGCAGATCAGCGGTTTGGCTTTCCTTCTTGCTCAGCTCAGCCTATAAAGAGACAGATGTATAATGAGTTGACAGTACATATTTAAAGTACCAAGCACATAACAAGTTATTCCCTTGATACTTGGGGGCTAATGCATATTTGCTCCTTATCAGAAATTTCTACAAGTCCCAAGCACAATACAAGTATTAATCTTGGCACTTGGGGGCTAATGCATATTTGCTCCTTATCAGAAATTTCTACAAGTCCCAAGCACAATACAAGTATTAATCTTGGCACTTGGGGGCTAATGTGTGTTTCCTCATAACTACTGCTATGGGAATTCTTCTACAGTCCCGGTTCATCTTTATAAAAGTTAAACCGGCCCTTGGGGACTATACCAGTGAAAGATCAGTATTGCAATTTTAAAGGACCGGTTCATCTTAAAGACGGTAATCTGGTCCCTGGAGGCTAAGCATGCAAAGTTAAGTTATTGCTAAGTCCCGGTTTGGATTGAAATCATAAACCGTCACTTGGGGGCTACTGGAGTTGATATTTGAAATTGGACATAAGAGAAATAGTGGTGTGGTTACCTCATATCGCTCCTTCATCAGATTTACTAAATTGGCTTCATAATCACGACTGGTGTACAGACGGTTCAAGAAGCCAGAGTGAATGTCTTGGGCGCTGAGATGGGTGTAGCTGGACAAATCTGTGCTCCATTTGCCTTTGCCCATAGCAGAAAGCTCGTCCTTGGCGCTATGTTTGGACAAAGAGACTGGGTTGCTAGGAGCGGTGTGGCAGACGCCGGTGACTATAACATCATCCTCTTTATATTCAGCAGCCTTCGCGGGAGTTGGCGGATTGTCAGTGTCCTTAGCTGGGCTGGCCGGTTTATCATCAGGTCAGGTCGGGCTGGACGAATTTGCAGCATGGCTTGTGGTGTCAATTTCTACTTGTTCAGTAAACAAGTCCTGGTCTTGAGGCGGCGGATCATTGAGCATGGCATCAGCATCGGTTTCTTTCTGGATCTGGAGTTTTTTCCGGTTCAACAACCGTATTATCGTCAGCCGATTTATTCAACCGAGCCTTCTTGCTGGGCCTGGGCTTGGCACTGAGGAAAATAAACATGAAGATCGAGACAAGTATGCAAAATAATACATCAAGGATAAATGCAAGTGCATAACTTACCCAGGAACTGTCTTGAGGGGCGAAAGCTTTGTGGCCGATGACTCACCAGAAGATGAGTGGGGAGTGCCCTGATAATTTGAATCAGACGGATTAAGAGGCTGTCGGAAACAACCCGTCTTAGGGCAAGAAGTGTCAAGAGTATAAGAGACCTCTGATCGGCGTTTCCGAACTGGAGTGTTCGGTAAACCTGCGGAGGTAACTACCTGGCCGCTGTGCCGGGTCGTGCGGCGAGCTTCGTGTTGATGTGTCTTCAAAAGAAAGTTTGGATCCAAGTAATCAAGGGGGTGAGAAAATTTTACTTTTCGGTTTGCCCGACGGATTTTCGATGTTGGCAGAGGATCTGAATCGGAGGAAAGAATGATTACCTCTACGTCATCAGCTTGCCTGCCTTCAGCGTCGTCCTGATAATAGTCATTGTCAATGAGGTGTACGATAAATGAACCAAGAGAGTCAAGTTCTACCTCTGATTCCGGGTTACCCACATCATCATCAGCATTTGGCTCAGAGGATGCAGTGGTCCTTTTCTTGGCAGGTTTCTTAACAACTTTGGTCTTCGGGCGAAGCGGCTTGGCCGGTTTGTCCTGTGGTTTTGCCGGTTTATCCTGTGGCGGTTTTTTTATTCCAGAACGGATCATCACCCTGTCAAAATTAGACAAACTTTCAGAGAATATTTGGAAAAAAAAGCAACTTACGACAAAAAGGATATATGGTTCTTACAGCTGGCGGTTTGTTGGAGGTGTAGAAAGGACTTAGTCTGATCTGGCCGCAGACGGCCTCCGGTTCATTCAACATTTTCTTGACAGCCTCGGTAACTTCGGCCTCTGTTAGCTGAATATTAATATGTCGTTGAGGATCGGTCAAACTTCCTGTGTATTCACACATCAAACCGGGGCGCCGGCTTAAGGGCGGAATGCTCCAGCTTATCCAACAACGAGCAAAGTCAACACCTGTTAAACCATTCGCCATGAAGGCTCTAAGCTTTGACAGTTGTGGGGCATAGTTGGCCCTTTCTTTTGCCGTCAACCTCTGAGGAAAGGGATGTGTGTTGCTAAGGGGTGAGGGCGGTAACCCGACAAGGGGTTTTCATCAGTTGGAGATGTAACCTTGCAGTAAAACCAAGTTTGGTTCCATTCTTTAGGGTGACTATGAAGCTTGGCATGTGGGAAAGTGACTTCCTTCCTTTTCTGAACTACCATTCCGCCCAATTCAGTATTGGGTCCATCTGTGAACTCTGTGCGGCGGTTTAAGTGAAAGAAATCACTAAACAGTTCAACTGTAGGTTCCACTTGCAGATAAGCCTCACGGAAGACTTGGAAGTGGCAGATGTTGGTCACAGAATTTGGACCGATGTTCTGAGGGTGAAGCTGAAAACTGGCTACCACATCTCGGAGAATTTTGAACCGGGAGGGCTAAAGCCTCGACTCAGGTGATCAACAAAAACGATTACCTCTCCATCTTTGGGCTCAGGAGGATTTTCTAGACTGGGAGCCCTCAAGTGGATGACCTCTTTCTTGGCTAAAGCGCCAGTGGCGACACATCTGTTTAATTGCTCTTCGGTAACCCGAGAAGGAGCCCAGTTGCACTCATAGACTTGTTTGGCCATTTCAATGACAAGCTGAAACATAATTATGACCGGTTTAAGATTCACAATGGATATATAGTAGTGCAAGGGTGTATGCATAATGTTAAACCGAAGTTTGTTATTGGTAAATCGGAGTCTAACAATGGAGAAGGTGCAAAGATAAATGCATTGGCGGTTCAATAGGGGACTAATGGTATCTACCGGAGCGTCATTTTTTCTATAAGGTTAAACCGCCTAATGTGGTATTGAAGATACAAGTCTAAAGACGTGTAAGTGAAGGAAAAACAAGTTTCATAGTTTGGCATGGTAATTTCAGATCTGCCATGCGTTGGAAAATCAAAATATATTCTGGCCTAATTTCAAGTGCTCAAAAGTTCAGTAAGTCTAGATGAGTTTGATATAAAGCAGATGCCTTAACAAGAAAAAAGGAGTTTAAACTACAAAAGGCGCTGAAAACAATCAGATCTAACTAGCCATTGGTATTACTGAAGGAGGAACAGCTTCAAGAAATTCGAAGAACTATGAAGAACACCGAACCCTAATGGTGGATTTGGGGTGAGGAGAAGAGGAACTTACTGGTGCTGAGGAAGCAGCGGAGGATCACCGTGTTTTCTCTGATGCGGTCAGGTTGATGCAGCGGACTTTGTCGAGGCAGAGGCGAAGAACGACGGCGGCGGCAGAGCTCGAAGGACGGTCAGCGCGAGGAAGAAGACGCGAAGAGGCACGAGGGGGAAAAGTGAAAGGGACCCCTCGGCCTTATTTATAAGGGGAATGGATAAAAGGCAGGCGCGAGAATCGAGGAGCCCGAAAAAATGGGATATGTGATGGCTTTGTTGCCTCGATTGTCGGAGGCTCATTAATAATGGTGGGTTATGCGCAGTTCTTAATAACACATGACGTCATGGCGATTTATCATGATCCTGGAAAGTGACATCATGGCGGTTTACACGGTTTCTGTGAAGATGATGATGAGTTGAGGATTGACATGAACCAGTTCAAATCAATCTGGGGCCTACTGTTGGGGATATTACTACTGGGCGTAAACCGGCCAGGAGAGGCCGGGTTAACCTCATAATGGTTCACTGTATCCGAAGCCCATGAAGATAAATACGGTGACGCTTTATGAAGGCCCAGGGCCCAAAAGCCGGTTTAAGGCCTATAGACATAAACCGGCGTTGATATGTAAACTTGTGTTGTAAGATAGAAAGAGTAGAGACTGGGCCGGACACATTTATGAGCCGGCCTCGGGATTCTGTAAACCGATGGGCGTCAACCCATGTATATAAGGGGACGACCCGGCGGCGGTTTGAGGACAACAAACAACAACTCAAGACTCAGGCAAAGCGTATTCGCTCCCTGGTCATCGAAACCCTAGAAATTCCACAACAACTGGATTAGGCTTTTACCTTCACAAGAAACTGAACCGATATTAACTCTCTCGTGTCCTTGTCGCTTAACCCCTTTAAGTCAACCCGTAGCGATGGCTCCACGACTAAGTCCTATCCTTAGGACATCTGCCGTGACAAAACCACGACAACTTTATTTCAACTAAATAACAGAAAGTAGAAGGAGGGTATAGAAGGTTGTGCTTTCTAACTTCATCCATCTCATGCTCATCAAAAGTAATCCACTAACAAGGTTGATCAGGTCTTGTTAACAAACTCATTCCGAATTGCATGGAACCGGAGAAATTTCGAATAACACTATGTTACCTCAACGGGGATATGCACATCCCCAATAATAATAATATCATATTTCTTCTTGATAGTAGGTAGAGGAAATTCAAAACCTCCAAAAATAATAGATGGAATTTTTCCGATAGAATTGATATTGTGGACTTGAGGTTGTTTCCTCGGAAAGTGTACCGTATGCTCATTGCCATTAACATGAAAAGTTACATTGCCTTTGTTGCAATCAATAACAGCCCCTGCAGTATTCAAAAAAGGTCTTCCAAGAATAATAGACATACTATCGTCCTCGGGAATATCAAGAATAACAAAGTCCGTTAAAATAGTAACGTTTGCAACCACAATAGGCACATCCTCACAAATGTCGACAGGTATAGCAGTTGATTTATCAGCCATTTACAAGGATATTTCAGTAGGTGTCAACTTATTCAAATCAAGTCTACGATATAAAGAGAGAGGAATAACACTAACACCGGCTCCAAGATCACATAAAGCAGTTCTAACATAATTTCTTTTAATGGAGCATGGTATAGTGGGTACTCCTGGATCTCCTAACTTCTTAGGTATTCCACCCTTAAAAGTGTAATTAGCAAGCATGGTGGAAATTTCAGCTTTAGGTATCTTTCTTTTATTTGTAACAATATCTTTCGTATACTTAGCATAAGGATTCATTTTGAGCATATCAGTCAAACGCATACGCAAAAAGATAGGTCAAATCATTTCAGCAAAGCGCTCAAAATCCTCATCATCCTTTTTCTTGGATGGTTTAGGGGGGAAAGGCATGGGTTTCTGAACCCATGGCTCTCTTTCCTTACCGTGCTTCCTAGCAACAAAGTCTCTCTTATCATAACGTTGATTCTTTGATTGTGGGTTATTAAGATCAACAGCAGGTTCAATCTCTACATCATTGTTATTGCCAGGTTGAACATCATCATTAACATTACCACTAGGTTCATTTGCATTACCAGATTGTGTTTCAGCATCAGAAATAGAAATATCATTGCGATTCTCAGGTGTGTCTACAACAGGTTCATTAGAAGCAGGCAAAGTCCTATCATTTTTCCTTTTCTTTCTCTTAGAAGGACTAGGTGCGTCAATATTATTTCTCTAAGAGTCCTTCTCAATTCTCTTAGGATGGCCTTCAGGATACAAAGGTTCCTGAGTCATTTTACCAGTTCTAGTAGCCATAACAGCAAAATCATTATTCTTACTATTCAATTCATTGAGCAAATCATTTTGTGCCTTAAGTACTTGTTCTACTTGAGTGGTAACCATAGAAGCATGTTTACTACTGAGTTTAAGTTCACCTTTAACTCTAGACATATAATCACTCAAGTGTTCAATCATATAAGCATTTTGTTTTAATTGTCTACCAAAATAAGCATTAAAATCTTCTTGCTTAATCATAAAGTTATCAAACTCATCCAAACATTGGCTAGCAAACTTAGTAGGAGGGATTTCAGCTTTATCATATCTATAGAGAGAATTTACCTTTACTACCTGTGTCGGGTTATCAAGACCATGTGTTTCTTCTTCAATAGGTAATGGATTAAAATCATATATTTCTTCAACAGGCGGTAAATTAAGACCATGTATTTCTTCAACAGGAGGTAAATTCTTAACATCTTCAGCTTTTATACCTTTTTCTTTCATAGATTTCTTTGCCTCTTGCATATCTTCAGGACTGAGAAATAGAACACCCCTTTTCTTCGGAGTTGGTTTAAGAATAGGCTCAGGAGTTGGCTCAGGAAGTGTCCAATTATTTTCATTAGTCAATATATTATTCAATATAATTTCAGCTTCATCTGGTGTTCTTTCCCTGAAAACAGAACCAGCACAACTATCCAGGTGGTCTCTGGAAGCATCGGTTAGTCCATTATAAAAGATATCAAGTCTTTCATTTTTCTTAAGAGGATGATCAGGCAAAGCATTAAGTAATTGGAGAAGCCTCCCCCAAGCTTGTGGGAGACTCTCTTCTTCAATTTGCACAAAATTATATATTTCCCTTAGAGCAGCTTGTTTCTTATGAGCAGGGAAATATTTAGCAGAGAAGTAATAAATCATATCCTGGGGAGTACGCACACAACCAGGATCAAGAGAATTATACCATATCTTAGCATCACCCTTTAATGAGAACGGAAATATTTGAAGGATATAATAATAGCGGGTTTTCTCATCATTAGTGAACAGGGTGGCTATATCATTTAATTTAGTAAGATGTGCCACAACAGTTTGATTCATAGCCATAGAAAGGATCAGATTCAACCAAAGTAATTATATCAGGGTCGACAGAGAATTCATAATCCTTATCAGTAACAAAGATAAGGTGAATTGGCATAACCAGGATCATATTTCATTCTAGCATTCAGAGTTTTTGTTTCAACTTAGCTAATAATTTCTTAAGATCACTTCTATCATTGCAAGCAAGAAAGTCTCTAGCAGTTTCTTCATCCATAACATAGCCCTCGAGCTGTGAGCAATTCATATCTAGGGGGAGAATCTTCATCATCACTTTCATCAATATTAGCAGGTTCAATAATTTCATTCTCTCTAGCCCTAGCAAGTTGTTCATCAAGAAATTCACCAAGTGGCACAGTAGTATCAAGCATAGAAGTAGTTTCATCATAAGTATCATGCATAGCAGAAGTGGCATCATCAATAACATGCGACATATCATAATTAATAGCAGAAGCAGGTTTAGGTGTCGCAAGTTTACTCAAAACAGAAGGTGAATCAAGTGCAGAGCTAGATGGTAGTTCCTTACCTCCCCTCGTAGTTGAGGGATAAATTTATGTTTTCACGTCTTTAAAGTTATTCATACTAACCATCAGATATAAATGCCAAGTGACTCAAAGAATAGAGCTATGCTCCCTGGCAACGGCGCCAGAAAATAGTCTTGATAACCCACAAATATAGTTTTCGAGGGTAGAGTATTCAACCCAAATTTATTGATTCGACACAAGGGGAGCCAAATAATATTCTCAAGTATTAGCAGTTGAGTTGTCAATTCAACCAAACCTGGATAACTTAGTATCTGCAGCAAAGTACTTAGTAGCAAAGTAGTATGGAAATGTGATAACAGTAGCAAAAGTAATATTTTTGGGTTTTGTAGTGATTATAACAAGAGTAGCGGAAAAGTAAATAAGCGAAGAACAATATGTGAAAAGCTCATAGGCATTGGATCGGTGATGGAGAATTATGCGGATGTGGTTCATCATGTAATGATCATAAGATAGGGTGACAGAACTAGCTCCAATTCATCAATGTAATGTAGGCATGTATTCCGAATATAATCATACGTGCTTATGGAAAAGAACTTGCATGACATCTTTTGTCCTACCCTCCCGTGGCAGCGGGGTCCTAGCGGAAACTAAGGGATATTAAGGCCTCCTTTTAATGGAGTACCAGACCAAAGCATTAACACATAGTGAATACATGAACTCCTCAAACTACGGTCATCACCGGGAGTGGTCCCGATTATTGTCACTTCAGGGTTGCCGGATCATAACACGTAGTAGGTGACTATAGACTTGCAAGATAGGATCAAGAACTCACATATATTCATGAAAACATAATAGGTTCAGATCTGAAATCATGGCACTCGGGTCGTACTGACAAGCATTAAGCATAGCAAAGTCATAGCAACATCAATCTCAGAACATAGTGGATACTAGGTATCAAACCCTAACAAAACTAATTCGATTACATGATAAATCTCATCCAACCCATCATCGTCTAGCAAGCCTACGATGGAATTACTCAAGCACGGCGGTGAGCATCATGAAATTGGTGATGGAGGATGGTTGATGATGACGACGGCGACGAATTCCCCTCTCCGGAGCCCCGAACGGACTCCAGATCAGCCCTCCTGAGAGAGTTTAGGGCTTGGCGGCGGCTCTGTATCATGAAACGCGATGAATCCTTCTCTCTGATTTTTTTCTCCCCGAACACGAATATATGGAGTTGGAATTGAGGTCGGTGGAGCTCCAGGGGGCCCAAGAGGCAGGGGCGCGCCCCCCACCTTCGTGGAAAGGGTGTGGGCCCCCTGGCCTTGATTCTTTCGCCAGTATTTTTTTATTATTTCCAAAAGTAATCTTCGTGAAGTTTCAGGTCATTCCGAGAACTTTTGTTTCTACACAAAGATAACACCATGGCAATTCTGCTGAAAACAGCATCAGTCCGGGTTAGTTCCATTCAAATCATGCAAGTTAAAGTCCAAAACAAGGGCAAAAGTGTTTGTAAAAGTAGATACGACGAAGACGTATCAGCGTCCCTCCGCACGCTCTGCTCACCGTTCAGGCGCCAAGGCGCACTCGGGTCGCGTCCCTCCGCGCGCGCTCTGCCAGCGGTTGGGGCCGGCACACGATCACGTTGTGGAAGGTTTAGTTATTTGATCTCAGATTATGTTAATTAGTTATACCTCCAGAGCCAGAGTCATCCGGCTCTGGAGGTATAATTAATTAAGCTAAACTATGATCTCCGGCGCCCATTCCCGTCGCGCAACTCCATCATGTGGTCAGCCGTTGGGGGTACGCCAGTATGTGTGGGTAACTAGCTAGCAAGTGGATAAGTAGCGAGTCGTCGCCGTCGGCCATTGCTGTAGTTATTTATAGCTAGCAACTGGCTAGGGGATTTGGGATTTTACAATTCACCCCTATGGAGCGCGGGAAGCCTTCGCTGGAGCGCAGGAAGACTAAGTGGAGCACACAATCCGACTACCGTATGCGGTGTAACGTGTTATAACACACGTGTTAACATAAGGAAACGTAGTAACTTACTAATCATCACACATGAGTACTTGCACATGTATCGTGTGCGATACTCCTAGCCATCGCAAGCAACTAGTTTGCATTTTTCAAAGTTTCTTCTACATAGAGAATAGCACATGAATTAACTCTAGTAACCGTCTGTGTTATATTTCTCATCACGAACAGTTCATCCGAGTGGCCTGTTTAACTCGTATAACACACATCTTGTTCACACGAATCATTTGTGTTCTTTTGACTCATTTCAAACAGTTCATCTATGTGAACTGTATGCCGCATATCACACACATCTTGTTAAGTTGAACCGTTTCTATTGTGTTGCCTAATCAAAAACTGTTCATTCGAGTGAACTGTATGCCGTATATCGCACACACCTTGATCTCGCTGGCCGTTTCTGTTGCATTCCCTAATCGCAAACAGTTCATCGGACTGAACTGTATGACGTATATCGCACACACCTTGATATGTCTGCCCTTTTCTGTTGTTCTTGCTCATCGCAAACAGTTCTTATGAATTAACCATATGCCATGCATCGCACACGCAACTATAATCTGTATCATGTTTGATGTCTCCGCCATCGCAAACATTTCGTGTCATTTTTTATGGTTATTTTATATCACCATTTGCGACTAATGCATCGCACACAGTTTCGTCGAAGGGTCTCTAATTGCAGTGTCGCGTTAGCAGCATCTTGTAGTAGTGTTTAGGCGTCGTTCCCCCATTGAAGGCAACATCTAGGTATATCTCCCTCTATCCTACCTCTCATGTTCCTAGTTGAGGACCTTCAATCCCTATGATTGAGTGGTAGCAATGCTATGATGTCCTCACCTTCCTGGATGCACCATCTTGGGTCTGTGGGACAATTTTGGGGCCTGTTTCAATTTCTAGGGGTGACACACCTCCATGGAGGGTCGGTTTCGTCCACACCTGCCATGCTCTTCTTCCCCATATGTCCTAGTTTGTTCGATGGACGACACCCTCAAGCTTAGGTGAGAGGGGACCCCCTCTATGGCGATAATGATGCAGTGCTGGTGATGATAGACAACGAACTTTGTAAGCTCGACCTATCCTAGTGGTTCTGGTTCTCAATCCTTCGGTCGTGTCTTCTATGGGAAACCTTGCGTAAAAATTTCATCTTCAACGAGATTAGTGATGTGGGTGGCGACTTTGGTCCGCATACTGTGCTTGGTGAGGTGGCCATTTTTCTGTTTGGCAACATTACCAATGTTCATGCATGCTCTTGGGTGAGCAGTTCTACCTTGCCGATAGTGCGCGCTCTTCGATCCAGGACAATGTGTTAGGGGCCTTCTTTAGAGATGGAGGTGGATGATGCTATGGTATCACACCATCAACAGGGAGTGTTCAAAGAGGGGATCCATTTCTAGTGGTGTGACTCCCCTTGAGAGTTCTATTCCTTTCTCTATTGTGAGAGTGTTAGTGGTTGAGGGCCTCAGAGATGTAGCTTTTTGCTTATTTGTTTGTGGCACTTTTCTTTAGCCCAGTGTACCAGCTTGGGGTTGCAATGTTGCATCCTATTTTCTTCTATTTTTAGTTTTGGTTCCTACAATCTTGGCTGCTTGATGTCTTTGCCTAAAAAGATAAGCAACGAGGAAAAGCGGTGTGAGGTTGGTACCTGCAGACCAAACAGGGTAGTGTAGCACTTTCACAAAAGTATACCAATGAGTAGTTCTCCCAACAAAGAGCAGAGGAGAGTATTTATTGAGGCATTTCTGTCACACACAAGGTGTCACAGCTCTTGTGTGAAGTACTGTTGGAGCTTCTGCAAATACTATTATTGTCCTGGGCAAACGATAAACAAAATAGGCTAGTGAAGAGGATTTAAAAGTGTCTACTGGATAACTAAATAAAAGTAAATAACAAGAGCTTAAAATGTAAACGGGTGTTCCCTGCAATGAAGAGATTAGGTACAGAGAGATTTCAGTTTATAGTAAGAATATATGAATCGTGCCAGTGCGACGGTAATACCAGTTACTTTGTATTGTACTCATAGTATGTAATATAAACTTTCTGTAGGTGGTTCTCCCTAGAGTTCTGAAACTCCACTTGGAGTTACATTTCATTCTATGGTCCTGCTTCTCCGTTGCCACAGAGTGGTCATTTCCACAATTAAGGTCATAAGACTGGAACCAAGCATTAAGTTCAGTGGATCACAGTTATCTCATATTGTCTTCGGTTCTCATAGATATCTCCACCTGTAACCTCAGAGGTCACAGAGTTCCTAAACAATATGTGTTACCTGTGTAGGTCTTGAGATCATGTTTTCTGGGCCCTTAAATTGGAAAACACGCATAGGGTTCACCACAGTATACAACGTACTAAATAGATCATACTATTACGAATTCAAATGATGACATATAGGATAGGCACATATCAATCTTACCACTCACCTACATCTCCCACACCTAGGGGTATTACTCACGCATCATAAGAGAGGAATCAATCACAACAGAGAGAAAAACCATGAAAACCATGTCGATAATATTGAGGGGATCCACAATGAGATGAAATGGTAATCAAATAGTCTTGATCTCAGATGAGATGGAGAAGAGATTACAAGTTCCAATCTGTCTTACACTAGTGAAAGAGATGATGACGATGGAGATGAAAGGACCAAAGACTACGATGATCTTCTCCTCTCCTTCAGGATGGTGTGCGGTGGCTAGGGTTCTCTTCTCCCCATGGACCCTTCATGAAAGTTGCTTGTATAGATGAGGAGGGGTCGTGGGCGCTCCAAACGACCGCTCAAACGAGCGCATGCGGTAGTATGGAACACCATCTTTCACTCTGGTGCGCCTGTTGACAGTGCTCTCTTCAGGAAAGTTGCTTGACTTGATTTGCACCAATCTCCTTTGGTTTCCTTCCAAATGTGATATTTCCAGCCATCCAAAGGGGGAAAAAGTATATTTCCTCTCTTTTGTTGGATTAGCATTAGAAATATTCGAAGAATGACAAAAATACAATGAAACCAAACGGAAATCACTATGATAAACAACGCAAATTCTCAAAGCATCAGAGGTGTGGGTTGTTATTGTTGGCATTTCATGGTCTTAGTTTGGTGTTTTCTGGCTTTGGTTTGCTTCGACACGGCGAAGTGGAGATATTGTGTCTAGGAGCCATGCATCAAGGGCGCCGACTACAACATGAACATGGTGGTCGCGCACTTCACCTATAGTGCCTCGCTCACCCGCTGGATGTTGAAAATTGCACCAAACCAACGGTAAAGAAAAGGGACACATGCAAACGCTCTCATCATACTAGTCTTTAAATACCGCAATAGCCACTCGCTGCTCGACACGAGATCTGATAGTTGTTGAAGAATCATCGATTAGAGCATCGCGGTATAGGTTTGTAATCCATCACCACCGGTCCAAAGATTTGGAGAAACCGGATTCTGCGCAGAGCAATGCGGAAGAAGATGTCGAGGTTGTTGCAACAATAGCCATCCAATTGCACTCCTTGATAGACACACCAAATGGCAAGATCCAAAGAGAGCCCACCGATTTGGTGACACAAACTTTACAAGCCATTTGTAGGTGCTGAATCAGACATCGTCAAGCTAGGGAGAGTTGGAGAGACCTTATTCCAACATGTCATCGATGCCGCCAATAAAACAAAACCAAAGGGGAAAAACAAAATGGACGAGTCCCCACTCCGCTTGCCGCTGACGAGGCCATCGAATGGGGAAGAAGAGGGGGACATAGGTGGCGGTGTGGAGGAGAATTTTGGTAACGGCTAAGGTTTTGTCTTCTGTTTTGTAGTCGTAATTGTATGTGACACCTATTTTGACACCACAACAATTTGAACTATATTATTTTCAGTGCATACAATTGAATAATACTCATTCATAATTTTAAGTGCCACAACTCAAATTCAAAGTCAAACTTTTTAAATACGAAAACCATCAAGCAGCTTGTGCCATCCGATCTCGGCGGTGGCCTGGCAGCAGGATGTCAAGCCTGAGATTGAAGCAATAGAGACAGAGGCGGGGGCAAGCTTGAGGCTGAGGCGCATGGGGAGAGGAGGGGATATAGGGCGGCGAGGGACGACGATGCAGCACGAGATGACGACGGAGAAGGCAGGACGATGGCAGGAACCTGAGCTAGGGTGACGTGCGAGGCGGTTGACACCGGCCGACTGGGATGAAAGAGTGGATCTTTAGTTTCACAAATGATCTTACAAACAAGAGACCAAACGCACGTCTGGCAAACACTTGCCAAGCTGCACGTTTGGCTCGCCGTCCGTAAACTTTGCTGGGAGCCTGCCTGTGTTAACCCTTAATTACTTTAAGGAAGGAGCAATGCTACATGCATTATGTGGGTTTTACGGATTCCGCAGGTCGTGATTATGTGGCAGTTTTTGATTCGGGATTAGAAGGGAGGCAGGGCCCACCCCTATGAAAATCAGGGCGGAGAGGGAGTACACGCATGCAGCTTCATATACCCCCGTAGAGAGTTGCATGCTCCACACACCCCCACCTCTCTTACCTTCCTTTTTTTGCTTTCAAAATTGAATTTGTTATATTTTTTGAACTGAAAGTCCAATTGATTGTTCGTTTGCATATTCGTGTTCCTTACTATGAGTATTTTGATATAAGATCACTCTTGCATACGTTTTGAAAAGTTTTAATTTCTTTCATTTGAAACTTCATACTTGTAATATTAAGTTTTTGCCAAGTTTCATCATATTAACCAAGTTCTGTACGAATCAGCTCAGTTGGTAAGATTGGGTTTTTGTTGTTTAGGATTTAAATTTAGTATTTGGAACTTGGTGAATTTATCCTTCACTCTTATTAAGTTTCAATAGTTGAAACTTGGCAAAATTTGAAATTTACCAGAACATATTAAAGAGTGGTCTTGTTTTAAAGACCTCATCGCAAGAAACATGAATATGCAAAAGATATAATAGATCCAATTTTGAAAGTAAAACAATTTAAAAGTTGAGTGGTTGTAGCTTGCAGTCTCGATCAAAAACTAGGTACATGGACCCACAAAAAAATTAAACAGACCCTGATAAGTGACACACGTGTGACGTAGACACATGACAACTCTGAACATTTTCTATGGCAAGTTTGATGACGCGAGTATGATAACTTTAGTTCTCAAGTATGTCAATTTTCTTTTTGGATGACAAGTTTCAGTTTTTCTGATTTATTTGTTTTTAGATGACAACTTTAGTTGTAAAAGGTGTCAGAACAGAAGTGCTTTGTGACATACCTTCATGCCACACGCGTGTCACTTATCATTTGGATAATTAATTCCTAAATGCATGCAGGTCCCAACCAAATCTATGAATCGTGAGACAAACGTGCTACGCCCTGCTACAAATCCTCTCCCTCGCACAAACCTGTCCCGAGGGAGTTTGTACCTGATTCGTGTATTTAGAGGGTGTTTGGTTACAGGGACTTATTGATGTAGGGACTTAAAAAAGTCCCTTTAAGTCCCATCTAAACCAAACAGTAGGGACTTATAGGGACTTAAAGTGGGCATTTGGGACTTATGAAATAAGACTCTTAAGGAGGGACTTATAGTTGTAATATGGATGGTCTTCTAGTCCATGTTAAGTCCCAGGAACCAGTGGCGGAGCTTGAAAGAAAATGCTGGGCGGGCCAGATTAAACAAGAGCACAATTTTTTTTGAAATTCTGAATCATAAGCATCAGTATGATTATCGGATGGAGCAAGCAGTATGTATATATACAGCAAAATACGTTTTAACCCTGAACCACTATTAAGTTAGCTAATACAAAAGCTTTGAGACATTAGACATGTGACTTACTCACATACTACAAATCAACTCTCCGGTCACCCTTGCTTCTAAAATCTGCAAGGACATCTTCGTGGTTGTAGTTCTCTAGAATTCCACCCTCTATGTGAACTAACAGATTATTGGCAAGATTCTCATCTTCCAAGGTCTTGCTGCAAGAACTCAATACCTTGGAATGTAACAGCTTTATTTGTTCGAACCTATTCCTACTGGTTTTGGTTATGTTGTTCCAATTCAAGCAACGGCAATATCTGGTTTTCCTGAACTCGAGTTATGTATCTCTTTCCTTTTAAAAACCAAATCAATTCTTCTCTTTTTTTTAGAACAAATCAATTCTTCTCTGAGATTGATTTTCCTTGCCCATGATTACCTGTGTTGCAATTTGTATAAGATCAGCCTATTCAATTTCTTATCAAATGGACACAACTATTTCTTATCAACAGTTCAACCTTTGGACACTCAAAGCAGATGAATAGTTGGCACTAATGGTTAGAAATTCCTTTGGACACTCAACAGTCAACATGATTACATGCGGTGGAATTCCATATGGATAAAATCTGTTTCTTATAAACCTTTGGACCTTTGAAAATAGATGAGTTCATGACTCATGAGTAGATGTAAGGAACTGAACAAAAATGATAAAATGGGGAATTACCTCTTGCTTGACAGTTGCTCTACTCTTGGAGGGCGATAGGAGGCGGAGACTAGGAGAGCTCATCCAGTGATCTGCTCATCGCATGACCCTTGAGAGTGGTTCGGCAAGCCTTGAGCCGTGCCTGACAGGCGTGGCGAGCCCGAGCGGATGTCATCTGTGAGTAGGTGCAAAGAGTCGGGGAAGGAGGAAAGCAAGGGGCTGAACCATGGCTGTGAGATCTGAGGATTCTGCGAGAGAGGATAGGCGCCGTCGGTTGGCCGTGGCGGTGGCTCTCTGTGCTCCCCTTTCATTGTGGGACAGTTTGGGAATTGGGATTAGGATTCCTAAGCGGTGCTGCCTCTCTGCGGCTGCTCGTGCGTGAGTCTCGAGAGAAAGCGAGAGGATACACGTGGGCTGGGCTAGTGGGCTTGGGAGATGCCTATATAAAAAATTTGGGTCAAAATCACAGGCGGGCCATGGCCGGTTTAGCCCTAAGCTCCGCCTTGCGGGAACCAAACATGAGACTTTTAGGGACTTGGGATGGGCGTGGCTAGCAAGTGTGTGTGCAGCGTCCCCAGCCAGCCGCTCGATTTCGACCGCAGCAAAGCGACAACGTAGCGATCGATCGCCGACTTCCTATTCCTTTCTCGTCGATCCCGCTGGTTGGGCGCTTTCTATTCCTTTCTTGAGTTTGGCCCAGATCGCCCAATACCTCCCTAGCTTCTATTCCCTTTCCATGTATTTTTCTTTTGGGCTGCTATTCGCCCATTCCTTTACGGGCCAGCGTTTTCGAGGGGACGGTGAGTGGCGGAAAGTCCACTTTTAATTGAAATAAACTAGGACTTTCAACCCCAAGAAAACAAAAACGAATAGCAATTTTTACACACACAAAAATTAGCCAATCCCTCTATTCCCTTTCGATTAATACTATCCAGAAACATAATTTAGTTAAACAAAAAAAAAAGCTTACTGAAGTAAATTGATCTACTGCTTTTCGGTCGAATCGACATTAAATTGATCTACCACGAACAACTTTTAAATTTATAAAAAAAATCCAAAAAGCAAGAACATATTTATGGAAATGAACAACTTTTGAATTTGTGAATTTATTTAAGAAAACAAGAACATTTTTTAAAACACGAACATTTTTTGAAATGACAACATTTTCTAAAATTTGTACCAAATTTTTAAAATACAAACATTTTTTGTATGAATTTGGCGTGACAAGGTGGACTATGTCCGCCCATTCACTTTCTGGGCCAGCGGTTTTTCAGGGACAGTAGTGGGCGGGAAAGTCCACTTTTAATTGAAATAAACTAGGACTTTCAACCCTTAAAAAAAACGAATAGCAACTTTTACACACACAAAAATTAGCCAATCCCTCTATTCCCTTTCGATTAATACTATCTAGAAACATAATTTAGTTAAACAAAAAAAAGCTTACTGAAGTAAATTGACCTACTGCTTTTCGGTTGAATCGACATTAAATTGATCTACCACGAACAAGTAAATTGGTCACGTGCTCGTCTCGGCGTCCGTCGTCGCTACCGCGACGACGTCCGCCTCGACTCGCGTTACGCTAAGACAGGGTGGCAGTGGTGTCACGTGCTCGTCTCGGCGTCCGTCGTCGCTACCGCGACGACGTCGCCTCGACTCGCGTAACCCTAAGATAAGCAGGGTGGCCGTGGTGTCACGTGCTTCGTCTCGGCGTCCGTCGTCGCTACGCGACGACGTCGCCTCGACTTCGCGTAACCCTAAGATAGACGAGGTGGGAGTGGTGTCACGTGCTCGTCTCGGCGTCGTCGTCGCTACGCGGCGGCGTCCGCCTCGACTTCGCGTTACGCTAAGGCGAGGTGGCGGTGGTGTCACGTGCTGCGTCTCGGCGTCCGTCGTCGCTACGCGGCGGCGTCGCCTCGACTTCGCGTTACGCTAAGGCGAGGTGGCGGTGGTGTCACGTGCTGCGTCTCGGCGTCCGTCGTCGCTACGCGGCGGCGTCGCCTCGACTTCGCGTTACGCTAAAGCGAGGTGGCGGTGGTGTCACGTGCTGCGTCTCGGCGTTAAATCGTCGCTACGCGGCGGCGTCGCCTCGACTTCGCGTTACGCTAAGGCGAGGTGCTTGGTGTCACGTGCTGCGTCTCGGCGTCGTCGTCGCTACGCGGCGGCGTCGCCTCGACTTCGCGTTACGCTAAGAAAAGGGTGGCGGTGGTGTCACGTGCTGCGTCTCGGCGTTACGTCGTAAATGCGCTACGGCGGCGTCGCTCGACTTCGCGTAACCCTAAGATAGAAGCGAGGGTGGTTGTGGTGTCACGTGCTCGTCTCGGCGTCCGTCGTCGCTACGCGGCGGCGTCGCCTCGACTTCGCGTAACCCTAAGATGAGCGAGGGTGGGAGTGGTGTCACGTGCTCGTCTCGGCGTCCGTCGTGCGCTACGCGGCAGCGTCGCCTCGACTTCGCGTAACCCTAAGATAAGCAGGGTGGCTGTGGTGTCGCGTGCTGCGTCTCGGCGTCGTCGTCGCTACGCGGCGGCGTCGCCTCGACTTCGCGTAACCCTAAGATGAGCGAGGTGGCTGTGGTGTCGCGTGCTCGTCTCGGCGTCGTCGTCGCTACGCGGCGGCGTCGCCTCGACTTCGCGATGCGCTAAGGCGAGGGTGGCGGTGTCACGTGCTGCGTCTCGGCGTCGTCGTCGCTACGCGGCGGCGTCGCCTCGACTTCGCGTTCGCTAAGGCGAGGTGGCGGTGGTGTCACGTGCTGCGTCTCGGCGTCCGTCGTCGCTACGCGGCGGCGTCGCCTCGACTTCGCGTTACGCTAAAACGAGGTGGCGGTGGTGTCACGTGCTCGTCTCGGCGTTCGTCGTCGCTACGCGGCGGCGTCGCCTCGACTTCGCGTTACGCTAAGGCGAGGTGGCGGTGGTGTCGCGTGCTGCGTCTCGGCGTCCGTCGTCGCTACGCGGCGGCGTCGCCTCGACTTCGCGTAACGCTAAAGGCGAGGTGGCGGTGGTGTCACGTGCTGCGTCTCGGCGTCCGTCGTCGCTACGCGGCGGCGTCGCCCTCGACTTCGCGTAACCCTAAGATAAGCGAGGTGGCTGTGGTGTCACGTGCTGCGTCTCGGCGTCGTCGTCGCTACGCGGCGGCGTCGCCTCGACTTCGCGTAACCCTAAGATGAGCGAGGTGGCTGTGGTGTCACGTGCTCGTCTCGGCGTCGTCGTCGCTACGCGGCGGCGTCGCCTCGACTTCGCGTAACCCTAAGATGAGCGGGGTGGCTGTGGTGTCACGTGCTGCGTCTCGGCGTCCGTCGTCGCTACGCGGCGGCGTCGCTCGACTTCGCGTAACCCTAAGAGCGAGGGTGGCTGTGGTGTCACGTGCTGCGTCTCGGCGTCCGTCGTCGCTACGCGGCGGCGTCGCCTCGACTTCGCGTAACGCTAAAGGCGAGGTGGCTGTGGTGTCACGTGCTGCGTCTCGGCGTCCGTCGTCGCTACGCGGCGCGTCGCCTCGACTTCGCGATGCGCTAAAGGCGAGGTGGCGGTGGTGTCACGTGCTGCGTCTCGGCGTCGTCGTCGCTACGCGGCGGCGTCGCCTCGACTTCGCGATGCGCTAAGGCGAGGTGGCTGTGGTGTCACGTGCTGCGTCTCGGCGTCGTCGTCGCTACGCGGCGGCGTCGCCTCGACTTCGCGTTACGCTAAAGGCGAGGTGGCGGTGGTGTCACGTGCTGCGTCTCGGCGTCGTCGTCGCTACGCGGCGGCGTCGCCTCGACTTCGCGTAACGCTAAGGCGAGGTGGCGGTGGTGTCACGTGCTGCGTCTCGGCGTCCGTCGTCGCTACGCGGCGGCGTCGCCTCGACTTCGCGTAACCCTAAGATAGCGAGGTGGCTGTGGTGTCACGTGCTCGTCTCGGCGTCGTCGTCGCTACGCGGCGGCGTCGCCTCGACTTCGCGTAACCCTAAGATGAGCGGGGTGGCTGTGGTGTCGCGTGCTCGTCTCGGCGTCCGTCGTCGCTACGCGGCGGCGTCGCCTCGACTTCGCGTAACCCTAAGATAGGCGAGGGTGGGAGTGGTGTCACGTGCTCGTCTCGGCGTCCGTCGTCGCTACGCGGCGGCGTCGCCTCGACTTCGCGTTACGCTAAGGCGAGGTGGCGGTGGTGTCACGTGCTGCGTCTCGGCGTCCGTCGTCGCTACGCGGCGGCGTCGCCTCGACTTCGCGTTACGCTAAGGCGAGGTGGCGGTGGTGTCACGTGCTGCGTCTCGGCGTCCGTCGTCGCTACGCGGCGGCGTCGCCTCGACTTCGCGTTACGCTAAGAGAGGCGAGGGTGGCGGTGGTGTCACGTGCTGCGTCTCGGCGTCGTCGTCGCTACGCGGCGGCGTCGCCTCGACTTCGCGTTGCGCTAAGGCGAGTGGCAATGGTGTCACGTGCTGCGTCTCGGCGTCGTCGTCGCTACGCGGCGGCGTCGCCTCGACTTCGCGTTACGCTAAAGCGAGGGTGGCTGTGGTGTCACGTGCTCGTCTCGGCGTCCGTCGTCGCTACTGCGGCGGCGTCGCCTCGACTTCGCGTAACGCTAAAAGCGAGGGTGGCGGTGGTGTCACGTGCTCGTCTCGGCGTCGTCGTCGCTACGCGGCGGCGTCGCCTCGACTTCGCGTAATCCTAAGATGAGCAGGTGGCTGTGGTGTCGCGTGCTGCGTCTCGGCGTTCGTCGTCGCTACGCGGCGGCGTCGCCTCGACTTCGCGTAACCCTAAGATGAGCGAGGTGGGAGTGGTGTCACGTGCTGCGTCTCGGCGTCCGTCGTCGCTACGCGGCGGCGTCGCCTCGACTTCGCGTAACCCTAAGATGAGGCAGGGTGGCGGTGGTGTCACGTGCTCGTCTCGGCGTCCGTCGTCGCTACGCGGCGGCGTCGCCTCGACTTCGCGTTACGCTAAAGCGAGGGTGGCGGTGGTGTCGCGTGCTGCGTCTCGGCGTCGTCGTCGCTACGCGGCGGCGTCGCCTCGACTTCGCGTTACGCTAAGAGCGAGGTGGCGGTGGTGTCACGTGCTGCGTCTCGGCGTCGTCGTCGCTACGCGGCGGCGTCGCCTCGACTTCGCGTTACGCTAAAGGCGAGGTGGCGGTGGTGTCACGTGCTCGTCTCGGCGTCCGTCGTCGCTACGCGGCGGCGTCGCCTCGACTTCGCGTTACGCTAAGCGCGGTGGCGGTGGTGTCACGTGCTCGTCTCGGCGTTCGTCGTCGCTACTGCGGCGGCGTCGCTCGACTTCGACGTGCTCGTCTCGGCGTCGTCGTCGCTACCGCGGCGGCGTCGCCTCGACTTCGCGTAACGCTAGGTGGCGGTGGTGTCACGTGCTGCGTCTCGGCGTCGTCGTCGCTACGCGGCGGCGTCGCCTCGACTTCGCGTAACCCTAAGATAGGCAGGGTGGCTGTGGTGTCGCGTGCTGCGTCTCGGCGTCGTCGTCGCTACGCGGCGGCGTCGCCTCGACTTCGCGTAACCCTAAGATGAGCGAGGTGGCTGTGGTGTCGCGTGCTGCGTCTCGGCGTCCGTCGTCGCTACGCGGCGGCGTCGCCTCGACTTCGCGTAACCCTAAGATGAGCGAGGTGGCTGTGGTGTCACGTGCTGCGTCTCGGCGTCCGTCGTCGCTACGCGGCGGCGTCGCCTCGACTTCGCGTAACCCTAAGATGAGCGAGGTGGGAGTGGTGTCGCGTGCTGCGTCTCGGCGTCGTCGTCGCTACGCGGCGGCGTCGCCTCGACTTCGCGTAACCCTAAGATGAGCGAGGTGGGAGTGGTGTCGCGTGCTCGTCTCGGCGTCCGTCGTCGCTACGCGGCGGCGTCGCCTCGACTTCGCGTAACCCTAAGATAGGCAGGGTGGCTGTGATGTCACGTGCTCGTCTCGGCGTCCGTCGTCGCTACGCGGCGGCGTCGCCTCGACTTCGCGTAACCCTAAGATGGCGAGGTGGCTGTGGTGTCACGTGCTGCGTCTCGGCGTCCGTCGTCGCTACGCGGCGGCGTCGCCTCGACTTCGCGTAACCCTAAGATGAGCGGGGTGGCTGTGGTGTCGCGTGCTGCGTCTCGGCGTCCGTCGTCGCTACGCGGCGGCGTCCTCGACTTCGCGTTACGCTAAAAGGCGAGGTGGCGGTGGTGTCACGTGCTGCGTCTCGGCGTCCGTCGTCGCTACGCGGCGGCGTCGCCTCGACTTCGCGTAACCCTAAGATAGGCGAGGTGGCTGTGGTGTCACGTGCTCGTCTCGGCGTCCGTCGTCGCTACGCGGCGATGTCGCCTCGACTTCGCGTTACGCTAAAAGCGAGGTGGCAATGGTGTCGCGTGCTGCGTCTCGGCGTCCGTCGTCGCTACGCGGCGGCGTCGCCTCGACTTCGCGTTACGCTAAGGCGAGGTGGCTGTGGTGTCACGTGCTGCGTCTCGGCGTCCGTCGTCGCTCTGCGGCGGCGTCACTTCGACTTCGCGATACGCTAAGGCGAGGTGGCGGTGGTGTCACGTGCTCCTCTCGGCGTCCGTCGTCGCTACGCGGCGGCGTCGCCTCGACTTCGCGTAATCCTAAGATGAGCGAGGTGGCTGTGGTGTCACGTGCTGCGTCTCGGCGTTAAATCGTCGCTACGCGGCGGCGTCGCTACGCGGCGGCGTCGCCTCGACTTCGCGTAACCCTAAGATAGGCGAGGTGGGAGTGGTGTCACGTGCTGCGTCTCGGCGTCGTCGTCGCTACGCTGACGGCGTCGCCTCGACTTCGCGTTACGCTAAGGCGAGGTGGCGGTGGTGTCACGTGCTGCGTCTCGGCGTCGTCGTCGCTACGCGATAGCGTCGCCTCGACTTCGCGTTACGCTAAGGCGAGGTGGCGGTGGTGTCACGTGCTGCGTCTCGGCGTCCGTCGTCGCTACGCGGCGGCGTCCTCGACTTCGCGTTACGCTAAGAGCGAGGTGGCGGTGGTGTCACGTGCTGCGTCTCGGCGTCGTCGTCGCTACGCGGCGGCGTCGCCTCGACTTCGCGTTACGCTAAAGCGAGGTGGCGGTGGTGTCACGTGCTCGTCTCGGCATTCGTTATCGCTACGCGGCGGCGTCGCCTCGACTTCGCGTTACGCTAAAGGCGAGGTGCTGCGGTGTCACGTGCTGCGTCTCGGCGTCGTCGTCGCTGCGGCGGCGTCGCCTCGACTTCGCGTAACGCTAAGGCGAGGTGGCGGTGGTGTCGCGTGCTGCGTCTCGGCGTCCGTCGTCGCTACGCGGCGGCGTCGCCTCGACTTCGCGTAACCCTAAGATGAGCGAGGGTGGCTGTGGTGTCACGTGCTCGTCTCGGCGTCCGTCGTCGCTACGCGGCGGCGTCGCCTCGACTTCGCGTAACCCTAAGATGAGCGAGGTGGCTGTGGTGTCGCGTGCTCGTCTCGGCGTCCGTCGTCGCTACGCGGCGGCGTCGCCTCGACTTCGCGTAACCCTAAGATGAGCGAGGGTGGGAGTGGTGTCACGTGCTCGTCTCGGCGTCCGTCGTCGCTACGCGGCGGCGTCGCCTCGACTTCGCGTAACCCTAAGATGAGCAGGGTGGGAGTGGTGTCACGTGCTGCGTCTCGGCGTCCGTCGTCGCTACGCGGCGGCGTCGCCTCGACTTCGCGTAACCCTAAGATGAGCGGGGTGGCTGTGATGTCGCGTGCTCGTCTCGGCGTCCGTCGTCGCTACGCGACGGCGTCGCCTCGACTTCGCGTAACCCTAAGATGAGCGGGGTGGCTGTGGTGTCGCGTGCTGCGTCTCGGCGTCCGTCGTCGCTACGCGCGGCGGCGTCCTCAGTCGCGTAACCCTAAGATAGAAAAGGTGGGAGTGGTGTCGCGTGCTCGTCTCGGCGTCCGTCGTCGCTACGCGGCGGCGTCGCCTCGACTTCGCGTAACCCTAAGATGAGCGAGGTGGGAGTGGTGTCGCGTGCTGCGTCTCGGCGTCCGTCGTCGCTACGCGGCGGCGTCGCCTCGACTTCGCGTAACCCTAAGATGAGCGAGGGTGGCTGTGGTGTCGCGTGCTGCGTCTCGGCGTCCGTCGTCGCTACGCGGCGGCGTCGCCTCGACTTCGCGTAACCCTAAGATGAGCGGGGTGGCTGTGGTGTCACGTGCTGCGTCTCGGCGTCCGTCGTCGCTACGCGGCGGCGTCGCCTCGACTTCGCGTAACCCTAAGATGAGCGGTGACTGCTGGTGTCACGTGCTGCGTCTCGGCGTCGTCGTCGCTACGCGGCGGCGTCGCCTCGACTTCGTGTAGCGCTAAGGCGAGGTGGCGGTGGTGTCGCGTGCTGCGTCTCGGCGTCCGTCGTCGCTACGCGGCGGCGTCGCCTCGACTTCGCGTAACCCTAAGATGAGCGGGGTGGCTGTGGTGTCGCGTGCTGCGTCTCGGCGTCCGTCGTCGCTACGCGGCGGCGTCGCCTCGACTTCGCGTAACCCTAAGATGAGCGGGGTGGCTGTGGTGTCGCGTGCTGCGTCTCGGCGTCCGTCGTCGCTACGCGGCGGCGTCGCCTCGACTTCGCGTAACCCTAAGATAGGCGAGGTGGGAGTGGTGTCGCGTGCTCGTCTCGGCGTCCGTCGTCGCTACGCGACGGCGTCGCCTCGACTTCGCGTTACGCTAAGGCGAGGTGGCGGTGGTGTCACGTGCTGCGTCTCGGCGTCCGTCGTCGCTACGCGATAGCGTCGCCTCGACTTCGCGTTACGCTAAGAGCGAGGTGGCGGTGGTGTCGCGTGCTGCGTCTCGGCGTCCGTCGTCGCTACCGCGGCGGCGTCCTCGACTTCGCGTTACGCTAAAGCGAGGTGGCGGTGGTGTCACGTGCTGCGTCTCGGCGTCGTCGTCGCTACGCGGCGGCGTCGCCTCGACTTCGCGTACGCTAAGGCGAGGTGGCGGTGGTGTCACGTGCCGTCTCGGCATTCGTTATCGCTACGCGGCGGCGTCGCCTCGACTTCGCGTTACGCTAAGGCGAGGTGGCTTTGGTGTCACGTGCTGCGTCTCGGCGTCCGTCGTCGCTACGCGGCGGCGTCCGCCTCGACTTCGCGTAACGCTAAAGGCGAGGTGGCGGTGGTGTCACGTGCGTCTCGGCGTCCGTCGTCGCTACGCGGCGGCGTCGCCTCGACTTCGCGTAACCCTAAGATGAGCGAGGTGCTGTGGTGTCACGTGCTGCGTCTCGGCGTCCGTCGTCGCTACGCGGCGGCGTCGCCTCGACTTCGCGTAACCCTAAGATGAGGCGAGGGTGGCTGTGGTGTCGCGTGCTGCGTCTCGGCGTCCGTCGTCGCTACGCGACGGCGTCGCCTCGACTTCGCGTAACCCTAAGATAGGCGAGGTGGGAGTGGTGTCGCGTGCTCGTCTCGGCGTCCGTCGTCGCTCTGCGGCGGCGTCGACCTCGACTTCGCGTAACCCTAAGATGAGCGAGGGTGTTTGTGATGTCGCGTGCTGCGTCTCGGCGTCGTCGTCGCTACGCGGCGGCGTCGCCTCGACTTCGCGTAACCCTAAGATGAGCGAGGGTGGCTGTGGTGTCGCGTGCTGCGTCTCGGCGTCCGTCGTCGCTACTACGCGACGGCGTCGCCTCGATCGCGTAACCCTAAGATGAGCGAGGGTGGGAGTGGTGTCGCGTGCTGCGTCTCGGCGTCCGTCGTCGCTACGCGGCGGCGTCGCCTCGACTTCGCGTAACCCTAAGATGAGCGAGGGTGGGAGTGGTGTCGCGTGCTGCGTCTCGGCGTCCGTCGTCGCTACGCGGCGGCGTCGCCTCGACTTCGCGTAACCCTAAGATGAGCGGGGTGGCTGTGGTGTCGCGTGCTCGTCTCGGCGTCCGTCGTCGCTACGCGGCGGCGTCGCTCGACTTCGCGTAACCCTAAGATGAGCGAGGGTGGCTGTGGTGTCGCGTGCTGCGTCTCGGCGTCCGTCGTCGCTACGCGGCGGCGTCGCTCGACTTCGCGTAACCCTAAGATAGAGCGGTGGCTGTGGTGTCGCGTGCTGCGTCTCGGCGTCCGTCGTCGCTACGCGGCGGCGTCGCTTCGACTTCGCGTAACCCTAAGATGAGCGAGGTGGCTCACGGTGTCGCGTGCTGCGTCTCGGCGTCGTCGTCGCTACGCGGCGGCGTCGCCTCGACTTCGCGTAACCCTAAGAAAGGCGGGGTGGCTGTGGTGTCACGTGCTGCGTCTCGGCGTCCGTCGTCGCTACGCGGCGGCGTCGCCTCGACTTCGCGTAACCCTAAGATAGGCGAGGGTGGGAGTGGTGTCACGTGCTCGTCTCGGCGTCCGTCGTCGCTACGCGGCGGCGTCGCCTCGACTTCGCGTAACCCTAAGATAAGCGAGGTGGCTGTGATGTCACGTGCTGCGTCTCGGCGTCCGTCGTCGCTACGCGGCGGCGTCGCCTCGACTTCGCGTTAACGCTAAAAGAGCGAGGTGGCAATGGTGTCACGTGCTGCGTCTGCAGGCGTCCGTCGTCGCTACGCGGCGGCGTCGCCTCGACTTCGCGTTACGCTAAGGCGGGGTGGCGGTGGTGTCGCGTGCTGCGTCTCGGCGTCCGTCGTCGCTACGCGGCGGCGTCGCCTCGACTTCGCGTAACCCTAAGATGAAGCGGGGTGGCTGTGGTGTCACGTGCTGCGTCTCGGCGTCGTCGTCGCTACGCGGCGGCGTCGCCTCGACTTCGCGTAACCCTAAGATAGGCGAGGGTGGGAGTGGTGTCACGTGCTCGTCTCGGCGTCGTCGTCGCTACGCGGCGGCGTCGCCTCGACTTCGCGTTACGCTAAGGCGGGGTGGCGGTGGTGTCACGTGCTGCGTCTCGGCGTCGTCGTCGCTACGCGGCGGCGTCGCCTCGACTTCGCGTAACGCTAAGGCGAGGTGGCTGTGGTGTCACGTGCTCGTCTCGGCGTCCGTCGTCGCTACGCGGCGGCGTCGCCTCGACTTCGCGTTACGCTAAAGCGAGGTGGCGGTGGTGTCACGTGCTGCGTCTCGGCGTTCGTCGTCGCTACGCGGCGGCGTCGCCTCGACTTCGCGTTACGCTAAGGCGAGGGTGGGTGTGAGTGGTGTCCGTGCTGCGTCTCGGCGTCCGTCGTCGCTACGCGGCGGCGTCGCCTCGACTTGCGTAACCCTAAGACGAGGCGTGTGGCGGTGGTGTCGCGTGCTGCGTCTCGGCGTCCGTCGTCGCTACGCGGCGGCGTCGCCTCGACTTCGCGTAACCCTAAGAAGCGAGGGTGGGAGTGGTGTCGCGTGCTCGTCTCGGCGGTGTCGCGCCTCGGCGTCGCCTCGACTTCGCGTAACCCTAAGATAGGCGAGGGTGGGAGTGGTGTCGCGTGCTCGTCTCGGCGTCCGTCGTCGCTACGCGGCGGCGTCGCCTCGACTTCGCGTAACCCTAAGATGAGCGAGGTGGCTGTGGTGTCGCGTGCTCGTCTCGGCGTCGTCGTCGCTACGCGGCGGCGTCGCCTCGACTTCGCGTAACCCTAAGATGAGCGGGGTGGGAGTGGTGTCGCGTGCTGCGTCTCGGCGTCCGTCGTCGCTACGCGGCGGCGTCGCCTCGACTTCGCGTAACCCTAAGATAGGCGAGTGGTGGCGTGTGATGTCGCGTGCTCGTCTCGGCGTCGTCGCGTGCTACGCTCGGCGGCGTCGCGTCGCTCGACGTTCGCGTAACCCTAAGCTAAGGCGGGGTGGCTGTGGTGTCGCGTGCTGCGTCTCGGCGTCGTCGTCGCTACCGCGGCGGCGTCGCCTCGACTTCGCGTAACCCTAAGATAGGCGAGGTGGGAGTGGTGTCGCGTGCTGCGTCTCGGCGTCCGTCGTCGCTACGCGGCGGCGTCGCCTCGACTTCGCGTAACCCTAAGATGAGCGGGGTGGCTGTGATGTCACGTGCTCGTCTCGGCGTCGTCGTCGCTACGCGCGGCGTCGCCTCGACTTCGCGTAACCCTAAGCTAAGGCGAGGTGGCAATGGTGTCGCGTGCTCGTCTCAGGCGTCCGTCGTCGCTACTGCGGCGGCGTCGCCTCGACTTCGCGTAACGCTAAGATAGGCGGGGTGGCGGTGGTGTCGCGTGCTGCGTCTCGGCGTCCGTCGTCGCTACGCGCGGCGTCGCCTCGACTTCGCGTAACCCTAAGATGGGCGGGGTGCTGTGGTGTCGCGTGCTCGTCTCGGCGTCCGTCGTCGCTACGCGGCGGCGTCGCCTCGACTTCGCGTAACCCTAAGATGAGCGGGGTGGCTGTGGTGTCGCGTGCTGCGTCTCGGCGTCCGTCGTCGCTACGCGGCGGCGTCGCCTCGACTTCGCGTAACCCTAAGATGAGCGAGGTGGGAGTGGTGTCGCGTGCTCGTCTCGGCGTCCGTCGTCGCTACGCGCGGCGGCGTCGCCTCGACTTCGCGTAACCCTAAGATAGGCGGGGTGGGCGTGATGTCGCGTGCTCGTCTCGGCGTCCGTCGTCGCTACGCGACGGCGTCGCCTCGACTTCGCGTAACCCTAAGATGAGCGAGGTGGGCTGTGGTGTCGCGTGCTCGTCTCGGCGTCCGTCGTCGCTACGCGGCGGCGTCGCCTCGACTTCGCGTAACCCTAAGATGAGCGAGGTGGGAGTGGTGTCGCGTGCTCGTCTCGGCGTCCGTCGTCGCTACGCGGCGGCGTCGCCTCGACTTCGCGTAACCCTAAGTTGAGCGAGGTGGGAGTGGTGTCGCGTGCTCGTCTCGGCGTCCGTCGTCGCTACGCGGCGGCGTCGCCTCGACTTCGCGTAACCCTAAGATGAGCGAGGGTGGCTGTGGTGTCGCGTGCTGCGTCTCGGCGTCCGTCGTCGCTACGCGGCGGCGTCGCCTCGACTTCGCGTAACCCTAAGATGAGCGGGTGGCTGTGGTGTCGCGTGCTCGTCTCGGCGTCCGTCGTCGCTACGCGGCGGCGTCGCCTCGACTTCGCGTAACCCTAAGATGAGCGAGGGTGGCTGTGGTGTCGCGTGCTGCGTCTCGGCGTCCGTCGTCGCTACGCGGCGGCGTCGCCTCGACTTCGCGTAACCCTAAGATGAGCGGGGTGGCTCACGGTGTCGCGTGCTGCGTCTCGGCGTCCGTCGTCGCTACGCGGCGGCGTCGCCTCGACTTCGCGTAACCCTAAGAAAGGCGGGGTGGCTGTGGTGTCGCGTGCTGCGTCTCGGCGTCCGTCGTCGCTACGCGGCGGCGTCGCCTCGACTTCGCGTAACCCTAAGATGAGCGAGGTGGGAGTGGTGTCGCGTGCTGCGTCTCGGCGTCCGTCGTCGCTACGCGGCGGCGTCGCCTCGACTTCGCGTAACCCTAAGATGAAGCGAGGTGGCTGTGATGTCACGTGCTGCGTCTCGGCGTCGTCGCCGCTACGCGGCGGCGTCGCCTCGACTTCGCGTTACGCTAAGGCGAGGTGGCAATGGTGTCACGTGCTGCGTGCAGGCGTCGTCGTCGCTACTGCGGCGGCGTCGCCTCGACTTCGCGTTACGCTAAGGCGAGGTGGCGGTGGTGTCACGTGCTCGTCTCGGCGTCGTCGTCGCTACGCGGCGGCGTCGCCTCGACTTCGCGTAACCCTAAGATAGGCGGGGTGCTGTGGTGTCGCGTGCTCGTCTCGGCGTCCGTCCTCG
This sequence comes from Aegilops longissima, assembly GCA_021605205.1. Classification (NCBI taxonomy): domain Eukaryota; kingdom Viridiplantae; phylum Streptophyta; class Magnoliopsida; order Poales; family Poaceae; genus Aegilops; species Aegilops longissima. The sequence goes on from CM038679.1 coordinate 141,301,365, forward strand.
CTACTGCGGCGGCGTCGCCTCGACTTCGCGTAACCCTAAGATAGAGCGAGGTGGGAGTGGTGTCACGTGCTCGTCTCGGCGTCCGTCGTCGCTACGCGGCGGCGTCGCCTCGACTTCGCGTTACGCTAAGGCGAAGTGGCGGTGGTGTCACGTGCTGCGTCTCGGCGTTCGTCGTCGCTACGCGGCGGCGTCGCCTCGACTTCGCGTTACGCTAAGGCGAGGGTGGCTGTGATGTCACGTGCTCGTCTCGGCGTCCGTCGTCGCTACGCGGCGGCGTCGCCTCGACTTCGCGTAACGCTAAAACGAGGTGGCGGTGGTGTCACGTGCTGCGTCTCGGCATTCGTCGTCGCTACGCGGCGGCGTCGCCTCGACTTCGCGTTACGGTAAGGCGGGGTAGCGCGGGGTGACGGGGTGCGCCTCGACTCGCGTAACCCTAAGATGAGCGAGGTGGGAGTGGTGTCGCGTGCTCGTCTGGCGTCCGGCGTCGCTACGCGGCGGCGTCGCCTCGACTTGCGTAACCCTAAGATGAGGCGAGGTGGGCGTGGTGTCGCGTGCTCGTCTCGGCGTCCGTCGTCGCTACGCGGCGGCGTCGCTCGACTTCGCGTAACCCTAAGATGAGCGGTGGGAGTGGTGTCGCGTGCTCGTCTCGGCGTCGTCGTCGCTACCGCGACGGCGTCGCCTCGACTTCGCGTAACCCTAAGATAGGCGGTGGCTGTGATGTCGCGTGCTCGTCTCGGCGTCCGTCGTCGCTACGCGGCGGCGTCGCCTCGACTTCGCGTAACCCTAAGAAAGGCGGGGTGGCTGTGGTGTCGCGTGCTCGTCTCGGCGTCCGTCGTCGCTACGCGGCGGCGTCGCCTCGACTTCGCGTAACCCTAAGATGAGCGAGGTGGGAGTGGTGTCGCGTGCTGCGTCTCGGCGTCGTCGTCGCTACGCGCGACGGCGTCGCCTCGACTTCGCGTAACCCTAAGATAGGCAAGGTGGCTGTGATGTCGCGTGCTTTCGTCTCGGCGTCCGTCGTCGCTACGCGGCGGCGTCGCCTCGACTTCGCGTTGCACGCTAAGGCGAGGTGGCAATGGTGTCGCGTGCTGCGTGCAGGCGTCGTCGTCGCTACCGCGGCGGCGTCGCCTCGACTTCGCGTTACGCTAAGGCGAAGGTGGCGGTGGTGTCGCGTGCTCGTCTCGGCGTCCATAAATCGCTACGCGGCGGCGTCGCCTCGACTTCGCGTAACCCTAAGATGAGCGAGGTGGCTGTGGTGTCACGTGCTGCGTCTCGGCGTCCGTCCTCGCTACGCGGCGGCGTCGCCTCGACTTCGCGTAACCCTAAGATGAGCGAGGGTGGGAGTGGTGTCACGTGCTCGTCTCGGCGTCGTCGTCGCTACGCGCGGCGGCGTCGCCTCGACTTCGCGTTACACTAAGGCGAGGTGGCGGTGGTGTCACGTGCTCGTCTCGGCGTTAAATCGTCGCTACGCGGCGGCGTCGCTCGACTTCGCGTTACGCTAAAACGGAGATGGCAATGGTGTCACGTGCTGCGTCTCGGCGTCGTCGTCGCTACGCGGCGGCGTCGCCTCGACTTCGCGTTACGCTAAGGCGAAGGTGGCGGTGGTGTCACGTGCTGCGTCTCGGCATTCGTCGTCGCTACGCGGCGGCGTCGCCTCGACTTCGCGTTACGCTAAAGCGAGGTGGCGGTGGTGTCACGTGCTGCGTCTCGGCATTAAATCGTCGCGTCGCTACGCGGCGGCGTCTCTCGACTTCGCGTTACGGTAAGGCGGGGTGGCGCGGGGTGACGGGGTGCCGCCTCGACTCGCGTAACCCTAAGATGAGCGAGGTGGGAGTGGTGTCGCGTGCTCGTCTAGGCGTCCGGCGTCGCTACGCGGCGGCGTCGCCTCGACTTGCGTAACCCTAAGATGAGCGAGGTGGCTGTGGTGTCGCGTGCTCGTCTCGGCGTCCGTCGTCGCTACGCGACGGCGTCGCCTCGACTTCGCGTAACCCTAAGATAGGCGAGGTGGGAGTGGTGTCACGTGCTCGTCTCGGCATCCGTCGTCGCTACCGCGGCGGCGTCGCCTCGACTTCGCGTAACCCTAAGATGAGCGGTGGGCTGTGATGTCGCGTGCTGCGTCTCGGCGTCCGTCGTCGCTACGCGGCGGCGTCGCCTCGACTTCGCGTAACCCTAAGATGAGCGAGGTGGCGGTGGTGTCGCGTGCTGCGTCTCGGCGTCCGTCGTCGCTACGCGGCGGCGTCGCCTCGACTTCGCGTTACGCTAAAGGCGAGTAGCGGTGGTGTCACGTGCTGCGTCTCGGCGTCGTCGTCGCTACGCGGCGGCGTCGCCTCGACTTCGCGTTACGCTAAGGCAGGGTGGCGGTGGTGTCGCGTGCTGCGTCTCGGCGTCCGTCGTCGCTACTGCGGCGGCGTCCGCCAACAACAGTGGCGATGGTGTCGCGTGCTGCGTCTCGGCGTCCGTCGTCGCTCTGCTGACGCGTCCGCCAACGAGGTGGCTGTGGTGTCGCGTGCTGCGTCTCGGCGTCGTCGTTAAGCTACGGCGGCGTCGCCTCGACTTCGCGTAACCCTAAGATGAGCGAGGTGGGAGTGGTGTCACGTGCTCGTCTGGCGTCCGGCGTCGCTACGCGGCGGCGTCGCCTCGACTTGCGTAACCCTAAGATGAGCGAGGTGGCGTGTGGGAGTGGTGTCGCGTGCTCGTCTCGGCGTCCGTCGTCGCTACGCGGCGGCGTCGCCTCGACTTCGCGTTACGCTAAGGCGAGGTGGCTGTGGTGTCGCGTGCTGCGTCTCGGCGTCCGTCGTCGCTACGCGGCGGCGTCGCCTCGACTTCGCGTTCACGCTAAAGGCGAGGTGGCTGTGGTGTCGCGTGCTGCGTCTCGGCGTCGTCGTCGCTACCTCGGCGGCGTCGCCTCGACTTGCGTTACGCTAAGGCGAGGTGGCACTAGTGTCACGTGCTGCGTCTCGGCGTCGTCGTCGCTACGCGGCGGCGTCGCCTCGACTTCGCGTTACGCTAAGGCGAGGTGGCGGTGGTGTCGCGTGCTGCGTCTCGGCGTCGTCGTCGCTACGCGGCGGCGTCGCCTCGACTCGCGTAACCCTAAGATGGGCGAGGTGGTGTGGTGTCGCGTGCTGCGTCTCGGCGTCGTCGTCGCTACTGCGCGGCGGCGTCGCCTCGACTTCGCGTAACCCTAAGATAGGCGAGGTGGGAGTGGTGTCACGTGCTCGTCTCGGCGTCCGTCGTCGCTACGCGGCGGCGTCGCCTCGACTTCGCGATACGCTAAGGCGAGGTGGCGATGGTGTCACGTGCTGCGTCTCGGCGTCGTCGTCGCTACGCGGCGGCGTCGCCTCGACTTCGCGTTACGCTAAGGCGAGTGGAAATGGTGTCACGTGCTCGTCTCGGCGTCGTAAATCGCTACGCGGCGGCGTCGCCTCGACTTCGCGTTACGCTAAAGCGAGGGTGGTTTGTGGTGTCGCGTGCTCGTCTCGGCGTCCGTCGTCGCGCGCGTAACCCTAAGATAAGCGAGGTGGCGGTGGTGTCACGTGCTGCGTCTCGGCGTCGTCGTCGCTACGCGGCGGCGTCATCTCGACTTCGCGATACGCTAAGGCGGTGGCGATGGTGTAACCCTAAGATGAACATGGTGGGAGTGGTGTCACGTGCTGCGTCTCGGCGTCCGTCGTCGCTACGCGGCGGCGTCGCCTCGACTTCGCGTCACGCTAAAAGCGAAGTGGCGGTGGTGTCACGTGCTGCGTCTCGGCGTTAAATCGTCGCTACGCTGACGGCGTCGCGCTCGACTTGCGTTACGCTAAGAGCGAGGGTGGCGATGGTGTCACGTGCTCGTCTCAGCGTCCGTCGTCCGCGACGACGTCCGCCTCGACTCGCGTTACGCTAAGACAGGGTAGCATAGGCTGGTTTAGATGTCATGCATGCACCCGTTTAAATGTCAAATGCATACAACAGGGTGTATGCCCTCATATAGCCTCATTTAATCCCACAAATTATTCCGATTAATATCCATGCATGCCCACAAGTTATACTCTTGTTTCGCACCCTTATTCCTTATTCAGCCCATAATTGCCTCGCCTTTAATACACATTTAATGTCATTCCCATAAATTATTTCAATTAATGTCCATGCATGCTCATGATTAAAGGCTGCCCACAATTCCTTTACTTAATGTCATTCACAGAGAGGCACCTCCTCCGTCCTGGTTAATTCTCGAGTTCTCTTGTCGCGTTACGCTAAGACAGGGTGGCATGAAGGATTCATTAAATTATGAAACATTGCCCTGCCATAATGTGATATGTTTCCAATGCCAATAAAAAGTAACCCACCCACTGGTATTTAACATCCAGAAAAACAGTATTTTGCTAAAAAAAATAGTATTTTGCCGAAATAATCATCTTATCGGTGAGTCATTCTCATGTGTCCGGCGTCTTGCCATTCTTGGGTGATCCTCCGGGAGCCATGATTTAGTCCTGTTGGGATGCTCTGCATACAAAAGAAAATGTAATTTAGTGGTGACAAAAAACTCTAGTACACCATTGGAAAAAGAAGATAAACTAAAGAAAGTTTGAATGGAAAAAGGAAAATGAGGGGACAGGCATGGTTTCAACTTCCCGGTATAAATTGTGACTTCTTTTTATTAAAAAATAGCTTAACTATTCAGAAAAAATTTATGATCTATATATAAATATATTTCGGTATTTGGTCATGTGGCTTCCCTAAGTTATTTTTTCAATGAAAAAAGAAGTTTAAGAACATTGTGAATAACTAAAAAGAAAGCAAAAAAAAAATGACGCAGCAAAAAACCAGTTACATAAAAAAAGAGGGTAGGGTGTGTGTGGGCGGGGGGTTATTAAAGAGATAAGTCAAATACTCACATATTTTGTTAAGATTTGTTTTGTTTCTGACATCAGGTTTTCATTGCAAGGGTGAGCGACCATGTAGTATGTTAGACTCTCGCGCAGGCTCTTTGCATGCTCCTGTTTTTGTTTTACATAAAAAATAACAGTTAGAAGTGAAAAAGGAAAAACATGTTATATTGGTGTAAAAACACAACAGGATATAAGAATAAAAGGATATAAACACCTGTGAGAGACTATGAAACAAAAAAATGAGCCTGACAAAATACATAAAAAAGGATGAGGTTTTAAGCAGCAAAAAGTTGAGCTGCATTACATGAATATGAGATGTGTGTGTTATCAGTTGAACAAAAAAAATACAAAAATAGACAAAAAAGGGCTGGTTGCTATGACTTACTGGTTCGAAACATAGAGTGTTGTCTCCATCATGTCCTTGTACCAACTTCATTGTGAAGATCCCACTATCTGCCCTGCAGATCATATTTATGTTTTTTGCATCACAGAAGTTAGATGAAAAAAAATACTGCAAAGGATCATGCATAAATTTGCTTGAGTATTTCAGTCGTTGGATTGCATTACTCTTTAGTTGAAGAGCACACACTCCGGAAAGACACACCCATGTCAGTCACATTTACTTGTGATCTTCTGTATGCCAGCTTGAAAGCCGCTTTGAAATTGTTGATTACAAGCTGAGCTTCGTCAGCAATCAAGTCGATTCTGTTGTTTGGGCAGAGGACTTCGAACGTTTTCTTTCTAAAGTTAGCAACAACCGTGTACCAGAAACTGTATGAGCTTAAAGGTAAAAACACCTGTACATTGATCCAAAAATAAACAAAGAAAATATTAGCACAAAAACGCCATGATGACTTTTTACTGAAACATAGAAAACGACATGGGACTTGGATGGAGACTATAAATTATATGGCTTCTTTACTGGACTACGAAAATACCATGTGAATTCGGTCAAGCTGGAATCCTATCATTATCTCCCTCAGGTGACCAGATAACGCCAATGGAGTTTCAAATGCCTTTTGGAATAATTTCTGGAAAAATTTGACCCAATCGAAGATGCATCAAAAGCACATAAAGGAGGGGGGCACGCAAAAAAAAAAACAGAGCGTTGGATGGAAAAAGGGAATATTGTCTGCACATACTTATGTTTTGTACTTACAGCAATGTCGCATTCGACATAGTATCTTGACCAGTAACTTCGCGGGAGAAGATTGAGCCTATCCTTTTCAGTTTGCTCTGCCATTACTGCTTTTCCCAACATATTAATCACGTACTTATTGACCCGTCCATACACTTGCATGCTCAGGCCAAAAACCCTATGTTCAACCCATGTCGAGCCCATTTGTACTATTCTTGGGCTGCCACAAAATGAAAAATATGGAAAATTCATAGTGGAAAGAGAAGGTTTAAGGGAACAAAAAAGAGGAATGAAAAAGGACAAAATATTGCTTGTTATACAGACAGTGCATCCCCATTGAGGAGAAAAAAGGAAAAACAATAAAAAGGAGATTGTTACTGAGATACCTCTTTTGCCTTGAATGAGGTGGTATTCGTGACACAATGTCGTTGAAAACAGCACTTTCGACTGGATTTGAGCTAAAGCTGCAACATATCTCATTGGGCTTGATCTCCGATATGTGGATGTCTTGGGTATCTGATGTGGTATACTGAGTTTGTCTTTGTTGTGAAAACCACTCTTCTTCAATCCTATCGGTAGACTCGATCAACCGCGCTACCATATCAGGGTCGTCCCATGGGAAGTCTTGGTTGGTAGCTGAAGAGGTGCCTTGGACGGTGTTTGTTGGATCTGACCAAGATTAGCGTCGCTTGATGACTGATCTTTCTCGTGTGATGATGCGCTTATAGTTGCTAAAGTTTGTGGCATCTCATGATGAAGGTTGCTCGACAGCTCATATAAGTTCTGAAACATCCTTTCCCTTTTTTTCAAAGCAACACAATTGTCAGCCGTGTCATTTAAGGACATGCATGTCGTCCTTTTGTTTCTATTAGTGATGTCCTCGGTCGTCCTGATTGCGTCGCTGCTGGTTGGACCTTGACTACAATCAACCTTGGTAAAGACCTTCCGTTCTTCAAACAGATTGAGCTTCCTGGAGGTTAGTAAATTTGTGTCTCGTGGACTCTGCGGTCGGTGCCAAAATGCTTTCTCGTCAAGAACATAAGGAAGTAGGCTAAAAGGGTGGGTGGGTTCAGCCTCGGTACCTACAACCTCAATTTTTTGTGGGTACATCCCCTCCAGTACTTCCGTGTAGAGCGGCAGGTCCAGATGGGACGAAACTGGTATTGGGTCAATTATTCGAAGAAGAGTTTCAAAGTTGGGTACCATAGCATTGGCACATGCTTCTTTATCCCATTCCGCCAATAATTCATCACTTGTATTTTCAAAAGTCAAGAGCACAGGTGCGGGTGCTTTATTGCACTTCCTTTGCACTTCGGACAACGGCTTCGTTTCTTCAGCTGTAACAACGTGGTGCTCTGTTTCCTGCCCTGAGCTACATTCTGCCCCTGTTTTTCCTTCAGACTTATCCTCTTTTCCTTCAGCCAGTGTGGTACTTATCGTTTGCAAGCTGGAGTGGCTACCACAAGGAACCGTCGGAGCCTCTGAAATGTGCATGCAACTTGAATCTTTGTCTGTGCTACTCTGTTTTTTGCTACGCAATGAAGAATGCATTGATGGCATCAGTTTCAGTAGGTTCATAATGTTCTTCGCGAGCACATGTTGCATTGAATCAAAAAGCTCATCCTGCATGCTATGTATAATGTTTTGGAGCTGATCAAAAACCTGAAATTTGTAAAAGAAAAATGTAAGAAAGCTAAGTGTATACATTCTGCACCTCTAGAAGACAAAAGTAAAAAAAAAACCATCTGGTGGTTTTCCTCTGGAACAATTGAGAGGGTGAACTGCAGAAGTTCATCATATGAGGCGCCCAGTGTGACTTTTGACTGTCTGTTGATTTGACCGAAGGGTGTTTCCGACACATGCTTTGTCTGCCCATAAGTTTTGTTATGTTTACACCATGTCAGAGTCATAGGGGGTGGCTTAGAGAAACCATCTTTCTCAAGGGAAAAGTGCGAGGATGGTTAAAACCTCAAACAAAAGGATTGGTGTGTTCACAAAAATAATTACCGGGAGCCTGCCGTAAAGCAATTTATCGCTGCTTGTGCAGTCCCGCCTTTCATATTCTGCTACAATTTCAGACGTCCAAAAGTGAAATCCGTGGCCGCTTGCTTGTGACCGGCATGATGTCGGTGTCGAGAAATTCAAAGTATATGATCTGTGCAAGAGGATGAAGAGCAAAAAAGAGATGAAAAAAGAAAAATTGTGCTTGAAGAAACCCTATATATATATTCTGTCAAAGAGACGTATGTGGATATGAAAGAGAGAAAGAAAAAAAGAAGTATCCAGAATATGCTTTGTATTTACACACCGTGAGTGTTAAGAGATCACCGCCGAGCACCGTTGTGGCTCCAGCCTTGTAGCTATCGATTGACGCCACAAGCTTGTCAAGGACAGCCGTGCAGAAGTCGAATGAGCCAATCTGTTCAGGGTCTTCCAGAATGTGGTAGTAATCTGGACTAGCAGCCCCATGGCTTGAAGGGCAGAGGAGCACGGTAAGCGCATACATTGTGAAAACCCTTTTGAATAAATCTCCATCTAGCCCAGGTTGTATCAGGTCATCCAGATCGTTTATGGTCGGGTAGTTTCCTTTGCATTTTGTTTGCTGAGCAATTAGTGATCTAAGTACGGGGTTTTGCTTCTTCTCTATGCTTCTGCCGCCGAGTGGTATCCCCAGGACCTGGTGTATGCATGAGGGCGTGATTGTGAACTTGAACCCATTGGGGAGTTCAATAGCCCTTGAGTGTACATCAAAGTTCGATGCCAGATAATGAACGACACCGCGCGGTAGAGTATCACAATTTAGGTCAAGCAGATGATCCAGGCCCATGCTACGGGCAAGCTGTCTTTGATCTAGCGTTACACGCTGCGCCGTCGCCATGAATTTCCGTAGCGAGAGCTTTGTTGCAAAATCCTATTTATTAAGAAAAAAGATCAGCGAGTGTAAGGAATAAAAACATTTCTGCACCGAAGAAAGTGATCAATTGAGATAAATTATGTAAATGCAAAAATTAAAAGGAACTCACTGCTCTTGCTTGCTCAGCCATGGTTGATATAAAATTCTATTGGTTGGATTTATTGAAGAAATCCAACAATTTCCTTGTTCCCTTCAGGTTATTAGCAACTCCTAATGCTAGAATCTGAAATCTGAGAGAAGATTATTCATTATTATGTGAGAACTGTGAAAAAGACAGAACTCAAAAGGAAGTAATTAAAAAAAAGTGATGTGACATTTGGTGTAAAAAATGTGAAAAGACCATGCTTAGCATCTTTAGAAGATGCATGAAAAGTTAACAAAAAAAAGTAACAGTGAACATTTTTAGTACAATACAGCATGCTGAGCATTGCTAGTTTGTTTTTGATGAAGAACAAAGGTCAACAGGAGTACTCTTATATGGTGTGCTAAGGATAAATGTTTCTTGAAGCCTAGCTTGATTATTACAAAAAAACAAAAACAGCAAATAGGTAGCAGAAATTTATACTAGAGAGAAATAGGTAGCAGATGGTTAGTCGAGCAAGTAGAAGCAACACCTAATCTTCACACTTAAAAATGCCTACTAGTAGTAATCATGCTCTTATACAGCTCAAAAAAAAGTTATCACGCTCTTAACCATGGCAGTCTGAACGAGTGGAACCAGATTTGATCTCAAGAATCAATACAACAACTTGATTCTCTCATCACTGTTGATACAGTTGATATCGCCAGATCAAAGTGGTAGTTAAAAGGAATGCATCAATTCAGCAGAGAAGTGAAAGATCGGCTGAGCTCTGCAGCAGAACCGTGGTGAACAATTTACCCACTTGTTTACCCTTCAGGAAAACAGAGAGGTACATACTAGATTCTGGTATACAGCACCATACTTGTCACAACACCATATACTTGACTCTAGCTTATCAACTCCTATCTACAGGTTGGTATCAGTATCAGCCTATCAGGCCTACCAATCAACCAATAAAGGTCAACATGCTTGGATATACTCTAGTATAGCATCTCAATGCAAATTAGCTTACAGCATGGGCAGGAAGTTTATAAAAGCAGGTATGGGAGGCTAACTGTATAGCATCTCAATTCAGAATTCATACAATAATTTGCTACAGAAAAACAAAACGATTTTCAAAGAATTAGCTCATACTCTTAACAATAAAAGCTGCTGATTTCCTTGCAGTGTTCAGTATTTATAGAAATGACTTGCTACATAAAAACAAAACAATGTTCAGATAATTAGTACATTCTTGAACAATGGCAGCTGCTGGTTTCCTTGCATAGTATTCAGTATTTATAGAATAACTTGCTACAGAGAAACAAACAATGTTCACAGACTTAGTATATTCTTGAACAAATGCCAGCTGCTTATTTCTTTGAATAGAGTTCAGAATTTCATCCAAGAAAGATCCCCCCTACAGAATAAACATGAACTGCTAGTCTCAGTTCATTAACTGAAAAAATGTCACTGTTTCAGAGATGCATTTAGGGATTTCCTTTTTCCTATCTCCACACCCGGTTCAGATACTTGTAAGGATTTCCGCAGAGATGCGCCCCCCGAACACTACTGCGTTGTGCTCCGGCGTCAACGAAAGACGAGACTGAGGCGGATGAATTGCTGTCGAAAAATCCTATTTTTGTGAAACAGTAAGCAATCCTCTTTTCTGAGCACAGAGCCACCAAGGTGGCCTGCTTTTCTTCAGTTTTGAGATCCATATTCCTCCTATTTTCTTGTACAACATCTTCATTGGATTAGTCCTTCCAAAGAAATTAAATCATCTTCTTCCTCCTCATGCTGAAAACGAGCAAGGTGTGCCTGACGAACCTATCCATACTAGTTTCATGAGAGCAGAGCTGCCAAAAAATCGACATCCATGTGCTGCTCCCTGTCTAATTTTGGGTGTTCGTGAGCACAGAGAAGGGGGCCGCCATCAGCTATGAACTCATCGGAAGGAAGAGGGATTGGGGGAGGGGGGGGGGTACCGGGACATCCTCGGAGCCGACGCGGACGCGGCTGGGAAGCTTGGTGATGCCGGTGGGGACGCACAGCGGGAGGTCGAGCCCAAGCAGGAGGACGTACGGCCGCCGGACAGACACCACCTCGCTGTATTGGCCGCTTCCGCCCCTGGACATCGCGGCGGCTGTGCGGCCGCTCCGCCTTGCCGTATTGGCCCCTGTCGCCCGTGCGGACGCGGCGCCTCGCCGTATTCACCGCTGACCTCGCCGCCGCTCGTGCGGCCGCGTCGTCTCGCCGTATTGGTCGCTGCCGCGAGGGAGGAGCCGCCGGCGAGGAGGGGAAGCGGCAGGGCAGAGTAGGGAGGCGAGGCGCCGGGGATAGTGGGCTGCCGCGAGGGAGGAGCCGAGCCGCCGGCGAGGAGGGGAAGGAGACGAGGCGCAGGGGATAGCGAGGAGGGGAAGGAGACGAGGCGCAGGGGATAGGATAAGATGATGCGGTCGGGTGGTCGAGTGGGTTTTCCGGAAAAGGAAACTAGCAGGAAAGGGAAAGGGAACAGAACGTGCTCCACGCGCGGTCGGAATCGATCGCCGCCGCGATCGATCGCCAAGGAGTCTTTTCGCTTGGGACTTATAAGTTGGGACTAAAAAAATTCTAAGACTTATGAACCAAACAGTTTTTAGCCTGCCCTGAAATGCAAGAGTCTATGGTACCTTCCCATCAACCTCCGTGGTCGGCACTCTTTCAGGTGAAAATCAAATACCCGCTCAAAAAAAAGTTGAAAGTCAAAATACTGCTACACGGAGGCTCGCTGCATGCAGCGGCCCCGGTTGCAGCGGCTCTACCTTGCTTCTTCCCGGCAAAACAACCAGGCATGACAGATCCCCCATGCCCTGCTCGAATCAAATGTTCATTATGCTCAGTTTCCTCGTCCAGGCCGCACTGAAAGGCTAACCTGCGGCTCATGTTTGCATCTAAACTATGATACCATGGAGCTCAATCTCAACCCTGTTTTAATGGCGGATGTTTTATTTACGGTGGAGTAACCACCAATTGTTTCTTTTCTGGAAACAGATATGAAGAAATTTCTCCTCTTGTTTTGTCGCCACAAACAACTTCCCTTCTCATTAATTTCTGCTCTTATAATATCCCTATGTACAGTACAGAGACAGAGTCTAGCTAGTAGCTACCACAGTACTCAACATGTCTCTAGACGCGCCTGACCCTCACCGGGAGCCCGCCGCTGATGGACGCCGTCAGACCAGGCGCGAACCTGGGCACGGCGCCCTTTTGCCCAACCACCTCCACGTCGAACTGCTTCACCACGGCCACGCTCACCGCCTTCATCTCCATCACGGCGAGCTCCTTGCCGAGGCACACGCGGAGCCCAGCCTGGAACACCGGGTACCTGTACAGGCTCTCCGGCACGAACGTCCCGCCGGGGCCCGTCAGCCACCGCTCCGGCCGGAACTTCTCGCAGTCGTCGCCCCAAATGCGGGGCATGCGCCCCATGGCGTAGGGGTGGTACATCACGCGAGCCCCGGCGGTCACGTACGTGCCGTCCGGGAGCACGTCGTCGGCGGCGCAGAACTTGGAGTCGAACTGCACCGGCGGGAACAGCCGCATGTTCTCGTGCAGCACCGCGTGGGTGTAGTGGAGGGACTTGAGCTGCTCGTACGTGGTCTTCGACGCTGTCCTTGTCTTCTCGCCGCCGGCGGCCTCCGCGCGCATGGCGGCCGCCACCGCGGGGTTCTTGGAGAGCAGCATGAAGATGGTGGTGAGCGCGGAGGACACCGTGTCGCGTCCGGCGAGGAGGAAGCTGACCACGATGTCGCGGAGGTACTTGTCGTCGACGGCGGTGCCGTGCGCCTCCGAGGCCATGAACCGGGACAGGAGGTCGTGGCTCCCGGCGACGCCCAGCTTCCGGCGCTGCCTTATCATGGCCGCCGCGAGCTCGTCGACGAGGCGGATGGACTTCCTGAGCTCCCTCTCGGAGCCGACGTTCAGCAGCCGCTTTACCCTCCACACCAGGGGCGACGCCGCCGCGCCGCGCATGGCGGATAGCCGCGAGGCGGTGTCGAACGCGGCGGCGAGCTTGGACATGGGCATGTCGAGCTCGAGGCAGCCCGGGTCTAGTCCGAAGGAGATCTTGCAGATGGTGTCGAAAGCGAAGCGCCGGAACACGTCCTGGAGGTCGACCACCCTGCCATTGTCGGCGGCGTCGGCGAGCAGTGGCAGGAGGCGCGCCTCCACTTCCTCGGCGACGATGCCGTACGCGTAGGAGCGCACCGCGACGCTGCCGAGCTCGAGGCTGGCCATCTTGCGCTGGTGGCGCCAGGCGTCGCCGTCGACGTTGAAGATGCCGCCGCCGAGGAGGTCGCCGAGGACAGCGGCGAAGGGCTTCCCCTTGGGGAAGTTGTCGAAGCGGGTGTGGAGCATGTGCTCGACGTTGGCCGGGTTGGCGGTGATGGTGCAGCCGAGGACGTGGACGGCCACGGTGCCGGTCGGGGAGCAGCGGAGCAGGTGTGCGTACCAGTCGCCGAGGTTGGTGAAGTCCCGCGCCCACGACCCCGTGAGGTACGAGCGGCAGACGTGGCAGCTGCACCACGGCCACCGGCGGGCTAGGAAGAGCGCCGCGCCGAGCGCCACCACGCACACGGAGAAGACAAGGAATGCCAGGCCGGCGCACCGCGCGCACCATGACAGCTCCTCCATGCCCGTGCCCGTGGCGGCGTCCATGGCTGCCCCGGCTCCTTGAATTGGAGAAGGGAAGAGCAAAAAAATGTGATCTTATTTTGGGTGTGGGGAGTCGAGGAGGCGTGTGCGTATATAATGTGGGTGGACGGGGAGGAAGCACATGCCACACGTGCGCCAAATCTTAAAAAACTTGGTTCCCTGCCATTTATTAGTGTGTGCACAGCTCATACCATCCCTACGCAGCTCCCCAAAACTTGTCCAAGCTACGTACGACCAACAAATCACCGCCGAACCCCTCTAAAAAAACAAAAAAAGAACAGCACCGAACCCCATGATACAAGGGCTGCTACCGCTAGCAGTCGCCTGAATCTTAAAAAAAACTAGAACATGACGGCGAGCTTTGCCGCGCCCGCCCAACATTGACGACAAATAATTAAATTATTTAGAAATAAACCGGATGGAGAACAATCATTTTAGAGATATAGGGGATACATGTTTCCAAGATAGCAGTTTGAATTTGAGTTCTTACAAGCAAGCAACGGTTCTTAACAATGCACCTCACTCGTGCAGTAAGACCATGACAAATCACAATACCAAAGGCGACATAGATGGACAATTAAGCTGAATTCTATTAAGCAGAACGTTGATATTTGGGCCGCCAGCTAGTAAACAAAATAGATCAACTAAAAACAAAATTTGAGTTAATTGGCGCCTCATATAAGCAGAACATTAATCCTCACACTGCATCAGCCACACAACGGAAGTCGGGTCCGAATGTCGTGATATGGATTTATTCTGCCGTGGTAACCCTAATTTGAGCATAGAGAGGATCTCAACATCTGGAGAGGTAAAGGTAAGATTAGGTACAGATGTGGAATCATGGACAACTCGTTCAGCTCAAAATTACAACCTCTCATAAAATCACGAGGCATACTTATCTAGCATATTATTTCATCAAATAACTAAACAAACCACCTAGCACACCATGTAGATCAAGGCTGTTGCCAAAACGAAATGTCATGGCTACCATTTATTTCCTCTTCCTCTTCAATCTAGTGCCGGAGTCGGTACTTGCTATGCTGTAGCACTCAAAAGGTTAAGAAAATTTGATGACCATGGGCCCATGGTAATGGAAATTAAAGTGAAGAAAATCATCCACTATGATATATGAATTACTCCCTTCATCCCAAAATAAGTGCAGGTGGTTTAGTACAACTTGTACTGAAATTATACTAAATCACCTACACTTATTTTGAGACAAAGCAAGTATAACATACATTCTTAGCTCCAAATCATCGCACCATGCTCGCCTTCCAATTTGGTCGGAGCACTTTAATGACATTATTAGCTCCAAACACAAAAGCAACATCTTGTTAAGTACTGCAGGTATCTACATGGCCCTCATTAACGAACTAATCACCACCAATTTCAACTTCACCAGTGTCCTACAGTGCTTGTCTAAAACGGCAATGACGCTCAAAAGCTTAGAAAACAATGGATCAAGCAATCTACACTTCAGTCAAGTTTTCTTAACAAAATTAAACCCTAAATCTTGCAGAAAAGAAGAAGATTGCCAAGACATGGGAACTCATCCTGTAACTCCACGTAATATACCGCCTGGCATGAGTGGTTCACAATCTCCAAAAAATAAAACTCCACGTAATATGGTACTTTCAGCAATACTTTGCTCAGCAACACAAACATCTATTCTTAGGAATTAGTTGTGCATATATACTGTCAACAAAGGGACAGACACTTGCACAAATCAATTGTGTGTATAAATACTTTCTGGAGTAATACGTAGATACTTTAAAAAATCCTTAAAAAATAGCGATGGAAACAAACCTTGGTTCACATCTATGAGAGTCCTGTAAAGGATAAAACATCGGCGTCACTTGATCAACGCAAAAATTAATTCCAAGATGGTCCAAAGGCATAAATCTCACATAACTGGAATCATATCCATGATCACTTGGACAATTTCATGCAAACAGGTGATTAGAAAAATCACATAATATTTCTATGAATCCAAACATGAATTCTAAAATCACATAGCTATGAATATTCGTAATTTTAGTACCCATTCTTGGCCATCCTAAATATCTTCTCACACGGGATTTAAAACTGAACTCACCTTTCCATCAATGAAACAGAGGTAAAAAGAAACTATCCAATAACAAGAACACCGCTGCCATCCCAACTGGAACCTGCCCACGAAGTTTTCCTATCCAGACTGAGGAAACCAGGAAAGATAAATAAATGGCGGCCGAGGAAATCAAAGGAAAACAACATGGAACCCTAACACTTCTTTTTTTGATATGGAACCCTAACACATATATAGAGGAACCAAGTGAAAAGAGTAGTACCGCAGCTCCACGCCGAGCAGAACTAACAGAAAGGGGGCAGCCTAGCTGCCTCGCCATTATTCCGCCGCCGCAGCCGTCGCCAGGATGAAGATGAACGCATCCATTGTATGAAGAAATCAAGAGAGACGGAATACATGGATGGCCTCGTGTACCCATTTATCTGGGCCTGTTTACGCTTTTCCCATTCGGCCCAATTAAGGAGCAACCGTCCAGGTCGGCTTGCGGTGCAGCGGCCCGGTTACGGTTGGCTGAGCTGGTTGCGTGTGTGACGTGGTAAAAAAAGGCAATGCGTGGGGGAGGTTCAGCGATCTGTAGATCTGGAGCGTACGTATAAGGATCCAACGGCTGGCGAGTTCAAAACGCTGTGGAGGGGCGTGAGTAGCTCCGTTTTACTGTTTAGCAATAACACAGTTGATTCCGTTAGATTTTAATCATACTCACATTTTTTGACAATTTTTTAATCATACACGCATCATCGTTTTGTTTTGTCTGGGGCACTTGCCATAGAAAAAAGCTCGAAAAAACATCACCACCGAAGTCCTCCAAAGTCGCCATCCCCCCGTGCTTCTTGTCCCATTTACTAGCAACCCCCCCGCAGTCGTTGGTGCCATTTTGCGTTTTCTCTGGCCGCCAGCCATGGCGGGCGGCGCAGGCTGTTGGGAGCGGCCCGACGTGGTCCTTGCAAGGGGGTGTGGTAGCGGGGTGAACTGGCGGTGGCTTTGGTGGCGGTACAACCCTTATCTATACCCCTACTACTGCCGACAACGCAGCAGATCTGGTTTCCTTGCCCAGATCCGGTTGGTGCTGGCTGGGGGATGACAGGAATGGTTGTTCGGCCGGCAGGTTGGTTTGGGTGGCGCGGCTGCGATGGCGGTGGTGTGATCCAGGTTGTCGGTGTCCGGGGTGCGTGTGATGGGCGACATAGTTCAGGTCAGAGGTCGTGGACGACATCCGCCGACTCGCGGGTTCGGGGACTGGCTTGTCCGCTTTGGTGCAAGCCTCTGCGTTGTGCTTTCCTTGAGTGTCTCGGTGGTGGCGTCGGTCCAGGTCGGGCTATCGTGGCGCGGCAATGTTGTCAGTCGGATTGGCGCTGATGGCCACGGGCGTGGTGTCGTGCGAGCTTGCCTAGGCAATGGCCAGAGGGCTTGGGTCGGGCTTGCTCAAAGGCGACAATCGGTGGCCACTCAATTGTGTTCCTCTCCTCTGGCCCATCGGGACTGGTTGGGTATGCAGGTGTGGACGCCTCCTACCGTGGAGGCGTTGGCCCCGAACCGATGGTTGATGCTTGGCTCGGAGTGGAAGGAGGTGCTTTCCGCTTTTCCCATCGTGGGTGGTGCGTTGTGATGGGACGGTTGGCGGTGTCTCGGGACATGGGTGCTGGGACGGCGTCCCAGGATGGCAGTCCTCATGATTGGCTCTCCGACGAGCATTATGGCGGTAGTGGTGGCTATGCCTCTTCATCATGTGGGCGGGGAGGGGTGTGGTGGGGGTGGCTCGAGCTTGCTCTCTGTCCTTGGGAGGGCGTTGCCCAAATCTAGATTTGGAGGCATGTACTTGTCGCGGTTGTCCTAGGTGCCACCGGTGAGCTGCTGAGTGAAAGTTCTGTGCTTTGGCACTGATGGTGATGTCACCCACGATGTCGCTATCTTCTTCAGGATGACGTTGTGGTTCTCCTCTCTGTGCCAAGGATTTTGGGTGAAGACCCATGTCCGTCTCGAACTGTGCGACAATGACGCTTAGCTTTGTTTCCCCTCCTGAGGGCGTTGTCGTGGAGCTTAGGTGTGTTAGGGTGTGTCATGGCGTGCAGATAGTATTTCCCTCAGTCAAGAACCAAGGTTTATTGAACCAGTAGGAGACACCACACAAACAAATGTAAGCAGTACCTGCACACACACAAAACAAATACTTGCACCCAACGCGGGCAAAGGGGTTGTCAATTCCCTTGTACTCGTTAATTGCAAGGATTAAATATCATAGTGGTAGATAGATAAATAAATAAGGAAAATAAAAGTAAATAAATTGCAGCAAGTATTTTTAAGGGTTTTAGTAAATATAAAGTGAATGGACCCGGGGCCATAGCGTTCACTAGAGGCATTTCACTCATGAGCATAGTACGGTGGGTAAAAAAATATAGTTAAGCGATTGATAGAATGGCGCGTAGTTATGATCATTCTTCATGGCGTGATCAATACATAGGTATTACGTCTGAGACAAGTAGAATGTTAATCTTACTAAATCTACTACTATTACTCCACCCCTCGACCGCTATCCAACATGCATCTTGAAGTATTAAGTTCATAACAAACAGAGTAATGCTTGATGCATTATGGCATAATGTAGACAAAGCAAGAGCAAAAAATATGTTGGAGCCCCATCGTTTTACCCTTACCAGGAACAATAGAAATACATGCCTTGCAACCCCTCCTATCACAGAGTAAGGACACCACAAGATTGAACCTACAACCAAGCACCTCTCCCGCTCAAGATAAATCAATCTAATTGGCCAAAAGAGATAGATAGATCAGAGAGAAATACAAGGCTATAAAATCAAACATAATAAATCTCATAAAAGACTCAATTACTTTGAATTAATAATCTGATCGTAAACCCACAATTCATCGGATCCTAGCAAACACACAACAAAGATTACATCGAATAGATATCCGAAGAGATCATTGCGTTGGTGATCGAAAAGGAAGAGAGAGAGACATTTAGCTACTGCTATGGACCCGTAGGTCCCGTGGGAAATACTCACACATCATCATGGAGGCAACAATGTTGATGAAGATGGCCTCCATGATTGATTCCCCCTCCGGCGGAGTATCGGTGAAGGTTTCCAGATGCGATCGTGGAAGAACAAAGAGTTGCGGCAGCGATAAAATTGTTTCGGGTCGCACTAAGGTGGTCTCTGTGTTGGGGAACACAGTATTTCAAAAAATTTACCTACGATCATGCAAGATCTATCTAGGAGATGCATAGCAACGAGCGGGGAGAGTGTGTCCACGTACCCTCATAGACCGAAAGCAGAAGCATTTAGTAACACGGTTGATGTAGTCGAACGTCTTCGCGATCCAACCGATCCAAGCACCGAACGTACGGCACCTCCGCGTTTAGCACACGTTCAGCTCGATGAGGTCCCTCGAGCTCTTGACCTAGTTGAGGACGAGGGAGAGTTCCGTCAGCACGATGGCATGGCGACGGTGATGATGCAGTTACCGGCGCAGGGCTTCGCCTAAGCACTACGACGATATGACCGAGGTGTGTAACTGTGGAGGGGGCCACCGCACATGGCTAAGAGAAGACTTGATGTATATAAACGGGGGAGGAGAGGTGGCCGATCCAAGGGGGGCGGCCAAGGGGGGGAGTCCTACTTGGACTCCCAGTCCAAGTAGGATTCGGCCCCCTCCTTTCCTTTCCGGAGAAGGGGGGAAGGGGAAAGAGGTGGAGGAGAAGAAGGAAAAGGGCCCCCCCAACCCTAGTCCAATTTGGTTTGGGCTTGGGGGGGGGCGCCTCCACCTGGCCGCCGCCTCCTCTCTCCACTAGGGCCCATGAAGGCCCATTAACTCCCCGGGGAGGGTTCGGTAACCCCCGGTACTCCGAAACATATCCGAAACGACCCGAACCATTCCGGTGTCCGAATGTAACCTTCAAATATATGAATCTTTACCTCTCGACCATTTCGAGACTCCTCGTCATGTCCGTGATCTCATCCGGGAGGCTGAACAAACTTCGGTCATCAAATCACATAACTCATAATACAAATCATCATCGAACATTAAGCGTGCGGACCCTACGGGTTCGAGAACTATGTAGACATGACCGAGACACATCTCCGGTCAATAACCAATAGCGGAACCTGGATTCTCATATTGGCTCCTACATTTCCTACGAAGATCTTTATCGGTCAAACTGCATAACAACATACGTTGTTCCCTTTGTCATCGGTATGTTACTTGCCCAATATTCGATCGTCGGTATCATCATACCCAGTTCAATCTCGTCACCGGCAAGTTTCTTTACTCGTTCCGTAATGCATCATCCCGTAACTAACTCATTAGTCACATTGCTTGCAAGGCTCATAGTGATGTGCATTACCGGGGCCCAGAGATACCTCTCTGATACACGGAGTGATAAATCCTAATCTAGATCTATGCCAACTCAACAAACACCATCGAAGACACCTGTAGAGCATCTTTATAATCACCCAGTTACGTTGTGATGTTTGATAGCACACAAGGTGTTCCTCCGGTATTCAGGAGTTGCATAATCTCATAGTCAGAGGGACATGTATAAGTCATGAAGAAAGCAATAGCAATAAATCTAAATGATCATAATGCTAAGCTAACGGATGGGTCTTGTCCATCACACCATTCTCTAATGATGTGATCCCGTTCATCAAATGACAACACATGTCTATGGCTAGGAAACTTGACCATCTTTGATTAACGAGCTAGTCAAGTAGAGGCATACTAGGGACACTCTGTTTGTCTATGTATTCACACATGTACTAAGTTTCCGGTTAATACAATTCTAGCATGAATAATAAAAATGTATCATGATATAAGGAAATTATAAATAATAACTTTATTATTGCCTCTAGGGAATATTTCCTTTAGTCTCCCACTTGCACTAGAGTCAATAATCTAGATTACACAGTAATGATTCTAACACCCATGGAGTCTTGGTGCTGATCATGTTTTGCACGTGAGAGAGGCTTAGTCAACGGGTCTGCAACATTCAGATCCGTATGTATCTTGCAAATCTCTATGTCTCCCTCCTTGACTTGATCACGGATGGAATTGAAGCGTCTCTAGATGTGTTTGGTTCTCTTGTGAAATCTGGATTCCTTTGCCAAGGCAATTGCACCAGTATTGTCACAAAAGATTTTCATTGGACCCGATGCACTAGGTTTTACACCTAGATCGGATATGAACTCCTTCCTCCAGACTCCTTCATTTGCTGCTTCGGAAGCAGCTATGTACTTCGCTTCACACGCAGATCCCGCCACGACGCTCTGCTTAGAACTGCACCAACTGACAGCTCCACCATTCAATATAAATACGTATCTGGTTTGTGACTTAGAGTCATCCGGAACAGTGTCAAAGCTTGCATCAACGTAACCATTTACGACGAGCTCTTTTTCACATCCATAAACGAGAAACATATCCTTAGTCATTTTCAGGTATTTCAGGATGTTCTTGACCGCTGTCCAGTGATCCACTCCTGGATTACTTTGGTACCTCCCTGCTAACTAATAGCAAGACACAGATCAGGTCTGGTACAAAGCATTGCATACATGATAGAACCTATGGCTGAGGCATAGGGCATGACTTTCATTTTCTCTCTATCTTCTGCAATGGTCGGGCATTGAGTCTGACTCAAATTCACACCTTGTAACATAGGCAAGAACCCTTTCTTTGACTGATCCATTTTGAACTTCTTCAAAACTTTATCAAGGTATGTGCTTTGTGAAAGTCCAATTAAGCATCTTGATCTATCTCTATAGATCTTGATGCCCAATATATAAGCAGCTTCACTGAGGTCCTTCATTGAAAAATTCTTATTCAAGTATCCCTTTATGATATCCAGAAATTCTATATTATTTCCAATCAACAATATGTCATCCACATATAATATTAGAAATGCTACAGAGCTCCCACTCACTTTCTTGTAAATACAGGCTTCTCCAAAAGTCTGTATAAAACCATATGCCTTTATCACACTATCAAAGCGTATATTCCAACTCCGAGAGGCTTGCACCAGTCCATAAATGGATCGCTGGAGCTTGCACACTTTGTTAGCACCTTTTGGATCGACAAAACCTTCTACTTGCATCATATACAACTCTTCTTTAAGATATCCATTAAGTAATGCAGTTTTGACATCCGTTTGCAAAATTTCATAATCATAAAATGCGGCAATTGCTAACATGATTCGGACATACTTAAGCATCGACGGGTGAGAAAGTCTCATCGTAGTCAACTCCTTGAACTTGTCGAAAACCTTTTGTAACAAGTCGAGCTTTGTAGATAGTAATATTACCGTCAGCGTCAGTCTTCTTCTTGTAGATCCATTTATTTTCTATGGCTTGCCGATCATCGGGCAAGTCAGCCAAAGTCCATACTTTGTTCTCATACATGGATCCCATCTCAGATTTCGTGGTCTCAAGCCATTTTCCGGAATTTGGGCTCATCATCGCTTCCTCATAGTTCGTAGGTTCGTCATGGTCAAGTAACATGACTTCCAGAACGGGATTACCGTACCACTCTGGTGCGGATCTTACACTGGTTGACCTACGAGGTTCAGTAGTAACTTGATCCAAAGTTTCATGATCATCATCATTAGCTTCCTCACTGATTAGTGTAGGAATCACTGGAACTGATTTATGTGATGTACTACTTTCCAATTTGGGAGCAGGTACAATTACCTCATCAAGTTGTACTTTCCTCCCACTCACTTCTTTCGAGAGAAACTCCTCTAGAAAGGATCCATTCTTAGCAACGAATATTTTGCCTTCGGATCTGTGATAGAAGGTGTACCCAACAGTTTCCTTTGGGTATCCTGTGAAGACACATTTCTCTGATTTGGGCTCGAGCTTATCAGGTTGAAGTTTTTTCACATAAACATCGCAGCCCCAAACTTTAAGAAACGACAACTTGGGTTTTTGCCAAACCACAGTTCATATGGTGTCGTATCAAGGGATTTAGATGGTGCCCTATTTAACGTGAATGCAGCCGTCTCTAAAGCATAACCCCAAAACGATAGCGGTAAATCAGTAAGAGACATCATAGATCACACCATATCTAATAAAGTGCAGTTACGACGTTAGGACACATCATTACGCTATGGTGTTCCAGGTGGCGTGAGTTGCAAACTATTCCACATTGTTTCAAATGAAGACAAAACTCATAACTCAAATATTCCCCTCCACTATCAGATCATAAAAACTTTATTTTCTTGTTACGATGATTTTCCACTTCACTCTGAAATTCTTTGAACTTTTCAAATGTTTCAGACTTATGTTTCATCAAGTAGATATACCCATATCTGCTCAAATCATTTGTGAAGGTCAGAAAATAACAATGCCCGCCGCGATCCTCAACACTCATCGGACCGCATACATCAGTATGTATTATTTCCAACAAGTCAGTTGCTCGCCCCATTGTTTCAGAGAACGGAGTCTTAGTCATCTTGCCCATGAGGCATGGTTCACAAGCATCAAGTGATTCCAAAAGCCCATCAACATGGAGTTTCTTCATGCGCTTTACACCAATATGACCTAAACGGCAGTGCCACAAATAATTTGCACTTCATTATTAACCTTGCATCTTTTGGCTTCAATATTATGAATATGGGTATCACTACTATCGAGATTCAACAAAAATAGACCACTCGTCAAGGGTGCATGACCATAAAAGATATTACTCATATAAATAGAACAACCATTATTCTCTGATTTAAATGAATAACCATCTCGCATCAAACAAGATCCAGATATAATGTTCATGCTTAACGCTGGCACCAAATAACAATTATTTAGGTCTAAAACTAATCCCGACGGTAGATGTAGATGTAGCGCGCCGACCGCGATCACATCGACTTTGGAACCATTTCCCACACGCATCGTCACCTTGTCCTTAGTCAATCTTTGTTTAATCCATAGCCCCTGTTTTGAGTTGAAAATATGAGCAACTGAACCAGTATCAAATACCCAGGCGCTACTATGAGAATTAGTAAGGTACACATCAATAACATGTATATCAAATATACCTTTTACTTTGCCATCCTTCTTATCCGCCAAATACTTGGGGCAGTTCTGCTTCTAGTGACCAATCCCTTTGCAGTAGAAGCACTCAGGCTTAGGTCCAGACTTGGGCTTCTTCACTTGAGCAGCAACTTTTTTTTTGACCTGGAAGACTGCAGGGCTTACACCCCACATCAATTTATTAAAGCTTCAACCAATAAGTACAAAAAGAAGTTCCTCAAGAAAAGGAACAAAAAGGAGAAGAAGAAGACTGTACAAGCTAGTCTAAACAAAGGAAGAAAAGGCTAACTAGAAAAAAGAAAGAAATACAAATGCATGACCTCTCAAGGAGGTAGGAAATCTATCCATTTGATCAATGCTTCCCTGTGTCTGGACCTGATTCTGTGAGCCAAG
This sequence comes from Aegilops longissima, assembly GCA_021605205.1. NCBI lineage: Eukaryota > Viridiplantae > Streptophyta > Magnoliopsida > Poales > Poaceae > Aegilops > Aegilops longissima. The sequence continues at coordinate 141,325,523 of CM038679.1, forward strand.
AGGGATATGTCATGGATAAATCCATTCCTCCACTGCCTGAAAGAGGGTCTGATATGCCTAAAGGCTTTGTCATTTCTGACTTTCCAAATGTTCCACCAAGTGAGGAAAACCACCTCAGAGAAGAAAGGCTTATTGAAATCCTTCCTAGCATGATGTGCAATCTGAACCATATCCTGACTATCCAACCAAGTAATTTGAAGGTAGTTCCACACTCTCATACTAAAGTTGCACTAAAAGAATAAGTGATTCCTGTCTTCCAGTGCACCAGTGGGGCAGAGAACACATTCAGGCCCATCATTAATCTTCCACTTCCTGCGCTGAATCATATCCTTGGTGTTTACTCTATCCATAATGACAAGCCAAGCAAACATTTTAATTGACATTGTACAACAAGACCTCCATATCCAACTAAGAATAGGGTTGGCAGTCATTGGCTGATGAACGAAGTCATAATATTTCTTTGCTGAAAACCCAGCCTTTTTCCCATGCCTCCATTTCCAGGAATCATTAGAAGCCACATCCAGAGAGAACCCATCCAAAACTTCAGTCAGTTGATTGAACTCTCTAAAGGCCAACTCTGACAAGGGCAAGGAAAATAAACTCTGCAACTCACCAGTCGCAACACATCAGAAACAAAGGAGTTCTTTTGTAAGGAGAAAGAAAACAGTCTAGGGAATCTGTTCTGTAGTGGGATGCATGAGTTATCAATCTCCCAAGAATCAGACCAGAAAAGCAAAGAATCTCCTCTTCCAAGTGTGACTGAAGTAACAGCCCTGAATTTGTCCATTAATTTGCATATGTACCTCCACCAAAAGGAGCCACATAAAGCAGTATCATGAGGCACTCTCTGATAATAATAAGAATCCCAGATCAAATGAACCCAAGGCACATCATCTTTGTTATAGAACTTGTTGAGGAATTTCATTAACAAAGCTTCATTTTGCAACCCCAGGTTAAGTATGCCAAGCCCACCTTTAAGTTTGGGCCTGCACACCAGAGGCCAAGCAGCCAAATAATGCCCCTTCTCCTGACCATATTTTCTCCACAGACATTGTCTCTGAATTCTTTCCAGTTGCTTTAAAATCCCTTGTGGTATAGATAAACTACAAAGGAAGAAAATTGGCAAAGAAGAGATAACAGAGTTTACCAACTGCAATCTGCTACCTTGGGGCAGAAACCATGAACTAGCAGTCAATCTCCTTTCCATACAGTCAACCAGAGGTAGGAGGTCCACAATTTTGGGCCTGGTTGTGCCCACAGGCAAACCCAAATATGTAAAGGGTAAAACCCCAAGCTGACACCCAAGCTGAGCAGCAAAAGCAGAGGCAGCAGTGGCATCCACATTGATTGGGTACATTGAAGATTTATGGTAGTTGATCTGCAAACCAGTTGCCATGGAGAAAGAGTGCAGAACAGATTTCAACAGCTCCAACTGAGCTGAGTCAGCAGAAACAAACAGCAAAGTGTCATCTGCATACTGAACCACTGGGAATTCAGGGTCATGAGTTAGAAGGGGTAGAGAAAGAAGGCCTTTACTCAGGGAATCATTAATCATAGTCTGTAGCAGATCAGCAGCAATCACAAACAACAGAGGTGAAATGGGATCACCTTGCTTTACCCCACACTTGCACTTGAAGTGATTTCCTGGTACCCCATTGAGCAGAATTGAGGAGGTTGCAGATGATAATAACTGCTGTATCCAGGAGATCCATTTGTTATCAAAACCCTATGCCACCAATATTTTTATAATTGCCTCATGTTGAATGGAGTCAAAAGCTTTTTCAAAATCAAGCTTGAGTAACATGATTGGCCTTTTTGACTGGTTGCATTGATGGATATACTCAAAGGTCCATGCAATACAATCCTGAATGGTTCTAGACTTGATAAAGCCATACTGATTCTTATGCACACACTTGGTGATTTCATCTTGGAATCTGTTAGCAGCAAGCTTAGTTAGGAATTTCAATCCCACACTAGTCAAAGAAATTGGCCTAAAATCTCCAGCAGATTCAGGTGACAACTTCTTAGGGAGCAAAGTTATGAAAGCCTCACTAAGATTTTCCAGCTGTGCTCTTCCAGCAAGAAACTCATTCACCAGTGTAATGAAATCACTAGAGATGATGGGCCAACATTTCTTCATAAAAAGGCCATTAAATCCATCAGGCCCAGGAGCCTTGTCAATTAGCAATTCCTTCACAACCTGTTCAATTTCTTTCACCTCAAAGGGCCTTGTGAGCACTTCCAGCCCCTACACCCTGGGGATAATAGAGAGTATATCATTACCCAGAGAAATTGGCTTCACAGTTCCCATTCTGCCCTTAAAAATATCCAGAAATTCCTTTGCAATTCTGTCATGGTCTGAAGAAACTGTACCATCAGACAACTGCAGGGTGGCAATTGTATTTTTCATGTATCTTTCAGTTGCCATGGCTTGGAAGAATTTAGAGTTCTCCTCACCCACTTTGATATATCTAATAGTGCATCTCTTCTTCCAGTATAGGAACTGCAGGTCTAGAAGATGTTCATGATGCAAAGTAACAAGTTTTCTGAAATTGGATTCAGAAAGGAACAAGGTCCTAGAGTCTTCTATGTCATCAAGCCAAAGGATCACCCAGTTGCACTTCTCAATCAGCACTTTAATATGTGACAAACCCTTCTGCCACTTCTTAAGGGCATACCTCAAAGACTTAAGTTTGTCCATTATAATTGCTGATATGTGAGTTTTATGAGAATGTTGTTGCCAAACCTTCTGAACACACTCCATAAAACCAGGTTGATGAACCCAATAATTTTCAAATCTGAAGAGATGTGCTTTTGGGATGTTGGTACATACAGAAACCACACAAGGAACATGGTCTGAAGCAGTCTTGGCCAAAGGAGTGACTTGAGTATTTGGGTACTAAAAAATCCAGCTGGAAGAGGTAAAGAACCAATCCAACTGCTCAAGAAGAGGGGCATCCTGCATATTAGACCATGTGAATCTTCTTCCCTTTAAAGGCAGCTCTAGCAGACCCAAATGTCCTATGACCTCATTAAAGATGAAAATGTCATTAACATCACCACCAGGAAGGTTTCTATTATCCAAGGATCTTATGAAGTTAAAATCTCCCAACAACATCCAATTCTGTTCAGGTTCCACATTAAGATTGTAAAGCCAATTAACAAATTCATCCCTTAAAATACCCTGGCAAGGACCATAAACATTGACCATGTACCATGGGTCACCATTGTGCATGATTTGAAATTAATCACCATCCCACAGGATTTAACTTCAATTAGGGTGCCTAAGAAAACATCTGAACGCCACATAGTTAAAATACCACCAAAAGGTCCCCTTGAAGGAGATTCAATGAACTGATCAAAACCCACAGGACAAATGCTCTTAATTAAATTACGAGAGCAATCAGAGAGCTTAGTTTCCTGCAAACATACAACTGCACATTGACTTTCAGTTATTTTCTGCCTAACCGCACGCTGCCTTGCTTCAGAATTCAATCCACGAACATTCCAACACAGAACCTTCCAGCTACGCTTTGACATTAGATTCATAGAATAACATATAAGAACGTAGCAAAATGAGTATGACACCTAGTGCCACACAACCCATGCCATAACAAACCAACAACTCCAAGTCTCGACCATAGAGCATAAGTTCAACAAGAACATAAACGACAGCAAATTTAACAGGCTTGCTACACCTAGGAAAAATAGGAGATAATAACATTTAATCACTGTCGGAAGAGGAGTCATCCTTAGGATTGGCCATAAGCTTCTCCCGAGACAGCAGCTTGGAGTCAATTTCCAGCTCCGCACCAATGGCCTGCAGCACCAGAAGGGGCGTCTGTGGAGGGACAGCTTCATACTTGTCATTGCCCACATCGTCAGTCTTGTCAGCATCCATCGGCTTGGGCCTGGCCTTCTCTTCAATGGGCTTGGACTTGGGCCGTCTTTTAGCAGGATGCAGGGAGAGCTGCTCGAAGATGACAGGTTTGAAACCGTCCAACTTTGCCGCGCTTCGCGTGCACCTTCTCACCGAGGTGTCCACCAAGGGTGCAGATAACTTGCGTGTAGCACGCTTGCTTTTCTTGGAAACCACCGGCGATGGAACCTCATTCAGTCCACTGTGCTCCACATCCCCAGATACAGCATTAGAAGCTATCACAGCATCAAGCATCGGCTCTTCAGACACAACAATTGCAAGAAAACCCTCATTTGACCCAGTTGACATGTCAACCTGCAAATCTCCAAACAAGGATCGAGCAACTGGGCGCTTAGCGAGCGAAGAAACACTACAATGCAGAGGACAGGGCAAACTTGGCACCAACATGGACCTCTTCTGAACATCATCAAAAGCAATTGACCACTTGCGCTTGGAATAAGTTACTGTCCCCATAGGCGTGAAAAATATGGATCTGGGCACCTCCTTCACTGAAAAATCAACCATCAGATTCTCAAAAGAACGCTTCCAAAGCATTTCAGGTGGAAGGGGGGCAGCGACAATCCGAGCCATCCCAATGAAGATCTGATGGTGTTGAATGACAGGTGGCTGAAAGGGCACAATGGCCAAAGGATTGTCCACAACAACTGCAGGTTAATCATTAACTGGATGGTGCATCTCATCAATCCGAAGAAGCTGTTCGACAGACTCTGAACCTTCAGGTTGGTCAATGACAATGGAGACTTGATCTTGTTCTGGCAAGGCCAGCTGCGGGGGCTGGTTAATGTCCTCCTCATTATCTCCCCAGTGAGCATTTCCCCAGCCAGCATCCACTAGATTATCAGGAGGAGGGGGTGGTGCAAGTGGTGCACCATTCCATCCCAGAATTGGGTATGGAGGGAGAACAAACGGTATGTCGTCAGGAACTAAATGACCAGGAATTGGGTGAGGGTTACCATCCAAAGGCATCAGATCATTATCATTGGGCATCTGATCAGCAAAGTCTGCCCCAAGAACATAACAAGCAGCGGTCCAGGAAACTTGAGTACCCCCCCCCCCCATTCAGCATAATCCCCGAAAACAACATCTCTTGGTACCAGCGGTGTATCAGGGAAACTAGCTTCAACCATAGTACGGACAAGGTACGGATCTTCACTATCCCAAGAGTGAAACTTGCCAAAAGTACCCACAGCTTGTGAAATAAACTATGTTGTACGATAGTCAAGAGGAATCCCAACAAACATGAGCCAGCCCTTACGAAAACCATGATTCCCTTTGAAATTTTCCCTCTCATCATGCTTCATGAATCTAACAAACCGATCATTACCCAAAGCAAACGGCGGATGCTGGACCAAAGTGTATCTGACAGACGGATCCCTAACTTGAAATAAGCCGACTCCATGAAACCACGGCTGAGCAGAGCGGACAAGAGTACCTCTGTTCTGAAGAAACTGAACAACTTCCTCTCTGACAGGCCCAAGAGGCCCTTCCGGGGCAGGCATAACTTCAGCAACCATGTAATCCTCATGGCGGCGAGGAGGGCGAGCCGCCGGCGTGAAGAAGGTGCGTGGAAGACGTCGATCTCCACCATCAATGATATGATGCCCCGGAGGAACAAGGCGATGTGGGTCAAGCTCGAAGTTCTCCATGGACGGCTGCAGCGGCGGTGAGCAAAGGGTTTCTTTGGAAGGGAGAGGAGGAGATTGGAGCAAAGTGGGCGGCGGCGATGTGACAGGGCCAGATATCCCAATAACTCCGGCGCCCTTCCCCTGATCAGCTGATGTTTCCGAAATACTCGTGTTTTGTTGCAGAGAGCTCTGCCTCCAAACCAATCCATGAGAGCGAGCAAAATCATTACAAGCATGCCTAGAGTGACCCACCCTGGAGCAAGCCGAGCAGACCGCTCGCATTCCACAAGTGACTGCCATGTGGCCCTTCTGACCGCAAATAGTACAGGTTAGAACCTGGTCCACCATGTCATCGACCATAGCATCAAACTGCCGAGCTGCCTCTTGTTTAGATGGAACTTCCAGAGAATCGCCCAGCGGGCTAAGGCGCATAGATGAATCCAGCCCATTATCGGGAGGCCCAGCAGGAGACGGATCAGAGACAGGTCCATCCGTGGCATGACAATCCCGGGCCACCGAGCCCACACACGGCGGGTTAACCAACTGAGATGGGCCCGAAGCCAAACATTCAGTTTGAATCAGAGAAGTTCCCGCTTCCTCAAATTGCGTCGAGAGATTACCGGAAATGACGATTTGCGGATCCACCGAAACCGGACCGAGCGGAGGCGCAACAGCCCGCCAGAGCAACTCCGGTGACATGCTAACCGTACCAAACACGATGGGTGGCCTTGCCACCGTCCAATACAAGTCAGGAGCAGGTGATTGTCGAATGACAACACGCTCATGGGCAGAAAGAACGTACCCCCCGTCAACTATAGTATCAATGCAAGTCTGAGAAGCTGGATATCTATAGCCCTTGCAAGAAGAATACTTTTCAAAAGTATCAAAAGAAAGCTTCTTAGTTGCAGAAATTGTAGGTTTCAATGAAGATTTAACCGGGAGCTTATGCATAGCTAATAAACCTAGCGAAGACCTACGCTTGGTAGGGCTAATCAAAATCCATTCAACATCACATTCCTTACGCCAGATCTTGAGTTCTCTGACCCAATTAGGTCCTCCATTACCCCAAAGATGAAAATAGCACTTGAACAGATCACAAGAAAAAGAGCGAAGATCCATAACAATAAAGCCAACTTGCATGCATGAGACTTGGAAAGAAAAAACTTTGTCCTTGACATGACTAACCCGAAGATCAATTGCCGATCCACCAAGCGCAGCTTCCAGCGCCGCCGCCACTGAATCCTCAGATAAGCGGAAAGCATGTCTACTGAAGGACACAATCAAAATTAAGGCCCTCCCTCTTCCCATCAGATGAATTGTGCGACCAGTAGATCAGAAAACCTCATCCGAAAAAACCCTACCCTTGGAGAAATTCAAGCCAAGGGTAGATCCACCAGAAGAACCCATAGGAGATGGGTATTGCTTTGATCCAGAGAAGATGCCGGAGAAGATGATCGGAAAAGATCAATAGATCAGTGGAGAGGGAGGAAGATCGCCGGTGGTGAGATCAGCGCCGGGGTGGGACGTGGGAGCGCCATCTACAAAACCTAAAAAATGTTGGGTAGTTCCCTTGAGCAGCAACTTGCTTGCCGTTCTTCTTGAAGTTCCCTTTCTTCCCTTTGCCCTTCTTCTTGAAACTAGTGATCTTGTTAACCATCAACACTTGATGCTCCTTCTTGATTTCTACCTCCGCAACCTTTAGCATTGCGAAGAGCTCGGGAATTGTCTTATCCATCCATTGCATATTATAGCTCATCACGAAGCTTTTGTAGTTTGGTGGCAGTGATTGAAGAACTCTGTCAATGATACTATCATCATGAAGATTTAACTCCCAGTTGAGTCAAGTGGTTGTGGTACCCAGACATTCTGAGTATATGTTCACTGACAGAACTATTCTCCTCCATCTTGCAGCCGTAGAACTTATTGGAGACTTCATATCTCTCAATCCGAGCATTTGCTTGAAATATTAACTTCAACTCCTGGAACATCTCATATGCTCCATGACGTTCAAAACGTCGTTGAAGTCCCGATTCTAAGCCATAAAGTATGGCACACTGAATTATCGAGTAGTCATCAGCTCTACTCTGCTAGACGTTCATAACGTCCGGAGTTGCTCCTGCAGCGGGTCTTGCAACTAGCGGTGCTTCCAGGACGTAATTCTTCTGTGCAGCAATGAGGGTAATCCTCAAGTTACGGACCCAGTCCTGTAGTTGCTACCATCATCTTTCAACTTAGCTTTCTCTAGGAACACATTAAAATTCAAGGGAACGGTAGCACGGGCCATTGATCTACAACAACATAGACATGCAAAATATTATCAGGTACTAAGTTCATGATAAATTAAAGTTCAATTAATCAAATTATTTAAGAACTCCCACTTAGATAGACATCCCTCTAGTCATCTACATGATTACGTGATCCATATCAGCTAAACCATGTCCGATCATCACGTGAGATGGGGTAGCTTTCAATGGTGAACATCACTATGTTGATCATATCTACTATATGATTCACGTTCGACCTTTCGGTCTCAGTGTTCCGAGGCCATATCTGCATATGCTAGGCTCGCCAAGTTTAACCCGAGTATTCTGAGTGTGCAAAACTGGCTTGCACCCGTTGTATGTCAACGTAGAGCTTATCACACCCGATCATCACGTGGTGTCTCGGCACGACATTTAATAACAGTAAGTGCATACTCAAGGAGAACATTTGTACCTTGAAATTCAGTGAGGGATCATCTTATAATGCTACCGCCGTACTAAGCAAAATAAGATGCATAAAGGATAAACATCACATGCAATCAAAATAAGTGATATGATATGGCCATCATCATCTTGTGCCTTTGATCTCCATCTCCAAAGCACCATCATGATCACCATCGTCACCGTCTTGACACCTTGATCTCCATCGTAGCATCGTTGTCGTCTCGCCAACTATTGCTTCTACGACTATCGCTACAGCTTAGTGATAAAGTAAAGCAATTACATGGCGATTGCACTTCATACAATAAAGCGACAACCATAAGGCTCCTGCCAGTTGCCGATAACTTCTACAAAACATGATCATCTCATACAACAATTTATATATCATCACGTCTTGACCATATCACATCACAACAAGCCCTGCAAAAACAAGTTAGACATCCTCTACTTTGTTGTTGCAAGTTTTACGTGGCTGCTACGGGCTTCTAGCAAGAACAGGTCTTACCTACGCATCAAAACCACAACAATTTTTCGTCAAGTGTGATGTTTTAACCTTCAACAAGGACCAGGCGTAGTCAAACTCGATTCAACTAAAGTTGGAGAAACAGACACCCGCTAGCCACCTGTGTGTGAAGCACGTCGGTAGAACCAGTCTCATGAACACGGTCATGTAATGTCGGTCCTGGCCGGTTCATCCAATAATATCGCTGAATCAAAGTAAGACGTTGTTGGTAAGCAGTATGATTATTATCACGCACAAATCATTGTGTTCTACTCGTGCATATAACATCTACGCATAGACCTGGCTTGGATGCCACTGTTGGGGAACGCAGTATTTCAAAAAAATTACCTACGATCACGCAAGATCTATATAAGAGATGCATAGCAACGAGCGGGGAGAGTGTGTCCATGTACCCTCATAGACCGAAAGCGGAAGCGTTTAGTAATGCGGTTGATGTAGTCGAACGTCTTTGTGATCCAACCGATCCAAGCACCGAATGTATGGCACCTCTGCGTTCAGAACACGTTCAGCTCGATGACGTCCCTCGAACTCTTGATCCAGTTGAGGACGAGGGAGAGTTCCGTCAGCACGACGGCGTGGCGATGGTGATGATGAAATTACCGGTGCAGGGCTTCGCCTAAGAACTACGGCAATATGATCGAGGTGCGTAACTATGGAGGGGGGCATCGCACACGGCTAAGAGAGGACTTAATGTGCCTTTGGGTGCCCCCCCTCCCACGTATATAAAGGGGGGGAGGAGAGGTGGCCGGCCCAAGGGGGGCACGCCAAGGGGGGAGTCCTACTTGAACTCCCGGTCCAAGTAGGATTCGGCCCCCTCCTTTCCTTTCCAGAGAAGGGGGGAAGGGTAAAGAGGTGGAGGAGAAAAAGGAAATGGGGGGCCTCCCCCCAACCCTAGTCCAATTAGGTTTGGGCTTGGGGAGGCACGCGCCTCCACCTGGCCATCGCCTCTTCTCTCCACTAGGGCCCATGAAGTCCCATTAACTCCCGGGGGGGTCCGGTAACCCCCGGTACTCCGAAACTTATCCGAGACAACCCAAACCATTCCGGTGTCCGAATGTAACCTTCCAATATATGAATCTTTACCTCTCGACCATTTCGAGACTCCTCGTCATGTCCGTGATCTCATCCGGGAGTCCGAACAAACTTCGGTCATCAAATCACATAACTCATAATACAAATCGTCATCGAACGTTAAGCATGCGGACCCTACGGGTTTGAGAACTATGTAGACATGACCGAGACACATCTCCGGTCAATAAACAATAGCGGAAACTGGATGCTCATATTGGCTCCTACATATTCTACGAAGATCTTTAGGTCAAACCGCATAACAAAATACGTTGTTCCCTTTGTCATCGGTATGTTACTTGCCCGAGATTCGATCGTCGGTATCATCATACCTAGTTCAATCTCGTCACCGGCAAGTCTCTTTACTCATTCCGTAATGCCCCATCCCGTAACTAACTCATTAGTCACATTGCTTGTAAGGCTCATAGTGATGTGCATTATCAAGAGGGCCCAGAGATACCTCTCTGATACACGGAGTGACAAATCCTAATCTCGATCTATGCCAACTCAACAAACACCATCAGAGACACATGTAGAGCATCTTTATAATCACCCAGTTACGTTGTGATGTTTGATAGCACACAAGGTGTTCCTCTGGTATTCGGGAGTTGCATAATCTCATAGTCAGAGGAACATGTATAAGTCATGAAGAAAGCAATAGCAATAAAACTAAACGATCATAATGCTAAGCTAACGGATGGGTCTTGTTCATCACATCATTCTCTAATGATGTGGTCCCGTTCATCAAATGACAACACATGTCTATGGCTAGGAAACTTAACCATCTTTGATTAACGAGCTAGTCAAGTAGAGGCATACTAGGGACACTCTATTTGTCTATGTATTCACACATGTACTAAGTTTACGGTTAATACAATTCTAGCATGAATAATAAACATTTATCATGATATAAGGAAATATAAATAACAACTTTATTATTGCATCTAGGGCATATTTCCTTCACTCTGTAATTTAGAGAATTTATAGCAATGGAATTAGGGCAAAGAGAGGTCTATAGGGCCCACAAGCTCAGGTGGCGTGCCCCTTAGCTTGTGGCCCACCTGCAGGTCCTCAAGCCCTTCCCCAAATCTTCTAGGGTCTCTTCTGTCCATAAAAAATCACCATAAAGTTTCATCGTGTTTGGACTTCTTTGGTATGGTTTTCGGCGAAACAAAGAAATAGGCAAAAAATAGGAACCCGCACTGGGCACTGAGTTAATAGGTTAGTTCTCAAAAATGATATAGAATGGCATATAAAGAATACAAGTTTGATAATATAATAGCATGGAACAATAAAAAATTATAAATACGTTGGAGACGTATCAGCATCCCCAAGCTTAATTCGTGCTCGTCCTCGAATAGGTAAATGATTAAAACATATTCTCTCAAGGAGAGATTCCCAAAGTTGGAAGTGATAAGTATGGAGTGTCGAACCCACAAGGAGCTTAAGGTAAGATCAATATTCTCTCAAGTCCTATCTGCCACTGATACGACTCTACGTACACCGAACGTTTGCTTTCAACTAGAAACGAGAAATAAAACTACGTTGTGGGTATGAAGAGGATAACTTTGCATGATATCGGAGAGCTAAAACATAAAATTAGGTGTTGTTATCATAAAGTTAGAATATATTACTAAATATTATAAATAGCGAGTGTGGAATAATGATAGGTCGGTGTGCGGAATTATCCTAGGCAATTGTTAACAAGACCGGTAGTCGTTATTGTAATTTATGATTATTGGATCATTAAGGTAACATAATTTCTCTTCTTGGATCATATGCACTTATGATTGGAACTCTAGCAAGCATCCGCAACTACTAAAGATCATTAAGGTAAAACCCAACAATATCATTAAAGCATCAAGTCCCCTTTATCCCATACGCAACAATACCCTTACTCGGGTTTATGCTTCTGTCACTCAAGCAACCCACTATAAGCGAATCATGAACGTATTGCAACACCCTACAACGGGAATCCCTCACGCTTGCGCGACACGGAGGGCACAATAGGACAATACCAAAATAAAACATACAACTCATACCAATCTAGATCATCAATCAACCCAAAGACAAAGGATATCTACTCAAAACATCATAGGATGGCAACACATCATTGGATCATAATATGTGGCATAAAGCACCATGTTCAAGTAGGGATTACAGCGGGGTGCGGGAGAGCGGACCGCGTAAAAGAGAAGAGGATGGTGATGTTGATGAAGACGACCAACGCGGAGATGATTCCCATCCCGATGGCACTCCGACGCCACCGAGAGAGAGGAGGAGAGGTTATCCCCCTTGTGCTTCCTCCTCCATGGCCTCCCCCCTAGATGGGGAGAGGTTCTCCCTCTGGTCCTTGGCCTTCATGGCGATGATGGCCCCTCCGGGATCCTCCTCCATGGCCTCCGGTGATGATGGCCCCCTATGGCAGGGTGCCAGAGAGGGCCTAGATTGATTTCTCATGGCTACAGAGGGTTGATGCGGCAGAACTTCCGATCTAGGTTATTATCTGGGGGTTTCTATATTTATAGGAATTTTTGGCGTCGGTTTCACCTCAGGGGGGTCTCCGAGTCATCCACAAGATAGGGGCACGCCCAGGGGGTAGGGCATGCCCTCCACCCTCATGGACGGCTCGGGACTCTTCTGGTCCATCTCCGATGCTCCGTGGGCTTCTTCTGGTCCATAAAAAATCGTCAAAATTTGGCACGTCAATTGGACTCTGTTTGGTATTCCTTTTCTGTAAAACTCAAAAACAAGGAAAAAACAGAAACTGGCACTGGGCTCTAGGTTAATAGGTTAGTCCCAAAAATCATATAAAATGGCACATAAATGCATATAAAACATCTAAGATGGATAATATAATAGCATGTATACTTCATAAATTATAGATACGTTGGAGACGTATCAGCATCCCCAAGCTTAATTCCTGCTCGTCCTCGAGTAGGTAAATGATAAAAGAAATAATTTATGAAGTGTGAATGCTAGCAAGTCCATATGTTTGATCAATGTTAGTTCCAATCACTTTTTCTACCATCAATATATATCATAACAGTAGCTCAACTCATGAAACTTCTCATGATCAAGTAACAAGTTATTCACATGTTAAAGTATAGATCATAAACTTTCTTGAAAACTAACAAACCGTGCTCTTAGTCATCAAACAATTGCAATTCGTCTTATTTTCGGGAAGGGTGTATGTAAGAGCTTTGATTCAGCAAACTCCACATACTCAACTATCATTTAATCTTTCACAATTGCTAACACTCATGTGATACTTATGGGTTCAAAGTTTTAATCAGACACAGAGAAAGATAGGGGCTTACAATTTTGCCTCCCAACCTTCAAGGATAATGTCAACAACAATAATTTATGAAAACCTACATCCAAGTGGATATATATATATCCGGATCGCTCCAACACAAAGTGCTTGCCAAAGGAAAAAGTGTAAAAAGGAAAGGTGATGATCACCGTGACTCTTGTATAAGGGTAGAAGATAAAAGTAAAAGATAGGCCCTTCGCAGAGGGAAGCAGAGGTTGTCATGCGCTTTTATGGTTGGATGCACAATATCTTAATTCAAAAGAATGTCACTTTATATTGCCGCTTGTGATAAAGACCTTTATTATGCAGTCCGTCGCCTTTATTTCTTCCCTATCACAAGTTCGTATAAAGCTTATTTTCTCCGCACTAATAGATCATACATATTTAGAGAGCAATTTTTATTGCATGCACCGATGACAACTTACTTGAAGGATCTTACTCAATCCATAGGTAGGTATGGTGGACTCTCATGGCAAAACTGGTTTAAGGGATGTTTGGAAGCACAAGTAGTTCTTCTACTTGGTGCAAATAATTTGTCTAGCATGAGAGGGAAAGGCAAGCTCAACATGTTGGATTATCCAAGACAATATAACGTTTCGGATATAGGAAAACATAACCCATTAAGTTGTCTTCCGTGTCCAACATCAACTTTTTAGCATGTCATATTTTAATGAGTGATCACAATTACAAAAGATGTCCAAGATAGTATATTTATATGTGAAATCTCTCTTCCTTCAATATTCTTTCATGAATTGTTCAAGTGACCAATTCTGCGTTTGCTAACTTTCAATAAGTTTACTACCTATACTTATTATGTGTGAAGTCATTACTCCCCATGTTATAAGCATATGAAACCTATATAAATTCAGATTTAAGATATTCAATTCATTCAACCATTTACTTATAGGTTATACGTGAAGCTCGTGAGTAAATGATAAACTACTCCAAAAAGATATAAGTGAAGAACACTGAGTAGTCAAATAATTAACTAGCCACGGGAGTATTCTTTTTCATTCAAGATTTCAGATCCAATGATTTTATTCAAACAGCAAGTAAAATTGAAAATACGCTTCAAGCAAAACACATATCATGTGATAAATAAAAATATAGCTCCGAGTAAGGTATACCGATAGTTTTGAAGACGAAAGAGGGGATGCCTTCCGGGGCATCCCCAAGCTTAGGCGCTTGAGTCTTCTTTGAATATTACCTTGGGGTGCCTTGGGAATCCCCAAGCTTAGGGTATTTCCACTCCTTATTCTCCTCATATCGATATCTCACCCAAAGCTTGAAAACTTCAATCACACAAAACTTAACGGAACTTCGTGAGATAGGTTAGTATGAGAAAGAGTAAACCATTCACTTTGGTACTGTAAAAGACAAGGTTCATAATTGTTCTCACACAATGCCTACTGTACCATATCATTTTTACAATTTATATTGATAAATATAAGCCATAAACACTAGAAAACAAGCAAACTATGCAATGAAAACAGAATCTGTCAGAAACAGAACAGTCTGTAATGATCTGAACAGCAACCATACTTATGCTACTCCAGAAATTATGAAATAAATTGTTGGACGTGAGTAATTTGTCTATTAGTCTTCTGCAAAAATAATCAACTCAAAATCACTCTTGTGTAAAAAAAGTGACAGCTAATCTCGTGAGCGCAAAGTTTCTGTTTTTTACAGCAACATCACATTAACTTTCACCCAAGTCTTCCCAAAGGTCTTACTTGGCACTTTATTGAAACAAAAGCTATAAAACACGATTACTACAGTATATTAATCATGTAAACACACAAAAACAGTAAGGGTAAATATTGGGTTGTCTCCCAACAAGCGCTTTTCTTTAATGCTTTTTAGCTAGACATGATGATTTCAATGATGCTCACATAAAAGAAAAGAATTGAAACATAAAGAGAGCATCATGAAGAATATGACTAGCACATTTTAATCTAACCCACTTCCTATGCCTAGGGATTTTTGTGAGCACAAAATTTATAGGAACAAGAATCAACTAGCATAGGAAGGCAAAACAAGTATAACTTCAAAACTTTAAGCACATAGAGAAGAAACTTGATATTATTGTAACTCCTACAAGCATACGTTCCTTCCTCATAATAATTTTCAGTAGCATCATGAATTAATTCAACAATATAACTATCACATAAAGCGTTCTTTTCATGATCTACAAGCATAGAAATTTTTCTACTCTCCACATAGGCAAAATTCTTCTCATTCGGAATAGTGGGATAACTAATTCCTAAAGTTGACACTCTTCCAAACCCGCTTTAGATGATAGTATTATTCGTACTCCAAAATATATAAGTGAAGGTCATGGAGCATTCTACAATCAATATATACTAACCAACATCCGAGCTCAAAATATATAAGTGAAGCTCACGAAGCATTCTATAAAACCATACTCAAAATATTTAAGTGAAGCACAAAGAGCATTCTATAAGGTCATACTCAAAAGATATAAGTGAAGCACATGAATCATTCTATAAATTGATGAAGGGACATCTCATACTAGCATGGTTCTTAAATAAAAAGAAAAACACAAAGGACACAAATCATGTGAACAAAACAAAAACCAAGGTATACTGATAATTGTTGAAGAAGAAATATGGGATGCCAACCGGGGCATCCCCAAGCTTAGATGCTTGAGTATAGTTGTAATATTTACTTGGGGTGCCTTGGGCATCCCCAAGCTTTAACTCTTGCCTCTCTTTATTCTTCTCACATCGGTAAATCCTCGTTCTTCGAACACTTCATCCACAAAAACTTAACAAAAACTTTGTGAGATCCATTAGTATACTAAAGCAAATCACTACCTTTAGGTAATGTTTCAAACTCATTCCAATTTGATATTATCACTTTATCTACTGTATTCCAACTTCACCATGGTTCATACCCCCCGATACTACCCATAGATTCATCAAAATAAGCGATCAACACATAGAAAACAGAATCTGTCAAAAACAGGACAGTCTGTAGTAATCTGGAAGTTTAGTAAACTTCTGTAACTCCAAAAAATTCTAAACAAATATGAAACTTAAAAAAAATTATAGAAGTAATGTGCAAAAATTTTCAGACCCATTTGACTTTCTAGTAAAAAATGTAAATCCATGCACTACAGCCAAAGTTTCTGTTTTTGTACTGCACATAGTAAACAAGCAATCTAATCATCCTAAAACCAAAGCTTAGCACATTATTTTTATAATACAATGGATGTATACAAGGAGTTAATTATTTTCAGAAAAGCTTCCATGAAATGTTTTACATTGTTTCCGTGAGCATGAACACAAGTGCTCAAGGTCGACCCTCACTTCTTCAATGCATAATCTTCCAATCACTTCTCTTATTGAAAAACTTTTTAGACATGAAAGGCAAGTAATTTTTTTTTGTATTTTCATTCTTTAATTTTTTTATATCTTTCACCCACAACTAAACAGAAATAAAAAGGAAAAAACAAAATCTACTTAGTGAAGAAAGCAAACAAGCATACATGAGAATATCAACCCCACGCTATTGCTCCCCGGCAACGGCGCCAGAAAAGAGCTTGATAATCCCCAAGTGCAGGGAATCATCATAGCAATTCCCAAAGGTGGAAGTGATAAGTATGGAGTGTCGAACTCACAAGGAGCTAAAGGTAAGATCAATATTCTCTCAAGTCCTATATGCCACTGATACGACTCTACGTACACCGAACGTTTGCTTTCAACTAGAAACAAGAAATAAAACTACGTTGTGGGTATGAAGAGTATAACTTTGCATGATATCGGAGAGCTAAAACATAAAAGTAGGTGCTGTTATCATAAAGTTAGAATATATTACTAAATATTATAAATAGCGAGTGTGGAATAATGATAGGTCGGTGTGCGGAATTATCCTAGGCAATTGTTAACAAGACCGGTAGTCGTCATTGCAATTTCATATGAGGGAGAGTGTGACGCCCCCGATTTAATCGTACACTAATCATGCACGCAAATGTGTACGATCAAGATCGAGGACTCACGGAAGATATCACAACACAACTCTACAAATAAAATAAGTCATACAAGCATCATAATACAAGCCAGGGCCTCGAGGGCTCGAATACAAGTGCTCGATCATAGACGAAGTCAGTGGAAGCAACAATATCTGAGTACGGACATAAGTTAAACAAGTTGCCATAAGATGGCTAGCACAAAGCGGGATCTGAGCGAAGAGGAGCAGGCCTCCGCCTCGATCCTCTAAGCTACTCCCGTCGTCGCCGCCGGGCTGCACGTAGTAGTAGGCACCTCCGCAGTAGTAGTCGTCATAGGCGGTGGCGCTCGCCCTCGGCTCCATCGTGCAGTTGCAGCAATCGAGTAGAGGTAGGGGAAAAGGGGAAACAAGGCAACCGTGAGTACTCATCCAAAGTACTCGCAAGCAAGGAGCTACACTACATATGCATGGATATATGTGAAAAGGGCCATGTCGATGGACTGAAGCTGCAGAATGCCGTAATAAGAGGGGATAGCTAGTCTTAACGAAGACTACGCTCGACACCTGTCTTGCAGCAGTAGAAGAGGACGATCTGAACTCCTCCAAGTAACATCACATAGCAATAATCCTACCCGCGATCCCTCCTCATATCCCCGAGAGAGAGCGACCACCGTTGTATCCGCACTTGGAAGGTGTGTTTTATCAAGTATCCAGTTCTAGTTGTCATAAGCTCAAGGTACAACTCCAAGTCGTCCCTGTTATCAAGATCACGGCTATCCGAATAGATCAACTTCCCTGCAGGGTGCACCAACTTACCCAAAGACGCTTGATCCCATTTGGCCGGACACACTTTCTCCGGTCATGCCCGCCGCGGAAGATCAACACGCCGCAGCCCCACCTAGGCACAACAGAGAGGCCAACACGCCGGTCTAAACCTAAGCGCAGGGTCTAGGCCCATCGCCTCGAGCACACACAAGACGTTGCGTAGGGCGGCCGAAGCGCACTCTAGCCTAACAAAGCGTTCCAGTCCAATCCGGCGCGCAGCTCCGTCGCCGACGTCTGAAATGCTTACCGATACCACGACGCGGGATACCCATAACTACTCCTGCGTAGATGGTTAGTGCGTATAAGCTCGTAGCCAACTCAGATCAAATACCAAGACCTCGTTAAGCGTGTTAAGTATCCATGAACGCCGAACAGGCCAGGCCCACCTCTCCTAGGCGGTCTCAACTCCGCCTGTCGCTCCGCCCAAAGATCCATCCAGAGGGCCTCGGGACAAAGGTCCTTTCAGCCCCCAATCCGTGAATCACTCATGGGTGCTCCACAAGCCGACCCGACTTTAGTCTCCACATGTATCATGTATAAGTATATAGATATACCGTGATCACCTCCCGAGTGATCACGGCCCGATAGTATAGCACGCAGACGGACAAGAATGTAGGGACACAGATGAAAGTACTAGCATCCTATACTAAGCATATAGGATTGCGGTAAAGGTAACAAAGAGTAACAAGGACAAAGCTATGCAACAGATGGGTACAATGAAGCAAGAATATGCTACACTACTCTAATGCAAGCAGATAGAGAAGAGTAGGCGATATCCGTGATCAAGGGGGCCTTGCCTGGTTGCTCGCAAGAGAGAGGGTCGTCAACACCGTAGTCGAACCAGGCAGCAGCAGGCGGTCTCGTAGTCTACCGGAGAAAAGAGGGGAAGAAACAATGAATACAAAGTAAGCAGATGCATAGCGATGCATGACATGTCAAGAAGCGATGCTAGGCGTGCCCTAACGTGGTATGAGGGGGTACTGGTTAAGGGGGAAACATTTGGGAAAGTATTCCCGGTGTTTAGGGTTTTCGGGCAGAGGAGCCGGAGGGGAAAAGTTGCAGGTTCGGTAGGTTAGGGGTGTGTGGCGGACGAACGGACTACGTATCCGGATTCGTCTCGTCGCTCGAGCAACTTTCATGTTGAAAATATTTTAACCGAAGTTACGGATTAAAAGATATGATTTTAAAAGATTTTAATAATTTCTGGAATTTAATTAATTAATTAATTAATTGAAAATGTATTTATGAATGAAAGATGATGTCATGCTGATGTCAGCAGTCAACAGGGTTGACTGAGTCAACCCTGACATGTGGGACCCGTTCGTCATACACTGTTTAACTAATTAACTTAGTTAATTTTAATTAACAATAGTTAATTAGGTTAATTAATCATTAGGTTTAATTAATCAGGATTACTTAATTAATTAATTAATTAATTAATTAATTAGTTTTATTCATTTTTATTTATTATTTATTTGAATTCCATTATACTTTTCCTTTTATTTTTTTAAAACGTCCGGTGGGGTGGGGCCCCATGTCATAGGCCCGAGGCAGCTGCCAAAAGGGCATGCGGGCGTGACCTGTCGGGCGCAAATCCAGGGGACGCAGGCGTGGCGCCGCCGATCCTCCGCGCCGGGCGTGGTGGAGGCGGCCGAGGCCGTGGCCTCGACGAGGAGCCGGCGAGGCGGTCCCGGTGGGGGCTTTGGCGGTGGCGGGGCTGGGCGGGCCCGGTGCCGTCCGGGCGGCGGAGGTAGGCGGGGATGCGGACACGGCGCGGGCGTCAAGATCATCGCAAGGCGTCACTGGGCGGGCGACAGGAGGCCAGGGGTTCAATGGCGGCGGCGCCGACGGGAGAGAAGAGACCACGGCGGAGACCGGGCGTGAGCACGGGCGAGGGGAAGAGCGCGCTTCGGGCGAGGAGGAGGAAAGGGAGGTGGGGGCGGCGTGGCGCGGTGACCACGAGGGGCGGCCGAGCAGCGACGGGGCTCGGGGCACGGTGGCGCCGGGGGGGGGACGAGGGGAGCGACGGGGAAGGGGAGCGCCACTGGGGTCGTGGGGTCACGAGGCGGGCTCGGGAGCTCGGTGGCGACCGGCGAGGAGGGGTCGGGGAGGCGGCCGGCGTCGGGAGGATCCGGTGAGGCGGGGGGTCGGGGGCGACCCAGCAGGCAGTGCCTGGTGTGGGGCGACGATGGGGGGGGGATCAAGGCGCGAGGGGCCAGGGGAGAGGTGGCGACGCCGGTCGGGCGGGCGGGGTCGCCGCGATGAGGGAGCGACGGGTGGCTCGGCCCCGATCTGGATCCGGGGGAGAGAAAGGTGATCGGGGAGTGGGGCGAGTGAGGCTAGGGTTCGGCCCACGGGGGGGGGGGATAAGTGGGGGCCGTTTGGGCGGCCCATGGTGTGGCCGATGGGCGGTGGGGGGGGCTTGGCCGGTTGGGCTATTGGGTTTCCCCCCCCTCGGCTTGTTTTATCTTTTCCTTTTCTTATTTTCTTCTTTTCTGTTTTAGTTTATTTAAAATACCAAAACACTCACTTTACAAAATGTATGCACCCCACCATAATTAGGTTTGTTATTTTGACAACCCCTAACATTTTAGTTTTTGTTTTGAAAACTTTTATCGTTTGCTTTTGTTTTGAATTTGTTTTAGACCGGGTTGAATCAACGTGAGTTTAGTCACGAAGAATCGGGTGATTATCTGTAGCTTAATTATCCGGTGTTACAAATCTCCTCCACTACAAGAAATCTCGTCCCAGATTTAGGAGGTAGAAGGAAAAAGCGCGGGGTATTCATCTTGAAGACGATCCTCGCTCCTGTGTGGCTTGCCGTCTTGAGTGATTCACCATCGGACTTTGAGGAACTTGATCGCTTTCCGACGTGTGCGGCGTTCAGCTTGGTCGAGAATGCGGACCGGATGCTCTTTATAGGAGAGGTCTGTTGCAATTCGAGCACTTCATGGTCCACGCCGGATTGGGTCCTTGAAGCAGCAGAGGAGTTGTGACACGTGGAACACATCGTGAACCCGAGAAAGGTTCGACGGAAGCTCCAGATTGATATGCCACTTTTCACGCCTTTCCGAATAGTGAATGGGCCAATATAGCGAGGAGCTAGCTTGCCTTGATTCCAAGCGGTGAGCACCCTTCATTGGTGTAACGCGAAGATAGGCCTTTTCGCCAAAGTTGATAGACCATGTCTTTGTGATGACGGTCATAATTACTCTTTTGACGTGATCGAGCAGTCTTGAGATTCTCGCGAATAATGCGGACTTGTTCTTCGCATGTTGGATAATATCCGGACCAAGAGTGGACGTTCCCGCTTTCGACCAGTTCGGAGGGTTCGCACTTTCGTCCATATAACACTTCAAGGGGCCATCTTCGGACTAGCTTGATAGCTATTATTATAAGAGAACTCAGCATACGGAGAGATTCCTCCCATTTTTGCGAATGAACGACACAAGCTCGAAGCATGTCTTGAGAATTTGGTTGACACGCTCAACTTGCCCTTGTGATTGCGGATGAAACGCGATCTTGAAAGATAAATGAGTCCCCATAGCTTCTTGAAAACTTGCCCGGAATCTTGAAGTGAATAAGCTGCCACGGTCCGAATCGATAACCGGTGGAATACCGTGAAGTGAAACAATTCGGACATATAGAGAGTTGCAAGCTGGCTAGCAAAGTGATCGTTTCTTTGACCGCCGTAAAATGAGCAACTTTAGAAAGCCGGTCAATGACGACAAGAATAGCATCATTACCTTTCTCGCGATTTGGGAAATCCAAAGTGACAAAGTCCATTTCAACATGGTCCCATTTCCATTCAGGAATAGAGATAGGTTGCAGAGTTCCAAGAGGCCTTTGATGTTCTGCTTTGATACGACGGCAAACGTCACACTCAAAGAACATAGCGAGCAATGTCCTGCTTCATATTAGACCACGTAATCTCGGCGTAATGTCTTGATACATCTTTGTACTACCAGGATGGATACATAGAGGCGTATCATGAGCTTCTTTCATAACCTTTCGAGTCATATTCAGGTTTTCCTTCTTACACGGCACCACTAGGCGGCCTTTGAAGTACAAGGCGCCATCATCGCAATAGTGAAGGATGAGGGATTTCCTTTCTTGATGTCTTGCTTAATCTTGTAGACTTGAGTCAAATCCTGCATTGTCTTTATGGTGCCCACGAGATCGGGTTCAACAGCCAGGTATAGAGGGAACCACTGGGGAACAACACGGAGATTCATCTTATGGAACTCCGGAGGAGGGGAGCGAGTGCACCGGAGGAACAATATGGAGGTTCAGCTTTCTGAATTCTTCAACAAGTGAGGGCTGAACTTTGTGAACCTGAAGGTGGTTGCAGTAAGACTTGCGGCTCAAGGCATCAGCCATTACATTAGCCTTGCCTAGCGTATAGGAAATACCCAAATCAAAGTCTGCAACAGTCTCCATCCATCTCTGCTGACGGAGGTTCAGGTCTGGCTGAGTAAACAGATACTTCAGACTTTGGTGATCGGTGAAGATCTCGCAACGATTACCGAGAAGGTAATGTCGCCACTGCTTTAGCGCATGAATGACAGCAACAAGTTCGAGGTCGTGAACTGGGTAGTTCTCTTCGTGAGGGCGCAACTGTCGAGAGGCATAAGCAACCACTTTGCGCTCTTGCATTAGGACACCGCCTAACCCTTGACGAGAAGCGTCGCAGTAAATGACGAAGCCCTTCTTAGTATCGGAGGAGCTAGCATCGGGCAGAAGTCAACTTGTCTTTGAGTGCGGAAACTTTCCCGACACTTATCATCCATTGAATTTGACGCCCTTATGCAACAAAGTTAGTCGAGGCTCGGCAATCTTGGAGAAGTTCTCGACGAATCGACGGCAATAGCTGGCGAGACTGAGAAAACTTCTGACTTGCTTAACGTTCTTCGGAGGAGTCCAATCGAGAATAGCATGAACTCTTTCAGGGTTGACGGCAATACCATCCTTAGTGATGACATGTCCAAGGTAGGTTACTTCGGGAAGCCAGAATTCACACTTGGAGAACTTGGCATAGAGTTGATGTTCTCGTAGCTTTTCCAAAGACAAGACTAAGATGTTCAAGATGTTCTTCTTCATTCTTGGAAAAGATCGGGATATCATCCAGATAAACCACATTTAACTTGTCGAGGTAATCCATGAATATATAGTTCATCAAAGAGAGAAGGTAGTTGGAGCATTGGTTGCCGAAGACATGACGGTGTACTCGTATGAACCATAACGAGTCACGAATGCGGTCTTGGGGATATCCTCCTCACGAACACGGATCTGGTGGTAACCCAACCTCAAGTCGAGTTTCGAGAACACTGACGAACCAGCCAATTGATCATAAAGATCATTGATCCGAGGAAGAGGATACTTATTTTGAATGGTAGCTTGATTTATGGGACGGTAGTCTTGGACCAATCGGTTTGTCCCATCCTTCTTCTTGACAAAGAGAGAAGGTGCTCCCCAAGGAGAGCAGCTTGGGCGAATGAAACCGCTTTGAAGAGATTTGTCGATTTCCTCCTTTAGCTCAAGGAGTTCATGCGGCGGCATCTTGTAGGGTCGCTTGGCTATAGGAGTGGTGCCCGATTTCAAGTCGATGACGAATTCGACAGCTCTAGCAGGGGGAATCCCTGGAAGTTCTTCAGGAAAGACGTCTTGGAAATCGCAAACGACAGGAATGTTTTCAATGCCCTCGAGGGGTGCGGCGTTCAATGCATTCAATGCATAGAGCCTTGCCTCGCATCTGAACCGACGAGCATTGTAGCTTATTATTTCATCAGAAGGGTATAGCAGATGGACGGTCTTAGTGGCGCAAACGATTGACGCAGTATGCGCTTTCAACCAATCCATCCCCAAAATGAGGTTGATGTTAGACGTCTTCAGGATAATGGGGGAGGCATAGAATTCCAGCCCTTCGATTTCCACGGGGACGTCGACGCCAACCATGGAGGTTTGACATTGTCCCAATGGGGTTTTTACCACTACCAAAGAGTTCATCTCCTCACACTTAACGTCGTGCTTGTATGCAAAGTCTTGACATGAATGAATGCGATGCTCTGAATCGAATAAAACAGATGCAGTCTGAATTTACGAGGAGTGTACCCATCACAAAGAGCAGTGCTGGTCTTGAGCTTCGCTCAGATCAACGTGGTTGGCCTGAGCTTGACCATAAGGCTTGGCGGGGTTGTTGCTGGTCCAGGTGTTTCCACGCCGATTCTTTGGAAGGGCCGGTGATTCTGGTTCGTTGCATTCTCTAGCACGGTGCCTGGTTGTCCGCACCAAGCACAAGCCATTATTGGGGTGGGAACAGGAGCTTGGGGTGGTGGAGCTGGAAGCTTTGGCTGCTTAGTTGTAGGCGCACGAGGTGCAGCATAGTTCGCCTTGGAGCAGTGCATTCGGCTGGTACATACTTGTTGGGAATCCATATCTTGCGCCTGCGAGGACGGGCTCAAGATGAGCCCGTGTCACAGTTGCGCTGTTAGAGCTCGTATTCTTGCAGACCAGTTTCGACATTGATAGCTTTGTTCACCAAGGTGGCGAAATCAGCAAAGTCGTGCACTAGAAGTGCGAGCTTGATGTCGACTTGAAGGCCGCCACGAACTTCTCTGTCTGCGTGCATCGCTTGCAATATCCTCTTCAAGATAGCGAGACAAGTCCAAGAACTCTCACGATAAGCTTCAACAGATCTTGTTGCCTTGGGTGAGGTTATGAATTCACGCTTCTTCCGGTCCATGACCCCTTGAGGGATGAAGCGGGCACGGAAGGCAGCTTGGAAGTCTGGCCAGGTGATGAGTGTTCCAACTAGCAGAGTACGCCTGTGGCTGTCCCACCATTGAGCTGCGGGTCCCTTCAGGAAGAAGGAGGCAAAAGTGACATAGTGGCAGGGCTACATCAGCAGACTCCATCTCATAGGTGATGTCACGGAGCCAATCATCGACATCCAAGTGGCTGGGTTGAGCTGCGGTACACGCTGGGGTTCAGCGTATGAAATCTCGCAGAGTTGTTCCGTTTGGGTGCTGGTTCATATTGGGGCGAGGAAACCGAGCCATCATGTTTTCCATGAATCTGGCGATTCATCTCGAGCTGTTGGATCATACCAGCCATGTACTCGGTGGTGGTGGGAAGTTGGCACCACGACCACGACCAGCTGGCCTAACCATCCCGCTATTATATAACAGGTAGTTCAAGATTTGAGAAATTAAGCAAGAGACAGAATCATTCATGATGAAACATGCATAATGAAAGCAGATGATGGGAACTACATAGTAGTTGGCATATCTTAGAAAAGGAATCATGCATAGAGTTCGATACATAGAGTCCAAGACATAGACTACTACATCATAGGCGGCACGCAGCTCGCGGCGAATACATCAAACACTAACAAGCAAGTCTACCTCGGTCCCACGCTGCATCTGGAGGTAGTCAGAGCCTCAAAGTCGATAGTGCGGCAACGGATAGTCCTCCACGTCGCTGACTGGGGCCGCGGATACTCCGTGCTGAATCCGACGCCCGTGTGGCGAAAAGGGCCAAGCGCGGAGAGTAGCCTCCCACGCCCGCCAACCGACACCCTGGGGCATCACGGTCCTGGCTGGGTAGATCGCAGAACGCCGCAGCTCTCCGGATCGGACAAAGGGTGCATCAGCGCCGAGCACGGTAGAGGTGCCGACGGGTGATGTACAACTCGTGGCGAAGAGCTCGGTTAGCTCGATCCAGCCCATCGCGATGCGTAACAAAGTTCGATGGTGGAAGGGCTCTCGGTGACGATGGAGTAGGCAGCAGTGTAGTAACCTCCTCACCAACATCGACGCGATAGCAATGTGCTCAAGGGGAGGTGTCCAACTCGATACTCGCACGAAGACGTGTCGAGCAGCATAAGCAGCATCGTGGACTGCCATATCGATAGTCACTCCAACACCATGTGCGGTGTGCAGACAAGAGTGGACTCGTACTCCGAGAGTAGAGGTGGACGATGGCGCGGCATCGCTCCCCGGTTATAGTCCCGATACTCCTCATAGACGGTGTACTCGTGGTGCAGCGATAACCCGATAGGTCATCATCTCGGCTAGCACCGCAGGTGATCCCGAGGCACCAATGGCCGTCGTGTGGCGCACGACCTGCCTCGTGGGTTCCATCTGAAAACAAAGACGTTTCAAAGGAGTCAAATGACAGTGTGGAAATTGTTCAAAATACAATTCCAAGAAGCAACTATGACTTTATCCAACTTTGGGGTGAATGTGGTCTCGGGATCCTAGTGTTAGTTAGTAAAATCGTTTAACCCGAGTAGAAGAGAGTTCAGAGTCCCAGAGTAAAGGTCGAGGAGTAAAAGATCCTAGTACCACCCGATGGCGGCGTGGGCCCGTAAGGCACACAGCCAAGTTAGTAAAAGTTTTGCAATGTCTAGACTCGACTTCGCCAAGGAGTGTGGAAGGGGATTCCTACAGCAATGGCTCGATACCAACTTGTGACACCTCGATTTAATCGTGACACTAATCATGCACGCAAATGTGTGCGATCAAGATCGTGGACTCAAGGAAGATATCACAACACAACTCTACAAATAAAATAAGTCATACAAGCATCATAATACAAGCCAGGGCCTCGAGGGCTCGAATACAAGTGCTCGATCATAGACGAAGTCGCGGAAGCAACAATATCTGAGTACGGACATAAGTTAAACAAGTTGCCATAAGATGGCTAGCACAAACCGGGATACAGATCGAAGAGGAGCAGGCCCCTGCTGGGATCCTCCTAAGCTACTCCTGGTCATCGCCGGGCTGCACGTAGTAGTAGGCACCTCCGAGTAGTAGTCGCCATAGGCGGTGGCGTCTGCCCCGGCTCCATCGCTGGTTGCAGCAATCGAGTAGAGGTAGGGGAAAAGGGGAAACAAGGCAACCGTGAGTACTCATCCAAAGTACTGCAAGCAAGGAGCTACACTACATATGCATGGATATATGTGAAAAGGGCCATGTCATGGACTGAACTGCAGAATGCCGTAATAAGAGGGGATAGCTAGTCTTAACGAAGACTACGCTTCGACACCTGCCTTGCAAATGTAGAAGAGGACGATCTGAAGTCCTCCAAGTAACATCACATAGCAATAATCCTACCCGCCATCACCTCCTCATATCCCCACGAGAGAGCGACCACCGTTGTATCCGCACTTGGAAGGGTGTGTTTTATCAAGTATCCGGTTCTAGTTGTCATAAGCTCAAGGTACAACTCCAAGTCGTCCTGTTATCAAGATCACGGCTATCCGAATAGATTAATCACTGCAGGGTGCACCAACTTACCCAAAGACGCTTGATCCCATTTGGCCGGACACACTTTCATGGGTCATGCCCGCCGCTGAAGATCAACACGCCGCAGCCCCACCTAGGCACAACAGAGGCCAAGACGCCGGTCTAAACCTAAGCGCGCAGGGTCCGGGCCCATCGCCTCGAGCACACTCAAGACGCTGCGTAGGGCGGCCGAAGGCATCTAGCCTAACAGCGCTCAGTCCAATCCGCGCTACGCCGCCTGTCGCCGACGTCAAGAAGTGCCGCCGATACCACGACGCCGGATACCCATAACTACTCCCGCAGAGATGGTTAGTGCGATAAGCTCAGAGCCAACTCAGATCAAATACCAAGACCTCGTTAAGCGTGTTAAGTATCCATGAACGCCGAACAGGCCAGGCCACCTCTCTCCTAGGCGGTCTCAACTCTGCCTGCCGCTCCGCCCAAAGATCCATCCAGAGGCCGCTGGGACAAAGGTCCTTTCAGCCCAAATCCGTGAATCACTCATGGTGCTCCACAAGCCGACCCGACTTTAGTCTCCACATGTATCATGTATAAGTATATAGATATACCCGTGATCACCTCCCGAGTGATCACGGCCCGATAGTATAGCACGGCAGACGGACAAGAATGTAGGGCCACAGATGAAAGTACTAGCATCCTACACTAAGCATATAGGATTGCGTAAAGGTAACAACAAAGAGTAACAAGGACAAAGCTATGCAACAGATAGGTACAATGAAAGCAAAGAATATGCTACACTACTCTAATGCAAGCAAGATAGAGAAGAGTAGGCGATATCCGTGATCAAGGGGGGGCTTGCCTGGTTGCTCTGGCAAGAGAGAGGGTCACAACACCGTAGTCGAACCTGGCAGCAGCAGCTGGCGTGGTCTCGTAGTCTCACCGGAGAAAGAGGGGAAGAAACAATGAATACAAAGTAAACAGATGCATAGCGATGCATGACATGTCAAGAAGCGATGCTAGGCGTGCCCTAACATGGTATGAGGGGGTATGGTTAGGGGAAACATCCGGAAAGTATTCCGGTGTTTAGGTTTTCAAGAGGAGCCGAGGGGAAAAGTTGCAGGTTCGGTAGGTTAGGGGTGTGTGGCGGACGAACGGATGCGATCCGGATTCGCCTCGCTCGCTCGAGCAACTTTCATGTTGAAAATATTTTAATCCGAAGTTACGGATTAAAAGATATGATTTTAAAAGATTTTAATAATTTCGAATTCAATTAATTAATAAATTAATTGAAAATGTATTTATGACGTCAAGATGATGTCATGCCGACGTCAAGATCAATAGGGTTGACTGAGTCAACCTCACATGTGGGACCCCTGTCATTATACACTGCTTAACTAATTAACTTAGTTAATTTTAATTAATGAGTTAATTAGGTTAATTAGTCATTAGGTTTAATTAATCAGGATTAATTAAATTAATTAATTACTTAATTACTTAATTAATTAATTAATTAATTAGTTTTATTCATTTTTATTTATTATTTATTTAAATTCCATTATACTTTTCCTTTTATTATTTTTTAAAACGTCCAGTGGGGTGGGGCCCCCATGTCATAGGCCCCAGGGGCCAAGCGGGTGTCTTGGCGTGCTGGCGTGACCTGCTCGGGCGCAAATCTGAGGGGACGCAGGCGTGGCGCCGCCCGATCCGCGCCAGCGTGGTGGGGTCGGCCGAGGCCGTGGCCTCGACGAGGAGCCGGCGAGGCGGTCCCGGGGGGATGGTGGCGGTGGCGAGGGGTGGGAGAGGCACTTGAGGTAGGGCGGGGGATGCGGACACGATCTGCGGGCGCCAAGATCGCGGGCGTCGCTGGCGGGCGACGGGAGGCCAGGTGTTGGGGGCGAGGGCGCCGGCCGACGGGAGAGAGGGAGACCACGGCGGAGACCGGGCGGTGAGCAGGGCGAGGGGAAGAGCGCCGCTAGGGCGAGGAGGAGGAAAGGGAGGCGGGGATTGCGTGGCGCGGTGATCATGAGGGGACGGCGTGGGCTGCAAGGTGATCATGAGGGGGCCGAGCCGGGCGACGGGGCTCGGGGTGACGGTGGCGCCGGGAGGGGGACGAGGGAGCGACGGGGAAGGGGGAGCGCCACTGGGGTCGGGGTTCACGAGGCGGGCTCGGGAGCTCGGTGGCACCGGCCAGGAGGGGTCAGGAGGCGGCCGCGGCTTGGGAGGATCCGTGAGGCGTGTGGGTCAGGACGACCCTGCTGGATGAAAGTGCCTCAATGGGGGCTAATGATGGGGAGGGGGATCGGCGGCGAGGGGCGCAGGAGGAGAGGTGGCGACGCTGGTCGGGCGGGGGGGGTCGCCGGGCGATGAGGAGCGACAGGTGGCTCGGCCCGATCTGGATCAAGTGGGAGAGAAAGGGATCGGGGGGGGGCGAGTGAGGCTAGGGTTCCAGCCCGCTCGGGAGGGGGGGATAAGTGGGGGCAGTTGGGCGGCCCATGGTGTGGCCGATGGGCCGGTGGGGGGCTTGGCCTGGGTTGGGCTGTTGGGGTTTTTCCCCCACTCGCTTGTTTTATCTTTTCTTTTTCTTATTTTCTTCTTTTCTGTTTTAGTTTATTTAAAATACCAAAACACTTTACAAAAATGTATGCACCCCACCATAATTAGGTTTGTTATTTTTGACAACCCCCGAACATTTTAGTTTTAGTTTTTGAAAACTTTTATCGTTTGCTTTTGTTTTGAATTTGTTTTAGACCGGGTTCGAATCAACGTGAGTTGAGTCACAGTAACCGGGGTGATTACTGTAGCTTAATTATCCGGGTGTTACAGAGAGGCATAAGCTAACATACTTTCTCTTCTTGGATCATATGAACTTATGATTGGAACTCTAGCAAGCATCCGCAACTACTAAATATCATTAAGGTAAAACCCAACCATAGCATTAAAACATCAAGTCCCCTTTATCCCATACGCAACAATCCCCTTACTTGGGTTTATGCTTCTGTCACTCAAGCAACCCACTATAAGCGAATCATGAACGTATTGCAACACCCTAAAGCGGGAATCCCTCACGCTTGCACGACACGGAGGACACAATAGGACGACACCAAAATAAAACATACAACTCATACCAATCTAGATCATCAATCAACCCAAACACAAAGGATATCTACTCAAAACATCATAGGATGGCAACACATTTGGATCATAATATGTGGCATAAAGCACCATGTTCAAGTAGGGATTACAGCGGGGTGCGGGAGAGTGGACCGCGTAAAAGAGATGAGGATGGTAATAATGATGGTGATGTTGATGAAGACGATCACCGCGGCGATGATTCCCCTCCCGATGGCACTCTGACGCCACCGAGAGAGAGGAGCAGAGGTTCTCCCCCTTGTGCTTCCTCCTCCATGGCCTCCCCCCTAGATGGGGAGAGGTTCTCCCTCTGGTCCTTGGCCTTCATGGTGATGATGGCCCTCCGGGATCCTCCTCCATGGCCTTCGGTGATGATGGCCCCCTCCGGTAGGGTGCCAGAGAGGGCCTAGATTGATTTCTCGTGGATACAGAGGCTTGCGGCGGTGGAACTTCCGATCTAGGTTATTTTCTGGGGGTTTCTGTATTTATAGGATTTTTTGGCGTCGGTTTCACGCCAGGGGGGGGTCTCCGAGTCGTCCACGAGATAGGGGGCACGCCCAGGGGGTAGGGCACGCCCTCCACCCTCGTGGACGGCTCAGGACTCTTCTGGTCCATCTCCAATGCTCCGTGGGCTTCTTCTCGTCCATAAAAATTGTCAAAATTGGCACGTCAATTGACTCAGTTTGGTATTCCTTTTACGTAAAACTCAAAAACAAGGAAAAAATGTAAACCGCACTTTGGGCTCTAGGTCAATAGGTTAGTCCAAAAATCATATAAAATGGCATATAAATGCATATAAAACATCTAAGATGGATAATATAATAGCATGAATACTTCATAAATTATAGATACGTTGGAGACGTATCACTTCAACATTTTCAAATCCACTCAATACCCGAGCGTGAGCCATGGACTTAACACTTTCGATGGCAAAGAGAATGATGGCAGGGATTTATAAGAGAAGACAAAAGGTTGAGAAAGTCTCTCATCAGCTCGGCGGATCGTTAGGCAAGGGAGAGGCCTTTCAGTTGATATCAATGGGAGGAGTAGGTATCGCCATGCAACAGATGCACTAGAGATATAAGTGTATGAAAGCTCGCTACTGAAACTAAGTGGGTGTGCATCCAACTTTATTGCTCATATCACCAATAGTTCACATCACCATGTGATTAATATCCATAGTTCACATCGCCATGTGGCCAACACTCAAAGGGTTTACCAGAGTCAGTAATCTAATTCACATCGCCATGTGATTAACACCCAAATAATACTAAGGTGTGATCTTATTTTGCTTGTGAGAGAAGTTTAGTCAACGGGTCTGCCAAATTCAGATCCGTATGTATTTTGCAAATTTCTATGTCTACAATGCTCTGCACGGAGCTACTTTAGCTAATTGCTCCCACTTTCAATATGTATCCAGATTGAGATTTCAAGTTATCTGGATCAGTGTCATAACTTGCATCGACGTAACCCTTTATGATGAACCTTTTGTCACCTCCATAATCGAGAAACATATCCTTATTCCATTAAGGATAATTTTGACCGCTGTTCAGTGATCTACTCCTAGATCACTATTGTACTCCCTTGCCAAACTCAGTGTAGGGTATACAATAGATCTGATACACAGCATGGCATACTTTATAGAACCTATGGCTGAGGCATAGGGAATGACTTTCATTCTCTTTCTATCTTCTACCGTGGTCGGGCTTTGAGTCTTACTCAATTTCACACCTTGTAACACATGCAAGAACTCCTTCTTTGATCGTTCCATTTTGACCTACTTCAAAATCTTGTCAAGGTATGTACTCATTGAAAAAACTTATCAAGTGTATATATCTATCTCTATAGATCTTGATGCTCAATATGTAAGCAACTTCACCGAGGTCTTTCTTTGAAAAACTCCTTTCAAATACTCCTTTATGCTCTCCAGAAAATTCTACATTATTTTCGATCAACAACATGTCATCCACATATACTTATCAGAAATGTTGTAGTGCTCCCACTCACTTTCTTGTAAATACAGGCTTCACCACAAGTCTGTATAAAACTATATGCGTTGATCAACTCATCAAAGCGTATATTACAACTCCGAGATGCTTGCACCAGTCCATAGATGGATCGCTGGAGCTTGCACATTTTGTTAGCACCTTTAGGATCGACAAAACCTTCTGGTTGCATCATATACAACTCTTCTTTAAGAAATCCATTAAGGAATGTAGTTTTGACATCCATTTGCTAGATTTCATAAAATGTGGCAATTTGCTAACATGATTCGGACAGACTTAAGCATCGCTACGAGTGAGAAAATCTAATCGTAGTCAACACCTTGAACTTTGTCAAAAACCTTTTTCGACAAGTTTAACTTTGTAGATAGTAACACTACTATCAGCGTCCGTCTTCCTCTTGAAGATCCATTTATTTTGTATTGCTTGCCGATCATTGGGCAAGTAAACCAAAGTCCACACTTCGTTCTCATACATGGATCCCATCCCAGGTTTCATGGCCTCAAGCCATTTCACGGAATCTGGGCTCATCATCGCTTCCTCATAGTTCGTAGGTTCGTCATGGTCAAGTAACATGACCTCCATAACAGGATTACCGTACCACTCTAGTGCGGATCTCACTCTGGTTGACCTACGAGGTTCAGTAGTAACTTGATCTGAAGTTACATGATCATCATCATTAGCTTCCACACTAATTGGTGTAGGAGTCACAGGAACAGATTTCTGTGATGATGTACTTTCCAATAAGGGAGCAGGTATAGTTACCTCATCAAGTTCTAGTTTCCTCCCACTCACTTCTTTCGAGAGAAACTCCTTCTCTAGAAAGGATCCATTCTTAGCAACGAATGTCTTGCCTTCGGATCTATGATAGAAGGTGTACCCAACAGTCTCCTTTGGGTATCCTATGAAGACACATTTCTCCGATTTGGCTTTGAGCTTATCAGGATGAAATTTTTTCACATAAGCATCGCGACCCCAAACTTTAAGAAACGACAACTTTGGTTTCTTGCCAAACCGCAGTTCATATGGTGTCATCTCAACGGATTTAGATGGTGCCCTGTTTAACGTGAATGCAGATGTCTCTAATGCATAACCCCAAAACGATAGTGGTAAATTGGTAAGAGACATCATAGATTGCACCATATCTAATAAAGTACGGTTACGATGTTCGGATACACCATTACGCTGTGGTGTTCTAGGTGGCGTGAGTTGCGAAACTATTCCGCATTGTTTCAGATGAAGACCAAACTCGTAACTCAAATATTCTCCTCCACGATCAGATCGTAGAAACTTTATTTTCGTGTTACGATGATTGAGGGAGTCCTGGATTAGGGGGTGTCCGGATAGCCGGACTATGACCTTTGGCCGGACTCCTGGCTATGAAGATACAAGATTGAAGACTTCGTCCCGTGTCCGGATGGGACTTTCCTTGGCGTGGAAGGCAAGCTTGGCGATACGGATATGTAGATCTCCTACCATTGTAACCGACTCTGTGTAACCCTAACCCTCTTCGGTGCCTATATAAACCGGAGGGTTTTAGTCCGTAGGACGAACAACAATCATACCATAGGCTAGCTTCTAGGGTTTAGCCTCTCTGATCTCGTGGTAGATCTACTCTTGTACTACCCATATCATCAATATTAATCAAGCAGGAGTAGGGTTTTACCTCCATCGAGAGGGCCCGAACTGGTAAAAACATCGTGTCCCTTGTCTCCTGTTACCATCCGCCTAGACGCACAGTTTCGGGCCACCCTCCCCGAGATCCGCGGTTTTGACACCGACATTGGTGCTTTCATTGAGAGTTCCTCTGTGTCGTCGTCTTTAGGCCCGATGGCTCCTCCGATCATCAACAACGATGCGCTCCAGGGTGAGACTTTTCTCACCGGACAGATCTTCGTATTCGGCGGCTTTGCACTGCGGGCCAATTCGTGTGGCCATCTGGAGCAGATTGAAAGCTACACCCCTGGCCACCAGGTCAGATTTGGAAGTTTGAACTACACGGCTAACGTCCGCGGAGACTTGATCTTCGACGGGTTCGAGCCACAGCCACGCGCGCCGCACTGCCACGAGGGGCATGATCTAGCTCTGCCGCCGAACACTGTCTTGGAGGCCGCACCAGTGTCCGCTCCGACCTTAGGCTCGGAGCCGACTGCGCCAATCAAGGATGGGTGGCTGGACACCGCCTCGGGGGCTGCGATCTCTATGGCGATTGAGCCGTACACCTTCCCCGTCCTTTGCAAAGCTCGTGACTCCAAGGTGCCGGACTCCTCTCCGG
The DNA here is from genome assembly GCA_021605205.1 of Aegilops longissima. Taxonomy (NCBI): domain Eukaryota; kingdom Viridiplantae; phylum Streptophyta; class Magnoliopsida; order Poales; family Poaceae; genus Aegilops; species Aegilops longissima. Next base: position 141,360,149 of record CM038679.1, read on the forward strand.
ACTCCGAACCTTCCGCGGCCCCGCCAATCGAATCCGATTGGGCCGATCATGGAATTCACTGCCGTGGACATCTTTCAAAGACTTTTCGCCTTTGGCAACATCCTGAACTCACTAAAGTCTCTCTCTTTATCGGAGATCCTGGCGGATTATGGTCGGGAAGGTTGGGATGTGGACGACGAAGAAATTCAAAGCCCACCCACCACCCACTTCAGAGCCACTTGTCGATGATTTAACCGACATGCTCGACTTCGACTCCGAAGACATCGACAGTATGGACGACGATGCAGGAGACAATCAAGAACCAGTGCCCACGGGGCACTGGAAGGCCACCTTGTCATACAACATATACATGGTGGACATCCCAAAAGATGGGAATGGCGATGGAACAGCGGAGGAGGACCCCTCCAAGAAACAGCCTAAGCGCCCGGCGCCGTGGCCATTCTAAATCCCGCCACAAAGAAAACGGTGATTCCGACACGGAGACAATAACACCCGGACAAAGGTTGAAGACAACCCCCTCCAGCAGGATTCAGCGCAGGAGGATGGAGAAGCTAGCCCTCGTGAGAGAGCGGCAGAAAGAGAGGTAGAGGACGATAATTACATGCCTCCCTCCGAAGATGAGGCAAGCCTCGACGACGATGAATTCATCATGCCTGAGGATCCCGTCGAACAAGAGCGTTGCAAACGCAGGCTTATGGCCACGGCAAGCAGCCTCAAGAAAAAGCAGCAACAGCTTAGAGCTGACCAAGACTTGTTAGTCGACGGATGGATGAAGTCCTTGCGATCAAGAGTATGAACTCGAGCGCCCCTCCAAGAGCTACCCAAAACGCAGGCTGCTACCCCGATTAGAGGAGGAAGCACCCAAACCTACATCACCAGCGCATGATACGGCTGACCGGCCACCTCGTGGACGCGACAGAGAGGCCTCTCGGCCCTCAGCTCAAGCCGCACCCCGGCGCCACTCAAAAAATACCAAGGCGCGGGGATATGCGCCAGACCTGCGAGATATATTGGAGGACAAGGCAAGGCAACAAGATCGATCTACGGATCGCGTGGGTGCCCCGCGACACGTGACGATAACCGTCACGCCGGATATGGCAACTCCGGCCGGGCCAAACACAGTAGGCAAAGCTCATTTGAGCTGCGTCATGATATAGCCCATCTGAGGCGCCAAGACACCCACTATGCTTCACAGATGAAGTGATGGATCATCAAATCCCGAGGGTTTCAAACCCGTAAAGATTGAATCATACGATGGCACAACAGATCCTGCGGTTTGGATCGAGGACTATCTCCTTCACATCCACATGGCCCGCGGTGATGATCTACACGCCATCAAATACCTCCCACTCAAGCTTAAAGGACCAGCCCGGCATTGGCTTAACAGCTTGCCGCAGAGTCAATTGGTTGTTGGGAAGACACGAAGCCGCATTCCTCGACAATTTCCGGGCACATATGTGCGACCTCCGAACGTCGATGACCTAAGACACATAATTCAGCAGCCGGAGGAATCGGCCGGACAATTACGGACACGGTTCCTAACCAAGAAAAATCAAATCGCCGATTGTCCGGATGCAGAGGCCCTTGCAGCCTTCAAACACAACATCCGCGACAAGTGGCTTGCCCGGCACCTAGGACAGGAAAAGCCGAAATCCATGGCAGCCCTCACAACACACATGACCCACTTTTGCGCGGGAGAGGAAAGCTGGCTAGCTCGTAGTAACAACATGACCAAGAGCCCTGGTAATTTGGATACCAAGGACAGCAATGGCAGGTCGCGTCGCAACAAGCACAAGCGCCGCATTAACGGCGATAATGCTGAGGATACGACAGTCAATGTCGGATTCAGAGGCTCTAAACCCGGTCAACAGAAAAAGCCATTTAAAAGAAATACTCCGGGCCCATCCAATTTGGACAGAATACTCGATCGCTCATGCCAGATACACGGCACTCCCGTAAAACCAGCCAATCACACCAACAAGGATTGTTGGGTGTTCAAGTAGGCAGGCAAGTTAAATGCCGAAAACAATGACAAGGGGCTGCATAGCGATGACGAGGAGGAGCCCGCCCGAACAATAGAGGATGAAGGGCTTCCCCACAAGTGCGGACGGTGAACATGATATACGCAACCCACATACCCAAAAGGGAGCGAAGCGTGCACTAAGGGACGTATATGCGATGGAGCGTCGCCCCAAAGTTCAACCCGTGGTCTTCTTGCCCGATCACTTTTGATCGAAGGACCACCCACTAGCATCCGCCATGGAGGATCCGCGCATTGGTTCTAGACCCAATCATTGACAGATTTCACCTCACTAGAGTCCTAATGGACGGCGGCAGCAACTGAACCTGCTTTATCGGGATACGGTCGCAAAATGGGCATAGACCCATCAAGGATTAAACCCACGAAGATGACCTTTAAAGCGTCATACCAGGTGTAGAGGCCAATCAGACAGCTCGATTACACTTGAAGTGGTCTTGGATCCTGGATAACTTCAAGCGAGAGTTAATCTTGACATAGTCCGTTCATGGCGGCTATCACGCGACCGCCGGACGAACCGCATTTGCAAAGTTCAATGTGGTGCCGCTTACGCATATCTCAAGCTCAAGATGTCAGTCCTCGAGGAGTCATTACGGTCAATGGAAACACGAGCGCTCTCTACGGACGGAGGAGCATCTGGCTGACCCTCAAGGGCGGAAGTACAAAGCAGCCTCTTAAGGAAATTCCCGAGTCCGGCTATTAAGCGTTCGGACACCGTCAAGCGCTACCAAGTAACCTACAACAAGACCACAGCACGTTCCGAGCACGCGATAGCAATGCGGCCCAAACCCCTGACCCTCGCGAAATTGCGAAACCAGATTACTGGCGTACATAGTTACACTCTGGAAATACCATGGGCATAGGGAAGGGCACGACCACGGCATGCCAGCACGCGGCTCAACCGCACTGGGGCTCCGATTGTGTCATTCTTTTCTTTTCTTCTTTTTTTTTACTTTCGGGACTCCGTTCTCACGAAGCCTGTCCGTGAGAGAATCGCCGAACACACGATGCAAAAGCCGGGAAGCGTAGCTACATCAAGTATCCGGTGGTCTCTATTACGAGCGGTATACCTATTTTACATACCATCCCGCAGCTTACCCCTGGAGGGGGACATGTTAAAAAGTCCCGTCCCTTGCTTATCGCACTATTTGTATCGTTATGCTCTTACTGCAGCCCTTTTGAATAAATAATACATAGCTTCTGCCTATTATTGCATTTCCTTTTTCTATATATATATATATATATATGCTCAGTTATGACATTGTGCAACCGTACACTTTGGTACGGGCAATACACTAGGGGCTTAAGTACCCCACAATATGGTGTGATAAGTCCGAACACTTTCACAAGTGCGGCACCCCGAACTTATAGCATTATATGCATCGGCTCCGAATCATGTCTTGGGTCAATAGTTGGGTTTGCCCGGCTCCCATGTTTTGGTACCTTATGTTCCGTTACATCGGCTAAGGTAGCGCTGGGAGAACCACTGCGATTGTGCCCCGGTTGAGCTGGGTTAAGCACCTTAGTGGAGAAAGCTAAAACTGACCGTCATGATAGGGCGAGAGCCGGTCGCTGTTCGAGAGGTTTTCGAGTCCCTAAAGACTTATGCCGCTTAGAGCGAGGAGTCGGCATTGTCCGGCCTAGGCGTGGATAGCGCCCCGAACTCGGTCTTCTGAATACCAGAGGCTTCACCGAAATTTAAAATTATAGATTCTATGGCTAAGTGAGAGTGTTCAAGCATTATAGTCCAGTTGCCTTGTTCGTTGCGTTGAGCGCCTCCCTCAAGGACCCAAGAATGGGAACAAGAGCGCTCAAGTTTATCACGAACACCCCAAAGACTTGTGGCATGGGGATTTGAAGCCGACGACTCGCCATCTCTCAAATTTAATACACGGCCGCATGAAGGTAATATTTTAAATTCAAAAGTGTTGCTTAGCGATATGAACAAGTTTTCAGCGTCTGAGGATAACAAATGCGAGTCTACTCAAAATTACATCTTTGGAGCATTCACCCGCTATAAAGCGGGCACCCTTTAGGACGCCCTCATAATACATTTCAGGCTTGCGATGCTCCTTGCCGGTGGTGGTCCGTCACTCACAAGCTTCTCGGCGTCCATCTTGCCCAGTGCACCTTAGCACGGCAAGGCCCCACGGCACCTTCGATGCAGACGGAGCGCTTGGCGACTTCAACCCATGGACGGCGTCCACCGCCGCCTCACCAGCCCAAGTAGCTCCAGGCATGGCTTCCTTAGGCCACAGCCAAACTATGAGGCCCTTCATGGCCTGTTCGCCACCTTATGGAGCTCGACCAGCTGTTTCAACTGGTCGCTTAAGGGCACACTGTGTCCGCCTCAAAGATATCTTGAAACAGAACACCTTCTCCGTCGAGCTCCCCTCCTCGGCTCGGTAGAATGCGGCAGCATCGGACACACTGCGGGGCAGATCTGCGAATGCTCCTGGAGAGCTCCGGATTCGGGTAAGTAACAGATAATTCACTTTCACATGCTTGCTTTGCATAAAGAATGCCTTACCCGCCGCTATTTTCTTCATCTCCTCAATTTCCTGGAGGGCTTTTTGGGCTTCGGCCTTAGGGCTTTGGCGCTCTCAAGGGCCGAGGCGAGCTCAGACTCTCGAGTCTTTGAGTCACGCTCCAAACTCTCGTATTTTTCCACGAGAGCCTGGAGCTCTTGCCGCACCTCTGCCACCCGCGCCTCCTGCTTCTCTCGCTCGGTGCGCTCCGCGACCGCATTGCTTTCGGCCTTGGACACCGCTTCCTTCAGGGTCGCCACCTCGTTCGTGGCCCCTGCAGTATTCACGTTACTCCTATCATTTTTTGCAACCACATCTTTTAAATACTCCCATAAGGTATTACTTACCTTCCTTGTCCTCGAGCTACTTTTTGGCAAGTCCGAGCTCGTTCTCGGACTGCTCGAGGCTCTGCTCCAATGCATCAACCTCCGCAGTCAGTGCGGCAGAGGTCAGCAGCGCAGCCTGCATTCCCATATTGACATACTTATGTTAGACTCCTGCGTATATCTTTTAGATCCTCAGTTCGGCTTTTTCTTTTCCGAACACCAAACTGAGCATCAGGGGCTACTGTCTATGCGGCAATATTTTTACATATCTTAAATACATACCTCAAAGCCTGTTAGAAGGCTGGCACAGGCTTCAGTCAGCCCGCTCTTGGCGGACTGAACTTTCTGGACCACCACACTCATAACAATGCGGTGCTCCTCGTTGATGGAAGCGCCGTTAAGCGCCTCCATCAAATCATCCGGTGCCTCCGGTTGGACGGAGGTCACCGGCGTCGTAGTCTTGCCCTTCTTACGAAGGGGTCGCCTGCCGGACTCCGGACCACTGAAGGTTCCGGTACGGAGTCCGGCACAGGGCCGGACTTAAAGCCCTTTGGGGTTTTATCCCCTTTGCGCCCAGAGTCCGGGAGGTCGCCTTGCGGCGCCTCGACCACCTCCTCTGACCGGGCCCTTTGGGACTCCACCCGGTGTCATCCAGCGGCGGGAGGAGGCGAGGCGGTCGGAAGTGAGGTGCTATTCACATCCAGCGAATCCAGGAGCCGCTCGACGAGCGTCGAGCCCGTCCTGGGCGGGCTGCATGGTTATATTCGGCGTTAGAAGATGATGTGCGACAAATGGAACACCATGAGTTATTCTGGTGTCCGGACACTACGATTTCGCCGAGGCTTGGTCCTTGGTGGCCACTCCTCTCCGCCGTCGTCGGCGTTGGTGGTGTAGTCCGGAGGAGGGTCCTTCCTTCTTGGACCCTCCGGCCTCCCGGTTAGGCGGCCTTCCTTTTCTCTCTCCCCGGGGAGAGGCCTTTTCCTCCTCCTCGTCTTGGAGGAGAGTCGCCTCGAGTCATCGGACAATGAGTCCGGCGACACTGGCGCTGGGAACTCCTTGAGTTCTCGTGGCCTTCTTCTTGGCCTTCTTCTCGGCACCACGTAAGGTGCGGAACCAGCAACCCGTCAATCAGGCGTCCGCTGAGTCTTCTGTCAAGGGGCCGGACAGTCAACCTGTCCGGGCGTCTTCGCGATCTGTCAAAGGTGAGGGAGTTTTAGATCCCATAGAGTCAAACTATGAAAAAATAGTCCCGTAAAGGGTAAAATAGCTTACCTCGCTGGCTTGATGTCATGAGCTGAATCCAGCGATCTTGATGGCGGATGCAGGAGCCTCGGCGCCCTTGAACAGCACCTTCCAGGCATCTTCATACGTAGTGTCAAAGAGCCGGCTCAAGGTTTGGTGTTGTGCTGGATCAAACTCCCACAAGTTGAAGGCCCGTTGCTGGCATGGGGGATCCGGCGGATGAGCATAACTGGATTACGTTGACAAGCTTGAGCTTCTTGTCCACCGGGTTTGGACGCAGGTTTGGAGTCGGTCAGCTCTTCCGAATTACCCCATGTCGGCCCGTCTCTTTCCACGAGGTGAGCCGTGTAGGGAAGCGGATCGAATTCGGGGCCGCCGCCCATTTAGAGTCGCTGCTCGGTGATGTAGAACCACCCGATTGCCACCTTTATGGTCTCCACGAAGGAGCCCTCGAGCCATAGGACGTTTGCCATCTTGCCCACCATGGCACCTCCGCACTCAGCTGGCTTGGCGGCCGCCCACTAACCCGGCTTGACATTGAAGGTCTTCAACCATAAGCGAATTCGGGCTGGATGCAGAGGAAGGCCTCGCACCTGACGATGAACGCCGAGATGTTGAGGATGAAATTGGGGCGAGATCATGGAAATCTAGGCGTAGTAGAACATGAGCCCCGGACAAATGGGTGAAGTGGAAACCCTAGTCCGCGGAGGAAGTGGGGGAGGAACACCACCCTCTCATGGGGCCTGGGGGTGGGGACGAGCTGCCCCTTGTTGGGGAGCCTATGCGCGATGTCGTCGGACAAGTATTGACCTTCCGCAGCTTTTGATGTGCCCCTCCGTGACGGAGGAGGCCATCCCTGCCTCCCGCTCCGGACATAGTTGGAGAAGGTTGAGGTGGGATGTGCGGACTTGGGTGCTGGAGCTCGAGTGCACGGAAATGGATAAGCAAAGGAGGAAGAAGGCGTGTGTGAAAAAGTGGATCCTTATCCCCTTATATGGACGGACAAAGCTATGCGTCCCCACCGACCTGATAAAACTCGCTTATCTCCCAAGCGTTGTAATCAATGGCACGGTTGGGTTACCCACGCCCGTATTGATGAGGATCCCGGAATAAGGGGACACGATCTCTGCTTTGACAAGACGTGCCAAGGAAACCGCCTCGCTAAACGCGCTGAGGTGGGACTGTAAAAACGATTCAAATAAAGGCTTGGCCATGGCATGATGTCACGCTGCGGAATACGTCAGCAGATTGAACTTGTGTAAATATTATTCTCTCTACGGTGGTATGTGGAACTTATTTTGCAGAGCCGGACACTATCCTTGTGTTCAAAATCTTCTATGAAGTATTCGGAGGAGGAACCCGCCTTGCAATGTCGAAGACAATATGCGCGCCGGACTCATCGTCATTGAAGCCTGGTTCAGGGCTCTTGAGGAGTCTGGATTAGGGGTGTCCGGATAGCGGACTATGACCTTTGGCGGACTCACGGGCTATGAAGATACAAGATTGAAGACTTCGTCCGTGTCCGGATGGGACTTTCCTTAGCGTGGAAGGCAAGCTTGGCGATACGGATATGTAGATCTCCTACCATTGTAACCGACTCTGTGTAACCCTAACCCTCTTGGTGCCTATATAAACCGGAGGGTTTTAGTCCGTTAGGACGAACAACAATCATACCATAGGCTAGCTTCTAGTGTTTAGCCTCTCGATCTCGTGGTAGATCTACTCTTGTACTACCCATATCATCAATATTAATCAAGCGGGAGTAGGGTTTTACCTCCATCGAGAGGGCCGAACACAGGTAAAAACATCGTGTCCCTTGTCTCCTGTTACCATCCGCCTAGACGCACAGTTCGGGACCCCCTACCACTCTGAAATTATTTGAACTTCTCAAATGTTTCAAATTTATGTTTCATCAAGTAGATATACCCATATCTGCTCAAATCATCTGTGAAGGTCAGAAAATAATGATACCTGCCGCGAGCCTCAACACTCATCAGACCGCATACATCAGTATGTATTATTTCTGATTAGTTAGTTGCTCACTCCATTGTTCCGGAGAATGGAGTCTTGGTCATCTTGCCCATGAGGCATGGTTCGCAAGCATCAAGTAATTCATAATCAAGTGATTCCAAAAGCCCATCAGCATGGAGTTTCTTCATGCGCTTTACACCAATATGACCTAAACGATAGTGCCACAAATAAGTTGTACTATCATTATTAACTTTGCATCTTTTTGGCTTCAATATTATGAATATGTGTATCACTATGATCGAGATTCAATAAACGATTTACTTTGGGTGTATGACCATAGAAGGTTTTATTCATGTAAACAGAATAACAATTATTCTTTGACTTAAATGAATAACCATATCGCAATAAACATGATCCAATCATGTTCATGCTCAACACAAACACCAAATAACATTTATTTTAGGTTCAACACTAATCCCGAAGGTAAAGGGAGTGTGCGGTGGTGATCTTATCAACCTTGGAATCACTTCCATCACACATCGTCACCTCGCACTTAACTAGTCTCTGTTTATTTTGAAACTCCCGTTTCGAGTTACTACTCTTAGCAACTAAACCAGTATCAAATACCGAGGGGTATCTATAAACACTAGTAAAGTACACATCAATAACATGTATATCCAATATACCTTTGTTCACTATGTCATCCTTCTTATCCGCCAAGTATCTACGGGCAGTTCCACTTCCAGTGACCATTTCCTTTGTAGTAGAAGCACTCAGTTTCAGGCTTGAGTCTAGCTTTGGGTTTCTTCACGGGAGCAGCAACTTGCTTGCCGTTCTTTTTGAAGTTCCCCTTCTTCCCTTTGCCCTTTTCTTGAAACTAGTGGTCTTGTCAACCATCAACACTTGATGCTTTTCTTGATTTCTACCTTCGTCGATTTCAGCATCACGAAGAGCATGGGAATCATTTCTGTTATCCCTTGCATATTATAGTTCCTCACGAAGTTCTAGTAATTTGGTGATAGTGACTAGAGAACTCTGTTAATCACTATCTTATCTGGAAGATTAACTTCCACTTGATTCAAGTGATTGTAGTACTCAGACATTCTGAGCACATGCTCACTAGCTGAGCTATTCTCCTCCATCTTGTAGGCAAAGTACTTGTCAAAGGTCTCATACCTTTCGACATGGGCATGAGTCTGAAATGCTAATTTCAACTCTTGGAACATCTCGTATGCTCCGTGGCGTTTCAAAAATGTCTTTGAAGCCCTGATTCTAAGCTGTAAAGCATAGTGCACTAAACTATCAGGTAGTCATCGTATCGAGCTTGCCAAACGTTCATAATGTCTGCATTTGCTCCTGCAATAGGTCTGTCACCTAGTGGTGCATCAAGGACATAATTCTTCTATGCAACAATGAGGATAATCCTCAGATCACGGATCCAAACCGCATCATTGCTACTAACATCTTTCAACTTAGTTTTCTCTAGGAACATATCAAAAATAAAACACGGGAGCTAAACGCGAGCTATTGATCTACAACCTAGATATGCTAGTACTACCAGGACTAAGTTCATGATAAATTAAAGTTCAATTAATCATATTACTTAAGAACTCCCACTTAGATAGATATCCCTCTAATCATCTAAGTGATCACGCGATCCATATCAACTAAACCATGTCCGATCATCACGTGAGATGGAGTAGTTTTCAATGGTGAACATCACTATGTTGATCATATCTACTATATGATTCACGCTTGACCTTTCGGTCTCAGTGTTCCGAGGCCATATCTTCATATGCTAGGCTCGTCAAGTTTAACCCGAGTATTCTGCGTGTGCAAAACTGGCTTGCACCCGTTGTATGTGAACGTAGAGCTTATCACACCCGATCATCACGTGGTGTCTCGGCACGACGAACTTTCGCAACGGTGCATACTTAGGGAGAACACTTGTACCTTGAAATTTAGTGAGAGATCATCTTATAGTGCTACCGTCGAACTAAGCAAAATAAGATGCATAAAAGATAAATATCACATGCAATCAATATAAGTGATATGATATGGCGATCATCATCTTGTGCCTTTGATCTCCACCTCCAAAGCACCGTCATGATCACCATCGTCACCGGTGCGACACCTTGATCTCCATTGTAGCATCGTTGTCATTTCGCCAACTATTGCTTCTACGACTATCGCTACCGCTTAGTGATAAAGTAAAGCAATTACATGGCGATTGCATTTCATACAATAAAGTGACAACCATATGGCTCCTGCAAGTTGCCGATAACTCCGTTACAAAACATGATCATCTCATACAATAAAATTTAGCATCATGTCTTGACCATATCACATCACAACATGCCCTGCAAAAACAAGTTAGACGTCCTCTACTTTGTTGTTGCAAGTTTTACGTGGCTGCTACGGGCTGAGCAAGAACCGTTCTTACCTATGCATAAAAACCACAATGATGTTTCGTCAAGTATGTGTTGTTTTAACCTTCACAAGGACCGGGCATAGCCACACTCGATTCAACTAAAGTTGGAGAAACTGACACCCGCCAGCCACCTGTGTGCGAAGCACGTCGGTAGAACCAGTCTCGCGTAAGAGTAAGTGTATTGTCGGTCTGGGCCGCTTCATCTAACAATACCACCGAATCAAAGTATGACACGCTGGTAAGCAGTATGACTAGTATCGCCCACAACTCACTTGTGTTCTAGTCGTGCATATAACATCTACGCATAAACCTGGCTCGGATCCACTGTTGGGGAACGTAGTAATTTCAAAAAAAATCCTACGCACACGCAAGAACATGGTGATGCATAGCAACGAGAGGGGGGAGTGTTGTCGACGTAACTTCGTAGACCGAAAGCAGAAGCGTTATGACAACACGGTTGATGTAGTCGTACGTCTTCACGATCGACCGATCCTAGTACCGAACGTACGGCACCTCCGCGATCTGCACACGTAAAGCTCGGTGACGTCCAACGAACTCACGATCCAGTAGAGCTTTGAGGGAGAGCTTCGTCAGCACGACGGCGTGATGCTGGTGATGATGAAGCTACCGGCGCAGGGCTTCGCCTAAGCACTACGACGATAAAACTGAGGTGGATTATGGTGGAGGGGGGCACCGCACACGGCTAAGAGATCAATGATCAACTTGTGTGTCCATGGGGTGCCCCCCTCCCCCGTATATAAAGGAGTGGAGGAGGGGGAGGGCCGGCCCTCTATTATGGCGTGCCCTGGAGAGTCCTACTCCCATCGGGAGTAGGACCCCCCCCCCTCCAAGTAGTAGGAGTAGGAGAGAAGGAAGGGGAAGAGAGAAGAGAAGGAAGGAGGGGGTGCCGCCCCTCCCCCTAGTCCAATTCGGACTAGGCCTTGGGGGGCGCATGGCCTGCCCTAGGCAGCCCCTCTCTCTCCCCTAAAGCCTAATAAGGCCCATATACTCCCCGGCGAATTCCTGTAACTCTCCGGTACTCCGATAAATACCCGAACCACTCAGAACCTTTCCGGTGTCCGAATATAGCCTTCCAATATATCGATCTTTACGTCTCGAACATTTCGAGACTCCTCGTCATGTCTCTGATCTCATCCGGGACTCCGAACAACCTTCGGTACATTAAAACACATAAACTCATAATACCGATCGTCACCGAACGTTAAACGTGCGGAACCTACGGGTTCGAAAACTATGTATACATGACCGAGACTCATCTCCGGTCAATAACCAATAACGGAACCTGGATGCTCATATTGGCTCCTACATATTCTACGAAGATCTTTATCGGTCAAACCGCATAACAACATACGTTGTTCCCTTTGTCATCGGTATGTTACTTGCCCGAGATTCGATCGTCGGTATGTCAATACCTAGTTCAATCTCATTACCGACAAGTCTCTTTACTCGTTCTGTAATGCATCTTCCCGCAACTAACTCATTAGTTACATTGCTTGCAAGGCTTATAGTGATGTGCATTACCAAGAGGGCCCAGAGATACCTCTCCGATACTCGGAGTGACAAATCCTAATCTCGATCAATGCCAACCCAACAAACACCTTCGGAGACACCTGTAGAGCATCTTTATAATCACCCAGTTACGTTGTGACGTTTGATAGCACACAAGGTGTTCCTCCGATTTTCGGGAGTTGCATAATCTCATAGTCATAAGAACATGTATAAGTCATGAAGAAAGCAATAGCAACATACTAAACGATCAAGTGCTAAGCTAACAGAATGGGTCAAGTCAATCACATCATTCTCTAATGATGTGATCCCGTTAATCAAATGACAACTCATGTCTATGGCTAGGAAACTTAACCATCTTTGATTCAACGAGCTAGTCAAGTAGAGGCATACTAGTGACACTCTGTTTGTCTATGTATTCACACATGTACTAAGTTTCCGGTTAATACAATTCTAGCTTGAATAATAAACATTTATCATGATATAAGGAAATATAAATAACAACTTTATTATTGCCTCTAGGGCATATTTCCTCCAGTAGGCAACAAGTATGCCACTCCAAGAATTCTGATGCAATGGCGACCATTATGACCTACTACCATTCCAGCGCTAGTAAGAACACGAATATTAACAAGGTTGTTACCGACAATGGGTGAAGGTTATTGTAGTTGAGACCAAGAGAGTTAGCCAACATGGCGATCACTCCACCATGGTGAGTGTTGTGGTGCAAGCCCACTTGGATTCTTTGATCTTCCTTGTACTGAGTTGCCTAAACTTCTTTCTTGCTTCATGGTCGGTGGAGATGACCCACTGAGTGAAAACTCTTGTGGCGGTGATACATCTCCAACGTATCTATAATTTGTTATTATTCCGTGCTATTATAGTATCAATCTTTGATGTTTTATATGCAATCACAAGCAATTATATATTATTTTTTGGGACTAACCTATTAACTTAGTGCCCAGCGCCAGTTGCTGTTTTTGCCTACTATTGGTTTTCCATAATATCAGTACCAAACAAAGTCCAAATGCCATGAAACTTTTTGGAGATTTTTTCTGGACAAAAGATACCATACAAGCTTCGTGAAAGGACCAAAAGATGAAGTCCTACGAGACACCACGGCGTGCCTAGGGGGTGGGTGTGCCATGGTGGCTCATGGGGCCCGTGTTCACCCGTTTGACCTAATTCCTCTATAAATTTTCTAAAATCGGTAAACCAACAGAGAGCCAGCCAAAATAATTTTTCCGCCGCCGCAAGCTTCTGTTATCAAGAGATCCCATCTGGAGGCCTTTTCCTGCACTCTGCCGGAGGGGGGATCAATCACCAGGGGCTCTACATTAACCTTGTTGCCCTTTCGATGATGTGTGAGTATTTTACCACAGACCTACGGGTCCACACTTAGTACCTAGATGGTTTCTTCTCTCTCTTTGATCTTCAATACAATGTTCTCCTCGATGTTCTTGGAGTTCTATTCAATGTAATCTCTTTTTGTGGTGTGTTTGTTGGGATCCGATGAATTGTGAGTTTATGATCAGATTATCCATGAATATTATTTGAGTCTTCTCTGAACTCTTGTATGCATGATTATAGTAGCTTTGTATTTCTCTCCGATCTATTGATTTGTTTTGGCCAGCTAGATTGATTTTTCTTGCAATGGAAGAGGTGCTTTGTGATGGGTTCAATCTTGCGGTGCTCAATCCCAGAGACAGAAAGGGACATGACACGTATTTGTACCGTTGCCACTAAGGATAAAAAGATGGAGTTTATTCATGCGTGAGTTTACTTTGTCTACATCATGTCATCTTGCTTAAGGCGTTACTCCGTTCTTTATGAACTTAATACTCTATATGCAAGGTGGATAGTGGTCGATGTGTGGAGTAATAGTAGTAGATGTAGGCAGGAGTCGGTCTACTTGTCTCGGACGTGATGCCTATATACATGAACATTGCCTTGGATATCGTCATGATTATTTGCTTTTCTATCAATTTCCCAACAGTAATTTTTTTATCCACCGTATGCTATTTTCAAGAGAGAAGACTCTCGTGAAAACTATGGCCCCCGGGTCTACTTTTATCATTTATTAAAATCCAAAAATATGTTGCTGCAATTTTTCTTTACTTTATTTGTTTTGTATTTTATTTATCTACCTATCATTACAAAATTTAATCTTTGCAAATAACCCCCGAGGGACTGACAACCCCTTTTTCGCGTTGGGTGCAAGTATTTGTTATTTTGTGTGTAGGTACTTCTAATGAGGTGTCGTGTGGTTCTCCTACTGGATTGATAACCTTGGTTCCTAACTGAGAGAAATACCTATCTCTACTGTGCTTCATCATCCTCTCCTCTTCGAGGAAATACCAACACAGTTGACAAGTAGCAAGAAGAATTTCTGGCGCCGTTGTCAGGGAGACATCTTCAACATCTATCAAGTACCTATGCATAAACTTTCATCTCCTTGCATTTACATTATTTTCCATTTGCCTCTCGTTTTCATCTCCCTTACTTCTAAAACGTTTTTACAAAAATACAAAAATATTTTCCGTCTACCTTTTTGCTTGAAGTTGCTATCATGGCTGATTTTGGTATGGAAAAAAGTGAAGATGGTAAAGCATCTAAACTTGAGATTCCTACCAATTTATATGCTAAATTTTTTTTGATGGGACACGAGAATATTATAGGAAAAAGTGTTATCCAAGAATTATTTAATTGCACTAGAACTTTGGCTTGTGATGATGCTCCTATACTTAAAAGAACCAAAAAATATGTCGAAGCTATTTCTGCACTTGTTTTTAAACTTGAGAGAAGATTTATCCGTACCCGTCCTTTGCAAAGATTGTTTTATGAGTTGCTGGTTATAAAAAATCCTAGAGCTAAGAATATAGCTACCCTTGTCCTCATGAATGGATTTGATTACATAGTGCGGGAAGCTAGAGAGATCTTTGAAACGGTATGAATCGTAAAAAACTAGTGATAGATGAGATTTTATACAATAGTGATTACTTGTTGAGATATTTATTTCGCGATGATCACACTTTTGATGAAAATACCAAAAAGGGGGTCCCTCCCTTAAACACAATCCAACAAGTTTTCAATGGTATTAATAAACAGCATACTTGGATTGTAAAAGGGAATCAAGAGGGATTCGAGGATGGTCAACTTAGTAATACTAAAATTCCCATGGATGTGTTTCATATTGTCTTTGAAAAGCCTCCTGATAAGAACACATCCTTAGAAAATAATTTGAGGGATGACAACACTTGAAACTATGCATTACGCCTAGCTAGGGGCGTAAAACAATAGCGCTAGTTGGGAGGCAACCCAATAGTTATCTTAATTTTCTTGTTTCTTTTTTTGTGCGCACACATTTATGCTACTGTTATTGTTGTGTTTTTGTGTTTTAATTAGTATTTGTGCCAAGTAAAGCCTTTGGGATGATTTGGATGATAGTTGCTTTGATTCTGTGCAAAAACAGAAACTTTTGCGTCCAGTAGCAGAATTATTGAGATTTGCTAGAGCGTGATAAAATTATGAATGATTTACACAAGATTGATATGCATATTGCCCACGTTTTCCTAATTTTATATAATTGTTGGAGTTACAGAAGTATGGCCATTGTTCAAATTACTACAGACTATTCTGTTTTTGATCGATTTTGTTTTGTTCGCTTGTTTTGATGAATCTATGGATTGTATCAGGGGGTATAAGCCATGGTGAAGTTAGAATAAATTAGGTATAATGCAATCATAAAATATGAATGGGGTTGCAACAGTACCTAAAGTAGTGATTTGCTTTACACTCCCTCCGTTCCTTGATATAAGGTGTATAGATTTTTGAGAAAAAAACCCGAAATATAAGGTGTATTGCATTGCACCACTCGTTTGGACAATTTGTTTAGGGATTTGGTTACATTTCCTTATATTAGGCAAGCTCCTCTATTTTCTCATGCCAATTAGTCAGGTGTAACCTCGGCCAAAACTTGTGAAATTTTCCCTCCACGTGCGTTCTTTAATATCCGTGCCAAAAACTATACACCCTATATTTAGGAACGGAGGGAGTATTATACTAACGGATCTCACGAAGGTTTTGTTGAGTTTTGTGTGCTGAAGTTTTCAAGTTTTGAGTGAGATCGCATTGGATGAAGGAATAAGGAGTGGCAAGAGCCTAAGATTGGGGATTCCCAAGACACCCCAAGTTAATATTCAAGGACTCCCAAGCATCTAAGCTTGAGGATGCCCCGGAGGCATCCCCTCTTTCTTCTACTGACCATCGGTAATGTTACTTGGAGCTATATTTTTATTCATCACATGATATGAGTTTGGCTTGGAGCGTCATGTATTATATGAGTCTTTGTTTTCTTTTTAGTTTTTCACAATCATCCTTGTTGTACACACCTTTTTGAGAGGGACACACATTTTTCGTGATTTGTAAGAATATTCTATGTGCTTCACTTATATCTTTTGAGCTAGGCAGTTGCTCTAGTGCTTCACTTATATCTTTTAGAGCACGACGGTGATTATATTTTGAAGAAATAGAAGAACTCTCATGCTTCACATATATTATTTTCAGAGTTGATAATAGTAATGGTAATTTGCACAAGATATGAATTTGGTCCCAAGATGATGAATGATGTCTACTACGCAACCTTCTTCTTGTAGACGTTGTTGGGCCTCCAAGTGCAGAGGTTTGTAGGACAGTAGCAAATTTCCCTCAAGTGGATGACCTAAGGTTTATCAATCCGTGGGAGGTGTAGGATGAAGATGGTCTCTCTCTAGCAACCCTGCAACCAAATAACAAAGAGTCTCTTGTGTCCCCAACACACCCAATACAATGGTAAATTGTATAGGTGCACTAGTTCAGCGAAGAGATGGTGGTACGAGTGCAATATGGATGGTATATATAGGTTTTTGTAATATGAAATTATAAAAACAGCAAGGTAACTAATGATAAAAGTGAGCATAGACGGTATTGCAATGCTAGGAAACAAGGCCTAGGGTTCATACTTTCACTAGTGCAAGTTCTCTCAACAATAATAACATAATTGGATCATATAACTATCCCTCAACATGCAACAAAGAGTCACTCCAAAGTCACTAATAGCGGAGAACAAACGAAGAGATTATGGTAGGGTACGAAACCACCTCAAAGTTATCCTTTCTGATCGATCTATTCAAGAGTCCGTAGAAAAATAACACGAAGCTATTCTTTCCGTTCGATCTATCATAGAGTTCATACTAGAATAACACCTTAAGACACAAATCAACCAAAACCCTAATGTCACCTAGATACTCCAATGTCACCTCAAGTATCCGCGGGCATGATTATACGATATGCATCACACAATCTCAGATTCATCTATTCAAACCAACACAAAGAACTTCAAAGAGTGCCCCAACGTTTCTACCGAAGAGTCAAGACGAAAACGTGTGCCAACCCCTATGCATAGGTTCATGGGCGGAACCCGCAAGTTGATCACCAAAACATACAACAAGTGGATCACGTGATATCCCATTGTCACCATAGATAAGCACGGCAAGACATACATCAAGTGTTCTCAAATCCTTAAAGACTCAATCCGATAAGATAACTTCAAAGGGAAAACTCAATCCATTACAAGAGAGTAGAGTGGGAGAAACATCATAAGATCCAACTATAATAGCAAAGCTCGCGATACATCAAGATCGTATCACCTCAAGGACATGAGAGAGAGAGATCAAACACATAGCTACTGGTACATACCCTCAGCCCCGAGGGTGTACTACTCCCTCCTCGTCATGGAGAGCGTTGGGATGATGAAGATGGCCACCGGTGAGGGATCCCCCCTCCGGCAGGGTGCCGGAACAGGGTCCCGATCGGTTTTTGTGGCTACAGAGGCTTGCGGCGGCAGAACTCGCAATCTATTCTGCTCCCCGATGGTTTTAGGGTATATGGATATATATAGGCGAAAGAAGTCGGTCAGGGGAGCCACGAGGGGCCCACGAGGGTGGAGGGCGCGCCCCCCTACCTCGTGCCTTCCTCGTTGAT
The DNA here is from genome assembly GCA_021605205.1 of Aegilops longissima. NCBI lineage: Eukaryota > Viridiplantae > Streptophyta > Magnoliopsida > Poales > Poaceae > Aegilops > Aegilops longissima. Next base: position 141,378,233 of record CM038679.1, read on the forward strand.
CCCCTGATGTGCACTTCAAGTCTCCTGGATTGCTTTCTTTCCAAAAATAACTTCTCCCAAAGGTTTCATTCCGTTTGGACTCCGTTTGATATTCCTTTTTTTCAAAACACTGAAACAAGGGAAAAAACAGGAACTGGCACTGGGCTATGGATTAATAGGTTAGTCCCAAAAATAATATAAAAGTGCATAGTAAAGCCCATTAAACATCCAATATGGATAATATAATAGCATGAATACTTCATAAATTATAGATACGTTGGAGACGTATCAGCATCCTCAAGCTTAATTCCTGCTCGTCCTCGAGTAGGTAAATGATAAAAGAAATAATTTATGAAGTGTGAATGCTAGCGGGTGCACGAGTTTGATCAATGATAATTTCAATCACCTTTTCTAGCATCATTATATATCATAACAGTAGCTCATATCATAAAATTTCTAATGATCAAGTAACAAGCTATTCACATGTTAAAGTATAGATCATAAACTTTCTTGAAAACTAACAAACAGTTCTCAGTCATCAAACAATTGCAATTCATCTTATTTTAAGGAAGAGTCTATGTCAGAGCTTTGATTTAGCAAACTCCACATACTCAACTATCATATAGTCTTCCATGATTGCTACCACTCAAAGCATATTTTTAGAACAAATAGCATCCATCGAACACATAGAAAGATAGGGGCTTAATGTTTCGCCTCCCAACTTATTTATCATATAGATAATTGTCAACAATAATAATTCATGATCAAATACATTTGAATGGCCATATATGCTTAGATCTTTCCGTCACATGATGCTTGCCAACTAAAGAGTAGGTTGGAATGAGAAGGAATACTACTGACTCTTGCATAAAAGTAAAAGATAGGCCCTTCGCAGAGGGAAGCAAGGATTTGCAGAGTGCCAGAGCTCGAAGCAAAAACAGAGATGAAAATAATTTTGAGAGGTATGCTTTCATTGTCAACATAACGACCAAGAGTTCCCAATATCTTCCATACTAGATACATTATAGGCGGTTCCCATGAGAAAGGTAAAGTTTTACTCCCCTCCACCAACATTCACACTCCACGGCTTGTCCGAAACAACGGGTGCCGTCCAACTATCAACATTCCTGGGGGAGTTTTGTTTAAATTATTTGCGAATTTGTTTTTGATCTTTTGATCATAGAACTGGGCATCCCAGTTACCAGCCATTTTCTCGTGAATGATGAGCGGAGTCCACTCATCGTGAGAATAATCCACCTAGCATGGAAGATACTGCTAACCCCTAGTCGCTACATGAGCGATTCGGGCATACAAAACAGATAATTATTTGAAGGTTTAGAGTTTGGCACATGCAAATTTACTTGGAACGGCAGGTAAATACCGCATATAGGTAGATATGGTGGACACTCATGGAAGAACCTTGGTTCAAGGAATTTGGATGCACAAGCAATATTCCCCCTTAGTACATATATTTTGGCTAGCAAAGGATTCTAAATATCAAGCACCACATGTTAGAGGATCCATAACAATATAACTTCTATACAAATATACCAAAGCATAACTCATTATGTTGTCTTCCTTGTCCAACTTCAACTAATTTGCTCAGGTTTGAAAATAATTAATGGGGCTCACAATCATAGAAGATGTCCAAGACAGTATATTTATATGTGAAATCTCTCTTCCTTCAATATTCTTTCATGAATTGTTCAAGTGACCAATACAATGTTTGCTAACCTTCAATAGATTTACCACCTCTACTTCTTATATGTGAAGTCATTACTCATCATGGGATAAGCATATGAAACATATATAATTTCAGATTTATGACATTCAAATCATTCAACCATTTACTCATAGGATATAAGTCAAGCACACGAGTAAATGACAAACTACTCCAAAAAGATATAAGTGAAGATCAATGAGTAGTTAAATAATTATGTAGCTTTGTGAAGACTCTCTCTCATTTAAGAATTTCAGATCTTGGTATTTTATTCAAAGAGCAAGCAAAGCTAAAGAAAATAAAATGACGCTCCAAGCAAAACACATATTATGTGGTGAATAAAAATATAGCTCCAAGTAAAGTTACCGATGAACGAAGACGAAAGAGGGGATGCCATCCGGGGCATCCCCCAAGCTTAGGCTCTTGGTTGTCCTTGGATATTACCTTGGGGTGCCTTGGGAATCCCTAAGCTTAGGTTCTTTCCACTCCTTATTCCATAGTCCATCGAATCTTTACCCGAAACTTGAAAACTTCACAACACAAAACTCAACAGAAAACTCGTGAGCTCCGTTAGCGAAAAAAAACGAAACACCACTTCAAAGTACTGTATTGAACTCATTCTTTATTTATATTGGTGTTAAACCTACTGTATTCCAACTTCTCTATGGTTTATAAACTATTTTACTAACCATAGACTCATCAAAATAAGCAAACAACACACGAAAAACAGAATCTGTCAAAAACAGAAGAGTCTGTAGTAATCTGTAACTAACGCAAACTTCTGGAACTCAAAACTTTCTACCAAAATAGGAAGACCTAGATAATTTGTTTATTGATCTACTTAAATTGTAATCAGTATTTTATCATGCTCTGGTGATTTTTAACAATTTTTTTCGTGAACAGAAAGTTTCTGGAATTTTCAGCAAGATCAAATAACTATCATCCAAGAAGATCCTATAGGTTTAACTTGGCACAAACACTAATTAAAACATAAAACCACATCTAACCAGAGTCTATATGAATTATTTATTCCTAATCATAACAAAAAAGCAATAGACTAAAATAAAATTGGGTTGCCTCCCAACAAGCGCTAACGTTTAACATCCCTAGCTAGGCATGATGATTTCAATGATGCTCGCATAAAAGATAAGAGTTGAAACATAAAGGGAGCATCATGAATAATATGACTAGCAAATTTAAGTCTAACCCACTTCCTGTTCATAGGGATTTTGTGAGCAAACAGCTTATGGGAACAATAATCAACTAGCATAGGAAGGCAAAACAAGCATAACTTTAAAACTTTAAGCACATAGAGAGGAAACTTGATATTATTGCAATTCCTACAAGCATATATTCCTCCCTCATAATAATTTTCAGTAGCATAATGAATTAATTCAAAAATATAACCAGCACCTAAAGCATTCTTTTCATGATCTACTTGCATAGAAAATTTACTACTCTCCACATGAGCAAAATTCTTCTCATTCGGAATAGTGGGAGTATCATAAGAGACTTGAATACTATAAATTGTTTCCACATTAAAAGAGTAATGTTCAGAAAAAGGGTAATCATAATCATGACAAGTTTTATAAATATAATCATCACTACTTTTTATAGCATAAGTTTCATCACAATAATCATCATAATTAGCAACTTTGTTCTCATCATAATCAATTGAAACCTCTTCCGAAATAGTGGATTCATCACTAAATAAAGTCATGACCTCTCCAAATCCACTTTCATAAATATTATAAGATTCAACACACTCCAAAATAGTGGGATCATTACTTCCTAAAGTCGACACTCTTCGAAACCCACTTTCATCAATATAATCATAATAAATAGGAGGCATGCTATCATCATTATAAATTTGCATATCAAAACTTGGGAGACTAAAAATATCATCTACATCAAACATAGCATCCCCAAGCTTGTGGCTTTGCATATCATTAGCATCATGGGTATTCAAAGAATTCATACTAACAACATTGCAATCATGCTCATCATTCACATATTTTATGCCAAGCATTCTATGTAATTCCTCTTCTGGTACTTGAGCAAAATTTTCCTTCCCATCATTTTCATGAAAGACATTAAAAAGATGAAGCACATGAGGCAACCTTAATTCCATTCTTTGTAGTTTTCTTTTATAAACTAAACTAGTGATAAAACAAGAAACTAAAAGATTCTATTGCAAGATCTAAAGATATACCTTCAAGCACTCACCTCCCCGGCAACGGCGCTAGAAAAGAGCTTAGTTGACGAGGTGTGAGTACCGCTTACCTAGCCTCCCCGGCAACGGCGCCAGAAAAGAGCTTGATGTCTACTACACAACCTTCTTCTTGTAGACGTTGTTGGGCCTCAAAATCTTGAGAGGTTTGTAGGACAGTAGCAAATTTCCCTCAAGTGGATGACCTAAGGTTTATCAATCCGTGGGAGGCGTAGGATGAAGATGGTCTCTCTCTAGCAAACCTGCAACCAAATAACAAAGAGTCTCTTGTGTCCCCAACACACCCAATACAATGATAAATTGTATAGGTGCACTAGTTCGGCGAAGAGATGGTGATACGAGTGCAATATGGATGGTAGATATAGGTTTTTGTAATATGAAATTATAAAAACAGCAAGGTAACTAATGATAAAAGTGAGCACGGTATTGCAATGCTAGGAAACAAGGCCTAGGGTTCATACTTTAACTAGTGCAAGTTCTCTCAACAATAATAACATAATTGGATCATATAACTATCCCTCAACATGCAACAAAGAGTCACTCTAAAGTCACTAATAGCGGAGAACAAACAAAGAGATTATTGTAGGGTACGAAACCACCTCAAAGTTATCCTTTCTGATTGATCTATTCAAGAGTCCATAGAAAAATAACACGAAGCTATTCTTTCCGTTCGATCTATCATATAGTTCATACTAGAATAACACCTTAAGACACAAATCAACCAAACCCTAATGTCACCTAGATACTCCAATGTCACCTCAAGTATCCGCGGGCATGATTATACGATATGCATCACACAATCTCAGATTCATCTATTCAAACCAACACAAAGAACTTCAAAGAGTGCCCCAAAGTTTCTACCAGAGAGTCAAGACGAAAACGTGTGCCAACCCCTATGCATAGGTTCATGGGCGGAACCTGCAAGTTGATCACCAAAACATACATCAAGTGGATCACGTGATATCCCATTGTCACCACAGATAAGCACGGCAATACATACATCAAGTGTTCTCAAATCCTTAAAGACTCAATCCGATAAGATAACTTCAAAGGGAAAACTCAATCCATTACAAGAGAGTAGAGGGGGAGAAACATCACAAGATCCAACTATAATAGCAAAGCTCGCGATACATCAAGATCGTATCACCTCAAGAGCATGAGAGAGAGAGAGATCAAACACATAGCTACTGGTACATACCCTCAGCCCCGAGGGTGAACTACTCCCTCCTCGTCATGGAGAGCGTCAGGATGATGAAAGATGGCCACGGTGAGGATCCCCTTGGCAGGTCTTGAACAGGTCTGATTGGTTTTGTGGCTCTGAGAGGCTTGCGGCGGCGGAACTCCCGATCTATTCTGCTCCCCGATGGTTTTAGGGTATATGGATATATATAGGCGAAAGAAGTTGGTCAGGGGAGCCAGGATGGGCCCATGAGAGTGGAGGGCGCTCCCAGGGGGGTGGGCGCCCCCCTGCCTCGTGCCTTCCTTGTTGATCCCCTGACGTGGACTTCAAGTCTCCTGGATTGCTTTCTTTCCAAAAATAACTTCTCCCGAAGGTTTCATTCCGTTTGGACTCCGTTTGATATTCCTTTGCTTCGAAACACTGAAACAAGGGAAAAAACAGGAACTAGCACTGGGCTCTGGGTTAATAGGTTAGTCCCAAAAATAATATAAAAGTGCATAGTAAAGCCCATTAAACATCCAAGATTATAATAGCATGAATACTTCATAAATTATAGATAGGTTGGATACATATCAATGAATATTCAAGAAAGGATATAATAAAAACATTCATGTAAATCACGGGATATGATAAGTTTGATTCCTTGCAATAGTTTTGCGATATGAAGACGAAAATATGTGAGTTATGCTAGTGATTAATTGTGATTTAGTAAGAATATTGGTGTTAAGGTTTGTGATTCCCTATGCATGCACGTAAAGTTAATAGTTATGCAACGAAGTATATCCTACTTATGGTGCATTATTCGGTGTTAGTTATTCTCAATGCATGTTTTGACCGTTTTTGTTTTTTGGTTGGTTGCTTCTCAATTTATTTGCTAGCCTCCATTTGTACTAAGCGGGAATGCTGCTTGTGCATCCAATTCCTTAAAACTCAAAGTTATGCCAAATCAGTCCACTATACCTACCTATATGCGGTATTTACATGCCATTCCAAGTAAATTTGCATGTGCCAACTCTAATCATTCGAAAAAACTATCCGTTTTGTATTCCCGTACCGCTCATGAAGCGACATGGGTTGGCCAATATCTTTCATGCTAGATGGGTTATTCTCATAATGAGTGTTTGTTCACTTGTCATTGCTTGAGAAAGTGGTAGGTAATAGGGACGCCCAGTCCCGAAATGAATTAAAAAGAAAATAAATTAAAATAAAATAATAAACCCCCCCTTGGAAAGTTGAAAGTTTGGAAGGCACCCGTGGATACGGCTAGCCATGGATTGTGAAAGAATGGTGGAGGCGGAGTAAACTTTATTTTCTATTTGGGAACCTTTTATAGTGTGTCTAGCATGGGAGATATTGGAAACTTTCGGTCGTCACATTGACAAGAAAAGCATGCCTCTCAAAAATAATTTTATCTATATTTTTGAACTTTGAGCTCTGACACCTCTGCAAATCTCTGCTTCCTTTGTGAAGGGACTATCTATTTTACTATTATGCTTTTTTATTTTTATGTCGAGTATCCACCTTCTCTTACAAAGCACCAACTCAAGAGCACTCTTATCACACTTGTGCATTGGGTGTAGTTAATGTTGAGTGTTTTTCATGAATGGATCAATGACTGAGCATAATGGGCTAGGGATATTTTTATTTACCGTTGATTCTTTGAAAGACATGGTTGCTTGTTAGTATGCTTGAGTATTTATATCTTCATGTCAAACTATAGACTATTTCTTTGAGTCACTCAAATCCAAATATCAATCCTACAGAAGAAAACATTATATGATGAATACGATAGGTACCATTCCACATCAAAAATTCTGTTTTTTATAATTTACCTACTCGAGGACGAGAAGGAATTCAGCTTGGGGATGCTTGATACATCTCCAATGTATCTATAATTTTTTATTGTTCCATGCTATTATAGTATCAATCTTGGATTTTTATATGCAATTACAAGCAATTATATATCATTTGGGACTAACCTATTAACTTAGTGCCCAATGCCAGTTGTTGTTTTTCTTGCATGTTTTTGGTTTTTCAGAATATCAGTACCACACGAAGTCCAAATGCGACGAAACTTTTTGGAGATTTTTTTCTGGACAAAAGAGACCCTAGAAGCTTTGGGAGAGGGCTAGAAGATGAAGGTGGGGCCCACAAGGCACCATGGTGTGCCCTGGTGGCTCGTGGGGCCCATGTTCACCCGTTTGACCTAACTCCGCCTCTATAAATTCTCTAAAATCAGGAAACCAACAAAGAGGTAGCCAAAATACTTTTTCCGATGCTGCAAGCTTCTGTTCTCGAGTGATCCCATCTGGAGGCCTCTTCCGGTACTCTGCCGGAGGGGGAATCAATCATGGAGGGTTTCTACATGAACCTTGCCGCCCTTCCGATGATGTGTGAGTAGTTTACCATAGACCTACGGGTCCATAATTAGTACCTAGATGGCTTCTTCTCTCTGTTTGATCTTCAATACATTGTTCTCCTTAGTGTTCTTGGAGTCCTATTCGATGTAATCACTTTTTGCAGTGTGTTTGTTGGGATCCGATGAATTGTGAGTTTATGATCACATTATCCATGAGTATTATTTGAGTCTCATCTGAACTCTTTTATGCATGATTATTATAGCTTTATATTTATCTCCGATCTATTGATTTGGTTTGGCCAACTAGATTGATTTTTCTTGCAATGGGGGAGGTGCTTTGTGATGGGTTCGATCTTGCGGTGCTCAATCCCAGTGACAGAAAGGGCCATGACACGTATTTGTATTGTTTCTATTAAGGATAAAAAGACGAGGTTTATTCATGCATGAGTTTACTTTGTCTACATCATGCCATCTTGCTTAAGGCGTTACTCCGTTTTTTATGAACTTAATACTCTAGATGCATGATGGATAGCGGTCGATGTGTGGAGTAATATATAATAGTAGATGCAGGCAGGAGTAGGTCTACTTGTGTCGGACGTGATGTCTATATACATGATCATTGCCTTGGATATCGTCATGGTTATCTGATTTTCTATCAATTGTCTGACAGTAATTTGTTTACTCATTGTATGTTATTTTCAAGAGAGAAGCCTCTAGTGAAAACTATGGCCCTCGGGTCTATGTTTATCATATATTAAAATGCAAAAATACCTTGCTGTTATTTTTCTTTACTTTATTTATTTTTTATTTTATTTATCTATTTATCACTACAAATTTTAATCTTGGCAAATAATCGCCTAGGGATTGACAACCCCTTGTTCGTGTTGGGTGCAAGTATTTATTATTTTATGTGCATGTACTCCTAATGAGGTGTTGCGTGGTTCTCCTACTGGATTTATAACCTTGGTTCTTAACTGAGAGTACTGCATCATCCTCTCCTCTTCGAGAAAATCCCAACGCAACTCACAAGTAGCAGGAATAATTTCCGGCGCCGTTGCCGGAGAGACATCACCAAAACCTATCAAGTACCTTTGCATAAACTCTCCTCTACTTGCATTTACTTTCATTTTCCATTTGCCTCTCGTTTTCATCTCCCCCACTTGTAAAACATTTTTACAAAAGAAACAAAAATATTTTTGTTTGCTTTTTTGTTTGTTTGCTTGCTTTGTCACGATGTCTCAAGAAAATACCAAGTTGTGTGATTTTTCCAATACTAATAATAATGGTTTTATTACTACTCCAATTGCACCTCTCGCCACTAGTGCGGAGTCGTGTGATACTAATGCTACTTTGCTAAATATTGTTATGAAAGAACAATTTTCTGGTAGTCCTAAAGAAGATGCTAGGAACGAAGGACATCCAAAGCACGGCGGAATTGTTCTCCATGGCAGACAAATGCACCCGGGCGACGGAGGCCCGAGAATGACCGTGTCGCACCAATAATTCCAGCAGTGCAGTCCGTCCCGAACCACGGATAAGGAAAAGCGGAGGAGAGTGGAGGAGGTCCTCACCGTTAAAGCCCCTGTGGCTGCTGCTCTCGAGAATAAGGCACCCAAGCCTCCCCGGCCTCCTGAGGAGATTCGGAAGGTAGAAGAACCCTCCGAGGAGGGCATGGTCAAGTGGTGTAAGATACACAACACTCACCGACATGATCTGGAAGAATGTAGGGAAGTACAAATCATTGCAGAAGAATGACAGAGGGAATGGCTTGGCTATGCCGGGAGAAGGGAAATTGATCACCTTCCCCCATAGGGTAACAACTAGCGAATGCCTGAACGAAACAGAGAAAATCGGACTGCCGGGCGTATGGCAAGGAACAACCGCGCGAATCCCCACGAAGGGCGCAGGGTGGGGGGGACGCAATCCAGAGCCTCCCCAACCCCCTGCGAATGATAAAGGGGAAAGGGCTCGTCCTGATCATGGTTTTCAGGTAGCAAGGGATGTAGCGTGTGTCTTTGGGGGAGCTTCCTGATGACCCACGAGTATAGGGGATCATTCGTAATCCTTTCGATAATTAAGAGTGTCGAACCCAACGAGGAGCAGAAGGAAATGACAAGTGGTTTTCAGCAAGGTATTTTCCGCAAGCACTGAAATAGTCGATAACAAGTAGTTTGATAGCAAGATAATTTGTAACAAGCAAGTAACAGTAACAGTAAATAAAGTGCAGCAAGGTAGCCCAATCCTTTGGTGGCGAAGGATAGGCCAAAACGGTCTCTTATGATAAGCAAAGCGTTCTTGAGGGTACATGGGAATTTCATCATATCACTTTCATCATGTTGGTTTGATTCGTGTTCGCTACTTTGATAATTTGATATGTGGGTGGACCGGTGCTTAGGTGCTATTCTTACTTGAACAAACCTCCTTCTTATGATTAACCCCCTCGCAAGCATCCACAACTACGAGAAAAGTATTAAGATAAAATTTAACCATAGCATTAAACTTTTGGATCTAAATCAGTCCCATACGAAGTAGCGCATAAACTAGGGTTTAAACTTCTGTCACTCCAGCAACCCATCATCTAATAACTACTCCATAATGCATTCCCTTAGGCCCTAATAAGGTGAAGTGCCATGTAGTCGACGTTCACATGACACCACTAAGGAAACCACAACATACATATCATCAAAATATCGAACACATATCAAGTTCACATGGTTACTTGCAACGTGATTTCTCCTGTGGCCTCAAGAACAAAAGTAACTACTCACAAATAATAATCATGCTCAAGATAAGAGGGGTATTAAATAGCATAATGGATCTGAACATATAATCTTCCACCAAATAAACTATATAGTTATCAACTACAAGATGTAATCAACACTACTAGTCACCCACAAGTACCAATCTAAGGTTCCGGTACAAAGATTGAACACAAGAGATGAACTAGGGTTTGAGAGGAGATGGTGCTATTGAAGATGTTGATGGAGATTGCCCTCCCAAAGTTGGGAGAGTTGTTGGTGACGACGATGACGATGATTTCCCCGTACGGGAGGGAAGTTCCCCCGGCGGAATCGCTCCGCCGGAGGGCAAAAGTGCTCCCGTCCAAGTTCCGCCTCGAGACCGCGACGCTTCGTCCCGAAAGTCCCCTCCTGATTTTTTCTAGGTCTAAATGACCTATATACCAGAAGATGGGCACCGGAGGTGGGCCGAGGAGGGCACAACCCACCAGGGCGTGCCTGGGCTCCCTGGCGCACCCAGGTGGGTTGTGCCCACCTGGTGGGCCCCCTCTGGTAGTTATTTGCTCCAATATTTTCCATATATTCCAAAACAATTCTCCGTAAATTTTCAGCTCATTTGGAGATGTGCAGAATAGGTAACTCTGACGTAGCTTTTTCAGGACCAAAATTCCAGCTGCTGGCATTCTCCCTCTTTGTGTAAGCTTTGCATTATGAGAGAAAAGGCATTAGAAATACTCCAAAAATCATTATTATGCATAAAAACATTATAAATAACAGTAGCAAAACATGATGCAAAATGGGCGTATCAGTTCCCTCCGTTTTTCACATTGACAGTTTAAGTTGATGAAAAGAGAGGTTAATGCCGACGAGCGAGATGGAAAACAAGAGGACGACACAAGGTTCCGCAACGATTCGAAGAGTTGTGTGTGCTCTGCTCGTAAAGGAGCAACCTCTTATATTGACGAGACGAGTTGAACCGACCCCTCATTAGTGGAAGAGAAGTGGAGCACTAAATGACATTAAGGAGATGAAGAGGTAACCGTGGAGCAGTTTCGTCTCCCACTAGTAGGCCAAACATTTTAACTTATTTCTTGCATGACAAAAATAAAGTGGCATGTACATGTGGCATAGGTCCCAGCGCGGCTTGATGATGAAACATGACGTGCGTGTGAGGCATGGTGAGGCAGGCGGAGGAGGAGCTCACGTGTATATGCTCTCTTCTTAAGCTCTTAGTGGTATGTGGGACAAATCCCCTTATAAGTTGGTCTCACATATTATTCACCAGTCGTGCCTAAATTTTTCACACCATATTTGTCATGCATGAGTGGGTGACATGAGGCTTTGGGATTAACTATGAATTATTAGCAATATGCTGAAATATTAAATGGGCTAGGCCCAATAATTTCAACAGGGTGATGCATGGGAATGTTGCTGCCAGCTGAACTCTACTTGGCTTTTCCCTTATTATTTGGGGGGTGGTTTCCTTCTTTCACTCCAAAAAAGATATATAATTATTGAATAATAAAATAATAGCATGCACTTATTTATTTGCGAGAAAGTTCCCGATCTATTCATCTTCAATCATGGCAGTATAACGAATATCAGAAATAATTTTTTTTACATCCAGATCCCTAGACCACATAGCGACGACTACAAGCACTGAAGCGAGCCGAAGGCGCGCCGCCGTCATCGCCCCTCCATCCCGGAGTCAGGCACAACTTGTTGTATTAGACAGTCGGGAAGTCGTCGTGCTAAAGCCCCGTAGGACCAGCGCACCAGAACAGCAACCGCCGCAGATGAAGAATAACGTAGATCAGAATGATCCAACTCGAAGACACACGAACATAGACGAACAACGACGAGATCCGAGCAAATCCACCAAAGATAGATCCGCCGGAGACACACCTCCACACGTCCACCAACGATGCTAGACGCATCGCCAGAACATGGTTTAGGCGGGGATACCTTTATTCCATCTTCAGGGAGCCACCGCCGTCTCGTCTTCCTGAACAGGACACAAACCCTATCAAAACTAAAAAAACGACTAGAAACGGAGCCCTTCCGCCGGCCCTTGCCGAGATCCACCGCGCCCCATGGCCCTAGGGCCACCGGAGAGGAGCGAATATGCGGCAGGAGAGGAGGCGGCGGCCCATGGCTCTTTTTGCGGAGGAGAGGAGGCGGTGGCTAGCAGGTCCTACGATCGCATATACTCCCTCCGTCCGGAAATACTTGTCATCAAAATGGATAAAAGGAAATGTATCTAGACGTATTTTAGTTTTAGATACATTTTTTTTATCCATTTTGATGACAAGTATTTTTGGACGAAGGGAGTATCTAGCTAGGAAGCTAGCAGCTCGTGCAATGGCATGCAGTTATTAATCCATGACATACATGCCTAGTGGTAAAGAAGGATTTTTCATTGAAGTGTGGTTGCAACTAAACGCCTGCCTACTTTGATGTGTGTCAATGCATAATTCAGGCCCAAATTTGCTACGAAATGTATTTCTCGTATAAACGTGGTCCATAAACAAATAAGGCGTTCAAAGTGAAATATATTCTTTACTAAAAACAATCAGTTTACAAGAGTACGGATGTGGTTGACGTCGACACCAGTTCGATTCCACCAATTATTATTGGGTTCGATATGGTCGGTTCTACGATTTCTGTGCATCACACCTTGCATTTTTATTTTCCTCTGAAAGAGACACGACGCGTTTGGGTGACACACTTGAGAGATAATTGCTCAACCTGAAAAGACGTGGCATAAAAAGGTTCCATGCTCCAATTAACTAGTTTTTTTAGAAAAGGAGGATGACCCCCGGCCTCTGCATCTGGAAGATGCATACGGCCATTTTGTTGATTATTCTCGAGGACATTACAAAGTAGTACAACAATATGTCTGAATCCGCCATTTTGGCAACATCAGCCGCTGCTCCTATCCATATGATGAAGGGGGTGCAAGTTGGGCCAAATACGCAGACCTCTCACCTAAGCCTAACATCTAAAGTCGGAGGCCCCGACCGAGCCACATACCGGGTCCGGGGCACAATCCGGTCTGACGCACTCACATGTGTCGTCGTCGCCATCTTCCACTGTTCCATCTTCAGAGCAGATTGAGGTGCCAACCTTGGCAGGATCCTCCGCCATCGACGCCATCAAGACGCCAAACGACAACCACCATCTACGCTAGTCCATCTCCAAGCAGATGGAGCGCTACCACAGGACGAAGACCGGTGGAGAATAGGTGAAACACTGCACACAATGCCGCCGCCAAACACCTTGCACGCACCGCAGACCATGCTTCCGGGAACCCAGGCGACGCCTTCAAGAAGGAGCGCGACGAGGGTACGACGCTGTCGCCCGTAAGGGGACCTAGAGCTTTCGCCCAAAGGAAGATCACGATGAAAGATGGGAGAGGACCTCGACAAGGCCTCCAAGAAGGGGACCGACGCCCAGCAAAGGCACCGCCATTGTCGTGGCCTTCGCCGATGGCCAAGGGTTTCCCCCGGTCCCGCCCCCATCCCATCCACCCAGCCAAAGACCTGGCCAGGGGAGCGCACGCAGCCGGAGAAAGCGTTGGACTTCATCGAAGCAGGCATGCCGGGTGACGGGGCACCCCCACCCACTGTAGTAGACGTCCACCGAGACCTCGTCGCCCGCACGGCCGAAGTCGCGGACCACCAGCACCCACGACCGTCGCCCACCGAAGAGGCAACGCCGTCCACACCGCCCGAGGCCGCCGCCCCGGCATCCACCCACCAACACACATCCCGTCGAAACATAAAGAACCACCCACACCACCGCCACCAGGGAGCACCACACCGCGAACATCCAAGCCGGGCAGGACGAGGCAAGGCCACGTCGGCCAGATACGGCGAACCTCGGCCCACCAGCCGCCAGATCGGAGTATGGCTCCGATCCTAGGGCCAAGGCGGCCGGATCTGATGGGCGGAGCCGTCCCCGGCGACAGGCGCGGGGCGACGACGCCGGCGGCAGCCGCCGCAGAGGGCCATCCTCGGCGGCCACCAGGGAAAAGCGGGCGGCGACGCCCGTTGCGGGGTGGGGCCCGGCTCTCTAGAGGTCGAGGCGGGTGTGCAGGGAAGCCCCCGCCGCCGCCTACCGCCACGCGGGCAAGCCCGACAACGGCGGGGAAGGAGGAGAAAGGGGAGGCGGGGGACCTTAACAAACCGCCTCGATAAAACCGATCAATATCGTTGACTAGTGATTACATTGTTAGTGGACAACGCAAAATGGTCAAATAAAATGAGCCATGTCAACTAGTGACCAAATCTTCCCTTGCACTGAAAGAGAATGCTCGAATCCTACAAAAATGTATACAAAAACGTGCGTTGAAAATAGGTCCAGAAACCTTTTAGCCAACGTGGTAGCTAGAAAAAAGGTCCTAATTAAGACCCCCCCGGTGTTTTTTTTTTGTTAATCCAGCAAGATCGGCATTTCATTGGACTTTAAGCCTCCATGATTGAATGATTCCCGTGATAGTAGTACTCAACGACCCCAAATGTTTGCTTCAGTTTATGGGTCCATTCTGGTGAGAGCATATATGCGCAGAGAGAAAATAGATATTGACCCATATTCTTTGTCAATAAGTATTTTCTAGATTTTTTGCTCGTGCTGAAATTGCACGAGGAGAAAAGGATGCACTTCCTTATAGGATACTCCACCCTAACCTCCTACTCCTAGGCATATAGCCTGTGAATTCCTGCACTACTATCTAAACTATTCTTTGCAACCTGTGGAGGCATATATGAATCTCATGCATGTTGCTGTTGTAGAGCACAGTGCTCAAGATGAAGTATATTTTGCATGTCCTGTATTTTCATCGATATCCTGTTTTGACTTTAGCCGTATGGTTCTCGATTTCCCCATTGAAAACCCAGAGCAGTTCAGGGACCATCACTCGAAGAACGGACAGATCAAATCAAAGCAAATCTCTCCTACTTGATCATGATGTATATCCGCCCATTTTTGCTTGGTGGTCAGAAGCCCAACTCGATCGCCAGTGCACATCCCTGCAGGTGCAATGCAAAGTGACAGCGAGACAGAACAACTATACTCCTTGCATGTGACGATCAGATCGAAAAGGCGGAGAGATGAGAGAAGAGATCGTAATTAGGATGCCTGAACTTTCTGACCGTGGTCTGGAAAGATGGCTGCATCTTGCCTTAAGCAGCGGAGGAGATTGTTTTTCCTCATCCGGCTGGACAGGCAGAGATACATGCGCCACTTTCCAGCAACTGCTCGATCACCTGCCACTTCCAAGAAGATGATCACGCACGTTCAGCAAATCAGTGTCAGCTGCGGCACATCAACTAGTGGTAGTAGTCAAATGAAATTAGTCTAGTACCGAGTACCAGCGAAGATCGGATCAGATAGGAGTATCAGGTATATATTGTTAAGTATTGGCTTGCTTCCCCCGCTTGTGCTTCTCTAATTCCATCAGTGACTCATTTGCTGCAATAGTTATACTGCATGTCGGAGCGAGCAGCAGCGTAGGCGATGACCCAGTTGCGGGTGACGACGACGCAGCGGCGGTCGGCAGAGGAGGAGAAGCTATTAAATTAAACTAAGAAGTAAGAACGCCTCACGTTTGCAGCGAAGCCATGAGAGCAGAATGACCAAGTGTGGATGTTCCCCTTGAACTTGAGACGACTACACCGGCAAGAACCAAGTGTGCAACATATGTCGAGAGATGCAGACAAATACAGGAATCGGTCGCTCTCAGTTTCAGCATTGTGTCATGCTGAAATCACCAGCAGTGCACTTGTTAATTTAGGGTGCAGGAACGACTATTCAACGCTGCGGACTTCCAGCTGCCTTTCAGTGCCTAACTAGAGTGGTTCGCAGTCCGGTTTAGGGCTAGCTAGTACAGTGAAAAAAAACTATCGCCTTCCTGTAGTTGTTATGTCAAACCATCGAAATCAATCTAGTCTGGTGTGTGCTGCTATCCAGGACACGAGCACTGCACTCGTTGATATCGAGTGCAGTACCGAGCGACTGTTCAACGCCACGGAGTTCCAGCGGCCTTTCACCGTGAGGACAGAGCTTTCATAGTAGTACTATATCCGCTATAGTTTCCTATAACCACAGTGCATGTATGTTACAGGTTTGCAGTTGCCTTCCAGGTTTGGGACTAGTACAGTCAATCTATCACATTCCTGTACTTGTGTATGTTAAACCATCAACATCAGGGCCTCTTTGATTGGCAGGATTCTGAAAATACAGGAATAGAAAACGTATAGGATTAAAGTGGCATATCCACTTTTATATCTAATACATTAGTAAGGAGTGCTTGATGCCACAGAAAAAACAAAGGAATTGTAAAAAAAAAGGTTGGAGTGGGTATTAGATTTTCTATGAAATGTAGTACAAACTATTACATGGGAACAATCCCTATGGAATCCAATCCTATGAATGAAAAGACCAATGTAGGAAAATTTCCTAACTATTTCAGTCCTTCAAGTACAACCCCCTTACTAGACGTATAAAGGGCAATATAAACCTTTTGCAAATCATACCCATTTTCGTAGGTATGGTGGGTCGTCCGTTGGAATGTATACGTGGTCACGGCAGTTAAGGCGTGCGCTACTAGCCACTTCACCTCACCGCGGCTTGTGGCGTTCTATAGTGCGAAATATATAAAGAACACACAATAGCGTTCATGTATATGAAAAGATTTCTGAAAAAAAATCAAAACTTTTATTAAAAATGTGATTATTTTAGTAATGTTCAATAGTTATTGAATTTATGGACAAACATTTTTTTAAATTTGAACAACAGTTTAAAACATGAACATTTTATAAAATTTCTGAACATCGTTCAAACATGAACAATTTTAGAACAAGAATCTTTTTCAAATTACTGAGTATTTTCGAAATTTAATAAAATGTAGGATTTTTAAAATGTCCAAATTTCTTTGAAATTCCCAAAAATAAAATTTGTGACCAAATTTTAAAAACATGAACATTTTTCAATTTGGGAAGAATTTTCTAAAAGTGAATTTTTTGAATTTGTGAACAAATTTTGAAAACATGGATATTTTATAAAATTTTGAACAATTTGGGAAAGCGAACATTTTTTAGGTCTGTGACCAATTTTTTTAAATGGTTACACTTTTTGAAACTGTAAAAAAAGTTTGAAAACGCGAACGTTTTTTCAAATGTATGAACATTTTATGAATTTTCGACATTTTAAAATTTTAGAGTGTTTATTAGTAAATATGAAAAAAATTGAAACCTGAACAAAACTTGGTAATTCTGAACATTTTCTGAATTTTTGAACATTGATTAAGAAATATGAAATTGAAACTTTGAAATTCTGGACATATTTTTGAAAATATGATCTGTTTTGAGAAAATGGAAAACATGAAATATTTTCAAATTCCGAAAAAAATGAAATTTATAAAAAGTACAAACAATAAATGGAAAAGTCAACAAATATGAAGAGAAACAAAAAGGAAAAAAAATAGAAAATAGGAGAGAACATAAAAAGAGAAAAGAAAATGAAAAGTAGAAAAGTTGTTGAGGAACCTCCTAGAAGGTTTCAAAAATCGGAGAAAAACTGTGGGGAAGCTGAGGTTCCCAAAACTGATGGAAGCGATATCCTCGCCTAGTTGGCCGTAAGCGTTTTTCTTCTCTTCTATTTTACCATTTTTCATACTTTTTGTTAATTAATTTTTCTCCATTTTTGACTTTATTATTCTTTTTGAAATTTGTTCAAAAATTGAAATATTGTTTGGAATACCAAAATAACGGTTTAAAGTAAAATGTTTTAAATTGTGATTTAAAATCCTTTTTCTTCAAATATTTATTAAATATATTAAAAAAAATACAATTACTGTTTTCAATTTTATCCCTTTGTATTTATTAGTTAAGTTAAAAACTGAAGATAATATTTATACATACCTGTTTAAATTATGATTTAAAAATATTTTATCCTTCAAACTTGGCATGGATGCCTACCATGGGCATATGCCCACTTGCCTGCAAAAGTTGGGGTCATTTCAAGGATCTCCAAAACTAGACCATGTTCAACAGAGGGTATCCGTATAGGCCAGAAGAAGCTCCGTTTGAGAGCATGCTGTTTCTCGACACTAATCTTTTTCATAGCCTTGTATGACCAATTCAAGGCACCATGTCAAGTTGTTTTGGTTTTCGACAAATTTTGTGTTTTCTATAGTTTTCTTGATTAAAAAAGTCTGATAAATGGGTGGATGTGTCGTAATTTGCATACGGTGTCGGAAATCGTTCAAACCTAATGTTTATGCCTACCGTGGGCATGCCCACCTACTTGCAAAATTTGAGGTTATTTCAAGTTCAAAACTAGACCATGCTTAACGGAGGGTGTCTGGGTAGGCCAGAAGGCTCTGTCTGAGAGCACGTTGTTTCTCGACATCCTTGAAATGACCCTAATTTTTTTTCATGGCCTTATATGACCAATTCAAGGCACCATGCCAAGTTGTTTCTGTTTTCAACAAATTTTGCATGTTCTAGAGTTTTCTCGTCAAAAAAGGTTGATAAATAGTTGGACATGTCACAGCTTGCATACGGTGTCAAAAATAGTTCAAACTAGACATAGATGCATAAATTGGGCATGCCCGTGGGGTCATTTGAAAGTTGTCCAAAAATACAATATGTGCAACGGAGGGTGTCCAAGTGGGGCTAGAAGCACATTGTTTTTCGACATACGTCAAAGGCCCCTTTTTCCATCAACTTCTATGACCAAATCAAGGCATCATGCCAAGTTGTTTGGAATTTTTACGAGTTTTGCATTTTTCGGAGTTTTTCTTGGTGAAAAGGGGCCGATAAATGGTTGGACGTTTCGCAACATGCACACGATGTTGAAAGTCGTTCAAACTTGGTATGGATGCCTCGTATGTCCGTGTGAGGCAGGTGCAAGAAGTTAGGATCATTTATCCATAGTCAAAAAAACACTAGTGTACATGTGTGAGCATGCAGTTTTTACTAATTTGAATGCTTCTATTATATGCAATTTCCATCATTATCAATCAACATGAACAGTTCGTATATCCCAACCATTTCTTGAAATTTGTGAACAATTTCTGAATTCCAAACTGTGCATGACTTTTCTCTATAAACTTGAACACCTTTTCCAGAATTATTAACAAATTCCCAACAATTGATGTTGTAAGCAAATTGCAAACCACTTATGTTCTTTCATTTATCAATTTTTAAACGCAAAATTTTCATAAATTTGTGAACAAAATATTCAAAAACAGGGATTTTTAAAAAAATTAGAAAAATAAATATGTGAAAACATGAACATTTTTGGTATTCCAAACAATATTTCAAATTTTTAAATAGGTTTTAAAAAGGAGAATAAATAATTAACGAAAAAATAAAATAAAATGGAAATAATAGATAAGAAAAAAATACGCTTAGGCCTTGTCTCACCTATGAGATGACATTGCTCCCAAAAAGTAACTATTGGGCCGGCCCAAGCGTTTGCGGATTTGAAAAAATCTCATAAATTATGAATTAAAAAATGGTCACAAATTTGAAAAAACAATCGCGAGCTTTGCAAGTTTGCAAAAGTTCAAAAGAGTTCATGGATTTGGAAAAAAGTTCGCGAATTTAGGAAAATGTTGACGAATTTGAAAATTTCTTAGATCAAAGAGAAAAGTTCAAGATTTCAAAATAGTTTGTGAATTTTTAAAAATAAAGAAAATGAAAAAAGAGAAAGAAAGAGAAAATAGGAAAAGAAGGAAAACGGGACCAAAAAAACAAAAAAAAAGAAAACCAGAAATTTGAAAAAAAAGTTTACATTTCGAAAGATGTTCGGAAATATTCAAAAATGTTCATGTTTTAAATTTAAAAAATATTTTTGTTTTCATTTCATAAATTCAAAAACTATTCGGCATATCAATTTTTTTTTCATATTTTCATTAATAAAAGTTTCAATGCTTTTTCTAGAAATGTTTTCATATATGTGCGCATTGTTGTGTGTTCTTATATATTTCACGCTATAGAACACCACAAGTAGCGGTGAGGTGAAGTGGCTAGCAGCGCACACCTTAATTGCGAGGTCTCAAGGTTGAGACCTCATGAGTGCCCCCTTTTCTCTTTATTTCTACGTCGCTTATATACAACGTGGTAGGAGGGACATGGCATAATGTGCTGGCCCAGTCGCTTGCGCGTGTGCAATTTGTATACAAGGTCCCGCGTCTCGGGGCGGCCGACGAACTTTTTAAAAAACCACCATGTCTTTTATTATGAAGAGGTATGAGGTAATTTCAGCTGTTAATGTGTTTAAAGAGGGTGTACCGAAGCAGAAGTGTTCCTTTGAATCAAAGCAGCCCTCAATCTGTGTCCCTAACTTGTTACATGCATTCTTCAAAACATTGGACAAGTTACTCTATAAGGTAGACCCGTGAGACAAACATTAAATGGAAATAGTTTTCCTATATCACAGTTAACATTAAGAAAACAACTTTTCCTTGGTGATACAAAGAAGGGGAACAATGTTGCATATCTGACAGGTTAACATATGTGCAAGTTGCGTATCACAAAACTGCTGATACAATATTCATGAATTTTGCAACAAAAAATGTGGTACTGTTTACCAAGAAATGTCCATGGCCTTTCGCTTTTTTAGGGAACCCCATAGCCATTCACTTTTCGACGTGGTAGGTAATGGATTGTGTCATCTATAGAATTCTCTTCATGCCTTATCAAAGAAACACTTGCCTCTATTTTAAAAAGAGTAAATTAGTGGAGCATAACAACATCAACATAAGCACTTTTGTGGGACTCACAGTCATCCCAACCTCCCAATATCCAATAGAAAACATATCTATATGAACAGATAACCTAGGAAGAATTATTTGAAACATCAATGAGGGAGAGGGAGGCATGTTTTCGCTTAATATTTATTTGAAAACAACATGGCTGCTTTGCTTGGAGAATGTTTCCCTGAGCTCCATCTGTTATGCGCTAGTTGGAAGAAACAATGATCAAAATATGCTGAACGAAGTGAGCAAAGGGAAATGAAGAAAAATGAATATAAGATAAAGTTCTTAAACGAACTTTTGCCAACACGTGGTTTTATGGAATCCATTGAACAAGACATTATGCATGCAACAATCAGCACAAATTCCTTTCTGATGCATTTCACAATACACTTATGGCCTCCACCCCATTGCGTTCTTTATAGTCCCCATCTATCAAGCAAGTGTAGGCGTATTTCAGTATTTGTTTGGCGCCAATCCCCTTCCATCATCACATAAAAATGGTGATATGCCAAATTGGTTCTCCCCATCTTCTAGGCATGCATGTTCCAAAACCAAGAGTACGCCGAATAAATATTCCCTTTTCTACAGTATGTACAAATAAAACAGTATAGATTACTGCTAAAAATTGTTGGAAATATGCCCTAGAGGCAATAATAAAATGGTTATTATTATATTTCCTTGTTCATGATAATTGTCTATTGTTCATGCTATAATTGTATTAACAGGAAACCGTAATACATGTGTGAATACATAGACCACAACATGTCCCTAGTGAGCCTCTAGTTGACTAGCTCGTTGATCAATAGATGGTTATGGTTTCCTGACCATGGACATTGGATGTCATTGATAACGGGATCACATCATTAGGAGAATGATGTGATGGACAAGACCCAATCCTAAGCATAGCACAAGATCGTGTAGTTCGTTTGCTAAAGCTTTTCTAATGTCAAGTATCATTTCCTTAGACCATGATATTGTGCAACTCCCGGATACCGTAGGAATGCTTTGGGTGTACCAAACATCACAACGTAACTGGGTGGCTATAAAGGTGCACTCAGGTATCTCCAAAAGTGTCTCATTGGGTTGGTACGAATCGAGGCTGGGATTTGTCACTCCGTATGACGGAGAGGTATCTCTGGGCCCACTCGGTAATGCATCATCATAATGAGCTCAATGTGACTAAGTAGTTAGTCGGGGATCATGCATTATGGAGCGAGTAAAGTGACTTGCGTAACGAGATTGAACGAGGTATTGGGATACCGACGATCGAATCTCGGGCAAGTAACGTACCGATTGACAAAAGGAATTGTATACGGGATTGCTTGAATCCCCGACATCGTGGTTCATCCGATGAGATCATCGTGGAACATGTGGGAGCCAACATGGGTATCCAGATCCCGCTGTTGGTTATTGACCGGAGAGATGTCTCGGTCATGTCTGCATGATTCCCGAGCCCGTAGGGTCTACACACTTAAGGTTCGATGACGCTAGGGTTATAGGGAAGGTATGTACACGGTTACCGAATGTTGTTCGGAGACCTGTATGAGATCCCGGACGTCACGAGGAGTTCCGGAATGGTCCGACGGTGAAGATCGATATATTGGACGAAGGGTATTGGAGTCCGGAAGTGTTCCGGAGGTACCGGGTGATGACCAGCATGAACGAAAGGTATTTCGGGAGCCCCGGCAAGTGTTGGGGGGCTTCATGGGCCAAGGGAAGGGGGCAAACCAGCCCATTAAGGGGTTGTGCGCCCCCTCTCCTATTCCCACGTGACCACGGGGTTTGGGGCGCCCCATCTAGGGTTCCCACCTCCTGGCTTGGGGGCCAAGTCACCCAAAGGGGAGATCCCATCTGCCCTGGCCGCCGCCCCCCCTAGGGGAAACCCTATGGTGCTTCCCCCTCCCCCTTGCCCCTATATATAGTGGAGGTTTTGGGGCTGCCCAACACATGAGTCTCTCTCTCCCAAGGCGCAGCCCTACCTCTCTCCCTCCTCGTCTCTCGTAGTGCTTGGCGAAGCCCTGCTGGAGTACCGCGCTCCTCCACCACCACCACGCCGTCGTGCTGCTGCTGGACGGAGTCTTCCCCAACCTCTCCCTCTCTCCTTGCTGGATCAAGGCATGGGAGACGTCACCGGGCTGCACGTGTGTTGAACGCGGAGGCGCCGTTGTTCGGCGCTTAGATCGGAATCGACCGCGATCTGAATCGCCACGAGTACGACTACCTCATCCGCGTTCTTGCAACGCTTTCGCTTAGCGATCTACAAGGGTATGTAGATGCACTCCCCTTCCCCTCGTTGCTAGATTACTCCATAGATTGATCTTGGTGATGTGTAGAAAATTTTGAATTTCTGCTACGCTCCCCAACAGTGGCATCATGAGCTAGGTCTATCGCGTAGATTCTATGCACGAGTAGAACACAAGTTGTTGTGGGCGTTGATTTTGTTCAATATGCTTACCGTAACTAGTCCTATCTTGTTTCGACGGTATTGTGGGATGAAGCGGCCCGGACCGACCTTACACGTACACTTACGTGAGACAGGTTCCACCGACTGACATGCACTTGTTGCATAAGGTGGCTAGCGGGTGCCAGTCTCTCCCACTTTAGTCGGATCGGATTCGATGAAAAGGGTCCTTATGAAGGGTAAATAGCAATTGGCATATCACGTTGTGGTTTTGGTGTAGGTAAGAAACATTCTTGCTAGAAACCTATAGCAGCCACGTAAAAACTTGCAACAACAATTAGAGGACGTCTAACTTGTTTTTGCAGCATATGCTATGTGATGTGATATGGCCAAAAGGATGTGATGAATCATATATATGTGATGTATGAGATTGATCATGTTCTTGTAATAGGAATCGCGACTTGCATGTCGATGAGTATGACAACCGGCAGGAGCCATAGGAGTTGTCTTAATTTATTGTATGACCTGCGTGTCAATGAAAACGCCATGTAATTACTTTACTTTATTGCTAACCGTTAGCCATAGTAGTAGAAGTAATAGTTGGCGAGACAACTTCATGAAGACACGATGATGGAGATCATGATGATGGAGATCATGGTGTCATGCCGGTGACAAAGGTGATCGTGCCGTGCCTCGAAGATGGAGATCAAAAGGCGCAAGATGATATTGGCCATATCATGTCACTTTATGATTTGCATGTGATGTTTGTCATGTTTACATCTTATTTGCTTAGAACGACGGTAGCATAAATAAGATGATCCCTCGCTAAAATTTCAAGAAAGTGTTCCCCCTAACTGTGCACCGTTGCGAAGGTTCGTTGTTTCGAAGCACCACGTGATGATCGGGTGTGATAGATTCTAACGTTCGCATACAACGGGCGTAAGCCAGATTTACACATGCGAAACACTTAGGTTGACTTGACGAGCCTAGCATGTACAGACATGGCCTCGAGACACAAGAGACCGAAAGGTCGAACATGAGTCGTATAGTAGATACGATCATCATGAAGATGTTCACCGATGATGACTAGTCCGTCTCACGTGATGATCGGACACGGCCTAGTTGACTCGGATCATGTATTACTTAGATGACTAGAGGGATGTCTATCTAAGTGGGAGTTCATTAAATAATCAGATGAACTTAATTATCATGAACATAGTCAAAAGGTCTTTGCAAATTATGTCGTAGCTTACGCTTTAGTTCTACTGTTTTAGATATGTTCCTAGAGAAAATTTAGTTGAAAGTTGATAGTAGCAATTATGCGGACTAGGTCCATAAACTGAGGATTGTCCTCGTTGCTACGCAGAAGGCTTATGTCCTTAATGCACCACTCGGTGTGCTGAACCTCGAACGCCGTCTGTGAATGTTGCGAAGATCTGACATACACGTTTTGATGACTACGTGATAGTTCAGTAATGTTAAACGGTTTAGAATTGAGGCGCCGAAGATGATTTTGAAACGTCGCGGAACATATGAGATGTTCAAAGGGCTGAAATTGGGATTTCAGGCTCGTGCACACGTCAAGAGGTATGAGACCTCTGACGAGTTTCTTAAACCTGCAAACTAAGGGAGAAAAGCTCAATCATTGAGCATGTGCTCAGATTGTCTGAGTACTACAATCACTTGAATTGAGTGGGAGTTAATCTTCCAGATGAGATAGTGATGGTTCTCCATAGTCACTGCCACCAAGCTATTAGAGCTTCGTGATGAACTATAACATATCAGGGATAGACATGATGATCCTTGAGCAATTCGCGATGTTTGACACCGCGAAAGTAGAAATCAAATAGGAGCATCAATTGTTGATGGTTGGTAAAACCACTAGTTTCAAGAAGGGCAAGGGAAAGAAGGGATACTCCATGAAATAGCAAATCAGCTGCTGCTCTAGTGTAGAAACCCAGGGTTGAACCCAAACCCGAGACTAAGTGCTTCTGTAATGAGGGAACGGTCACTGAAGCAGACTACCCTAGATACTTGGTAGATGAGAAGGCTGGCACGGTTGACAGAAGTATATTGGATATACATTGTATTAACTGTGTACTTTACTAGTACTCCTAGTAGCACCAGGGTATTAAGATACCGGTCCGGTTGCTAAGTGTTAGTAACTCGAAATAAAAGAGCTACGAAATAAATGGAGACTAGCTAAGGGTGAGATGACGATGTGTGTTGGAAGTATTTCCAAGATTGATGTAATCAAGCATCGCATGCTCCCTCTACCATAGAGATTGGTGTTAAACCTAAATAATTGTTATTTGGTGTTTGTGTTGAGCATAGACATGATTGGATTATGTTTATCGCAATACGGTTATTCATTTAAGGAGAATAATGGTTACTTTGTTTATTTGAATAATACCTTCAATGGTCTTGCACCTAAAATGAATGGTTTATTGAATCTCGATCGTAGTGATACACATGTTCATGCCAAAAGATATAAGATAGTAATGATAGTACCACATACTTGTGGCACTGCCATTTGAGTCATATTGGTATAAAACGCATGAGGAAGCTCCATGTTGATGGATCTTTGGACTCGGTCGTTTTTGAAAAGATTGAGACATGCAAACCATGTCTATTGGTATATATGCATGAAGAAACTCCATACAGATGGATCGTTTGGACTCACTTGATTTTGAATCACTTGAGACATGCAAATCATACCACATGGGCAAGATGACTGAAAGTCCTCGTTTTCAGTGAGATGGAACAAGAAAGCAACTTGTTGGAAGTAATACATTTTGATGTGTGCAGTCCAATGAGTGTTGAGGCACGCAGTGGATATCGTTATGTTCTTACTTCATAGATGATTTGAGTAGATGCTACGTATATTTACTTGATGAAACACAAGTCTGAATTATTGAAAGGTTCAAGTAATTTCAGAGTGAAGTTGAAGATCATCGTGACAAGAGGATAAAATGTCTATGATATGATCATAGAGATGAATATCTGAGTTACGAGTTTGACACACAATTAAGACATTGTGGAAATTGTTTCACAACTAATACCGCCTCGAACACCATAGTGTGATGGTGTGTCCGAACATCATAACTGCACCCTATTGGATATGGTGCATACCATGATGTCTCTTATCGAATTACCACTATCGTTTATGGGTTAGGCATTAGACACAACCGCATTCACTTTAATAGGGCACCACATAATTCCGTTGAGATGACACCGTATGAACTATGGTTTAGAGAAACCTAAGCTGTCGTTTCTTAAAAGTTTGGGGATGCGACGCTTATGTGAAAAAAAAGTTTCTGACTGATAAGCTCGAACCCAA
This sequence comes from Aegilops longissima, assembly GCA_021605205.1. Classification (NCBI taxonomy): domain Eukaryota; kingdom Viridiplantae; phylum Streptophyta; class Magnoliopsida; order Poales; family Poaceae; genus Aegilops; species Aegilops longissima. The sequence goes on from CM038679.1 coordinate 141,404,948, forward strand.
AACGGATAAATGCATCTTCATAGGACACCCAAAAGAGTTGGGTATACCTCCTAATTCAGATCCGGAAGCAAAAAGTGATTGTTTCTAGAAACAGGTCCTTTCTCGAGGAAAAGTTTCTCTTGAAAGAATATAGTGGGAGGATGGTGGAGACTTGATGAGGTTATTGAACCGTCACTTCAACTAGTGTGTAGCAGGGCACAGGAAGTTGTTCCTGTGGCACCTATACCAATTGAAGTGGAAGCTTATGACAATGATCATGAAACTTCGGATCAAGTCACTACCAAACCTCGTAGGTCGACAAGGATGCGTACTACTTCAGAGTGGTACGTAATCCTGTTTTGGAAGTCATGTTGCTAGACAACAATGAACCTACGAGCTATGGAGAAGCGATGGTGGGCCCGGATTCCGATGAATGGCTCGAGGCCATAAAATCCGAGAGAGGATCCATGTATGAAAACAAAGTGTAGACTTTGGAAGAACTACTTGATGGTCGTAAGGCTGTTGGGTACAGATGGATTCTAAGAGGGAAGACAGACAATGATGGTATGTGTCACCATTAAGAAAGCTCGGCTTGTCGCTAAGATGTTTCCGACAAGTTCAAGGAGTTGACTACGATGAGACTTTCTCACTCGTAGCGATGCTAAGAGTCTGTTAGAATTATATTAGCAGTTACTGCATTATATATGAAATCTTGCAGATAGGATGTCAAAACATTATTTCCTCGACAGTTTTCTTGAGGAAAGGTTGTATGTGATACAACCACAATGTTTGTCAATCCTAAAAGATGCTAACAAGTATGCAAAGCTCCAGCAATCCTTCTAAGGACTGGAGTAAGCATCTCGGAGTTGGAATATACACTTTGATGAGATGATCAAAGATTTTGGGTTTATACAAAGTTTATGAGAAACTTGTATTTCCAAAGAAGTGAGTGGGAGCACTATAGAATTTCTGAGAGTATATTTTGTTGACATATTGTTGATCAGAAATAATGTAGAGTTTCTGGAAAGCATATAGGGTTATTTGAAAAGTGTTTTTCAATGGAAAACCTGGATTAAGCTACTTGAACATTGAGCATCAAGATCTATAAGGATAGATCAAAACGCTTAATAGTACTTTCAAATGAATACATACCGTGACAAGATTTTGAAGGAGTTCAAATAGATAAGCAAAGAAGGAGTTCTTGGCTGTGTTATAAGGTGTGAGTATTGAGTAAGACTCAAGACCTGACCATGACAGAATAGAGAGAAATGACGAAGGTCGTCCCCTATGCTTTAGACGTAGGCTCTACAGTATGCTATGCTATGTACCGCACCTGAAGTGTGCCTTGCCATGAGTCAGTCAAGAGGTACAAGTGTGATCCAGGAATGGATCACATGACAGTGGTCAAACTTATCCTTAGTAACTAGTTGTCTAAGGAATTTTCTCGATTATGGAGGTGGTAAAAGAGTTCGTCGTAAAGGGTTACGTCGATGCAAACTTTGACACTAATCCGGATGACTGTGAGTAGTAAACCGGATTCGTATAGTAGAGCAGTTGTTTGGAATAGCTCCAAGTAGCGCATGGGAGCTGCATCTAAAAGATGACATAGAGATTTGTAAAGCACACACGAATCTGAAAGGTTTAGACCCGTTGACTAATAACCTCTCTCACAAGTGAGATATGATCAAACCCCATGGGTGTTGAATTCATAGTGATGTGAACTAGATTATTGACTCTAGTGCAAGTGGGAGACTGTTGGAAATATGCCCTAGAGGCAATAATAAAATGGTTATTATTATATTTCCTTGTTCACAATAATTGTCTATTGTTCATGCTATAATTGTATTAACAGGAAACCGTAATACATGTGTGAATACATAGACCACAACATGTCCCTAGTGAGCCTCTAGTTGAGTAGCTGGTTGATCAATATATGGTTATGGTTTCCTGACCATGGACATTGGATGTCATTGATAACGGGATCACATCATTAGGAGAATGATGTGATGGACAGGACCCAATCCTAAGCATAGCACAAGATCGTGTAGTTAAATGCGCTAAAGCTTTTCTAATGTCAAGTATCATTTCCTTAGACCATGAGATTGTGCAACTCCGGATACCGTAGGAATGCTTTGGGTGTACCAAAGCGTCACAACGTAATCGGGTGGCTATAAAGGTGCACTACTGGTATCTCCAAAAGTGTCATTGGGTTGGTACGAATCGAGATGGATTTGTCACTCCGTATGACGGAGAGGTATCTCTGGGCCCACTCGGTAATGCATCATCATAATGAGCTCAATGTGACTAAGTAGTTAGTCACGGGATCATGCATTATGGAGCGAGTAAAGTGACTTGCGATAGCGAGATTGAGCGAGGTATTGGGATACCAACGATCGAATCTCGGGCAAGTAACGTACCGATTGACAAAAGGAATTGTATACGGGATTGCTTGAATCCCCGACATCGTGGTTCATCCGATGAGATCATCGTGGAACATGTGGGAGCCAACATGGGTATCCAAATCCCGCTGTTGGTTATTGACCGAAGAGATGTCTCGGTCATGTCTGCATGATTCCCGAGCCCGTAGGGTCTACACACTTAAGGTTCGATGACGCTAGGGTTATAGGGAAGGAATGTACGCGGTTACCGAATGTTGTTCGGAGTCCCGGATGAGATCCCGGACGTCACGAGGAGTTCCGGAATGGTCCGGCGGTGAAGATCGATATATTGGACGAAGGGTATTGGAGTCCGGAAGTGTTCCGGAGGTACCGGGTGATGACCAGCATGACCGAAAGGTATTTTGGGAGCCCCGGCAAGTGTTGGGTGGCTTCATGGGCCAAGGGAAGGGGGCAAACCAGCCCACTAAGGGGTTGTGCGCCCCCCTCACCTATTCCCATGTGACCAGGGGGTTTGGGGCGCCCCATCTAGGGTTCCCACCTCCTGGCTTGGGGGCCAAGTCATCCAAAGGGGAGATCCCATCGCCTCGCCGCCGCCCCTAGGGAAACCCTAGGGCGCCTCCCCCTCCCCCTTGCCCCTATATATAGTGGAGGTTTTGGGGCTGCCCAACACATGAGTCTCTCTCTCCCAAGGCTCAGCCCTACCTCTCTCCCTCCTCGTCTCTCGTAGTGCTAGGCGAAGCCCTGCTGGAGTACCGCGCTCCTCCACCACCACCACGCCGTCGTGCTGCTGCTGGACGGAGTCTTCCCCAACCTCTCCCTCTCTCCTTGCTGGATCAAGGCATGGGAGACGTCACCGGGCTGCACGTGTGTTGAATGCGGAGGCGCCGTTGTTCGGCGCTTAGGTCGGAATCGACCGCGATCTGAATCGCCACGAGTACGACTACCTCATCCGCGTTCTTGCAACGCTTCCACTTAGCGATCTACAAGGGTATGTAGATGCACTCCCCTTCCCCTCTTTGCTAGATTACTCCATAGATTGATCTTGGTGATGCATAGAAAATTTTGAATTTCTTCTACGTTCCCCAACAAAAAGGTCAAAAACCACCTGAGATCATTCCATGAAAATATGCATTGCTTCTCTTAGGTGTCTGATACGTCTCCAACATATCTATAATTTTTTATTGTTTCATGCTATTATATTATCAAACTTAGATACTTTTTATGCAATTTTATATCATTTTTGGGCACTGACCTATTTACTCAGTGCTTAATGCCAGCTGATGTTTTCTGCTTATTTTTGTTTTTGTAGAAAATCTATACCAAATGGATTCCAAACGCGGCGAAACTTTTTGATAACTTTTTTCTGGACATATGAGATTCTAGAAGCTTTGGGGAGGGAACAGAAGACCTACAAGGAGAGGGCAAGGCAACAGGGCACGCCCTGGGGGTAGGTGCGCCCTGATGCCTTGTGGGCCCCTCGTGGCTCTGTATGACCTAATCCTAGTGCTATAAATTCCTAAATATCGGAAAAGCCCGAGAGCATCCACCGAAACAACTTTTTCGCTGCCGCAAGTCTCTGTTCTTCCACTTTCCCATATGGAGGCCTTTTCTGATACTCTATCGGAGGAGGAATCGATCACGGAGGGCTATTACATCGACCTTGCTGCACCTTTGATGATGTGTGAGTAGTTCACCACAAACCTACGGGTCCATAGTGATTAGCTAGATCTCTCTCTCTCTCTCTCTCTCTCTCTCTCGTTGATCTTCAATACAATGTTCTTCTCGAAGTTCTATTCGATGTAATCTTCTTTTGCAGTGTGTTTGTTGGGATCCAATGAATTGTGGGTTTATGATCAGAATATTCATTGAAAGTAATTGAGTCTTTTCTGAACTTTATTATGCATGATTGTTATAGCTTTGTATTTCTCTCTGATCTATCCGTTTGGTTTGGCCAACTAGATTGATTTATCTTCAGCGCGAGAGGTGCTTTGTACCAGGTTCAATCTTGCGGTGTCCTCACCCAATGAAAGCAGGGGTAGCAAAGCACGTATATGTATTGTTTCTATTTTGTCTACATTATGTCATTATACTTCATGCATTAATCTATTTGTTATGAACTTAATGCGTAGAGAGACAAGCATAGAAGCGCTCTCGAAGTGGAGTAATAGTAGTAGATGCACGCGGGAGTCGTCTACTTATGACGGACGTAATGTCTATATACATCACCATTGCCAGGAATAACATCATAACTATGTGATTTTCTATCAATTGCCCAACAGTAATTTGTCTACCCACCGTATGCTATCTTTATGAGAGAGATGCCTATAGTGAAAATTATGGCCCCCAGATCTATTTTAATCATATTAAAAAAACCAAAAATACCTTGCTACAATTTTCTTTCCTTCATTTTACTTTGCAATTTATCTATCACCTATTACCAGATCCTTGCAATTAACGAGTACAAGGGGATTGACAACCCTCTTTCCCGTGTTGGGTGCAAGTATTTACTCTTGTGTGTGTAGGTATTGTTGACGGGTGTTTGTGTGGTTCTCCTATTGGTTCGATAACCTTGGTTCTCTACTGAGGGAAATACTATCTGCTACTATATTTCTTCACCCTTCCTCTTTGGGCAAAATCCCAGTGCGACTCACAAGTAGTAGTGTCCCCCCCACTATGCGCATGAATAAAAAAAGGATGTATACAATCAATCCATAAATCATCACTGACTTGCTCATTCACAACGCATAGGCACACCATAGGTCTACCGGTCTTGCACAATCCATCGATAAGAATATGTATGTGACTATATTAGAACAAATTCCTCTCAACATCATCTCCTCCCTTAACTGAAAAAACTTAGAAGTAGCACCTAGAACTAGATCCACATATATCCTTGTAATGTAGACAAAGCAATCTGGCTGCAAACCTTTGGTAAACATTTCATTAAAGAAACCCCATCACCATAAAAAAACTTCCTCAACTTACACGACCCATTCATTTGAAGTGCATATGTACAAACATCAGGCACACAAACCTAATCCCCCATCTCCTTGGAACTTTTAGCCCCCTTATAAATGACCGGATCGAGAAGACCATCTATAAGAATGTTATATGTCAAAAGTGCTGGTACTAACCCTGAAGGCCTAAAATCAATGAAAAACCAAAGTGACTCCTTCAAGTTCCATTGCCTTACAACACCCATTCATAATAGAATTGCATGCAACCCAATCTGGCAGCGATCTCAATGCCCTCATTTCCACAAACTTTAATTACAAGCTTCCTGCACATCTCCCCCGCTTTAAAATAACCCATCATTGCATTGTATGCCATTTGTTGAGAGAAAATGGGAAATGCCTTTATTCCCAGTATCCAATTGTTGTTCTCCAGTCTTCTCAACAAAACCTCTTAGAAACAACGTGCAATAAGTGGACTGCACATGAAGGATGAAGCTTATTTGGACAACCACACTCTATCAATGAAGTTGGGTTGCCTTCTCCATCCTGCCTTTCCTGGCTAGCACACTAATCACCACATCATACTCTGCAAGCACCTACCCGGGCCCACCTCCATCTCCCTGAGAAGGTTGAGAATCTGATCCACCCTCCTCTCCTTACAAAAAGAATCCAACAAGGCATTATATGTGACAATGCTTGGTTGCTGGCTTAGCTACAAGCCGGAGCATCACCGCGTAAACAACTTGCAGGCCATCCCACCTAGCCACATCACGTATCATGCAGAGCACATAGTGAATTGTTGTCTAGGCACAAGGGGCCAAGTTGTGGAGCCCATCAAGAAGAATGTGAAAAGTTTTGGCGTAGAGCAGGTGGCGTCGTGGTGTGGTGGGCACAGAGTTGTGAGGTTGGTATTTGGTCGAGAACTTGATGGGAAATTGAGGAAGTAGAAGGAGTGAGGGAGGGCTGGTTAGGCTAGGAATGGAGTGAATGTCTTGTCACATTTCAGGAAAGATCAACGTCACGACGGGAGGAGAACCGGCGGCTATAGATAGCTACTATGGCGGAGTACCATGGATCAACGTAATTGTCCACCCCGGCGGCACCTCACCATGAAGAAGACTGATACGTCCATTTTGCATCATGTTTTCCTATTGTTATTTTTATTGTTTTGAAGTTACATTCCACTTTTTGACGCTATTCTAATGTTGTTTCTCTTTTAGAATGCAAGATACATCAGAAGAGGGAGATTGCTGGCAGCTGGAATTCTGACCTAAAAAAGCTACAACAGAGAAAACTATTCTCCACGGCTAAAAATGACATGAAATTTTACGAATAATTATTTTGGAATATCTAAAAAATACTGGAAGAAAGAAGTACGGGAGAGGACCCTTGGTGGGGCCATAAGCCAGGGGCACACCCTAACCCCTAGGCGTGCCCACCTGACTTGTGGGCTCCACCGAGGCCCGCTGATGCGTATATTCTCCTATATGAAGCCATTTTCCCTAGAAAAATCAGGAGAAGACTTTTGGGACCAACCATTGCCTTCTCAAGGTAGAACCATAGGCGGAGCACTTTTTCTCTCGAGCGGAGCGATTATGCTGGGGAAGCTTCCCTCCTGGAGGGGGGAATGGAAGCCATCGTCATCACCAATGCTTCTCTCATCATGGGAGGACTCATCTCCATCAGAATCTTCAGCAACACCATCTCATCTCCAAATTTTAGTTCATCTCTCGTATTCAATCTTTGTATCAAACCTCAGATTGGTACATGGGGGTACTACTAGTGTTGATTACATTTGTAGTTGATGCTACTTGGTTTATTTTGGTGGAAGATTAATATGTTTAGATTGTTATTCACATACTTATACCCTCTGATCATGAACATAATTATGATTGTGAGTAGTTCTATTTGTTCTTGAGGAAATGGGAGAAGTCTTGCTATTAGTAATCATGTAAAGTTGGTTTCGTTCAATGTTTTGATGATATGTTATGTTGTTCTTCCTCTAGTGGTGTCGTGTGAACGTAGACTACACGACATTTCACCATGTTTGGGCCTAGGGGAAGGCATTGTGAAATTAGTGTAAGTGCTAGTTATCGATTAGAGGGGGGGGGGGTGAATAGGCGATTTTTATGGAAATCTCCGAAACAGGCAATGTCTTCGAAGATGCAAAACTAAAACAACAACTAAACAGGATACAACGAAAGAGAAACTACACTAGGCATGCTGGTATGTCAACAATAATTGAAGTGAGATGCGAAGACAAACAGTAGCTAGGTAGAACAGAGCAGTTTAGGAAGATAGTGTGAAGACAAAGATGCAGTCAGAGGGAATGTCTTCACACAATGTATTCGAACAGAACCAACATGCAAAGGCTTCATGAAACTAAACAGTAAGTAAAGGAGTGAAGTGATAGAACTAGTTGTTCGCAGAAGACACGTGATTTGTTTGACCAGTTCCAACTGTTGTGACAGTTCTGCGTCCTGTTGGGGAGGCTGAGATTGAACTCTGAAGACCTAGTCTTCACCTTATTCTCCCTGAGCTAAGATTCACAGATCTCGCCCAATCACTCAGGTAAGTCTTGAAGGTTGACTTCCAAACCTTCATAGACTTTTTTCACCGACAATCCATAATGGCTCTTGGATGCTCAGAACGTGACATCTAACCAACTGGAAGATCACAGTCTTCAAGTGTAACAAGTCTTCGGTTCACGCGGAACAGAAAGGCTCCAGTGATGCTCAATAATTTTTGGGCTCTATTGTTTTGGGTTTGTCCTCGCAAGGATTCTCTCTCAAAGGCTTCGGAGGTGGGTTGCTCTCAAACGACAAAAGCCGTGCACTAACTTGGAGCAGCCACCAACTTATGGTGGAGGGGTGGGTTATTTATAGCTAGGAGACAACCCGACAGATGAACCGACCGCGGCGTTGTAAGTCAGCGTGGACGGGCAAGGCAATCACATGCGCGGTAAGCCATGCGGACGGGCGAATCAACCATGTCATATTGATATAAACTGGGTCAAAAACAGCGGTTTGCACATATATTCGTCGAGCATCATGGCACGGTCAGGTGCCAGCGCATGGTGACGTGAGCTATACATCCATGACATGACCATCGCTCTTGCAAATGAACAATTGCTCCTGACTTGTTCTTCAGTGGCTGTGCGGCCCTTAAAAAGCACTTGACTTGAAGGCTTGGCAGCCTATGAAAGCCTTGTTTTGTATTTTGATTTTTATTTGATTTAAACATTTTTTGAGATTCATTTCTTATGACATGTTAATAGATGGTTGAAAACCAATGAGGGCTATGTTGCCTTATTGTTCATATATGAATCTATCCGGCGTATGTTAACCCGACCTGGCTTTGGACGATAAGTCGCCAGTGTGCTTTGATTATGCACTTGGAGTTCTGCGCTCTAAGTCTTTAGGCTGTTACCCTTGCTGCATCTGGCGTTGTAAGCCGGCAGTATAAACTGATTTCACACGCCATGTAGCCTTGATTATATGACTCATCATTGAGCATCTTTGGGTTTGATAACCCGCCCTGAAGCAGACTTTAAGTCGCCGGGATATTTTGCTTTGAGCAATCAAAATGAATGATATTTCATGACTCTGGGTTGATACTGGCCCCGGATTATAATTATCAAGGCATTACCATGGTATTAATCTACAGGTATGTCTTTCAATAATGGTATGAATATATTTGGTTTGGTAAACTGCCCTGGCTTTGGACGTTAAGTCGCCAGTATATTTTGGGTTGCGCCACTGGAATCATGCGCTTATAAATCATTGGATTGTTACCTTCACTGGGTATGGCAATGTAAGCCAGCAATATAAATCAATCCTACAGGTATGTTTTCATGGTTATATGAATATGCGAGGTTTGATAACCCGCCCTGGCTTTTAACTTTAAGTTGCCAGTATGTTTAGGCTTAATGGCCTTAATGCTAGTATTTTCCATAATTGCATAAGACTATATTATGTTTGGGTTATTACCCGCCCTGGCTTTTAACGTTAAGTCGCCAGGGCATATGTTGTTTAAACTCTGTGCAGGATTTGCAGATTTATGACTTACATAAATGATTAAGTTCAAGCCCATCATCAAAATTGAAACTGGTGTTTCTGGTTATCAATTATTGATTTTCACAAAGGCTATAAGCCGCCGGGTTACAAAAATCCCGTATTACAATGGATGCGCATTAAGTCGCCATCGGCCAAGAGCCGCTGAGTATTTAAACTCCGGATTTGCTTGTCAAACGATAAGGTATTCAAATCTTTAATAGCCAAACTTGGCTGGATTGTCATGATGATATTGAATGATTGAGGTTTTCATACCGGATTATATTATTCAAATCTTGAATAGCCAACATGGCTGGATTTTTATTATGGTTATCAATAACCAGTATTATGATTGAGGTTTGCAAAATCGCTGGCTATTATTTCTTTATCAATGGATATGATTTATTCTGCAATGGAAGGAATAGTCCAGAGTCGCTGCAGCCTTATGACCCGGCACTTGGGGGCTACATTATTCAGATCATGATTATATCAAATATGGAAGTCCCATGCCGCTGCAAGCATGCACCATGACACTTGGGGGCTAATGCAAGGTCATTTTTACCTTGCCTTATTGAAGATCCGACCCGTCACATTGTGATGAGCCGGCCCTTGGGGGCTACTAATTGCTCCTGTCAAAAACTCAAAGTACACAAGTTTTAATCCGTTATATTGAAGGGTCCATTGCTCAGTTGGTAGAGCACAAGGCTCTTAAACCTTATGGTCATGGGTTCGAGCCCCATGGTGGGGGTTACATCATATGATGTTATTTTCAATGAAGTGTATATAAAGTCCCAGCTTAGTATTATCTTACTGGGCCGGCCCTTGGGGGCTACATGTTGCTTCTCAAGTTTACATGATCATATCTACAAAGTCCCTGCTCATTATTGCATAATGACCCGGCACTAGGGAGCTATACATGGGAAGTACAAAATGTTCAGTTTATGATTGGCGATTTACATGAACAATACGGATTTCTCCAAAGTTGCAGCATTTATATTGAAGCAAGTCTTAAGCTGTTACTACACTCCCTTCTTAAGACTTGGGGGCTACAAGTGATATGCATATAAGGAAGGAACGCTTTCAATATTGACAAACCAACAATTTTGGCAATGATAAACCGGCAAGGACTACATCTTCAAGCCGATTGAATACCAGTTGAATATTTCAAGACCAATATTTTTTTCAAGTCAAGGTATTGAAGGCCGGCTCAAAATGAATTATTCTTCACAATATTTTTCTGTGAGAAACCAATGTCAGGAAATTGATTATGAAGCTGGTCTATTGACCTGGATTTTCTGGAAGAAGGAAATGACAAGGACTTAAGGATTATCAGGTGCCGGCTTACAAGAATATTTAACCCGGAGCAAAACTTGTCAAATTTGTTCTTGTGTTTATGTTGCAGGATCAGTTTAACATGGATAAATCCAAATTAAACCGGGGGATAATGTCGGGGATATACCCCGCGGTGTAACCCGTTGGATGTATGACCCGGCTGGAGCTTGGCGACTCACTGGCGACCCGCCCGGACCTGGCGGTTTACGGGCAACCTGCCTGAACATTGCGACTCACTGGTGACCCGGCGGGCGGGTCAGACGGACGATAAGGCCCAAGGCCCAGTAGGCCGGCTTATGTTATGGTGGGCCGGCTTAAGAGGAAAGGCATGAGGAATATTTCCCTTACAAGGAATCAAGACCCGGACTTGTATCCGGCTTGTATTAGAAGATAGACTAGTCCTAATGCTATTGGGACTCCACATGTAACCCGCCCCTCCAACTTATATAAGGAGGGGCAGGGCACCCCAAGAGGGACATGCTGAATAATCTCGAGGGCTAGACACAACTAGAGGAGAGCCGATTTACACGGCGACTCCCTCATGAAGCATACGGAATACGACCTAGCCACAAACAACATGTAGGGTTATTACCGGATGATGTTTCCCGGGGCCCGAAGCTGTCTAAATCTTGGTTCATGTGTTAACTCACATCGACGATCTCCTCGAGTCTCTCAATTCCGACCAACCCCTCTCAAGCTACCACATAGATGCGTTGGCCTCACGACTAAGTCCTCAACCTAGGACATCTGTTGTGACAAATCCACGACACAGGGTTGGTTGCACCGACAGAGACGTATCAGGGAGCAGGCTCATGGATCACAACATGTCTTTCAGTGTTGGTTGAGGCAGGTGGAGAAATTGAGATGGGCCTCACATATATCGCTTCCTCTTGGGCAGGTTGTTGAGGAGTTTCAGGCACTTGGGCCTTGCGTGAAGACTTTGTCTTCTGACGCTTTTGCGATGGGGAAGGAGAAGTGGCATCAGTCTGCTTGCGCTTTCGAGCTTTGGCTTCAGCTAGCTTTGTCTTCCGCCGCTCTTGAGCAATGGAAGAGGCAGATAGCATTTGATACGTCTCCAACGTATCTATAATTTTTGATTGTTCCATGTTGTTATATTATCACTCTTGGATGTTTTACAATCATCTTATAGCAACTTTATATCATTTTTCGGGACTAACCCATTGACATAGTGCCTAGTGTCGGTTGTTGTTTTTTGCTTGTTTTTTACTTCGCGAAGAATCAATACCAAACAGAGTCCAAACGCAGCAAAACTTTTTGGAGAACTTTTCTGGACCAGAAGACATCTGTTGGGCCAAAAAAGTACCAGAGGGGGGCCCCGAGGGGAGCACAACCCACCAGGGCGCTCCCGGGGGCCCAAGTGCGCCCAGGTGGGTTGTGCCCACCTCGGTGGCCTCCCGCACCGTCTCTTCGCCCTATAAATCCCCAAATATTACAGAAACCCTAGGGCAGTCGACAAAACACAATTCCAGTCGCCGCAAGTTCCAGGAGCATGAGATCCAATCTAAATACCATCACGGAGGGGTTCATCATCCTCATTGGTGCCTCTTCGATGATGGGTGTGTAGTTCATCATAGACCTACGGTTCTGCAGGCAGTAGCTAGATGGCTTCCTCTCTCTCTTTTGATTCTCAATACAATGGTCTCTTGGATATTTATTTGATGTAACTCTTTTGTGGTGTGTTTGTTGGGATCCGATGAACTTTGAGTTTATGATAAGATCTTTTATCCATGAATATTATTAGAGTCTTCTTTGATCTCTTATATGCATGATTATTTATAGCCTCGTATTTCTTTCTTCGAATCTTCGGTTTAGTTAGGCCAACTAGATCGATTTTTCTTGCCATGGGAAGAGGTGCTTTACGATGGGTTCGATCGTGCGATGTTCTTTCACATTGACAGAACGGACAACAAGACACGTATGTATTGTTGCTATTAAGGATAACAAGATGGGTGCTATTCCTACATGAATAGATCTCGTCTACATCATGTCATCGTTCTTATTGCATTATTCCGTTTCTCCATGAATGTAATACAGTAGATGCATGCTGGAAAGGGGTCGATGTGTGGAGTAATAGTAGTAGATGCAGGCAGGAGTCAGTTTACTAATCTTGGACGTGATGTCTATATATTGATCATTGCCTTGGATATCGTCATAACTATTTGATTTTCTATCAATTTCCCAACAGTAACTTGTTTACCCACCATGTGCTATTTCTTGAGAGAAGCCACTAGTGAAATCTACGCCCCCGGGGTCTATTCTTCATCATATTTGCTTTCCGATCTATTATTTGCCACTTTTATTTTCAGATCTATTATTCCAAAAACCCATAACACTTTGCTGCACTTTTATTTGCATCTTTTATTTTGCATTTTATTGATATTTATTTATCCAATCTATCACAATTTTATCCCGTCAACTTGAAAATTTCTGGCGCCGTTACCTGAAGAAGGGATTGACAACCCCTTATACGCGTCGGGTTGCAAGTATTTGTTCTTTGTGTGCACGTACCGTTTACATAGTGTTGCTTGATTCTCCTACTGGATTTATACCTTGGTTTCATAACTGAGGGAAATACCTACCATAGCTGTGCTGCATCATCCCTTCCTCTTTGGGGAAATACCGATGTAGTTCAAGCGACATCAAAAGGAATTTCTGGTGCTGTCGTGGAATTGTCACGGCAGATGTCCTAGTGAAAGGACTTAGTCGTGGAGCCATCGCAACTAGGAAGCAAGAAGGGGTTAATCGGGACAAAGGACACGAGGTGAAAGTAAAAGCCTACGATCCAATTTTGAGTTGGATTGCTTATCTTTTGATAACCAGGGAGCAAATCTGCTTGACCTAGCTCTCGATCTGATGTTACTTGCACTGAACCGCCGCCCGGTCGTCCCTTTATATACAGAGGTCGACGCCCAGCAGCTCATAGAGTCCCGGCCGACTCATAAACAGTGTCCGGCCCGGTTTCTCTCTATTCCTGCCTTATAGTACAAGTTTACACATATGGCGGTTTATCTCTACGGGCCTTAAGTCGCCCTTTGGGCCTTGGGCCCTTAACTAACCCGTCATATCTAGGAGTGGTCTTGGGCTTCATGAATCGTCTTAAGTATGACCCGGCGCCTCCTGGCAGGTCATACTAATAATTATATCCCCAACATTATGCCCCAGATTGATTTGAACTGGTTCATGTCGATCTTGAATACCTGTCGAACGGAAATTTCTAACCCGCCATGACTTCATCTTCTGGATTTGCAATGACCCGCCATGACATCATCTGTCACTAATTCATATTTCACCCAATATATCTCAATGGATCCTTATCTTTTAATAACCATCCCGAGAATCGAGGCGTCCTAACAAGCTGGATACCCATAATTTTTGGCCTCCTCGTTTTTTGTGCCCACTTATCAGTAATTTCCTTAAAAATAGGCACAGGTCTTTCTTCATTCTCCCCCTTTCCATCGTCTTCTTCCTCTCGCGACCCTACTGCTGCTCGAGCTCCGCTGCTGCCGCAGCGCCCTTCGTCTTCCTCGACCCCGGCCGCTGCATCAACCTGAGCTTGTCCAGAGAACGGCGGTGACCCTCCGCAGTAGATCTGCGTTCGTAAGTCTCTGCTTTTCCGCACCTTAGATCCACATTAGGGTTTGCGAGTTCTTCTGCGTTCTTCGTTGTTCATCACGGATTCTTCGTGGTTTTTCCACCGCATTCCCTTTTGATCTAAAAGAAGTGTAAAACTTATGCGGTAGCTTCTTTGCATCCATTTTGGATGCTAGTAGATCTCCTTTTCTTGTACAAAAGCTTCTTTAGTACTGATGAACTCCTATGTACTGTTTTTTTAGGTCTAGAATATTTTTCCTTTTCTGAGCATCCATTGATCCAAAATAATGATTGCAATCTGTGAAACCTGTTTTTGTGACACTTGATCAACGTCTGCGTCTTGATAGATCCACCTAGCCATGGTGGCTCATACCACCGGCTTCTAGTTACAAAGCTCAATAGATAACCTCAACCACACATGGTGGCTCAAATAACTTAACTGCTCATGGCGGCTTAAATAATCTGACATAATCAGCCATATACCATTAGGCCCCTTTATAAGCTGCATCTTGAATATGCATTGAAAAATTTCTCTCTGGCTTAAATTTGAACCGGGAATTTTTACTTTGTCATAGGCTTTCATCACAGTGGCACCTAAAGCACCCACTACATGCAACTGGGTTAAATCCATCGTCACAGATAGTACGCTTGATGACTTTGTGAAGACCGGCTATCTGCCGAAGAAGGAAGTCATGTCCTATCGTGCTCCTAATCCGGAGGAAGAGTTTCCTCAACCCAAAGAGGGGGAAGTTATTGTTTTCATGGATCATATGAACCAGGGTTTTTCACCATCCGGCTCAAAATTCTTCAGAGATGTCCTGCACTTTTTTGACCTCCGTCCTCAAGACATCGGACCCAATTCCATGTCTAACATTTGCAATTTTCAAGTGTTCAGTGAGGTATATCTTGGAGAAGAGCCCAACATATTACTCTTCAGAGAGCTATTTTACTTGAACCGCCAGAAGGAATGTGCCAACGGCCAAAGTTTGGAACTTGGTGGTGTCTCAATCCAACGTCGGAGAGATGCAGTCTTTCCTTATGCCAACCCGCCAAGCCATCCCAAAGACTGGAACTAGACATGGTTCTACTGCCAAGATACTTCTCCGGCTAATGAGAACCCTTTGCCTGGCTTTCGCGCCTCGCGCCTCGAGTCCACTCATCCTTTGCCAGACAAGCTATCTGCTGCTGAACGCCAGAAACTTGCCCCCACCATGTCCAAAGTCAAGGCTCTTTTGGGGAATGGCTTGAGTGGTATTGATTTGGTCCGGGTCTGGGTTGCTTGGCGGATCATTCCACTAAGCCGCCGTACCGGGTTGATGTGCACCTATACCGGCGAGCAAAATGATTCTCTGCATCACAGTTCTGTAGATTTACTTGAAGATGTCATTGATGATACAACAAAGTTGCTCTTGAACAAGAGCCTAGCAGATTGTAGCAAGTTTTGCTTAAGTCCCTTCTGCAAAGCTAACCCGGCTCCAACCGTAAGCCGCCAAACTTAAGTATTCTTATTTTCACCCTTAAAGTTTTGTCTTTACTCATACTCTCACTGTTTTTCACAGGCTAGTGATAAATTCTGGAAAGTCAAATATGATCACGAAGCTGCAAAAAAGGCCAGGAAGGCCAAGAGAGCCACCAGAAAAGAAGCTGCGAAGAAGAAGGGCAAGAAAGCCACTGCCTCTGACTTGCTACGGCTAGAGGAGTCTTCTGAGTAAGAGGTAGCCCTTGACTCTCTTGGCTCCTTTTTTAACCACCTTATTGACACTGATTATTAGCAGGAGGACACGGGAACCAGTCATGGCAAAGCTGAAGAGGTAACTATCATTTCCTCCGACTCCGAGCCTTTGCCAAGACAGAAAATTCAAAGAGTAACCCAGAAAGTAAGATTTTCACATCCCTTAGCTTATCACGATCCTCAGTTTCTTTTAAAGCGACAGAGTCATGAGAGCCGGAGGCAGACCCGGACCAGCAAAGATGCGGAACTCTCCTCCGGCTTACCCAATGCACCAAAAAAGCGTCGGAACAAGGTCACCTCCAATTTATATTCCTTTTATCCTTTGGAGGGTCTCACTCGTCAACCACTCAATTCTTCTGACTCAAATTATCAGGAAACTTCACCTTCCTCCGGTGAGTCAATGCAGTCCAATTTGTCGGCTTTTAAAACCGCTCCAGGGTAATGACAACCTACTTAACCTGTATTCATTTCAATTTGTTGTATTTGTACTGACCTTTTGATGTTATGCAGCGGACAAGCAAAGCCCAGCAAAAGGGTGAAGAAGAACAAGCCGGCCGAAGAGCCGATCTTAAATGAGCCAGAACTTGGAACAGCTGCACCTGAAGCCTCCATTCATGAGCCACCGCCTGAGCCAGCCCATGATATACCAACGCCCACTGTTGACCCGCCTGTCGAGCAAGCCGTCGATGGTTCTGAAAACCCGGAATTCCCTAGCCCTGCCAAGACGGATGACCCTCAAGATCTTGATGTCGAAATCACCAAGACCGGCTTTGTTGAGCCAGGGAGGCCAACCGTGTTGGACAAGTGTTCTACCAAGGAGGAACTTCTGGAATGCCGCCTAGCTAAGCTTGATGTCGCTGATTATACTCACATCAGTATCAGAGAAATCTTTTCTGGCTATATGAGCCAAGTGCACAGCAGCCGTGACATAGAAATTGACATGGTGAAGCAGATGCACCAGAAGTTTGAGGTACAATCCTTTCTATGTACTTATTTATCCTTACTATGCCAGCCCTCAAGTCTATTGCTTATGATGAAATATGCTGTAGACTTAGAAACAAGCTGATAATATTAGTAATATGTCTAGACAAGATATATAAGAAATCCGGCTTACGCTGTAGCCCCCAAGGGCCGGCTTAAGCAGCATGTTTGAACCGGTCCTTATCATGCTTGAATCAAATAAAATACTCTATAACAACAATATGCATTAGCCCCCAAGTGCCAAGTATCTTTGCTTGCAAAGTGCTTGGGACTTACTAACATGAACCGCTATTTTAAGCAAAATTCTTCAGTATACATTAGCCCCCAAGTGCCAAGTGTTATTGCTTGCAAAAGACTTGGGACTTAATATTGCCTCATGAAAATCCTGATTTTGACTCAGTATTTGTACAGGCCGCCATTAGTCAACTTGAATCAGAAGTGTCTGATTTGAAGAACCGCCTGGAAGCACAAGAGACTGAAACCCAAAGAGCCAACTCCAAATTTGAATTCAGTGTATCTGAACAAGAAAAACTGAAAAAGGGCTTTGAAGTGGAGAAGAAGGCCTGGGCTGACGAAAAAATCGCTTTGACCAATCAGGATGAGAAAACGGAGGCGGCTCTTGCAGAAATGACCGCTGAATTATCCGACTTAAAATGCCATATATATCATATGGTCTCAGCAGTCTTTGGTAAGTCGCCCTGCAAGTGTTAACTATTTGAATCTTTCTAATAATCATAATATTGTCATAAACTCACCTGACATTGTAATGCAGGCCCCAGGAGTTCCAAGCTGAACCAAAGCATGCTGATAAAGCTGAAGGCGGTTTATACACTGGTGGAACAACTTTACACTGGGTCTCAGCGTGCCTTAGCCACAGTGGCCCTGTCAAACGAAGTCCCCACACTCCTAGCGGATGTACTGAAACGACTTGCTGTGCTGCCCCAGCGGTTTAATGAATTAAGGCGATCTTCTGCGAGAGCCGGAGCCGTAGCTGCACTAAGCCGGGCCAAGGCGTGGCTACCGGAGCTAGACCCAGCCGACATCGCTATTGGATATCCAAGCCTGAAGGAGGACGACACATCATTTGAACAGAAGGACTTCACCTCTTGTGTGAAGGAAATCATACTATGGTCACTCGATTAGTAATGACACGGATCTTACCAAGTACCAAGCTGAGTTATGGCCTTGAAAATCGAGAATTCCAACACCACATTATGAAGTGACCAGCTGATCCTCAATTTGTAAGCATACCTTAGCCCCGAAGTTGACCCGCCAGATTAATTGATGATGAAGCTGAATTTGAAGCTTTGAGTGGCATTGTTGGTCATCATCAACCTTCCAGGACAGGGAACAAGATGGAGGAGCGGAAAGGGATGATCCGGAAGCTGCAGGCCAACAAAACAATTGATCCGTCGGGCGGCTCATATTTGTGTTTTGCTGAAAAACAATGTTAATCATTTGGAATCGGGGAGTCATGTAATAGGGTAGAAATAACTTGATTTTGTTGTGCCATCGTGCACGTGTTTGGTGCTCAACACTGTTAAGTCGCCATGTTATATTCACCCGTGTTATACTTATTATCTGTTTGCCTTATGCTTAAGAAAGCTTTTAAAATTGTCCTGCATACAAAAATAAATCACAAGACCCTTGGCGGCTTACCGCATGGCGGGTCATATATCTTATATAAACCCAGATCATGAAAAAGAGTCATAGATAAACCGGTTATCAATCATAACTTTGAAACATAACTATAATATCATACCTGTGATCCTTGGATTTGTACTGTCGGTTTATGTGACCCGAACAGTAAGGGTGGTGACCCAATCCTGTAGAAGCCGGCGCTTCCACACATATGATGATTGTTATACGCTGGCGATTTATTGGCCAAGGTTAAACCGGTTTAAATAGAAACCACTCATTAGATGCTTCAAATATGATAAAAAAAGTCTCAAGACAAACCCAAAAAATTGTTTACAAAAAACTTTAGACAAAATAGACAGAATTTTGAGGCTTCTGATTTGAATATGATCAGTAAACCGTTCCAAAGGGGTTAAGCTAGGATTCGAATACGATCGTGTAGCCCCCAGTGTCTTTGGCGTTGCGCCGATCAAGAGGGTACCGACAACTATGTTCTCTTTGGTTCGAATGCAACCTATGTTTGAACAGGAAGCCCCCAAATGAACTTGAGAGTTTTTTAACGATGCTGATTCGAATACGATCAATGTCGGACCCAAAAGGGGTTGAGCTATGATTCGGATACGACCAAGAAGCCCCCTAGTGAGTTTGGCGGTGTGCTGATCAAAAGGGTACCGACAGCTATGTTCTCTTTGGTTCGAATACGACCTATGTTTGAACAGGAAGCCCCCTAGTGATCATGAGGTTCAACGGCTAGAGTCGAATACAATCATGAGCCGGACCGAGAGGGTTAAGCTAAATTCGAATACGATCAGCTCCCAATTGGTCAGTTTAGAATGATAAAGACATATGATTACTGAGGATGAAAAGGATAGAGGTCCTGCTTTATTACTAATATATACATCGTCAAAATATGTACATCATGAGAGCCGGTGGCTCAAGTGTAGTAAGGCCAAAGATGAGCAATGTTCCACGGCCGGTGGGTCCCCTCCTCCGATTTACGTGAGTCTTTGTGCTCTCGAACATCGATAAGGTAGTATGACCCGTTGTTCAGGTTCTTGCTGACCACAAAGGGTCCTTCCCAAGGTGGGGATAGCTTGTGCGCATCAGACTGATCCTGGATGAGCCGGAGCACCAAGTCACCTTCTTGAAAGGTTCTGGACTTAACCCGGTGGCTGTGATAACGGCGCATGTCCTGTTGGTAAATCGCCGAGCGGGCTGCTGCTAAGTCGTGCTTCTCATCTAACAGGTCAAGTGCATCCTGACGGACTTGTTCATTATTAGCTTCAACGTAAGCCGCCACGCGTGGCGAGTCATGACGGATGTCACTAGGTAGAACCGCCTCTGCACCATAAACCATGAAGAAAGGCGTGTAACCCGTAGACCTGTTGGGGGTAGTATTGATGCTCCATATCACAGAAGGTAACTCTTCTACCCAACAACCCGGCGTCCGCTGCAAAGGAACCATAAGCCGGGGTCTGATGCCTTTCAAGATTTCCTGATTGGCTCTTTCAGCCTGCCCATTAGATTGGGGGTGAGCTACTGATGAAATATCAAGCCGGATATGCTCACGTTGGCAGAACTCCTCCATGGCACCCTTGGACAGATTAGTACCATTGTCAGTTATAATACTATGTGGAAAGCCAAAGAGAAAGATCACCTTTTTCATGAACTGAACCGCCGTGGCTGCATCACACTTACTGACTGGCTCTGCCTCAACCCACTTTGTGAATTTGTCAACCGCCACCAAGAGGTGGGTCTTTTTATCTTTGGACCTTTTGAGGCCCAACCATGACAAGTCCCCAGACTGCAAACGGCCAAGTAATTGGGATCATCCTCAATTCTTGAGCCGGTACATGAGCCCGTCGTGAGAATTTCTGACAACCGTCACATTTACTGACCAGATCTTCCGCGTCAGCATGAGCCGTCAGCCAATAAAATCCATGACGAAAAGCCTTGGCCAAAAGGGATTTTGAACCGGCATGATGGCCACAATCTCCTTCATGAATCTCACGAAGAATTTCTTGACCCTCCTCAGGAGAAACACAACGTTGAAACGCCCCAGTGACACTGCGATGATGTAATTCCCCATTGGCAATCGTCATTGACTTGGATCGCCGGGTTATCTGCCTAGCCATGGTTTCATCCTCAGGCAACTCGCCCCGGGTCATGTAAGCCAAATATGGCACTGTCCAATCTAGGATGAGGTGAAGAGCCGCCACGAATTGTGCTTCCGGGTCAGGAACAGCCAAGTCTTCCTCTGTAGGCAATTTTTGACAGAAGGATTATGAAGAACATCCAAAAAAGTGTTAGGTGGCACCGGCTTACGCTGAGATCCCAACCGGCTTAAAGCATCGGCTGCCTTGTTATTTCTGCGATAAATGTGCTCCACCTGGTAACCTTTGAAGTGTCCTGCAATGGCATCAACTTCACGGTGATAAGCTGCCATGAGATGATCCTTGGAATCCCACTTGCCTGATACTTGTTGAGCCACCAAATCTGAATCGCCAAAGCACCTTACCCGGCTTAAATTCATCTCCTTAGCCATCCGAAGACCATGGAGCAAAGCCTCATACTCAGCTGCATTGTTAGTACAGGGAAACATCAACCGGAGTACATAACAAAATTTGTCACCTCGAGGGGAAGCTAAGACAACTTCAGACCCCGAGCCTTCCAACTGCCTGGACCCATCAAAATGAATAGTCCAATATGTGTTGTCCGGCTTTTCTTCAGGCATCTGCAGCTCCATCCAATCGTTGATGAGGTCCACCAGTGCTTAAGACTTAATAGCAGTGCGTGGCATATACTTTAAACCATGAGGCCCAAGTTCAATGGCCCACTTGGCGACTCGTCTTGTGGCTTCTCTGTTTTGAATGATATCTCCCAAAGGAGCAGAACTGACCACAGTGATGTGGTGACCCTGGAAGTATTGCTTAAGCTTCCGGCTTGCCATGAACACCCCATAAACAAGTTTCTGCCAATGTGGATATCTTTGCTTGGACTCAGTAAGTACCTCACTGATGTAGTAAAACGGCTGTTGAACCAGATGTTCCTTGCCAGCCTCCTTGCGCCCCACCACAATGGCCACGCTGACGGCACGTGTGTTAGCAGCCACACACAGCAATAAGGGCTCCTTATCAATAGGAGCAGCAAGGACCAGCGGCTCAGATAACTGTCTCTTCAAATCTTCAAAGGCAGCGTTAGCGACATCACTCAAACAAAGTCATCCGTCTTCTTCATCATCGTCTGTGGCATGGCCTTCTCACCTAACCGCTTATGAACGGCTTAAAGCAGCAATCGACCATGACGCTGAACATCATTGATACCGCCGGCTTAGCCAAAGAGGTGATTGCCTTGATCTTCTCGGGTTAGCCTCAATGCCTCTGTTAGAAACGAGAAAACCAAAAGCTTGCGGTGGCACTCAAAACGCACTTGGCCAGGTTAAGCATCATCTTGTAGACCCGGAGATTACCAAAGGTTTCCTTCAGATCATCTATCAAGGTCTCCTTCTCTCTGGACTTCACCACAATGTCATCCACATAAGCATGAACATTGCGCCCAATCTGACTGTGGAGACAGTTCTGCACACATCGTTGATAAGTCGCTTGGGCACTTTTAAGCCCAAAGGGCATAGACACATAACAGAAGGCTCCAAACGGAGTGATGAAATCCGTATTCTCCTGGTCCTCAACTGCCATTTTGATCTGATGATATCCAGAATAAGCATCCAAAAAGCTCAAACGCTCACAATCCGCCGTAGCATCAATGATTTGATCAATGCGAGAAAGAGCAAAAGGATCAGCCGGACAAGCCTTGTTTAAGTCCGTGTAATCCACACACATACGCCAGGTGCCGTTCTTTTTTAGTACAAGCACCGGGTTAGCCAACCACTCTGGGTGAAAACCTTCAACAATAAACCCGGCGGCCAAAAGCCGGGCCACCTCCTCACCAATAGCTTTATGCCTCTCCTCACTAAACCGCCGAAGAAACTGTCTGACCGGATTAAATTTTGGATCAATATTAAGAGTGTGCTCAGCGAGTTCTCTCGGTACACCTGGCATGTATGAAGGTTTCCATGCAAAGATGTCCTGGTTCTCACGGATGAACTTGATGAGCGCGCTTTCCTATTTGGGTTCCAAATTGGCACTGATACTGAACTGCTTAGATGAGTCGCCTGGAACAAAATCAACAAGCTTGGTGTCATCGGCCGACTTAAACTTCATCACCGGCTCATGTTCCGTGGTTGGCTTTTTCAAAGACGTCATGTCCGCCGGGTCAACATTGTCCTTGTAGAACTTCAATTCCTCTGTTGCACAAACAGATTCAGCATAAGCAGCATCACCTTCCTCACATTCCAAGGCTATCTTCCGGCTCCCATGCACTGTGATGGTGCCCTTATGAACCGGCATCTTGAGCTGCAGGTAAACATAACACGGCCGTGCCATGAACTTTGCATAAGCCGGCCGTCCAAACAATGCGTAATACGGGCTCTGGATTTTGACTACCTCAAAAGTTAACTTCTCAGCCCTGGAATCATGCTCATCGCCAAAGGCTACTTCCAGCTCAATCTTACCCACTGGGTATGCCGACTTACCAGGCACTACTCCATGAAAAACAGTGTTTGACGTTTTGAGATTTTTATCAGTCAATCCCATGCGACGGAAAGTCTCATAATAGAGGATGTTGATGCTGCTGCCTCCATCCATGAGCACTTTTGTGAATTTATATCCACCAACTTGAGGTACCACCACCAAGGCCAAGTGACCTGGATTGTCAACCTAGGGTGGGTGATCCTCCCTACTCCACAGAATAGGCTGCTCAGACCATCTCAGATAATGAGGAACCGCCGGTTCAACAACGTTCACTGCCCTCTTATGAAGTTTCTGGTCCCTTTTGCATAAGCTAGTGGTGAACACATGATACTGCCCACTATTCAGCTGCTTTGGGTTACTCGATGCGGATTCTGCTCTTTGTTGACCTCCTTGGCCAGATTGCTGATTATAACCACCCAGATGACCTTGAGGGCCCTGGCCATGAAAACCGCCACCGCCTGAGCCGCCACCCGGGCCATGATGACCGTCGAACATGTTAGAATTCTTGAAAGCCTTCATGATCATACAGTCTTTCCATAGATGACTGGCCGGCTTCTCCCGGGTGCCGTGTCTTGGGCAGGGCTCATTCTGCTACTGCTCAAGGGTGGGACCTGACCCGCTAGACCGAGGAGGTGGCCTCCCCTTGCGTCATTGATTGTTGCCCTGCGCATTCGCCACAAACTCCGAGCTACCGTCAGCCTTACGTTTATTATTGCCTCCTTGATTTGTCGGGTTATGCTGAAGACCCTTAGCGTTGCCGTTCTTCTTTCCCTTCCCTGTCTTCTCTAGATCAGACCCGGGATCCTTGGTACTATCAGAGTCGGCGTATTTGACTAGAGCCGCCATCAGCTGGCCCATGTCATTACAATCACGCTTGAGCCACCCCAACTTCTGTTTCAGAGGCTCAAAACGGCAATTTTTCTCCAACATTAAGACCGCAGAACTGGCATCCATCTTATCAGATGAATGTATTATTTCCTTCACCCGGTGCACCCAATGGGTCGTGGACTCACCTTCCTCTTGCTTGCAATTAGTCAAGTCCACAATCGACATGGGCTGCTTGCATGTGTCCTTGAAGTTCTGAATAAATCGGGCTTTTAACTCGGCCCAGGAACCAATGGAATTAGGTGGCAGTCCCTTTAACAAAGTGCGGGCCGTTCCGTCCAGCATCATAGTGAAGTACTTGGCCATTGCCGCATCACTGACCTCCAGCAATTCCGTGGCCATCTCATAACTTTCAATCCACGCTCCGGGCTGTAAGTCAGCCGTGTAGTTAGGCACCTTTCGAGGCCCCTTAAAATCCTTGGGCAAATGCTCATTACGCAGTGCTGACACTAAGCAAGGGACACCTCCGGTTCTCGTGGTCACGCCTGCCTCAATAGAAGTCGTCGGATAAACCGGGAAAGGGTGGTAAGCTGCCCGTTGAGCCGCCTTCTCAATCGCCTGCTGAGCCGCCCGCTCAGCCTCTTGGCGTACGCAATCCTGATTAACCAAGTTAGGGGCCCCATCTCGCGCCGGGTCTCGCCCGCCTGGCTGGTCACGGCGTCGGACGTTGCTTGAAACTGCCGCCGAGTCCATATGCCTGCTATAACTCGGGCTCCGGCTTGGGCGAGGGGTCGAATGAATCCTGTCCCGACTGTAACAGTATGCCTCCTGCTGTGCCAGAGCCGTCTGAAGAAGTTCTCTGACCCCTAGTGTTTCAATCGCTGTCGGAGAGTCACCCTCCACCGGGAGAGCCGCCAATCGCGCCGCCGCAGCGATCATGTTCTCCAATGGGTTAGAATAATGACCCGGTGGTGTTGGCACCTATTGAGGTGGAGCAGTGTTCACTCGAGGAGGTTACGTCACCCGTGGTTGAACCGGCATCCCAGCTCCGGGCGTCGCAGCCGGGTGTACCTCTGGCGGATTACTGGGACCTGCACCGGTTGTGCAAAAGAGATTTCTTGGATCGTAAATCGAAGGCAGACGGGATTGAGACTTTTGGTGCCTTCTCCTCATGACCTCATTTGATGCGTTTAAATCCATCGTAAGCTGGAACGCTTCTGATTGAAGCTGCTGAGCTCGAGCATCCAAAGCCGCCCGTTCTGTGGCCAATCTGGTGTCCTCAGCTACTAGGTTTTCCTTGGCTTGTGCTATCTCCTCACGTAACCGAGCCACCTCCGCGTCATGTTCAGCCTGATCCGCTGGATTAACTGTGGCAGTTAACAGGGTTGTCAGCCTATCCGTGAGATCAATCAGCACCTGAGCCGGCGGGCGCACAGGGCCTCCTGCCCCGGTTGCCGCTGACCCGGAGGTTATTTCTGCCGTAGCCGTAGAGTTTTGACCTGGTTGAGTGCCAGCCATGAATATCCCTACTCTGCTCGGCGGCTCAAAGGGGTCCGGAATACTTCTGCCATCGGAACAGCCACCAAGCCCGCCGTCTTGTAATTGATACAACGAATCCGTCTCACCCATGGACGACTCACCGTCAGAATAGATGCCCGTCTCACCGCCAGACACGGATCCTTCAGGAAGTTCTCCTCCATGGATGCATCCCATGAAGGCACACTTCATGGCGGGCGGAGCCTGGGCGGGTCTCGCACGCTGAGCCGTCTCGACGATGTTGGTGCAGATGTCCGGCTCAGGGCCCGGCTCGCCGATCCGGCTGATGAAGACGTGAATTCCGCCGAAGGGGACCGGGTACCCATACTCAATTGAGCCGGCGTCGGGGCCCTAACCTGCGTCGTCGGTGTAGAGCTTGCCGCGACGACTCTTGGTCATTCGGCCCACAATGTATCCCTTGATCCCCTCGAAGCTGCCCTTCAAGAACTCAAATCCTCCGTGCGCTGGCCCCACGGTGGGTGCCAACTGTCGTGGAATTGTCACGGTAGATGTCCTAGTGAAAGGACTTAGTCGTGGAGCCAACGCAACTAGGAAGCAAGAAGGGGTTAATAGAGACAAAGGACACGAGGTTTATACTAGTTCGGCCCCTTACGATGAAGGTAAAAGCCTACGATCCAGTTTTGAGTGGGATTGCTTATCTTTCGA
Organism: Aegilops longissima; assembly: GCA_021605205.1. NCBI lineage: Eukaryota > Viridiplantae > Streptophyta > Magnoliopsida > Poales > Poaceae > Aegilops > Aegilops longissima. The sequence goes on from CM038679.1 coordinate 141,431,243, forward strand.
TAACCAGGGAGCAAATCTGCTTGACCTAGCTCTCGATTTGATGTTACTTGCCCTGAACCGCCGCTGGGTCGTCCCTTTATATACAGAGGTCGACGCCCAGCGGCTCATAGAGTCCCGGCCGGCTCATAAACAGTGTCCGACTCGGTTTCTCTCTATTCCCGCCTTATAGTATAAGTTTACACATATGGCAGTTTATCTCTACGAGCCTTAAGTCACCCTTTGGGCCTTGGGCCCTTAACTAACCCGTTATCTCTAGGAGTGGTCTTGGGCTTCATGAATCGTCTTAAGTATGACCCGGCGCCTCCTGGCGGGTCATACTAATAATTATATCCCCAACAGGCGCCGTTGCTGGATACATCATCAACATCTATCAGGTTCCTAATCACAAATCTCATCTCCTTGCAATTTGCATTATTTGCCTGTTGCCTCTCATTTTCATCTCCCCCACTCCACAAAAGTATTTGCCTTTTTATTCGCCTTCTTTTTGTTTGCCTTTTTCTTGTTTGCTCTTTTGTTTGCTTGTGTTACCATGTGCCTTCTATATGCTTGCATCTTCGCTTGCTAAAATTCTATTGATATGGATCCCCATCCACTTGCTAATCTTTTTAAAAGATCCAATCATGATGAACCAATTGCTATTGAGTTGAGTGCACTAGATTACCTTTACGAAGTTTTGCTTGAGATTCGTGAATCTGAAAATTGTGATGTAGAAATTTATGAAGTGATTCATGATAGCTCCTTGAATGAAAAGTATGATTGCAATGATTTTACTATAAATTCTATTAATGTCAATTGTGCTAATAATATGCAAAACCCCAAGCTTGGGGATGCTAATTTTGCTATGTCCACTACTTATTGCAATGATCATGATTGGGGTGATTCTTCTTATGATCTTGAAAATTTATTTAAGCCTCATGATGAATATGATATTGATAATAATGTTTGCAATAATATTGAAAGTGGGTTTGGAAGAGCGTCAACTTTACGTAAAAATAATCCCACATATTTGGAGAGTGTTCATCTTATGATTTTTTTCTATGAAAGTGGGTTTGGAGAGGTCATGACTTTATTTGATGATAATCCCACTATTTTGGAAGAGTGTCAACTTAGCATGCTTCCAGTGATCCACGTACAGATGCCGGTGCAAGTTGGTTCAGATCATTGTCCTTTACTTCTAGAAAATGGGGAAGATAGGGGATGCCACTAAGTTTCATTCACCTTTTTATAGAATATAAAGAGAAGTTTAAGGGGGGTTTGGAGATTCTTGAAAGAATGCATGGATTCCTCCTATTCTGCTTCAACGGAAGCCCTTAAAATCCTGGTGCTATGGCAGCAAGGGTTATCCATTTCATAGGCGAGGGTGGGGGAGAAGCAAGTCGAACCTCTGATCGATCAGGACATGTCAAAAGTTCTCGGCGCCGAGAGAAAGACGAGATTCAGTAAGTAATTCAGCGAGTGCTTTCTTTTATAAGAAGAGCGTCGGCTTGGAAGAAGAAAATGAAATAAAAACAATCGCGCTGGTTGTAATAGATCGACTTGAATGTGTCTTCTTGCTCCAGCATTGAAGTTCCATTTCAAGGGAGGACAATGTACCATGGTACTTTCTGTTTTGTCAAGCGCTGCTTTGGTCTCTAGTTTGATGGTTGTACATGCTAAAAATCCGGTACATTCCGTTTTGTTTCCCATGCTAGTCTTTTGTGACACTTCTGGTTTACTTATTTTGCAATTTGAGTGTACCAGATTCTTTATCATTTTGAGGAAAAGGTTCGGGAGGAAAGGGAAACAACAGAGGGATCCGAATCGAACCTAAATGGGAATGACATGAAAAATCTTTTTCAAAACATATCATTAAGGGTGCAACGACGATATACGAGAGGAATAAACAAACTCGTGATTGGTGTGCAGGGGAAGATCTTCTTATGAAATTGTTCAAGAAAGAGTCGTCCCATTTCCTTATTTCTACGTTCTTTCAAAATCATTCACTTCGACGGCTGGCGCTACGCTAACTTTGCATGATTAGCTTAGCTCCGACAGAAGAGAAAGTCACTCTCCTTATTCTTGGCTAGTGGAATGGAAGCAAGACTCTTTCCTATCCACTTTGTGAGGGAGTGAACTAAAAGATAACTCAACAGAATGGGAAATAGGACCTTTAAATCAATGCAAGTGAGGACTGATTAAACCTAAAGAAAAGAGTGCATGCATCGGAACGCACACTCAAAGTTAAGGTCAATACTCCATTTATACATGCCAGCCTCAACTATATTTCATACGTTTCGGATATAGCATGTCCCTTCTTAGTGAATTACAAATTTGGGAAAATTGCCTCATTTCTATTTTCCAACAAAAGTTTCCCCTAGCCCCCTTCCAAACGCTTTCAAGATCTATGAACAAGAGAGATCCAAAAAAACTCCATGTAAAATAAAAGAGATGAATAGATAGGGCTGAGCCAATAGCAGGACTGGGTACGATGAGGGGGTGAGAGAGGGAAAAAATCGGGATGGATCAGGAAAACTGACCTCCGGCTCAGCCCACGACTTCCTTCCCTGCTCTCGAAGAACCATTTGCTGAGAAATCCCATGTTGCAAGAGATTCTGGCGATCGAGGCATCTCTTTAAACTTGGATTGGTCCCTGCTCCAAGTACATAATGAGTCCTCGAAGCAACCGTCTACTACTAGTTATAGATGCTATTTCTAATTGAATAGAATGGATGCTTCACAGTGGTTCTGCGACAGGCAGGGCAGCAGGGTGAACATAGGCAGTTGTTCCTATAGAACACAAGTCTTTCTCTAAAGCACGACCTTCCGATTGGACTACGTCTGGTCTCTATCCTTTTTATTCCAAAAATGGGTCCTCGATCAAAATGATCTGGTGTCTATGTCCATGCCTCAGGTTGGTAAACCCTATATCTATTGCGGGGTGGTTTGAGGAAGGGACATCTTGTAACCCACGACTTACTACTACGAAGATTCTGGTGGAGAGCTTTTCACATATAGATAGGTCGGGATGAGGAAGCTCCATAGTCAACTAATAGATAGAAAATCCACCTTGTGAACTGTGTTTGTCTTAAAGTACTGTCTGACAAGGAATATACATGTTCCAATCCCTCTAGTGGCTATAATGATTAACATAGGTAACTTTCATAGTCAAAGCTCACAGGGCCAAATGCTCTATTGGAGTGGGCACGAACACACACAATCAAGGTTCTAAGAACTTCTACTTCACGCCTTGAGGATTCTATGATGCTCACTCAATGGTGTTGTGGCGATTGCAAGCAATCAATAAACGAGGAAGCCAAATTATGGATCCAGGAAGGCTGCATTAGTAGGAAGAGTAGGTGTTGCTATGTCATTGGCTGGGACTGAGACAGAGAGAGGGGAGCATAGCCCCTATGATCCCGGTAAAGAGTTCCAACTAAGCTCTTCTCAGGTTCTTTCTTTCTCTTCCATTCTTATGTTTATATATTAAAGTGTAGTTTTATTACTTAAATATAATAATACGAATCTAATATGCCCATTGGTGTTCCAATAGTACCTTAGCGGATTCCCGGAGACGACACTACTGCAGGATGTTGCTAATGCGACACTACGATCAGAGACCCTTCGACGAAACTGTGTGTGATGCAATAATCACAAACGGTGGTGTAAAAAACCATCAAAAAGGTGCAAATCGTTTGCGATGGAGGATGCATCAAACACGGTTCAGATTTTAGTTGCGTGTGCGATGCAGGGCATACGGTTCAGTTCAATTAACTGTTTGTGATGAGGAGGAACAAAAGAAACGTGCAGCCAGATGAAGGTGTGTGTGATGTACAGCATACGGTTCACTCGAATGAACTGTTTGTGATTAGGCAACAAAAAAGAAACGGCCAGCCAGATCAAGGTGTGTGCGATATACGACATGCGGTTCATTTGGATGAACTGTTTGCGTTGAGACAAGAGAACAGAAACGGTTCAACTTAACAAGATGTGAGTGATATGCGGCAAACAAGTCTGTAATCGGAAATGTGTGCGACGATCGATAACAACACAGACGATTGCTGCTAACAAGCCGTGTGTGTTGTGAGCAAACGATTTCTGGTATATAATTGTGAGTGATTGATGAAAACATCACTGACGGGTTCCATTGTTTAGTCCGTGTGCGATGTGATTTTCTTTGTCCGCACAACATCTACGCTATGTCTACAGAGCATCAACATATATACTTAAAAAGACAACATTACATAACCAAATTAAGCATACAATTACACAAGTGACTACACACATAACATTTCCACACACCAAAGTAAGCAATTACATGCATACTAAACTAGGAAAAACGAGGATCTAATCTCTACTTATTGTTGCGATGACGCTTGCCATTGCTCTGCTTTCGGCTGGATCCCTGGCCGTTTTGGGGAAGGAGGCACTTCCTCATGTCAACGATCTGCCTGTACTGTACATGTCGTAGCTTGTGTACGCCTCCTTGGCCACGTACACGATGTGAGCTTTGTCGAGTTTCTCCATCCAGGCCGAGTGCCAGGCACGCTTGTCCTTGTTACACAAATCCTTCATGTCTCTGTAGTAGGGGTCGATGATGGCCTTGGCGAGGTGAACTAGTGAGTCCTTCTCATGCTCCTTGCTGCCCCAGATCTTGTATTGGCCCTGGATGTCGACAAGATTCTGGCAGGCGGTGCCCGAATTCTCGAGCGCCTTTACATCGTTGGTGATGTCCACCGTAGCGAACATGTAGTGGGGGTTGTCGACAAACCTGGCGAAACGCTCGCAAGGCCTTGTGGCCAGGCAGTAGTGGTAGACGAGGACATGGTCACTACTACAAAAAGGGCTATAGATGGAATGGCTACTAATGGCGCACCTGTGATGTGGTGCGCCATTAGTATATTCTAATGGCGCACCATGTCTCGGTGCGCCATTAGTAGTTTGGGAAAAAAACATAAGAAAAGTTTTTGTTACTAATGGCGCACCTTGGAGTGGTGCGCCATTACTAGTTTTAACTAGTAATGGCGCACTTTCCTCTGGTGCGCCATTACTAAGTTTTTAAAAAAAAAATAAAAAAAATATCATTTTTTTAATTATTTTTTTCAAAACTACTAATGGCGCACCGCGGGAGTGGTGCGCCATTAGTAGTTGAACAACTACTAATGGCGCACCACCCGCAGTGCGCCATTAGTAACTTGGCCACCTTCCACCTTCCACGGTACGTCGTCGGTGGAAGGTGGTTGTACTAATGGCGCACCGTGGGAGTGGTGCGCCATTAGTAGTTGGCGCACCACTCCCACGGTGCGCCATTAGTAACTTGGCCACCTTCCACCGAATGCACCCCCCCCCCCGTGGATCGCCTTTTTAGTTTTAAAAAAAATAAAAGAAAATGATGAAAATGTCAAAAAAATAAAAGAAAATAAGTTTCCCATGTGATATGTGGTCTAGTTGTTGGGAAAATTTGCAAATATGAATTTCGACTTCATTTGCAAAATCTCTAGAATTTGTAAAATGGGCATAACTTTTGCATACTAACTCGGATGAAAAAGTTTTTATATGAAAAATCATCTACTCGAAAAGTTACATCCAAATTTAACGGGGAACCCCGTTAAACATTCAAAATCCCCAAAACCTAACAGAAAAAAGTTACGGGGCTTTCAAGATCTAGCGGCAAAAAATTCAAAAATTTCAAACTTACTAGTGGCGCACCGTGGATGTGGTGCGCCACTAGTAACTGAAAAAATTACTAATTTCAAAAAAAAATTGAATTTTTTTCAAAAATAATCGTAATATGATCGAGAAGTTTGAAATATTTTTCAAAATTTCATCATAGTCATTAACATGAACAAAGTCCTAGACATCAATAAGGTATAACAGATTGATATGCTAGATATATCAACAAGTGCTTGTGAAGTGAGCTATTCTTTGGGGTTGGATAGAACTCGAAGTTAAGCGTGCTTGGGCTGGAGTAGTGTGAGGATGGGTGACCTTTCGGGAAGTTTGACCACGGAGTGCAATTTGACCTTAGATTAAGCATATTGACCCGAGATTAAGCCATAGTGAACTGAGATTAAGAAAAATTTGAAAAAAATTTAAAAAAAAATTTGAAAAATTTTAAAAAAATTTTGAAAAAAAAATGTTACTAATGGCGCACTTCTATGTGGTGCGCCATTAGTATACCAGATACTAATGGCGCCGTGGGCTATACATGGTGCGCCATTAGTATCAGATACTAATGGCGCACCACAGATGCGCCATTAATAGCCAAAATAGGTGCGCCATTAGTAGGGGTTTTTCTAGTAGTGGGTGGCGCACGCACATCTGGGCGACGACGACCTTGGGACGAGACCCGGCACGAGCTCGAGTGTACTCGAGGCCGAACCCGACCACCTTGTACTTCTCCTCGGCAAGCAACAGCTCCATGATGTGGATGGAGTGCTCCACCCAGACCGGGTCGTTGGTGTACACCACCGAGAGGTCCATGAACCTTCTGTGGGTGTCCACCACGGCACGCATGGTGAACTGCTGCTCGCCGTAGGCAGCCGCTCAGAGCGCCATTGGAGCCGAGCAGTATACCCTCTAAGAATTTCTCGTGGTGGGTGTGCTTCTTGCAATGGTGGGGCGCGATCGAAAGGTTGAAGAGACATAAGGGTTAAATGGCCGCTGTAATAAATGGGGGCCGGCCGGCCTGTAATCGTCACGTCTTGTCACAATGTTCATAGCGTAGGATTCCAGCGCACGCTTGACAACACCGCACCGCACGCGTGGGCTCGAAGAGGCACCAAATGTATCGTCGGTGAGCCTGTTCCCGCGCTACAATGCAGTTTACCGTGCAAGCTTCCCGCCCGGCTAGTTTGGCCACGCGTCGGCTAGAAGAGGGGCAAATCGTGGGCATTTATTGGAAAAAAGCTTTGTAAAAACGAAGTGTGTGGAATGACTTCGGTCATAAGTTTTACCCGTGGGTGATGAGGTCAAAGTTACATAGAAGGGTGATGATGGACACTCGAGTGCGATAATTAATTATGCGCTCTACATGGCACACAGTGGAAGATACCAACTGTGTGCAATAATGTCGAAGATCGCAGTCAAGTTAGCTATACAGATTGTGTGCTATGACATCTACAAGGTAAATAGATTCGAGAATGGTTTATAAAATCTAAGACCACTGCATATTAAGGTCAAAATAGTGCTACCAATATACGAGTCTCATACAATGCCATTTCAACTATTGTACCATAAAAGCTCTAAATATTACAAGGTTCAAATTCCAGAGTTATATGGCTCAAATTCGAAGATTACAAGGTTCAAACTGATATTAGAAATGAAATTCAGCTCATCAGCTGCAAACGCTCGCGCTGATCCATTGAACATGGATATCAGAGAGGTTCAAACTAATATTACCACTTCTAAGTCTGGTTTCGAAACCTCACAATTTTTGCAAAGGGGTCAGCCACTGAGAAGTCATGTATGGGGTTGACACGATGACTTTCGATTACAACATTTTTGGAGCCTATTCCATTCTACCGCAGGCGCCGACGCTGATCAACAAACCATTCATTTTTGCAAAATAAATGTAAGGCAAACCTCATTTCCTTCAGCACCCTTGCTCTGAGAACAAAGAACCTGGCGAATATAATCTGTGGTAAGGTCCTTCGATAGGATTTCAAAGTAATTTCTAAGAGATGCAGATCTAGGCATTCTACGTGATTGTTATATTGTATCACATTATCCACCACTGGGCCTAATCATATCTGCAAAAGAAGAAAACGTGTTAGTGCCTACATGCGGTTTTGAACATTACTACAGGTCTATTTGGTTTGCAAGATTTGTAAAATGCACTAACATGCCATCTTCGATCTGACATGATTAACATGGGCATTTGATTACATTCTAGAAAAATGTAGCCTTCTTCACAAGAGGTTGGAGTGGATGAAAAGTTCCCTAAGAAAACTAGTACAGATGAATCTAGGAGAAATGCTTGTTGATTGTAACCATATGGATCAAGAAACCAATATGGGGGGGGGGGGTAGATGTATGTATTGAAATCCTCCAAAAGAATCCTTCAGAAGTCATTGTACATTATCATTGTAAACTTGGAAAAAGGTGTCACAAATTGAACTCCCTTATGGTTAACATTTAACAGGAAAGGAACATCACCTTGATATATAGCTTCTCCAAGCATGGAAAGCATCTCAGGAAACTGACAACTTGCTCCAGGTTGGGGCCGATAGATTCTAGTGCCAAGACCTTCATTGTGCGTAGTTTCAGGGTCAAGCTTGTCGGAATCATTTTCTGAATGACAGACGAACAAACATCTTCAAAATAAGAAATAATGTTAATTTTTAGAAGGAGAGGTAGAAGGCGGCTATTGTACCTGAACGGTTTTGGATCCAATAACAAGTTCGGAGTATTTGTCAGACGAGTAGCCCACCGCTGTCAATTTCGGCGCAGAAATAACATTGATTCTTGTTGGACCTTCTTGATCAACTACAAGTAATCTCTCAAGTGCAGGTGTGTCCTCAATGACCATACCGTGGTACACATCTTGTGATGTCTTCCTGTCGCACCAGCAACACACATAAATAGTCCGGAGAGTCATGGAGGTGATGTGGAAGGTACTCAACCCATTGATCGCCTGAAGACGAAGAAGGTACTCGAGTGCAGTACAGCCACAGAGCAGGCGCTCCATGTCACCATTTGAGAGGCAGACGATGACAAGCTCGAGGTGCTTCAGTCGTGGTAGAATAAGAGCGGGCGCGTCATTAAGGGGGGGGGAGAATGGCAGTTCCTAAACTTGGTGATGCGCAACATGGGCGTGAGGCGGAGCGCGGACGTTGGCAGCGACCGCATATGCCCATCAAAACTAAGTGTCATCTGCTGACTTAAACTTCAACAAGGGATCATGCTCTGTGGTTGGCTTCTTTAAAGATGTCATATCCGCCGGGTCAACATTGTTCTTCTAGAACTTCAACCCCTCTGTTGTGCAAACAGACTCAGCATAAGCTGCGTCACCTTCTTCACACTCCAAAGCTATCTTTTGGCTTCCATGCATTGTGATAGTTCCCTTGTAACCCGGTGTCTTGAGCTGCAGATAAACATAACAAGGCTGTGCCATGAACTTGGCATAAGCCGGCCATCCGAACAGAGCATGATATGGGCTTTGAATCTTGACCACTTCAAAGGTTAACGTCTCGGCCCTGGAATCATATTCATCCCCAAAGGCTACTTCCAAAGCGATCTTGCCTACAGGATATGCCGACTTACCAGGCACCACTCCATGGAAAACAATATTGGACGGCTTAAGATTTTTATCAGTCAACCCCATACGACAGAAAGTATCATAGTAAAGGATATTAATGCTGCTACCTCCATCCATGAGTACCTTAGTGAACTTGTACCCTCCAACCTGAGGTGCCACCACCAAAGCCAAGTGACCCGGATTATCAACCCGGGGCGGGTGATCCTCTCGACTCCACATAATGGGTTGCTCAGATCATCGCAAGTAACGGGGAATCGCCGGGTCAACGGCGTTCACAGCCCTTTTATGGAGCTTCTGATCCTGCTTGCATAAACTCGTGGTGAAGACGTGGAACTGCCCACTATTTAGCTGCTTCGGGTTATTCTGATAACCAGTCTGCTGCTGCTGCTGATTCCCCTGACCAGACTGTTGATGAAAACTCCCTGATTGCCTTAATTGCCTTGATTACCTAGGAAACCGGAAGTAGAACCACCTCCACCGTAACCCGGACCATGAGAGCTGGAACCTGAGCCGCCGCGCGGTCCATGATTGTTCTGAAAAAGATTGGAATTTTTGTACTCCTTCATGATGAAGCAATCCTTCCAAAGGTGAGTGTGTAGGGTAACGCAGTAATTTCAAAAAAAATCCTACGCACACGCAAGATCCATCTAGGTGATGCATAACAATGAGAGGGGAGAGTGTTGTCCACGTACCCTCGTAGACCGAAAGCCGAAGCGTTATGACAACGCGGTTGATGTAGTCGTACGTCTTCATGATCCGACCGATCCTAGCACCGAAAGTACGGCACCTCCATGATCTACACACGTTCAGCTCGGTGACGTCCCACAAACTCTAGATCCAGCTAAGTGTCGAGGGAGAGCTTCGTCAGCACGACGGCGTGATGACGGTGATGATGAAGTTACCGACGCAGGGCTTTTCCTAAGCACTACAACGATATCACCAAGGTGGAAATCTGTGGAGGGGGGCACCGCACACAGATAAACAATAAACTTGTGTGTTCTAGGGTGCCCCCCTCCCCAGGTATATAAAGGAGGGAGGGGGAGGCTGGCTGGCCCTCCTTGGCATGCCCCCAAAAGGGGAATCCTACTAGGACTCCAAGTCCTAGTAGGTTTCCACCAAAAGGGAGAGAGGGGAAAGGAAGGAGAGGGAGAGGGGAAAGGAAAAGGGGGGCGCCGCCCCCTTCCTAGTCCAATTTAGACTCAAGGGGGAGGGGGCGCGCAGCCTGCCCTGGCTGCCCCTCTCTCTCTCCACTAAGGCCCATCGAGGCCCATTAGTTCCACCGGGGGTTCCGATAACCCTCCGACACTCCGGTTTTATCCGAAACTTCTCCGGAACACTTCCGTTGTCCGAACATAGCCGTCCAATATATCAATCTTTATATCTCGACCATTTTGAGACTCCTCGTCATGTCCGTGATCACATCCAGGACTCGTAACAACCCTTGGTACATCAAAACACAAAAACTCATAATACCGATCGTCATCGAACATTAAGCGTGCGGACCCTACGGGTTCGAGAACTATGTAGACATGACCGAGACTCGTCTCTGGTCAATAACCAATAGCGGAATCTGGATGCTCATATTGGTTCCTACATATTCTATGGAGAACTTTATCGGTCAAACCGCATAACAACATACATTGTTCCCTTTGTCATCGGTATGTTACTTGCCGAGATTCGATCATCAGTATCTCAATACCTAGTTCAATCTCGTTACCGGCAAGTCTCTTTACTTGTTCCGTAATGCATCATCCTATAAGTAACTCATTAGTCAGATTGCTTGCAAGGCTTATAGTGATGTGCATTACCAAGAGGGCCCGGAGATACCTCTCCGATATTTGGAGTGACAAATCCTAATCTCGATCTATGCAAACTCAACAAACACCATCGGAGACACCTGTAGAGCATCTTTATAATCACCCAGTTACGTTGTAACGTTTGATAGCACACTAAGTGTTCCTCCGGTATTCGGGAGTTGCATAATCTCATAGTCAATAGAACATGTATAAGTCATGAAGAAAGCAATAGCAACAAACTAAACGATCAAGTGCTAAGCTAACGGAATGGGTCAAGTCAATCGCATCATTCTCTAATTATGTGATCCCGTTAATCAAATGACAACTCATGTCTATGGCTAGGAAACTTAACCGTCTTTGATTCAACGAGCTAGTCAAGTAGAGTCATACTAGTGACACTCTGTTTGTCTATGTATTCACACATGTACTAAGTTTCCGGTTAATACAATTCTAGCATGAATGATAAACATTTATCATGATGTAAGGAAATATAAATAACAACTTTATTATTGCCTCTAGGGCATATTTCCTTTAGTCTCCCACTTGTACTAGAGTCAATAATCTAGATTACACAGTAATGATTCTAACACCCATGGAGTCTTGGTGCTGATCATGTTTTGCTCATGAGAGAGGCTTAGTCAACGGGTCTGCAACATTCAGATCTGTATGTATCTTGCAAATCTCTATGTCTCCCTCCTTGACTTGATCGCAGATGGAATTGAAGCTTCTCTTGATGTGCTTGGTTCTCTTGTGAAATCTGGATTCCTTTGCCAAGGCAATTGCACCAGTATTGTCACAAAAGATTTTAATTGGACCCGATGCACTAGGTATGACACCTAGATCGGATATGAACTCCTTCATCCAGACTCCTTCATTTGCTGCTTCCGAAGCAGCTATGTACTCCGCTTCACACGTAGATCCCACCACGACGCTTTTCTTAGAACTGCACCAACTTACAGCTCCACCGTTCAACATAAATACGTATCAGTTTTGTGACTTAGAGTCATCCGGATCAGTGTCAAAGCTTGCATCGACGTAACCATTTACGACGAGCTCTTTGTCACCTCCATAAACGAGAAACACATCCTTAGTACTTTTCAGGTATTTCAGGATGTTATTGACCGCTGTCCAGTGATCCACTCCTGGATTACTTTGGTACCTCCCTGCTAAACTAGTAGCAAGGCACACATCAGGTCTGGTACACAGCATTGCATACATGATAGAACCTATGGCTGAAGCATAGGGAATGACTTTCATTTTCTCTCGATCTTCTGCAGCGGTCGGGCATTGAGTCTGACTCAACTTCACACCTTGTAACACAGGCAAGAACCCTTTCTTTGCTTGATCCATTTTGAACTTCTTCAAAACTTTATCAAGGTATGTGCTTTGTGAAAGTCCAATTAAGCGTCTTGATCTATCTCTATAGATCTTGATGCCTAATATATAAGCAGCTTCACCGAGGTCTTTCATTGAAAAACTCTTATTCAAGTATACTTTTATGCTATCCAGAAATTCTATATCATTTCCAATCAAAAATATGTCATCCAGATATAATATTAGAAATGCTACAGAGCTCCCACTCACTTTCTTGTAAATACAGGATTCTCCAAAAGTTTGTATAAAACCATATGCTTTGATCACACTATCAAAACGTTTATTCCAACTCTGAGATGCTTGCACCAGTCCATAAATGGATCGCTGGAGCTTGCACACTTTGTTAGCATCCTTTGGATTGATAAAACCTTCGGGTTGCATCATATACAACTCTTCTTCCAGAAATCCATCCAGGAATGCAGTCTTTACATCCATTTGCCAAATTTCATAATCATAAAATGCAGCAATTGCTAACATGATTCGGACGGACTTAAGCATCGCTATGGGTGTGAAGGTCTCATCGTAGTCAACTCCTTGAACTTGTCAAAAACCTTTCGCAACAAGTCGAGCTTTGTAGACAGTAACATTACCGTCAGCGTCAGTCTTCTTCTTGAAGATCCATTTATTCTCGATGGCTTGCCGATCATTGGGCAAGTCAACCAAAGTCCACACTTTGTTCTCATACATGGATCCCATCTCATATTTCATGGCCTAAAGCCATTTCGCGGAATCTGGGCTCATCATCGCTTCCTCCTAGTTCGTAGGTTCGTCATGGTCAAGTAACATGACCTCCACAACCGGATTACCGTACCACTCTGGTGCGGATCTAATTCTGGTTGACCTACGAGGTTCAGTAGTAACTTGATCTGAAGTTACATGATCATCATCATTATCTTCCTCACTAATGTGGTGTAGTAGTCACATGAACTGATTTTTGCGATGAACTACTTTCCAATAAGGGAGCAGGTACAGTTACCTCATCAAGTTCTACTTTCCTCCCACTCACTTCTTTCGAGATAAACTCCTTCTCTAGAAAGGATCCATTCTTAGCAACGAATGTCTTGCCTTCGGATCTGTGATAGAAGGTGTACCCAACAGTCTCCTTTGGGTATCCTATGAAGACACATTTCTCCGATTTGGGTTCGAGCTTATCAGGTTGAAGCTTTTTCACATAAGCATCACAGCACCAAACTTTAAGAAACGACAACTTGGGTTTCTTGCCAAACCACATTTCATAAGGTGTCATCTCAACGGATTTAGATGTTGCCCTATTTAATGTGAATGCAGCTGTCTCTAAAGCATAACCCCAAACGATAGCGGTAAATCAGTAAGAGACATCATAGATCGCACCATATCTAATAAAGAACGATTGCGACGTTCGGACACACCATTACGCTCTGGTGTTCCGGGTGGCGTGAGTTGCGAAACTGTTTCACATTGTTTCAAATGAAGACCGAACTCGTAAGTCAAATATTCTCCTCCACGATCAGATCGCAGAAACTTTATTTTCTTGTTACAATGATTTTCCACATCACTCTGAAATTCTTTGAACTTTTCAAATGTTTCAGACTTATGTTTTATCAAGTAGATATACCCATATCTGCTCAAATCATCTATGAAGGTCATAAAATAACGATACCTGCCGCGAGCCTCTATGTTCATTGGACCACATACATCAGTATGTATTATTTCCAATAAATCTGTTGCTCGCTTCATTGTTCCGGAGAACGGAGTTTTAGTCATCTTGCCCATGAGGCATGGTTCGCAAGTACCAAGTGATTCATAATCAAGTGATTCCAAAAGTCCATCAGAATGGAGTTTCTTCATGCGCTTTACACCAATATGACCCAAACGGCAGTGCCACAAATAAGTTGCACTACTCTCCATCTTTTGGCTTCAATATTATGAATATGTTTGTCACTACTATCGAGAAAAAATAGACCACTCTTCAAGGTTGCATGACCATAAAAGATATTACTCATATAAATAGAACAACCATTATTCTCGGATTTAAATGAATAACCGTCTCACATCAAACAAGATCCAAATATAATGTTCATGCTTAACGCTGGCACCAAATAACAATTATTCAGGTCTAAAACTAATCCTGAAGGTAGATGTAGAGGTAGCGTAACGACCGCGATCACATTGACTTTGGAACCATTTCCCACGCGCATTGTCACCTCGTCCTTAGCTAATATTCGCTTAATCCATAGTCCCTGTTTCGAGTTACAAATATTTGCAACAGAACCAGTATCAAATACCCATGCACTTAGCAACAAAAGTCTTGCCTTAAGATCTGTGATAGAAGGTGTACCCAACAGTTTCTTTTGGGTATGCAATGAAGACACATTTCTCCGATTTGGGTTCGAACTTATCAGGTTAAAGCTTTTTCACATAAGCATCGCAACCCCAAACTTTAAGAAACGATAACTTTGGTTTCTTGCCAAACCACAGTTCATAAGGCGTCGTCTCAACGGATTTCGATGGTGCCCTATTTAACGTGAATGCAGCCGTCTCTAAAGCATAACCCCAAAATGATAGCGGTAAATCAGTAAGAGACATCATAGATCGCACCATATCTAGTAAAGTACGATTATGACATTCGGACATACCATTACGCTGTGGTGTTCCGGGTGGCGTGAGTTGCGAAACTATTCCACATTGTTTCAAATGAAGACCAAACTCGTAACTCAAATATTCTCCTCCATGATCAGATCGTAGAAACTTTATTTTCTTGTTACGATGATTTTCAACTTCACTCTGAAATTCTTTGAACTTTTCAAATGTTTCAGACTTATGTTTCATTAAGTAGATATACCCATATATTCTTAAATCATCTGTGAAGGTGAGAAAATAATGATACCCGCCGCGAGCCTCAACATTCATCAGACCACATACATCTGTATGTATGATTTCCAACAAATCTGTTGCTCGCTCCATAGTTTCGGAGAATGGCATTTTAGTCATCTTGCCCATGAGGCATGGTTCGCAAGTACCAAGTGATTCATAATCAAGTGATTCCAAATGTCCATCGGAATGGAGTTTCTTCATGCACTTTACACTGAAAGTGCTAGTTATCGACTAGAGGGGGTGAATAGGCGATTTTAAGGAAAGTCTTCAAAACACGGATGTTTCAAAGACAAACAATAGAAATGACCTAATTGATATGCAGCGGAAGATGAACTACAACAAGCAAACCATAGTCTAGTATGCAATAACGTGAAAGTACAAGACTAATAGCAGCTTGGTAGTAGGATCAGGATGGAAGATAGTATGAAGCCAAACAACGATAGTAGTCAAGCAATGAAGTCAAACAGATAAGACATATAAGCAATGACTTCACGAAGACAAAACTCAAGGTAAGGAGGGAAGGGATAGAACCAGTCACTTGTTGAAGACACAGGATTTGTTGGACCAGTTCCAGTTGATGTGACAACTGTACATCTGGTTAGGGAGGCTGAGATTCAACTCAGAAGACCGCGTCTTCACCTTATTCCCTTGAGCTAAGGACACACAGTCCTCGCCCAATCACTCTCGTAAGTCTTCAAGGTAGACTTCCGAACCTTCCTGAGCGGCGTTCACGGCAATCCACAATGACTCTTGGATGCTCGAACGCGACGCCTAACCGGTGGAGGATTCACAGTCCTCAAGTGTAATAAGTCTTCAGTCACATGCATGTAAAGACTTGATGATGCCTAACACTCTTTGGCTCGGGTGTTTGGGCTTTGTCCTCGCAAGGTTTTCTCTCTCAAAGGCTTCGAGGTGGGTTGCTCTCAAACGACAAAAGCCGTGCACTAACTCTGAGCAGCCACCAATTTATGGTGTAGGGGGTGGGCTATTTATAGCCACTAGGCAACCCGACCTGTTATGTCCGTAATGACCCTGGGTCACTAAGGAACTGACAGCGTGTTCCAACGGTCAGATTTCAAACACACACGGCAACTTTACTTGGGCTACAAGCAAAGCTGACTCATTCAGCTCTGGATAAGTTTTGCTCTCATTGTCTTCACTCGAAGACATAGGATTTGGGTTGAGCATCACTTCAGTCATTCTGACTATGATCACTTGGACCCCACTTAACAGTACCGTGGTTCCTACGACTCAACAAAGAAGAAAAGGAAACAACGAAACGACACAGTCTTCGCGCTCCATAGTCTTCACTCAATGTCTTCTCATGTCATAGTCTTCAATGTGAATATCTTGACATACCACCATTGTAGTCAATGTCTTCGTACATTTTTAGGGGTCATCTCTGATAGGTAAACCGAATCAATGAGGGACACTACCTGCGTTATCCTGCAATTCTCACAAACTCATTAGTCCCTCAACCACATTTGTCGTCAATACTCCAAAACCAACTAGGGGTGGCACTAGATGCACTTACAATCTCCCCCTTTTTGGCGATTGATGACAAACTGGTTGAAGTTTTCAACGGGATAAAATATGTGAAATTTTAAAGGATAGGAATTGTCTTCATAAGTGGCAAAGGCTCCCCACGAAGATGTGCATATAAGTAGTTTCCTTTTGGAATGCAAATGCACATGGCAGGTTGTACTTGTGGAGATCCTCTTCAACTTATGAAGATAATTCATCATGCATGAAATGATATAGCTAAGAGAATGACATGCATAATGAAAAATGGACGTCTGCGAGAATGATCTAAGTGCGGAAGTTATCGCCGCACATGCGGAATTTATCATCGCACTGAGTAAAGCAAATAAGTAGCGAGGCGACCATCGAGTTTAAGTGTTACAACTCAAAGAACCAAATGTATCAAACGCGAGAGTTGTAAACACTAGGCAAAATATAGTGCAACCGCCCTTATGAACCCGCTTGAAGACTATCAAACTCATATGCTTCTCCCCCTTTTGTCAGTAAGGACCAAAAAGGTTTGAAGACATAGAGCATCTACTCGTCCTCTTCTGAAGAAGACGATGCAGCAGGGTTGTCGTTGTTGGTTAGCGGTGCAGACGAGCTTGGCGCAGTGTCGATTCGTGCAGAATTAGGGGGCTGTGAAGTAGCATCAACTTCATCATCGATCACTCTGGCATTGACAGTTGCCGCGGAGGAAGAATAGTCAGAGTCTTCAAGTGATGGAGTTCGTCGTAGGACTGCATTCCGTGGAGGAGTGGAGTCAAACTTGAAGCGTTCAGTGAAGCCATCGTCTTGAAGATCTGCTTTAGCACTGAGTAGGGTCAAACTCTTCCATGATCGCCGACAGGTCTCGTGAGTGACAAAAGCATTCTTGGTGGCAAGGTTTCGAATGCGATTGACGTCCACCAAGAGGCTTTGCATTTGACGCTTGAGCCAGGAGTGATGCTTATATTGCTTTTGATGCAGCGCCACAAGAAGTTCTCGATCATTGAGGACTCGAGAGTGCTTCCGTGGCCTTTGGCCAATTGTGCTCTCAGTGGCTTCAGTCCGCGCATGATGAGGCAGACGTGTGTTCCCAGCCAGGGGATAGACACGAGATACCGCTTGGACGCCTTCCATGGCTTGAGAGAAGCTGTGGTGATCTGCGTTCTGAAGACTTAGTGGCGTTTTGGCAGGCTCAGGGTATATGGCTTCAACAGACATATCAACCTCTGGTAGGAAGATCAGATGATTGCGAGTAGAGGGTTGATAGTTGATAGCAGAGTGCATCTTGATGAGGCGCATGACCCATGGAGCATAGAACTTTAGACCAAACAGATCAGATCCAGACGCAGCCAATTGTCGGATGAAGAATTCTTGCGTGTTGAAGCTGATGCCATTGAGGATGTAGAAGACCAATGTCTTCATTGCTCCTTCTAGTTTTGCAGATGATGAATGCCCTTTGTTTGGCCATAGAGTTCGCCTGATGATGTGATATATGGTACGAGGCAGATACTCAAGGTCATCAACAAAGAAGTGCTGAGGGTATTCAGCATCATGTGGCAGTGGCTTCATCATGCTCAGCATCTGACTCATGTCGGGTTCTGGCTTATGAAATATGCTCTCCAAGGCATCACGGTGGAGTTGACATCCAGGTTCAAACAACACTCCGGGAGTGGGTAGGCCTGTGAGCTCAATGATGTCAAGAGCTTTGGCTTCATGATGGACATTTCCTGTCATCCACTCGAGAACCCATGTCTTCGTATCTCTGTTGTAGCCGCGGATGTGGAGGGTAGCATAGAATTGAAGCACTAATTCTTCATTCCAGTGTTCTTTGTCTGTAACGAAACCAAGCAGACCTGCATCATGAAAGCAATCAAGTGCTTATTCTAAGCACGGCAGTCCGGCAATGGCTTCAGTGTCGAGGCGCATATGAGGGAAAATGCGGCCTTGATCATACAGAACGCATGAATAATAGCTTCTTTGCTGATAGCTCCAGAAACGGTCAGATGATATCCTTGGCCTTGTGTAGGGGTTCTTTGCACTGCCAAAGAAAGTGTTGTGGGCTTTGAAGCCATTTGCATTGAAAGAACCTGTAGAGGTGGTAGTGCCTGGAAACCTTGGCAGTCTTGGCTTCGACTTCTGGACCTGAGGCCTATGCGTAATATGATATTCAAACTGAGGACCAGAGGCATTAGGCGGAGGGACCAGAACAGGCCATCTTACTGTGATTAGCTGTCCATAGTTGTATGCTTGCTCAATTGTGTAGGGCCTTGGTGGCGGAACTGGAGCAGTGGCAACAACTGAGGCTTCAGGCTGCTCAGCAGATGCTTCGGGAGCAGTTGCCTCATTGGCTTCAGGCATATTTCCTTCATTGGCTTCAGGAGCTGTATGTGCAGGCTCCACATTGGCTTCAGCCATGACCACGTCATTGACTTCATTGGTGTTGGATGTGGCAGCCTCAATGTTTTCAACCTCCACTTGAGGAGCTGGAGGGTCGGGCACTGGCACGTTGATATCGGGGATAACTTCTTCAATTACTGGGGGTGTAGGGACACGTTCTTCTTCTTCTTGGGTGTCTTCGGCTAATGCGGCCGGATTGTCTTCAGCAGCTTTAGCTTCAGACTCAGAGACATTCACAGTTGGAGTTGCTTCTGAAAACACTTGTCGTGCAACAGGTTGGTGGTGCACTTCTCTTACAGAGCGCTCGAAAGAGGTACTTGAGGCCTTTGACCTTTGCGAAGCTGCGAAATGCTGGCGACGCCTTTGGAGAAGGGGTTGGCTGGGCCTCAAAGTCTTCCTCTTCTTCTTGCTGTTGTTGTTGGGGAGTGACTTGTTGTTGGGGAGTACTAGGGGAGTCTTGTTGTTGCGGCGATCAGCCCATGAAGCATCCTGAGCAATTGGCGTCAGAGGACGACCAATGCTGATGAGTTCGCTGTTTGTACGAACAGGCGATGATACCACATTGTACTCGATTTGAGGAAGAACTTCATCATCTTCAACATTGTCAGGGTGACCAATGTCTTCAGCAATGATGGGATCAGCTGCTGGAATCTCTTCAGCTTCAGGAGCCTCTGTGGAAGCAGGCTCATGAACAGTCATGCGAAGTTCTTGGGTTGCAGACGCGGGACGAACCACAGAAATGGGTTCAACAATCAAGGGCTCTGTGGTAGCAGCCCGATTCATCTTGGTCTTAAGTTTCTTCTTGGAGGGAGCAGCATCAGAGGCGTCAGGATTTTTCCTTTTTCTGGCTTCAGCCACGGCAGCCCTCGTCTTCTTCTGTTCAGAAGCGGTTGACCGGACCTTTGGCTTCGAGCCAGTCATGCTGCTTGGGAAGACTATGCAGGGTTCTTCCTGCCTTGAAGGTGCAGCATGGTCAGTTGAAGACTTCTTTTTCTTTGCAGCCATCCTGGGGTCAATGCCAGGACAGCCAAGAGCCTTGCGCTTCTCAGCCTCATTGTAGGCAAGCACGCACTTGTCAGCCAGAGCCTTCATGCGCTCACGAGAGCCTCTGGCTTCTTCACGCTTCTTGACAAAGGCTTCCTTGAGGTCGTGCAGCATGACCTTGAAGTTTTTGACATCTTGCACGCTGAGTGCAGCCATATGCTTCTTGAACTGAGCCTTCTCATAGTCAATCCTATGCTTCAGTTCAACAATGCGCTGAGCAAGAGCTAGCTCAGAAGCAATGGTGCCATTGAAGGAGGCGCTGAGGCCAATTGGAAGTTGCAGATCTTCAAAGCTGATGTTTGGTGTGTCAAACCATTCATCAATGAAGTGATGGATGATTGCCACATCAAAGAGAGGCAAGTTGTTGAAGATTTCAGCTTCTTCTTTGCTCTTGATAAGTTGCTCAAGAGCATCATCTGCAAGATCGTCATCACTTGACAGATCAATGTGCTCTTCACGCAGAATGGCAGCAGGGGTCAGTGTCAGTTCAGTGTTCTTGACAACTTTCTTTCTCTTCTCCGTCTTCTTGGAGATACGGGATTGATCTTCAGACTGAGCACTGGCTTCAGGAGGTGCAGTGACCAGTGGCTTCTGCGGCTTTGGAGCAGGAGCATGAGCTGGAGCTGGGGCTTCATCAGACTCAGCATCGTCATCAGAGTGATCCACTTTGGCACCTTGGACCAGGATGTAGGTGATGAGGCCATCAAGGTTTGAAAAGGGACCGATGACATTGGGTTCAACGTCACATGAGCCGTCAGCACGGGGAGCAGAGGGACCAGGGTTGAAGTCTAATCCCAATGACTTCTTGTTTTCCTTTGCAGAAGCCTTTGTGTGCTGGAAGTTGCGCTTGAAGAGATTGTCATCACGACACCAGAGCAAAGACGTCGGGTCGGCATTCTCAGGCTGAGGTCCACGGACCATACAAGGATAGAAACCTTGTGCAATAGCTTCAGCCATGTTCTTGGGTGGAAGGCCTCGAAAGAGAATATCACCCCAAGGGCTTCTAATAGCATTCTTCTCGGCATATTCCTGTGTGACGAAATTGTACTTGAACCACTGTTCAGCCCAATATCGACGAATCCATTGGATTCGCGTCTTGCGCTGATTGTAAGTCTCTTCGGGATCTGTTTTGTACATCTCTGCGAGGTCATCAGGCAGATCTTTTGAGGTTCCCTCACGACGCTGTCTGCCGCCCTTCCTGACTGATTTATCTGCAGCCATGAGCTTCAAACTGAATGGCTTCACATTTAAAGGCTTCAACGGCTTGCATTTGTTGGACAGACATGAACTGGCTTCGGGAGAGTTAGTTTGATGCTGTAAGAATTCTGCAAACGAATGCAGACTATGAGAACCAAGGGATTCTCCCACGGACATGTACCTGTGACAGCATTAGAGATGGGAGGGAAGGGGAAGAGGTCATATGCATTCTTCAGAAGATTTTGAAGATAAATCGGTTTGAAGACATTGACCTCATGATGCGAAGACATTCACTTATACGCTGAGAGTTGGTTCCAGATTTGTACGAATCCATGAATAAGTACAAGTGAGGAATCTAACTAGTTGTGAAGCTTAAGTGAATATACTAGGCAGTACGAGATGCAGACAGAATAGTTCGAACGTAGTATGGGCAGAAAACAATTTTGGCAAGTAGGATGAATCTTGAAGATCAAAAAGATGGTAAAAATAGAGTTATATTTACCACTCGAAGAACTGCTAGACGGGAAGAAGGGAGGCCGAGCAGTTCAATCCACCGTGCGCTAACTTGACGACGGAGGACACCTACGACGGCGGCGGAGATGAAGATGTTCGCGGCCGGCGTGAGGACGGCGTCGGAGAGGTCGCGACAGTTAAGCGCTTCGTCGCCGGCGTCGTCGAGAGCTAGCGGTGGCGCTAGGGTTTTGACGAGGTGGAGAGGTGGAAGAAGATTTTCTTTACCGCAGGGGACAGGTATTTATAACGAGGTGTGCGGCGCAGCGCAATTACGCAGGTGCCCCTGGCGGTTCACATCTGAGGGGCACGTGGCAAGCATGCAACATGCTCTGAGTTGTCCCACGTTCCCCACGCCGCCAGTTTGTCGGATGGTCGTTCCGGCTTCTCCGGAATTCAACAGTAAGGATGAATCATTTAAAACAGACTTAAAGTTTGTCTCTGTGTCTTCTGCTGACACGCAGAGAAGACATTCGACAGTTTCAATAGAATGCATATGATTTGGACAAATAGAGTTCGAGATAGAAAGCATAGAGAGATTAGGGTTCGATCACATTCACTTAGTTCAAAAGATTCAACTTGAAGACATAGCTATAAGTGAATGCGGTAGAGGACAGAACAATATATATATCAGACAGCAACCAAATCAACATAGTGAAGAAAATCTTGAAGATAAGTTGAAGTTGAAGACAAATCAAATGCGAAGATATTGAGAAATAACGCCATGAGTGAAACACTTCATACAAAGAAATTTGGTGGTGGCCTTACCCACCGTATAGGAAGTATTAGACCCAGACACGGCGCACAATTATCGTGGCGTTCTGAAGTCAAATTCCACGTTAATGTATTCACACCCAGAATGTAAGTCTTCATTAGATTGAAGACATACGTTACTTCGTGTGTTGCACATCTAAGTCATCAACATGCATAAGTGTTAGGATGTGTGCTTGATCACAGGACATTTGAGGATTCCAAGATATTTAGCTCACACCGTAACTTGCAAAACCTTTTCTCATCCAAGGGCTTTGTGAAGATATCGCGGTTGCTCTTGGTGTTGACGTGAATGATGTCAATATCTTTCTTCATGACATGATTCCTGAGAAAATGATGACGAATTTCCATGTGCTTTGTCTTCGAGTGCTGGACTGGATTGTTGGCAATCTTGATGGCGCTTTCGTTGTCGCAGAAGAGAGGTACTTGTGTCAGCTTGATGCCATAGTCCTTGAGAGTTTGCTTCATCCATAGAAGCTGAGCACAACAAGATCCAGCAGCAATGTATTTAGATTCAGCAGTTGAGAGAGATACAGATTCGCTTCTTGAAGACCAACAGACAGTGATCGTCCCGAAAGTGACATGTGCTGATGTAGATTTGCGATCCACCTTGTCACCAGCATAATCAGCATCCGAAAATCCAACCAAATCAAATTTTGAGCCCTTTGGATACCATAATCCGAGTGTTGGGGTGTGAGCCAAATATCGAAGAATTCGCTTCACAGCTAAGTGATGCAATTCCTTTGGTGCCGCTTGGAATCGAGCACACATGCAAACACTAAGCATAATATCTGGCCTAGATGCACATAGGTAAAGTAAGGAACCAATCATGGAGCGGTATACCTTTTGATCGAACTCTTTACCATTGTCGTCGGGACCCAAGTGGTGTTTGGCTGGCATTGGCGTCGTGTATCCTTTGCACTCTTGCATTCCAAACTTCTTCAGACAATCTTGGAGGTATTTTTCTTGAGATATAAAGATGTCATTTCTTTGTCGTGAATTTGAAGACCAAGGAAGAACTTGAGCTCTCCCATCATGGACATCTGATATTGTTCTTGCATCATGTATCCAAATTCATCACTATACTTCTGGTTGGTGCGGCCGAAGATAATGTCATCCACATATATTTGGCATACAAACAGTTCACCATCATATGTCTTCGTGAAGAGTGTGGGATTAAGGGATCCTGGTTTGAAGCCTTTGCTCTTCAAGAAGTCTTTGATCGTATCATACCAGGCGCGAGGAGCTTGTTTGAGGCCATACAGTGCTTTATTTAGCTTGTACACCATATCAGGATGTTTTGGATCTTCAAAGCCAGGTGGTTGAGCGACATATACTTCTTCTTCAATCTTGCCGTTGATAAATGCACTCTTCACATCCATTTGATAGAGAAAGATGTTGTGGTGGTTAGCGTAGGCTAGTAGTATGCGAATGGCTTCAAGCCTAGCTACAGGAGCAAATGTTTCATCGAAGTAAATTCCTTCAACTTGAGTATATCCTTGAGCCACAAGCCGTTCTTTGTTTCTGACGACTTGACCATGCTCATCTTGCTTGTTTTGATATATCCATTTGGTGCCAATAATGTTATGCTTGCGAGGTTCAGGATGCTTGACAAGTTCCCAAACATTATTCAGCTTGAACTGTTGAAGTTCTTCTTGCATAGCTTGAATCCATTCTGGTTCCATAAAAGCTTCAGCAACTTTCTTGGGTTCTGATATTGACACAAATGAAAAGTGCCCACAGAAATTTGCTAGTTGTGTTGCTCTTGAGCGAGTAAGCAGACCAGGTGCATTGATGCTATCGATTATCTTCTCAATCTGTACTTCATTTGCAGCTCGAGGATGAACTGGACGAAGACTTTGCTCATGCTGATCATTGTCATCATTGGGAGGATTGTCTTCAGGCTGAGCATTGTCTTCAGGTTGGTTAGGTGCATAAATGATAAGTTCCTCTTCAGGATGTGCTTCAGAAGGCATGATTTCACCAGTTCCCATCAGCTTGATAGATTCGCTGGCCTGAGCTTCGTCTAGTGTGCTTGGCAGGAACTCTCTTTATGAACCATTGGTTTCATCAAATTGCACGTCCACAGTTTCGACAATTTTGTAGAGATAGAGGTTGAAGACTCTGTAGGAGTGCGAGTCCTTTCCGTAACCGAGCATGAAGCCTTAATGAGCTTTGGGTTCAAATTTTGATTTGTGATGGGGATCCTTGATCCAAAGCACTTAGCCCCAAATACTCAAGTAGGCGACATTTGGCTTCTTGCCGAGAAGGAGCTCATAGGAAGTTTTGTTGAAGCTTATGGATATAAACACGGTTGATGACGTGACAAGCTGTATCAATAGCTTTAGGCCGAACTTTCTTGGTGTCTTGTACTCGTCGAGCATTGTTCGAGCCATCTCAATGAGGGTTCTGTTCTTGCGCCCACGATGCCATTTTTTGAGGTGTGTATGGAGCGAGAGAACTCATGAGTGATTCCCATAGTATCGAGATAAAGATCAAGTCCGGTGTTCTTGAATTGATGTCGTTATCACTTCGATATGCTTGATCTTGACGCCATAATTGTTCATTGCTCGATTGGCGAAGCGTCCCAAGACATCTTGCACTTCAGTCTTGTAGAGAATTATGTGCACCCATGTGTATCTTGAGTAGTCATCAACAATGACGAAGCCATAGAGACAAGCAGTTGTTGTGAGGGTAGAGTAATGAGTAGGGCCAAACAAATCCATGTGTAACAGCTCGAAGGGTTGAGATGTCGTCATGATTGTCTTCGAGGGTGCTTTGCCTAGTCATCTTTCGACTTCGAGCACCACACAAATGATCCTTCTTGAACTTGACACCTTTGATGCCAATGACATGCTTCTTCTTGGCGAGTGTGTGTAAGTTCCTCATGCCAGCATGCCCCAGCCTCCGATGTCAGAGCCAGCATTCTGAAGCTTTTGCAAGAAGACATACGACAAGCTGTGGACCTGCTGAGAAATCTACCATGTATAGATCATCTTTCCTATACCCTTCAAAGACTAGAGACTTGTCAGATTCCATTAGTACAAGGCAACAATATTTTCCGAATATCACAATCATGTTCAAGTCACAAAGCATTGAGCGGACATCAAGTTGAAACCAAGGGATTCAACAAGCATCACTTTATCCATGTGTTGATCCTTTGAGATTGCAACTCTACCTAGACCCAATACCTTGCTTTTACCGGTGGTCCAAATGTGATGTGACTCTTGTCGATGGGCGTAAGGTTGAGTCCATGAGAAGACTTGATCACCGATCATATGATTAGTGCATCCTTGTCCATAATCCATTCGAAGCATGAGGTGTCATACCCCTGATGCAGTTAGGGGATAGGCTTCACCAAGAGCATTGTGAAGCATAAACATTTGACGGGCAAGTGGATTATTGAAGCTTAAATCAAGATTAGGACTGATAGGATGAATGGCAAACGATTCAGGAACAAAATACATAGTGAGACCATTTGGGCATTTGATCTTGTGCCCTACAAGATGTTTTAGGTCCCCAACAATAGCATCAGACGCCTTTGATTTTTGGCTGGAGACCCTTCCCTGCAAAAGAGATTTAATTCTTCTTAACCACCCACATCTTCAGGGGTGGCTTAGAAGCAATGAGTCTAAGTGCAGCATCTGAGAATTTCGGCATTGGAGCCCTAGCAAATAGCCTTGCAGGAGATGAATGATACTCATATGAATAAGCAGAAAAGTTCTTAGTTCTATGAACATAGCGGTTTGAAGACACACGCTCATATTCATAAACTTGAGTACAGTTTCCCTGCAAAACATTGGCGTTAGGGTGACTCAGGTGAGTCCTCTGTCTGTATGAAGCCTTTGGACCATATGACGCATTAGGTCTAGGGTTTGTCTTCTTCCCGGTGGTGTCATGATGACATTCTTTGGAAGATTCTCAAGACAGCTTTTGGGAACCCAGATCTTCTTCATAGGCGGTCCATTCCTGCAGTTAGTACCAATATACCGCAAACACTTCACCATTCGATTCTTGAACAGCTTATAGTTTGCATCAAAGGATTCATCAATGATAATAGGGTTAGCACAGGTAAAGCCGGATAAGGTGGATGGATCCTTGAAGGTCCCTTTGCAACAACCCATGTGGTTTTGGGATACCGCTTTCGGGCCAAAGTAGGAACCATCAACATTCATTTTCCTCTCAGAACCCAACACCCTCTTTCCTAGGGTTTTGGTTCAGAATCTGCTTTTGAGGACATCATAAAGTGTCGATGCCCTTCGGACTTTTATACATCCTGTTTCAAGCAATGTCTTCAACCTAGCATTTTCATCAACAATAGCGGTGGTATCCTCCATGAGAGGGTTAGTTACCACATTAGTAGTTGAAGACAATGCAACGATAGCAGCAGTTGAACATTCAACAACAGAGGTAGCTATATCACGCTCAAGGCATTTTAGACATGGTGGTTCAAATCCATCTGGCGGAACTGATATGTTGGTAGCGAAGTGTCTCATTCTCTTTTGAAGATCTTCATGAGCCGCTCTCAATTTTTCAAGCTCTTGCTTCCTTTGAAGATAATCATAGTAGAGCTTTTCATGAGTAGTTGAGGCGTCTCATGGCGACTTCAAGTTCTTGGTACTTAGCATGAAGATTTTAATGTCTTCAACTAAGGACTGTGAGCGTGTCATTTCGCGTCCAACAGGTCATCGCTTTTGTCTAACAGTTTTGAGTATGTTCCATAGCTCTTTGTTGTTCGGTTGCAATTTTAGCAAGTGTTTTGTAGTTGGGTTTGGATTCACAATCGAGTCATCTTCACTTGATGTTTGAAAGTAAGCATCATGTGATTTTACCTTGGCACCACGTGCCATGAAGCGATAGGTGGGAGCAGGGTCGTCCTTGTCATCGCCTTGAGCGTTGGTGTAGAAGTCATTGTCTTGATGTTGAAGATGGACTTGGCAACATAGGTGTGGCTAAAGCCGACTTGCAATGCCGTGGTCGGACTCCTCTTGGACTCCACCCCCACCTCCTCGAAGCAGACTCCTCCTCTGAATCTATTTCCTTGCCAACAAAAGCACGAGCCTTGCCAGATGAGCTCTTCTTATGAGATGAAGACTTTGATGAGGACTTGGAAGAAGACTTTGAAGATTTCTTCTTTTTCTTGTCATCAGAATCATATTTCTTGCTCTTCTTCTTCTTCTTCTCATTGTCCCACAGTGGACACTCAGAGATATAGTGTCTAGTTTTCTTGCACTTGTGACAGGTTCTCTTCTTGTAGTCATGAGTGGAAGCTTCATCATCTCTTGAGCTGGATCGTGAAGACTTCCTGAAGCCTTTCTTCCTAGTGAACTTCTGGAACTTCTTCACAAGCATAGCAAGTTCCTTTCCAATGTCTTCAAGATCATCAGAACCGCAGTCAGATTCTTCTTCAGATGAGGAAACAACTTTTGCCTTCAAAGCGCGAGTTCGCCATAGTTGGGACCATAGATATCTCTTTTCTCGTAAAGTGGAACTTATGTGTGTTGAGCCTCTCAAGTATATCAGACGGATCGAGTGTCTTGAAGTCGGGACATTCTTGTATCATGAGGGCAAGGGTGTCAAAAGAGCTGTCAAGTGATCTCGAGAGTGTCTTGGCGATTTCATGCTTGGTGATCTCGGTGGCGCCGAGAGCATGAAGCTCATTTGTGATGTCGTGAGGCGATCAAACATGAGCTGGACATTTTCATTGTCGTTTCTCTTGAAGCGGTTGAAGAGGTTGCGAAGAACACCGATTCTTTGATCTCTCCGGGTTGAGACGCGCCGTTGACCTTGGATAGCCAGTCCCTGACTAGCCGGCGTTTCGAGCACTCACACGGCCATCTTGTCCTTTGGTCGATGACCACAGATGATGTTCTTTGCAGTTGAGTCAGCTTGAATGAACTTCTTGACATCGGCAGGGTGACACCTTCACCAGATTTGGGAACGCCGTTCTTGACGACATACCAGAGGTCGACATCAATGGCTTCAAGATGCATACGCATCTTATTCTTCCAGTAGGGATAGTCAGTTCCATCGAACAAGGGGCAAGCAGCGGAGACTTTGATTATCCCTGCAGTCGACATAGCTAAAACTCCAGGTGGTTAAACCGAATCACACAGAACAAGGGAGTACCTTGCTCTGATACCAATTGAAAGTGCTAGTTATCGACTAGAGGGTGGGGGGGTGAATAGGCGATTTTAAGGAAAGTCTTCAAAACACGGTTGTTTCAAAGACAAACAATAGAAATGACCTAATTGATATGCAGCGGAAGATGAACTACAACAAGCAAACCATAGTCTAGTATGCAATAACGTGAAAGTACAAGACTAATAGCAGCTTGGTAGTACAATCAGGATGGAAGATAGTATGAAGCCAAACAACGATAGTAGTCAAGCAATGAAGTCAAACAGATAAGACATATAAGCAATGACTTCACGAAGACAAAACTCAACGTAAGGAGGGAAGGGATAGAACCAGTCACTAGTTGAAGACACAGGATTTGTTGGACCAGTTCGATTCTTTGTGACAAGCTGTACATCTGGTTAGGGAGGCTGAGATTCAACTCAAGACCGCGTCTTCACCTTATTCCCCTTGAGCTAAGGACACAGTCCTCGCCCAATCACTCGTAAGTCTTCAAGGTAGACTTCCGAACCTTCACTGAGCAGCGTTCACCGGCAATCCACAATGACTCTTGGATGCTCGAGCGCGACGCCTAACCGGTGGAGGATTCACAGTCCTCAAGTGTAATAAGTCTTGTGTCACACAAGCAGAAAGACTTGATGATGCCTAACACTCTTTGGCTCTGGGTGTTTGGGCTTTGTCCTCACAAGTATTTCTCTCTCTCAAAGGCTTCGAGGTGGGTTGCTCTCAAACGACAAAAGCCGTGCACTAACTCTGAGCAGCCACCAATTTATGGTGTAGGGGGTGGGCTATTTATAGCCACTAGGCAACCCGACCTATTATGTCCGAAATGACCCTGGGTCACTAAGGAACTGACACGTGTTCCAACGGTCAGATTTCAAACACACACGACAACTTTACTTGGGCTACAAGCAAAGCTGACTCATCCAGCTCTGGATTACTTTTGCTCTCATTGTCTTCGCTCGAAGACATAGGATTTGGGACCCCACTTAACAGTACGGTGGTTCCTACGACTCAACAAAGAAGAAAAGGAAACAACGAAACGACACAGTCTTCGCGCTCCATAGTCTTCACTCAATGTCTTCTTATGTCATAGTCTTCAATGTGAATATCTTCACATACCACCATTGTCGTCAATGTCTTCGTACATTTTTAGGGGTCATCTCTGGTAGGTAAACCGAATCAATGAGGGACACTACCTGCGTTATCCTGCAATTCTCACAAACGCATTAGTCCCTCAACCACATTTGTCGTCAATACTCCAAAACCAATTAGGGGTGGCACTAGATGCACTTGCATACACCAATATGACCTAAACGGCAGTGCCACAAATAAGTTGAACTATCATTATCAACTCTGCATCTTTTGGCCTCAATATTATGAATATGTGTATCACTACTATCGGGATTTAATATAAATATACCACTCCTCAAGGGTGCATGACCATAAAAGATATTACTCATATAAATAGAACAACCATTATTCTGTGATTTAAATGAATAACCATCTCGCATCAAACAAGATCCAGATATAATGTTCATGCTCAACGATGGCACCAAATAACAATTATTCAGGTCTAAAACGAATCCCTAAGGTAGATGTAGAGGTAGCGTGCCGACCGCGATCACATCAACTTTGGAACCATTTCCCACGCGCATCGTCACCTCGTCCTTAGCCAATCTTTGCTTAATCCGTAGTCCCTGTTTCGAGTTGCAAATATTAGCAACAGAACCAGTATCAAATACCCAGGTGCTACTGCGAGCATTAGTAAGGTACACATCAATAACATGTATATCACATATACCTTTGTTCACCTTGCCATCCTTCTTATCCGCCAAATACTTGGGGCAGTCCGCTTCCAGTGACCAGTCCCTTTGCACTAGAAGCACTCAGTCTCAGGCTTAGGTCCAGACTTGGGTTTCTTCACTTGAGCAGCAACTTGCTAGCCGTTCTTCTTGAAGTTCCCCTTCTTCTCTTTACCATTTTTCTTGAAACTGGTGGTCTTGTTGACCATCAACACTTGATGCTCCTTCTTGATTTCTACCTCCACAACCTTTAGCATTGCGAAGAGCTCGGGAATTGTCTTATCCATCCCTTGCATATTATAGTTCATCGCGAAGCTCTTGTAGCTTGGTGGCAGTGATTGAAGAACTCTGTCAATGACACTATCATCAGGAAGATTAACTCCCAGCTGAGTCAAGTGGTTGTGGTACCCCAGACATTCTGAGTACATGTTCACTGACAGAACTATTCTCCTCCATTTTTCAGCTGTAGAACTTACTGGAGACTTCATATCCCTCAATCCGGGCATTTGCTTGAAATATTAACTTCAACTCCTGGAACATATCATATGCTCCATGACTTTCAAAACGACGTTGAAGTCCTGGTTCTAAGCCGTAAAGCATGGCACACTGAACTATCGAGTAGTCATCAAAACACGACTACCAGGCATTCACAATGTGTGAAGTTACCGGCGCGGGTGGTACACCTAGCGGTGCTTCCAGGACGTAATTCTTCTGTGCAGCAATGAGGATAATCCTCAAGTTACGAACCCGGTCCATGTAGTTGCTACCATAATCTTTCAACTTAGCTTTCTCTAGGAACGCATTAAAATTCAAAGGAACAGTAGCACGGGCCATTGATCTACAACAACATAGACATGCAAAATACTATTAGGTTCTAAGTTCATGATAAATTAAGTTCAATTAATCATATTACTTAAGAACTCCCACTTAGATAGACATCCCTCTAATCTTCTAAGTGATCACGTGATCCAAATCAACTAAACCATGTCCGATCATCATGTGAGATGGAGTAGTTTTCAATGGTGAACATCACTATGTTCATCATATCTAGTATATGATTCACGCTCGACCTTTTGGTCTCAGTGTTCCGAGGCCATATCTGCATATGCTAGGCTCGTCAAGTTTAACTGGAGTATTCTGCGTGTGCAAAACTGGCTTCACCCGTTGTATGTGAACGTAGAGCTTATCCCACCTGTTGGGGATATTACTACTGGGTATAAACCGGCCAGAAGAGGCTGGGTTATCCCCATAACAAGTTACTTATTTTTGAAGCCCATGAAGACAAGGAGTGTGGCGCTTTATGAAGGCCCGGGGCCCAAAGGTGGATTAAAGCATGTAGACATAAACCACCATTGATATGTAAACTTGTGTTGTAAGATAGAAAGAGTAGAAACCGAGCCGGACACGTTTATGAGCCGGCCTCGGGATTCTGTAAACCGACGGGCGTCAACCTATGTATATAAAGGGATGACCCGGCGGCGGTCTAGGGACAAGAAAACAACAACTCGAGAGCCAGGCATAGCGGATTCGCTCCCTGGTTATCGAAACCCTAGCAATTCCACAACAACTGGATTAGGCCTTTACCTTTACCGCAAGGGGCCGAACCAGTATAAAACTCTCTGTGTCCTTTGTCCGCTTTAACCCCTTTAAGCTAACCCATCGCGATGGCTCCACGACTAAGTCCTTTCACTAGGACATCTGTCGTGACAAAACCACGACAGTTGGCGCCCACCGTGGGGCTAGCGCACGATGGTGATGAGTTCTTGGAGGGATCACCTCAAGGGACCGAGAAGCTCGCAATATGCTGGATGAAGAAGAATCGGCATGGAAGTGCGTGTCATTGACGAACAGTCAAAATGGTGTGTTAAATATCTGGAGATTAAAAGAAATCAGGGCAGCGTGAGCGCAAGCGCCGTAACTCGCCGAGATTGAGGGGAGATTTTTTCCACCGAAGCCAAACTACGGTGGCAGTCTACCAAAGTTGTTAGCGGTTTCTGTTGCAGGATCGGTGGCCGTGTCCGATTTCTACTGTATATCCAGTCAATGATTCAACCGGCCAGGTTGTTTTTACTCAGAATAGAGAAGTCCCAAGCTACGAGTCCTGAGGGGTTAGTGGTTTCTCCTATTACTTTAAGCGTGGAGGCCAAATCAATGCTAAAAAAATTCCCCAATAGTACGCAATGAAGATTAATACTGTTGAGTACTACTGAATCGGTTTTCCAATTGACTAGTTGGTCAAGAGATTTTGCTGACGATCCAGACACGGATGGCCCACGGGCTTAGAGCATCTCCAACAGCCGCGCTAAACTAGCGCCGTGCCGCAAATTAGTTCGTTTTAGCACGCGCACAACGCGGCGGGTTGCTCCAGCGGGCGCGCAAAAAGGGCACGCGCGCTATAACAAGTTAGGCACACAGTCGAAAGCACTATCCTGCGTGGTGTATTTCGGGCACCCGCTACACATGCAGCACACTCGGCGGCCGCGCGCACTCTCTCTCCTCCTCCTCCTATGCCAAGGCCTTGGCACTGGCGCCTGCCACCCATGGGCCAAGACCGGCACCCGCTCACCCCGTTGTACAACCGCGACCCCCCTCCCCCCGTCGCCGCCGCCGGAAACCCTAGCACGGGGAGCATTGGCGTCGCCACCGCCGGAGCTCCGCCGAGCGTCGTCCTCGCGCGCAGCCTCTTCTTGCCGCTGCGGATGACCATGGCGACGGGTGGCGTCGCGCCGGCGTCGTCCTGTTCCGCCGCCGCACCGTCGAAGGTCCCCAATACGGCGCGGCCGAAGAAGGGCAAAACATCTGCGAAGAAGAACAAGGCGGCGGACGGCTCCGGCAACACGAAGGCGAGGGGAAAGAAGCTTGCAGGGCGTTCGACGGCCGCGGTGGCTACCGAGACACCTCCGGCCGCCATGGGTGGAATATCTTTCGATGTGCCTCCTCACACACATTCCCATGAATATTCCGTTGAAGATCTTGCCAACACCGTCAGAGCTTCACGTGATGCGGTGCGTGATAAGGTTAGGGAGGAAGATTCATCTTCGGAGGCGGAAGAATCGTCTTCGGAAGATGAGGATGAAGACGAGGAAGATGATTGATGTGTCTTTCATTTATGTCTTGAACTTTAGTTTGCCTTTTAACTTGCTTGGATGAACTTGTGGGCATGATTTTGAACATGTGGGCATGAACTTTTATTCGTCAACTTGTTTGTGTCAAATTTCACATGTTCATTGCATTTTGATGAATGTTTCAAACTCATTTTGTGTCCAAAATATCATATATGTTAAAATGCCCGGTGAGTCGCGCACGCTGTATTTTTGTGCGCTGCTAGAGCGGTGCGTGCACTGCATTATAGCGCGGCTGCTGGAGCCACCGCTGGCGGCCGTGCTAAACCAGCCGAAGCACGCGCAGCAAACAGGTTTTTTGCACGTGGCGCGAAGCGCGGCTGTTGGAGATGCTCTTAGGCTCCTCCTGTGACCGGTCTCGTTGACCCGCTGCGCCTCTGCTGTCGTGGGATCGCGCTTCCAAACCGTCGGCGCTGCAGCGAGCCGCCCGTCTGCGCGGCCTTGCTTCTGCTGTGAGCCGGAGGCGTAACTCCTGCTCATCCGC
The DNA here is from genome assembly GCA_021605205.1 of Aegilops longissima. NCBI lineage: Eukaryota > Viridiplantae > Streptophyta > Magnoliopsida > Poales > Poaceae > Aegilops > Aegilops longissima. Next base: position 141,465,478 of record CM038679.1, read on the forward strand.
TCGGCTCACTTGCACCGCCGCCATGACCCCCGGCTGCCTCAAATCGCCACCGTCGATGTGCCAGGCCAACCCGACATCTGCCGCAAGATACAAACCGCTCAAGACGCTGCTGATGCGGTGACCCGCCTTACCATGGGATTTGACTCGCCCTGCCGCCATCGTGTCGAAAATTGATGACAGTAACCAGCCGGCGCCCCTGCCGAGTCGCCGTTACTCCACCTTTGTCATGATCCGGAGCTCTCGAGCCGGTGTGTGCTACTGCTAAATCGCCACACCGGGTGAATTCCGCCGGATTACAATGATTATGAGTCACTGCTTCATAACCATCTCGGTTGAGTCGCTTCGTTCAGGCTATCCCCGAGTCGCCGCAGACCCGCTGTGGGCTCGCCGGGCCTCTTCCACATTTGCAACCCGCCATTTCCAAGGCGCAACCATAACCCGCCTTGCCGACACCTCGCCATGCCAAGTCACCTGTCACCGCTTCCATGTGTGTTGACCCGCCGTTTGCGCAGCACCGGCCTCACCTTGGGTCACCGCCGCCGCCCGGTCGGCTCTGAGCTGCCTGCGGTCGTGACTCGACTCCGCCGGTTTACCGCTACCCTTGTTCGCCTCCGAGCCACTGCTCCATCCCCGCCATAGCGCTCCTCGCTAGCCTGCAACAACTGGAGCTGCGCGTCGAGCCACCGCTCCGGCCACCAGCAGGCCCCCATCCTTCACGCCCAGTTCGTCTCCACCATGAGCCGCCCGCACCTCACCGATTTTTGCCTCCGCGTTGAGTCACCTCTGAGCTGCCTGCCTCGGGTCAACCTCTCTTCGCCGGCGCTCCGCCATCGTCTCTGCGGTCAGTATTAACCACCGCCGTTGTGCCACCCTGGACTCCTCCGCCATACCAGGCCCACGCGTGCCTCGTAATGCACCTTCACCTGAGCCGCTTGATGTTTCCAAGGCGTCTGCCTCAACTCGTCGCTTCACCGGCGTATCTTCATTGTATGGCCACAGGTCACCGTCACCGGAGTCTCCGGAGTCCTGCCTGGCATCCGCCTCTTCTACGGTACTCGACCTGGCGCTGTTTTAACCCGCTCAGCCTGCCCTCACCGTGAGCTGCCTCCGCTGGCGGTCTTCAAATCAGCGACCGGCCGCCCCAGTCCTCGTTGCAAACCGCCGCCACTTCGGCGCTGCCTCCAAGTCGCCGCTCCAAGGACCGCTTCTACTGCAGTAGGGGCGGGCCGCAGTTGCCCGCTTCCCCGTTACGTTCGAGACTTCGGCCAACTGTTGTCAGCCCTGCCTCCGCTGCACGCACAGAACTCCGCTTGTCCCCGTCAATTGAGTGGACGCCGTGTCGCAGTACTGTTGCTTCTGCTGCACTATGCGCTTTACGCATGGAAAAGTCTGAACATCGGAAAAGAAACAAGCATGAGGACAGGTACATGGGCAGAGGGCATGGCAAGGGCCGCCCTTTGGAGCGATGCTACACACACGACGATATTGGACGATCACCGAACGATGCTACACATCAAACCGTCCATGCGTTAGAGCAAACGTAGCTAGCATCATTCATTCTCACATCGTGCGGAGTTCGGCCGGGGTAGTGTCGTCCGTGTAGTAGTTTCGTTGGGCAGTAAGATGGAGACGAATCTTGGGGGCATGAAGAATGAGCGTATATTACAGCCCTCCAATATTTCAACTTCCGTGATGAGAATTACTAATCTGCTAACACTTTGGAAAAAGATAAAGAGAAAGAGCTCGAGCTTGTTACGGATGGTGTAATCAGCCAAATATTGGAGATCCTTGTACAAAGGGTCATTATGGAAGAGATACTGAATTAAGATCAGATGAAGCAAAAATGGGACGACCGTGCTACCAGCTGCCGAAAATTGTTACGTACAGCAAGGGACCTACTACCTCCATCCAAGTCAGAAGAGATCAAGACATTAAGTACTACTGGCGGATCATCAAAGCAATTTTCAAAAAAAAAAAGCTGGCAGTTTACTACTGGAATAGGAAGCTCACGCTAAAAGGAGAGAAGGGTCAAACCGGTTATATGTTTGATTTCCATTCACATGCATGAAAGCAAAATCAATTAGTACTGCACGGAACAGAGCAATGAGTCATCATCTGTTGGTCCGCCCGGATTACATCCAACAAACTCTCGCGCCAGCGTTTGGGTTCATCCGACAAATATATTAGGTGAAATCCGTCTGATCTATTTTTATGATGTATTTTTATTCGTTATAAAAGAACAATTACTCCGGCTTGAGATGTGGTTTATGCAGGACAATTATTCACTGCAAGAGCGGTAGTGATTCACCCGCTTCAATATTGCCTCTGATGTTGCCGTGGTTTTTACCGTCCGCATCCGTGATTCAGTATATATCAACACACTGGAGGTGTACCCCGTCTGTATAAGCTACTTGTGGAGTGCAAGCAAGTCACTGCTCGGGTAGCCTGGTTTTTTCTTCCGACAAATTGAAGGCCAATCATCATATATTATTAGCCACCGTCTGCACTGGATGGTTCAAGGAGTAGGCACACAAGTCGCCGCCACTACAGTTTGGTTAACTTCAAACAGCCAGTTGGAAGGAACCATTGGCCGAGTTGCTGACACGGCTTATATGGGATCATTTATAACCCGCCGCAGTCACCTCAACCTTCTGTGGATTCACATCGTGCTATCAACGCCAACGATATACACCTTCTGCTATAATCAAGCATGGAGAGTCTCAATCCAACTCCTTGAGTAGTCTTAAGACTTGGGGGCTACGATGACATGATTCAACAAACATTGTGAGATACAAGACCCCGGGTCATTAGAGGAAATATAACCCAATCCCGGAGGCTGTTGTCATATTGATGAAAATTAAAAGGCCGTCAGAAAATTTCCGACTCAAAATGAAGATTCCGGTTTAAAATCCGGTTCAAGAGAAATCTGTCTCCCACAAAGCTTTTAAGCTCTCAATATCTGGTTTGCCATCCACTTCAAGAAGAATTCATCTCTCGCAAGTTCGAGTTTCTCAGAAAATTAAAGTTTGCCAAAGAGAACTTGCTGCCATGATGTGCGGTTCAAACATGGGTATCCTGCCTTATTGGCTTATCATATTGGTTACATGGGGGCTTCCTGCTTGTTGATCACAGCTGTGACTACCCTATTAATACAGCTATCAAGCCAATATTATCATAAGAGCACAGCTCTGGTTACTTCGGTAATCCGGCTATCAAGCCAATATTATCATAAGGGGCCAAAGAGAGTCTGTTGCACAGCACAACTCAAACATAGGCACCCACTAAGCACAGCTCAAAATATTGCTTGGGGACTCTTTGCTTCGCAAAGAACAAAGAGTCTACACTTGTAATTGGCTATCAAGCCAGGCTTGGAAGCCAGGTGTACGCACCTAAAACCCCGGGTTATCCTGCCTTTTTTAAGTAAGCCACTCCGTCGAGGTAAACCTGGTATGACCCACCGAACGTTTGACAAGTCAATCTCATAGACCCTGAACTTGTCAAAGTTAAAACGACGATTGGTTAATGATTGAGGTCCATCTTAAAAGGCTTTGTAAAATGGTTTAACTCAGTGGCCTGGCAGCCCATGAAAAGCCTCGGTTTTGGGCCTGGCAGCCCATGAAAAGCCTCGCATGTTCTTTTTATGCTTTTATTTGCCAAGGTTTTTCTCCTTTGATGAGGTTTATAATATCTTATGATAAACCGGCGTTTATTGACCCGGCTTGGCTTTCAACTATAAGTTGTCAGTACATGATCAGTTATAATTCGGTGCTTATTGACCCAGCCTGGTTTTGACTATAAGTCGCCAGTATATATTTGGATTACGCCGTTGGAATCGTGCGCTTATAAATCATTGGGTATATTATTCAAATCTTTAATAGTCAACATGGCTGGATTTTTATTATGGTTATCAATAACCAGTATTATGATTGAGGTTTTCAAAGTCTCTTTAGTGCAATGGACATTATTTTGTCGATGGATATGATTTATTCTGAAATGAAAGGAATAGTCCCGAGTCGCTGCAGGCTTACAACCCGGCACTTGGGGGCTACATTATTCAAGGTGGGATTACATCAAATATACAAGTCTCATGTCACTGCAAGCATGCACCATGACACTTGGGGGCTAATGCAAAGTCATTGTTTTCTCACCTTATTGAAGACCCGACTCATCACATTGTAATGAGCCGGCCCTTGCGGGCTACCAATTGTTCCTATCAACAATTCAAGGTACACAAGTTTTAATCCATTATATTGAAGGGCACGTCTAGCTCAGTTGGTAAAGCACAAAGCTCTTAACCTTGTGGACGTGAGTTCAAGCCCCATGATGGGGGTTACATCATATGATGTTATTTTCAATGAAGTATATATAAAGTCCCAGCTCAATATTGTCTTACTGAGCCAGCCCTTGGGGGCTACACGTTGTTGCTCAAATTTACATGATCATATTTATAAAGTCCCTGCTCATTATTGCATAATGACCCGACCCTTGGGGGCTACACCGTTTAAAGTTTTTTGAGCATCAGGCAATTACAAGTCCCAGGTTGCTGCAAGCATGACAACCTGACACTTGGGGGCTACATAATATGGAGTATTCAGTTTTTACTAGTGACTGAGATGAACAACATGGATTTGTTCAAAGTGGCAGTATTTATATTGAAGGAAGTCTTAAGTCATCACTTTGTTCTGTTCAAGACTTGGGGGCTACAGGTAATATGGATATAAGGGAGAAAAATCTTCAAATTCTCAGTTTTGAGTAAACCAGATTGACCCGATCTCTGCAACAATTATGACCCGGCATCGTCTGCTTTATAACCCGGCAATTTTGGTAATGATAAACCGGCAAGTTTTACATCTTCAAGCTGGCTAAAAATCAGATGAGTATTTCAAGACCAATATTTTTTAAGCATTGGGAGCTGAATCAAATGAATTGTTCTTCACAATATTTCTGTGACAAAGCAATGTCAGCAAAATTGATTATGAAGCTGGTCTATTGACCCGGACTTTTTAAGAAGAAGGAAATGACAAGGACTTAAGGATGATCAGGTGCCGGCTTACAAGAATTTTTAACCTGGAACACAATCTGTCAAATTTGTTCTTGTGTTTGTTTTACAGGATCAGTTTAACATGGATAAATCCAAATTAAACTGGGGGCTAATGTCGGGGATATACCCCGCGGTATGACCCGGCCGAGAGTATGACCCGGCCGGACTTGGCGGTCTACTTAAGACCCGGCTGAGACTTGGCGATTCACCGGCGGCTCGCCCTGACCTGGCGGTTTACAAGCAACCCGCCTGAACATTTTGACTCACTACTGACCCGGCGGGCTGGTCAGACGGACGATAAGGCCCAATGCCCAGTATGCCGGTTCATGTGATGGTGGGCCGATTTATGAGGAAAGCACAAGGAATATTCTCCTACAAAGGAAGCAAGACTAGGATTCCACTTGTAATAGAGTAATCCTAATCCAACTAGGACTAGTCATGTAAACCGCCCCTTCAACATATATAAGGAGGGGCAGGGCCCCCCAAAGAGGGAGAAGGGGGAACAGCAAATAATCTTAGGGCTAGACATAACTAGGAGAGCCGGCTTATGCGGCGATTCCCTCGTGATGATAATGAGACCTAGCCACAAACAACATGTAGGGTTGTTACCGGATGATGTTTCCCGGGGCCCGAAGCTGTCTAAAACCTTGTTTTGTGTTGCCTCTCTCGATTCCGCTCAACCCTTCTCAAGCTACCACATGGATGCGTTGGCCTCACGACTAAGTCCTCATACTAGGACATCTGCCGTGACAATTACATGACAACACCCGATCATCACGTAGTGTCTCGGCACGATGAACTTTCGCAACGGTGCATACTCAGGGAGAACACTTGTACCTTGAAATTTAGTGAGAGATCATCTTATAATGCTACCGCCGAACTAAGAAAAATAACATGCATAAAGGATAAACATCACATGCAATCAATATAAGTAATATGATATGGCATCAGCATCTTGTGCCTACGATCTCCATCTCCAAAGCACCATCATGATCACCACCGTCACCGGTGTGACACCTCGATCTCCATCATAGCATCGTTATCGTCTCGCCAACTATTGTTTCTACGACAATTGCTACCGCTTAGTGATAAAGTAAAAAAATTACAGGGCGATTGCATTGCATACAATAAAGCGACAACCATATGGCTCCTGCTAGTTGCCGATAACTCTGTTACAAAACATGATCATCTCATACAATAAAATTTAGCATCATGTCTTGACCATATCACATCACAACATGCCCTGCAAAAACAAGTTAGACGTCCTCTACTTTGTTGTTGCAAGTTTTACGTGGCTGCTATGGGCTGAGCAAGAACCGTTCTTACCTACGCATCAAAACCACAACGATTTTTCGTCAAGTGTGCTATTTTAACCTTCAACAAGGACCGGGCGTAGTCACACTCGATTCAACTAAAGTTGGAGAAACTGACACCCGCCAGCCACCTGTGTGCAAAGCACGTCGGTAGAACCAGTCTCGCGTAAGCATGCGCGTAATGTCGGTCCGGACCGCTTCATCCAACAATACCGCTGAATCAAAGTATGACATGCTGGTAAGCAGTATGATTATTATCGCCCACAACTCTTTGTGTTCTACTCGTGCATATAACATCTACGCATAGACCTGGCTCGGATGCCACTGTAGGGTAATGCGGTAATTTCAAAAAAATCTTACGCACACGCAAGATCCATCTAGGTGATGCATAGCAACGAGAGGGGAGAGTGTTGTCCACGTACCCTCGAAGACCGAAAGCGGACGTGTTATGACAACGCGGTTGATGTAGTCGTACGTCTTCACGATTCGACCGATCCTAGCACCGAAAGTACAGCACCTCCGCAATCTGCACACGTTCAGCTCGGTGATGTCCCACGAACTCTAGATCCAGCTGAGTGTCGAGGGTGAGCTTCGCCAGCACGACAGCGTGATGATGGTGGCGATGAAGTTACCGACGCGGGACTTCGCCTAAGCACTACAACTATATCACCGAGGTGGAAATTTGTGGAGGGGGCACCGCACACGGCTAACAATCAACTTGTGTGTTCTAGGGTGCCCCCCTCCCCACGTATATAAAGGAGGGAGGGGGAGGCCGACCGTCCCTCCTTGGCGCGCCCCCAAGAGGGGAATCCTACTAGGACTCCAAGTCCTAGTAGGTTTCCACCAAAAGGTTGAGAGGGGGAAGGAAGGAGAGGGAGAGGGGAAAGGAAAAGGGGGGTGCCGGCCCCCTTCCTAGTCCAATTCGGACTCAAGGGGGAGGGGACGCGCGGCCTGCCCTGGCCGCCCCTCTCTCTCCCCTAAGGCCCATCGAGGCCCATTAATTCCCCCGGGGGTTCCGATAACCCTTCGGCCCTCCGGTCTTATCCGAAACTTCTTCGGAACACCTCCGGTGTCTGAACATAGCCGTCCAATATATCAAGGGCCAATTCCAGTTCTGCCCTTAACTCGAACCCAGTACTCAGTTTTGCACCTAATTTTCAGGTATGCTCAGTTTTGCCCCTCCGCCGTTAGTGTGACTTATAGAAATGCCCTTTTGCACCGTTATCGTCCGGTCAAAGTACTTTGACCATCCAGAAAAAATAGCAAAAAAATCAAAAAAATATGAAATTTGGTGGGATCAAAGATAGTCATGTCCGCAAGGCGCGTGCACATTTTTGTGTTGGTTGGACACTCTAGGAGCTCGTGGCAAAGGAAAAAAATAATTTATGCCTATGAACAGTAAATTCGAAAAAAATAGCAAAAAGGTTCAAAAAAATGTATTTCTTTGGCGTCAAAGAGGCTTGAGTGCACAAGGTGCTTGCAAGTTTTGGTGATCAAATGACGTACGAGGCGCTCTAGAGAAAAAAAAACAAAATAGTGCATATTTTCAAAGTTTTTTTGAGCTAAAATTTGTTTTTTCTCCATAAGCTCCTACGATGTCCAAACACAACAAAAATGTGCACACATCTTGCGCACCTGAATATCTTCAGTCCCATGAAATTTCATATTTTTTGATTTTTTTCTATTTTTTTAATTTACTGTTCGCATGCGTACAAAATTTATGTTTTCCTTTGCCACGAGCTCCCAGGGTTTCCGAACGGCATGAAAATTAGTACACGCCTTGCAGACATGAGTATCTTCGATCCCACAAAGTTTCATTTTTTTTTTGATTTTTTGCTATTTTTTCAAGACGGTCAAAGACCTTTGACCGGACGGTAACAGCAGAGAAGGGCATTTCTATAAGTGAAACTAACGGCGGAGGGGCAAAACTGAGCATACCTAAAAATTAGGGGCAAAACTGAGTAGTGGGTTCGAGTTAAGGGCATAGATGTAAATGTCCCATATATCAATCTTTATGTCTCGACCATTTCGAGACTCCTCGTCATGTCCGTGATCACATCCGAGACTCCGAACAACCTTCGGTACAACAAAACACATAAACTCATACTATCGATCGTCATCGAATGTTAAGCGTGCGGACCCTACGGGTTCGAGAACTATGTAGACATGACCGAGACTCTTCTCTGGTCAATAACCAATAGCGGAAACTGGATGCTCATATTGGTCCCTACATATTGTACAAAGATCTTTATCGGTCAAACCGCATAACAACATACGTTGTTCCCTTTGTCATCGGTATGTTACCTGCCGTTGGTATCTCAATACCTAGTTCAATCTCATTACCGGCAAGTCTCTTTACTCGTTCCGTAATGCATCATCCCGTAACTAACTCATTATTCACATTTCCTGCAAGTCTTATAGTGATGTGCATTACCGAGAGGGCCCAGAGATACCTCTCTGATATTCGGAGTGACAAATCCTAATCTCGATCTATGCCAACTCAACAAACACCATCGGAGACACCTGTAGAGCATCTTTATAATCACCCAGTTACGTTGTGACGTTTGATAGCACACTAAGTGTTCCTCCGGTATTCGGGAGTTGCATAATCTCATAGTCATAGGAACATGTATAACTCATGAAGAAAGCAATAGCAACAAACTAAACAATCAAGTGCTAAGCTAATGGAATGGGTCAAGTCAATCACATCATTCTCTAATGATGTGATCCTGTTAATCAAATGATAACTCATGTCTATGGCTAGGAAACTTAACCATCTTTGATTCAACGAGCTAGTCAACTAGAGGCATACTAGTGACACTCTGTTTGTCTATGTATTCACACATGTACTAACTTTCCGGTTAATACAATTCTAACATGAATAATAAACATTTATCATGATGTAAGGAAATATAAATAAAAACTTTATTATTGCCTCTCGGGCATATTTCCTTTAGAGTGGACGGCCTTTCCCGTGTACCAAGGTTTGGGTAGGGCCGATTCATCATTTGCTCAAGATTGAAACTAGACCTTCCAAACCGGGGAGGCGGCTTTCCCTTACGACGCTCACCATTATTTCGCGTGTTGGTATTAGCTACAAAATCCAAATTATTATCAGCCTTGCGCTTACCATTGCCCCCCTGACACGTCGGGTTATGATGCTGCCCTTTGGTGTTGCCACTCTTCTTTCCCTTTCCCGGCTTTTCATCCTCAGACTCGGGGTCCTTGGTACCATCAGAGTCGGCATACTTAAGCAGAGCCGCCATCAGCTCCCCCATGTCGCTGCAGTGGCGCTTGAGCCACCCTATCTTCTGTTTAAGGTGCATAAAACAACAATTCTTCTCTAACATCAAGACTGATGAGCCAGCATTGATGCGGTCCGATGAATGCAGGATAGTCGAGAACCGGCGCACCCAATGGGTTGTTGACTCGCCCTGTTCTTGAACACAGGCGTCCAAATCCACAATTGACATAGGCTGCTTGCACGTATCTTTAAAATTCTGAATAAAACGGGCTTTTAACTCGGCCCATGACCCAATGGAGTTGGCAGGGAGCCTTTTCAACCAATTACGGGCCGTCCCATCCAACATCATGGTGAAATACTTAGCACACGCAGCATCACTAACATCTAGCAGGTCCATGGCCATCTCATAACTCTCGACCCATGCTTCAGGGGGTAAGTCGGCTGTATAGTTAGGTACCTTGCGAGGACACTTGAAATCCTTGGGCAAACGTTCATTACGCAGAGCTGGCACTAAACACGGCACATCCAAAGTCCTGAAGGTCACACCTGTCTCCACCGAAGTTGTCGGACAAGCCGCATGCTGAGCCGCCAGCTCGGCCTCTCGACCCGCTCTACCCTGATCCACCACATTCTGGTCATTAGCTCCACCGCGTGCCGGGTCATGTCCATGGGGCGGGTTGCGGTATCGTCCACTGCTTGACACAACCGGCTCATCAATATGCCTGCTATTACTTTTACTTGGACGTGGCGTGGACTGGATGTGATCCGGACTATATGAATAAGCCGCCTGTTGAGCTACAACCGTCTGGAGGAATTCTCCGGCTCGTCGTATCTCCATTGCTGCCGATGATTTGCCTTCAACTGGTAGAGCTGCCAGCCGCGTTGCCGCAGCAATCATGTTATCCAAAGGGTTGGAATAATGACCAGGCGGTGTCGGTATGTACTGAGGTGGAGCAGTATTCAGACAGGGTGGCTCCCTCATGCGCGGCTGAACCGGCGTTCCAGCCCAGGAGTCTAAACCCGGTTTATCTCCGGCGGGTTACTGGTCCCCGCTCCGGGCGTATTAAAGAGGTTCCTCGCTTCGTAAACTGAAGGTAGATGTGACCAATACCTTCCCCTCATGACCTTGTTTGAAGCGTTTTGATCCATCGTGAGCCGGAAAGACTCTGACTGAATCTGATGTGCCTGAGCATCCAAAGCGGCCCGCTCCATGGCCATCCTGGTGTTCAAATCGTTTAGCTCCTCCTTGGCATGTGCTATCTCGTCATGCAACTTTGCAACCTCCGCGTTATGCTGAACTTGATTTGTCGGGTTAACTTCCGCCATTAACAATATTGTCAGCTTGTCCAGTAAGTCAGTTAAGACCTGAGTCGGCGGGCGCACAGGGCCTCCTACCCCAGCAGCCGTTGCCGCTGCTGACCCAGAGGTTATCGTTGCCGCAGTCGAAGAGTTCTGTACTGGTTGTGTGCCGACCATGAAGATCGCGACCCTACTTGGCGGCTCATAGGGCTCCGGAATATTGTCGCCATCAGAATAGCCCCCAAGCCGTCCATCTCGCAGTTGGTACAGCGACTCAGTTTCACCAGTGGACGACTCACCATCAGACTAGAAGATCGTTTCACCACCAGACACAGATCTATCCTCAGATTCCGCCCCATGGATGAATCCCATGAAGGCACGCTTCACGGCAGGCTAAAATCGGGCGGGTCGCGCACGCTGAGCCGTCTCGATGATGTCGGTGCAGATGTCCAGCTCAGGACCCAGTTTGTCAATCTTGCTGATGAAGACGTGGATTCCGCCAAGGGGACCAGGTACTCGTACTCAATTGAGCCGGCCTCGGGGCCCCAGCCTGCATCGTCGATGAGGCTGCAGCCTGCATCATTGATGTAGAGCTTGCCGCGACGACTCTTGGTCATCCGGCCCACAGCGTATCCGTTGATCACTTCGAAGCTGCCCTTTAAGAACTCGAAACCACCGTGCGCTGGCCCCACGGTGGGTGCCAACTGTCGTGGAATTGTCACGGCAGATGTCCTAGTGTGAGGACTTAGTCGTGGAGCCATGGCAACCAGGTTAACTTAAAGGGGTTAAACGGGACAAAGGACACATGGAGTTTATATTGGTTCGGCCCCTTGTGGTGAAGGTAAAGGCCTAATACAGTTTGAGGTGGTATTGCTTGTGTTTCGATTACCAGGGAGCGAATACGCTTGACCTTAGTTTCCGTCTCTTGTTTTTCTGCCCTAAGTCGCCGCCGGGTCATCCCTTTATATACACAAAGTTGGCGCTTGATGGCTCATGAGTCGGCGGCTCATAAGCAACGTGTCCGGCTCGGTGACTAACTATACATGCCTTATAATACAAGTTATACTTATATGGCGGTTAACACTTGTTGGGCCTTAAGTCTCCGTTGGGCTTCGGGCCCTCCACGAGTCCGCATAGTGAACCGTCGTGTTCGACATCTCCATGTCTTTGTCTTGATAAACCGCCATGGGCTTAACCCGGCCCCTCCTGGGCGGGTTAACTCAATAGTTGTATCCCCAACATGTCCCTTTTGTAGTTAATTGCTATATATGGTTGTTTGCAGTATGCCTTGTTTATTTCAGTTGTTCACAATGTGATGCTCTATATGTGCAATTATTTACTGTGCAGTACATTTCATCAATCCAGTTTTAAACATACCGATAGGAATGCATATATTTGCTTGCTGTTAAGCCTATTATAGCTAGCATATGCCTCTTCTAAAGTTTTTTGATCGTTTGGTTGTTTGTAGTTAGCATATGTCCAGTTTCAAATGCTATCTTTGGTTGTTCGTATTATGCCTTGTTTATTACAGTTATTCACAACGTGATGTTCTATATGTGTAAGTATGAACTGTGCAGTTCAATTTCATCACTACCAGTTTCAACAATACCACTATGAATGACTACATTTGGTTGTTGCATCTTGTAGTTAACACGCCTTTCCATTTCTATTTAACAATAACCGGTGTACTTAGACCGGCACAATACCAGTTTGAATGACTATGTTTGCTTGTTGTTAAATGTTAGACATGCTGCAGTTAACACACCTTTCCACTTGTTTTGCTTTACTAGCATGCTTAAACCTGCACACCGAAGCTATCTTTTGCAGATTATTTTGTCTGCCATGGATAATTTTGGTTGATGTTTAGCCTGTTGTGTTTAACATGCTTCTCGATGTACCTACACATGACAATTTTGGAAATGACTGCTGTTTTCCATCAAGGTTAGTTTCATCCCATGGCTTATATATGCTCACTCTTCAGGATATCACTAGCTGGTATCATATAGGCTGGGGGCTGATAAGGGACTAATCGGTGAATCGGACTTTTAGCTGAATATATCTGCAACCCATTTATTGCTAGGTTAACTAGGGCCATATGTAATATATCTGAGGCTACATAGCAACATGCACTGTACTTAATTTCTAAATATGCAACAAGGAAGAGTGTTACATTAATGTTCTGATGATTTCTAGATATACGTAGAAGAGCAGCAGCAACAACAACAACAACACAGCCCTATTTGGATACTCAACTTATTTAGAGGTTAGAGTTAGTTTCTAGCTCATGACTAACCCTGAACTAACTCCATCCAAAGAGTTGTTTGGTTGGCAGGGTTAGATTGACAATAAATGCACTAGGAGAACTAGCTCCGATTAGCACCTCTTGGGTTGGATAGTTTTGTTGGATGGGTTATAGATGCAACTAGCTCAAACTAGCCCTCATGTTTAGATATACTTTAGGGCTATATGAGCCCGAACTAGCTCAAACTAACTGTAACCCATGGATACAACAACAATTAATCAGCCGATAATTTGTAAGAATGCACTAAACTCCTTCCGGACCATAATATAAGATGTTAATTCATCTAATATGTGAGTATATTGGATGTTATAAGATATTATAAAAGAGTGGTGTACTACATCATTGTGCAATTGTTGTTTAGCTTCTAATATTAACTTGGTGCTTTTAGGTACATATGTCGTTGGTAAAGATTTTCGCTTAGACCCTTTCTGCGTATGGGGCAATGAGATATCGATGAACCAGCATCAAGTGAGGAAGCTGATAAAGATTGTTAGTAAAATGGGTCCAAAGATAGCAATTAAACTATTTGTTTACACTTTATCCAAGACAACAGCGAACTACAGGATGGTAAGTAAGAACTCTGGAGCCTTCTTTTTGCCACCCATAATGAGTTGTGTTAGATGACAATGTGTGAATCTTTTTCCTTTGCAGTGGTTGCCAAAGCAGTTTACTCAAGATTACCTCTCAAACTACATGATTGGTGGACATGCAAAGGCTAAAGTATTTCTACCATAAAACGATGATTATCTATATGTTTTCATGAAGACCGTGAAGGATGGGTGGTCGGCCATCACAAGGGGTCGGACTAGAGTTGTGCGTTCCTTCTGCATGGAGGAGGGCACAATATGGGCATTCCACTTCACCTTGTTCAGCAACCAGAATGTATTTCGCCTCTTTCTTTACCGTCTTTAATAGTACAAGTATACAACTATGGTTCATCATTCTTTATTTGGTTCTTATGTAATTCTTGAACATATGTACCTATGAATCGAATAATGCATTGGTTGTTTGAACCTGATGGATATGAATAAAGCTGTAGCATACATTCAAATTCAAATTCAAATCCGGTACAATTTGAAATAGCAGCAATTAAATTATGGCGAAATTACGCTCTCCAGGTCATTACGGCACACACGGTTGATAAAACACAAACGTTTGTGATATACACCATAATCCGAGACGGTTCACAAACAGGAAACGTGTGCAAGCATCCACACAGTTGCCGTTTGCAAAGCATGTGCGATGCCAGACAATATCACAAACGGTGCAGGCAAACTAAACGTTTGTGTTAGTTGCCTCATCGTACACGATTCACAACCATGAACTGTTTCCGATGAAGTATGCATCATAAACGTTGCACCACAGAATAGCGTGTGCGATAGTTGTCATGTACGATGATGTTACGACGGTCCGATGCTTGGTAATCCTGTCTGACACTCGTACGACGATTAGCTAATCGTCTTAATTAGTTATCACATACGGTTTGTGTGATTGTATGCTTATCACACGCGATCCTACACATAAAATTGTGTGGGACATACATACGAACGGAAACGTTTTCCCTGGATTGACTGTGTGGGATGTACATAAGAACAGAAACGTATTCCTTGGATTGACTGTGTGTTATACATACAAACGGAAACCTTTTCCCTGGATGACTGTGTGGGATGTACATAAGAACATAAATGTATTCCTTGGATTCACTGTGTGTGATATACATATGAACGGAAATGTTTTATGGGATTCACCGTGTGGGATGTACATACGAACGGAAATGATTGGGTTTCGATGCCTCGCCCGATCGCACACGGCTCCAGCCTGTGTCCGTGTTGGGCCTATCCCCGACGATTTCTAGGTCGTGTGGAAAGGACCCCCTATCGCTCACACTCACTTGGCGACGGTTCCAAATGCCATCGCAGAAAGGGGTTAAAAACCATTTGTATAGCACCGACGCGTACCAGTGTGAAGAAGCGACTTGGGTTGACTTATACAATGTTATGTATCAAGAAGCGCCCTATAGGGATCATCGAATTGATAGCAATGTGGAAGAAGTATTTTTGTTACTAACAACATATAGACCATGATACCAGTGCATACACATGTTATTATGAGAGTGGAAAATATGGTTGTAGAAAACTAATTTACCTCTCGTTATCTTGAGATTGCTATTGCTTCTCTCTTCTTCCTTGCATATGCTAGATATTTCTTGTCTTGATAATTTGTTTTCTTATAAAATCCCTATGCATCGGAAGTATGTTAGACTAAAATGTGGTTGTCACATGTTTTATGATGCTCTCTATGTGTTTCAATTATTATCTTTCATGTGAGCATCGTTGAAATCTTTATGCCTAGCTAGGGGCATAAAATGATAGCGCTTGTTGGGAGGCAACCCAATGAACAAAACTTAGTCTTTTCCTTTTTCTTTCTGTTCTTGAGTGTTTGCACAATTATGCCTCTGTTATGATTGTGTTATTTATGTTTTAATTAGTGTTTGTGCCAAGTAAAGTCTTTGGGATTATGTTGGGTGATAGTTGATTTGATCCTGTTAAAGAACATAAACATTTGCGTCCAGTAATAGAATTGTTTAAATTCACAGAAGCGACGAAAGTTCTGAATTTTTTTACACAAGATTGGTATACAAATTGCCTACGCTGTCCTAATTTTTCAGAATTTTCTGAGTTATAGAAGTATACGAAGTTTTCAGATTACTACATACTGTTCTGTTTTTGACAGATTTTGTTTTCTTTGTGTTGTGTGCTTATTTTGATGAATCTATGGATTGTATCGGTGGGTATAAGCCATGGTAAAGTTGGAATACAATAGATGTAATGCAAAAATAAAATATGAATGGGTTTGCAACAGTACTTAGAGTGGTAATTTGCTTTCTTATACTAACGGATCTCACGAAGGTTTTTGTTGAGTTTTGTGTGATTGAAGTTTTCATGTTTTGGGTGAGATCACAATGGATGAAGGAATAAGGAGTGAGAAGAGCCTAAGCTTGGGGACGCCCCATGGCACCCCAAGTTATTATCCAAAGAGAAACAAGCAACTAAGCTTGGGGATGCCCCAGACGGCATCCCCTCTTTCTTCTAACGACCATCGGTATTTTACTTGGAGCTATATTTTTATTCATCACATATCATGAGTTTTTCTTGGAGCGTCCTGTATCATATGAGTCTTTGCATGTTTTGCCATATCATGTCACATATTTTGATTCCATGTGATGTTTAGCCTTTATGCACCTTATTTTGCTTAAAACGGCGGTAGCATTATAAGATGATCCCTTCACTAAATTTCAAGATAAAAGTGTTCTCCCTGAGTATGCAACATTGCCAAAGTTCGTCATTTCGAAGCACCTCGTGATGATCGGGTGTGATAGACTCTACTTCACATACAACGGGTGTAAGACATTTTCGCACATGCAAAATACTTGGGTTAAACTTGACGAGCCTATCATGTACATACATGGTCTCGGAACACTGGAGACCGAAAGGTCGAACATGAGTCATATAGTAGATATGACCAAAATGAAGATGTTCACCATTGATGACTACCCCATCTCACGTGATGATCGGACATGGGTTAGTTGATTTGGATCATGTATCACTTAGACAAGTTGAGGGATGTTGATTTAAGTGGGAGTTCATTAGTAATTTGATTAACTGAACTAAGATTTATCATGAACATAGTCAAAATGTCTTTGCAAATTATGTTGTAGTTCAATAGCTCATGATGTAGCTTCCCCGTTTTTGATACGTTCCTAGAGAAAACTAAGTTGAAAGTTGATGGTAGCAATAATGCAGACTGGGTCCGTGATATGAGGATTATCCTCATTGCTGCACAAAAGAATTATGTCCTTGATGCATTGCTGGGTGACCGACCTGCTGCAGGAGATGATGCAGACATTATGAACGTTTGGCAAAGCTTGATCTGATGACTACTTGATAGTTTAGTGAGCCATGCTTTACGGCTTAGAATCGGGGCTCCAAAGATGCTTTTGAACGCCATGGAACATATGAGATGTTCCAAGAGCTGAAATTGGTATTTCAAGCTCATGCCCGTGTTGAGAAGTATGACACCTTTGACAAGTACTTTGCCTACAAGAAGGAGGAGAATAGCTCAGCCAGTGAGCATGTGCTCAGAATGTCTAGGTACTACAATCGCTTGAATCAAGTGGGAGTTAATCTTCCAGATAATATAGTGATTGAAAGAGTTCTCCAGTCACTATCACCAAGCTACTAAAGCTTCGTGATGAGCTATAATATGCAAGGAATGACTAAAATGATTTACGAGCTCTTCGCGATACTAAAATTTGTGGAGGTAGAAATCAAGAAAGAATATCAAGTGTTGATGGTTAATAAGACCACTAGTTTCAAGAAAGGGGCAAGGGAAAGAAAGGGAACTTCAAGAAGAATGGCAAGCAAGTTGCCGCTCCCATGAAGAATCCCAAAGCCGGACCCAAGCCTCAAACAGAGTGCTTCTACTTCAAAGCAAATGGTCGCTGGAAGCGGAACTGTGCCAAACACTTGGCGGATAAGAAGGATGGCAAAGTAAACAAAGGTATATTTGATATACATGTTATTTATGTGTACCTTACTAGTGTTCGTAGTATCCCTTGGGTAGTTGATACCGGTTTGGTTGCTAAGATTAGTAACTCGTAACAGGAGTTGCAGAACAAAAAGAGACTAGTTAAGGGCGAGGTGACGATGTGTGTTGGAAGTGATTCCAAGGTTGATACAGTCACCATCGCACACTCCCTCTACCTTCAGGATTAGAGTTGAACCTAAATAAATGTTATTTGGTGTTTGCGTTGAGCATGAATATGATTAGATCATGTCTATTGCAATACAATTATTCATTTAAGTCAGAGAATAATTGTTGTTCTGTTTACATGAATAAAACCTTCTGTGGTCATACACCCAATGTGAATGGTTTATTGAATCACGATCGTAGTGATACACATATTCATAATATTGATGCCCAAGGATGCAAAGTTGATAATGATAGTGCAACATACATGTGGCACTGCTGTTTAGGTCATATTGGTGTAAAGCGCATGAAGAAACTCCATGCGGATGGACTTTTTGGAATCACTTGATTATGAATAATTTGATACTTGCGAACCATGCCTCATTGGCAAGATGACTAAAACTCCGTTCTCCGGAACAATGGAACGAGCTAATGACTTATTGGAAATAATACATACCGATTTATGCGGTCCGATGAGTGTTCAGGCATGCGGTGGGTATCGTTATTTTCTGACCTTCACATATGATTTGAGTAGGTATGGATATATCTACTTGATGAATCACAAGTCTGAAACATTTGAAAATTTCAAAGAATTTCAGAGTGAAGTGGAGAATCCTCGTAACAAGAAAATTAAGTTTCTACGATCTGATCGAGGAGGCGAATATTTGAGTTACGAGTTTGCCTTCATTAAAAAAACGTGGAATTGTTTCACAACTCACGCCACCTGGAACACCACGACGTAATGGTGTGTCCGAACATCGTAACCGTACTTTATTAGATATGGTGCGTTCTATGATGTCTCTTACCGATTTGCCATCTAAATCCGTTGAGACGACACCGTATGAACTATGGTTTGGCAAGAAATCTAAGCTGCAATTTCTTAAAGTTTGGGGATGCGATGCTTATGTCAAAAGGCTTCAGCCTGATAAGCTCGAACCCAAATCGAGGAAGTCTGTCTTCATAGGATACCCTAAAGAAACTATTGGGTACATCTTCTACCACAGATCCGAAGGCAAGATCTTTGTTGCTAAGAATGGGTCCTTTCTAGAGAAGGAGTTTCTCTCGAAAGAAGTGAGTGGTAGAAAAGTAGAACTTGATGAGGTAATTGTACCTTCTCTCGAACTAGAAAGTAGCACATCAGACAAAACTGTTCCCGTGATGCTTACACCAACTAGAGAGGAAGCTAATGATGATGATCATGAAATCGGATCAAGTTACTACTGAACTTCTAGGTCAACCAGAACACATTCCGCACCAGAGTGGTACGATAATCCTGTCCTGGAATTCTTTGTTAGACGATGGCGAACCTACGAACTATGAAGAACCTATGATGAGACCAGATTCTGACAAATGGCTTGAGGCCATGAAATCTGAGATAGGATCCATGTATGAGAACAAAGTATGGACTTTGGTGGACTTTCCCGATGATCAGAAAGCCATTGAGAATAAATATATCTTCAAGAAGAAGACAGACGCTGATAGTAATGTCACTGTCTACATAGCTCAACTTGTCGCAAAAGGTTTTCGACAAGTTCAAGGGGTTGACTACATGAGAATTTCTCACCCGTAGCGATGCTTAAGTCTGTCAAAATCATGTTAGCAATTGCCGCATTTCATGATTATGAAATCTGGCAAATGGACATCAAAACTGCATTCCTTAACGGGTTTCTTAAAGAAGAGTTGTATATGATGCAACCAGAAGGTTTTTTCGATCCTAAAGGTGCTAACAAAGTATGCAAGCTCCAGCGATCCATCTATGGACTAGTGCACGCATCTCGAGTTGGAATATACGCTTTGATGAGGTGATCAAAGCATATGGTATTATGCAGACTTATGGTGAAGCCTATATTTCCAAGAAAGTGAGTGGGAGCACTGTAGCATTTCTGATATTATATGTGGATGACATATTGTTTATTGGAAATGATATAGAATTTCTGGATAGCATAAAAGGATACTTGAATAAGATTTTTTTAATGAAAGACCTCGGTGAAGCTACTTACATATTGGGCATCAAGATCTATAGGGATAGATCGAGACGCTTAATAGGACGTTCACAAGGCACATACCTTGGCAAAGTTTTGAAGAAGTTCAAAATAGATTAGTCAAAGAAAGGGTTCTTGCCTATGTTGCAAGGTGTGAAGTTGAGTTAGACTCAAAACCTGACCACGACAGAAGATAGAAAGAGAATGAAAGTCATTCCCTATGCCTCAACCACAGGTTCTATAAAGTATGCTATGTTGTGTACCAGACCTGTCGTGTACCTTGGCATGTGTTTGGCAAGGGGATACAATAGTGATCCAGGAGTTGATCACCGGACAATGGTCAAAATTATCCTTAGGTGCCTTAAAGAGTACCAAGGAAATGTTTCTCGGTTATGGAGGTGATAAAGAGTTCATCATAAGAGGTTACGTCAATGCAAGTTTTGGCACCGATCCAGATGACTTTGAGTCTTAATCTGGATACATATTGAACTTGGGAGTAATTTGCTAGAGTAGCTCCATGTAGAGCATTGTAGACATAGAAATTTGCAAAGTACACATAGATCTGAATGTTGCAGGCCCGTTGACTAAAACTCTCTCACAAGCAAAACACGATCACACCTTAGTACTCTTTGGGTATTAATCACATGGCGATGTGAACTAGATTATTGACTCTAGTAAACTCTTTGGGTGTTAGTCACATGGCGATGTGAATTATGGGTGTTAATCACATGGTGACGTGAACTAGATTATTGACTCTAGGAAACTCTTTTGATGTTAATCACATGGCGATATGAACTAGATTATTGACTATAGTGCAAGTGGGAGACTGATGGAAATATGCCCTAGAGGCAATAATAAAATGTTTATTATTATATTTCCTTAATCATGATAAAGGTTTATTATTCATGCTAGAATTGTATTGACCAGAAACTTAAATACATGTGGGGATACATAAACAAATACTGTGTCCCTAGTAAGCCTCTACTAGACTAGCTCATTCATCAAGAGATGGTTTCCTAACCATAGACATGTGTTGTCACTTGATAACGGGATCACATCATTAGGAGAATGATGTGATGGACAAGACCCATCCGTTAGCTTAGCATATGATCGTTCAGTTTATTGCTATTACTTTCTTAATGTCAAGTACATATTCCTTCTACTATGAGATCATGCAACTCCGGGATACCGGAGGAATACCTTGTGTGATATCAAACGTCACAACATAATTGGGTGATCATAAAGATGCTCTACATGTATCTCCGAAGGTGTCTATTGAGTTGGTGTAACATCCCAAAATTCTAAATTTTGGAATGTTATATTAAATAAATAACTATGCTTGATGTCTGATTTTTGGTTTGATTGATTGAGTGAAATTTGAAACTTTTGAAATTTGAATGAGTGGGAATGAAATGACTTTCCCAAAACTTTCTCCTTTGCCTTTTTGGATCTCAATGAATTCAAATTCATTCCAACACCAAAACCTAGAGTGAAGATGACATGACTTCTTCCATTTGGAATGAGAAGGGTTTTGAAAAGATTTGAATTTCATTTGAGAATATTTCAAATTCAAAGCTTTATACAACTCAATGATTTTCATGAGGGAAGATAAAATGACTTCTTCAATTATATGAAATATGAGTTGGAAGTTAAAAAGTATCAAGTTGAAAGTCATTTGAAAGTGCTTTGAAACCCTCTTTCAAATTTTGAGTTTTGAATTTGAATTCAAACTTTGGCAAGTGGGAATCATTTCAAAAACTATGCCTAATAAATACTTGATCAAAAGTATGAGAGGAGTAAACATGACACTCCAAAAATATCAGAGGAAACAATGCCAAAAGTTTTGGATTCAAATCTGAATTTTATTTGAATTTGAAAAAATGGATTTTTATAAAGTTTGGATTTTGCCTTTGGAAAAATGTTCAAATGAAAGGGAATATTCCCCTGATCATTTTGGTATATATATATACCCTATATAAAATATTTATATTTTAAAAGATATACTCTGTTTTGTTTTATTTTAAAAAATAAAATTTAAAAGGAAACCCCCAGCGCCACCAGCCCCCCGCCCAACCAGCCGACAAACCCAGCGCCAAAGCAGCCAATGCCCACCGAGGCAGCCGAGCCGCCCAGCTCCTCTCACCTCACCTCGCTGAACCCCTTCAGATCGGCCACCCGCCGCTCCCACCCCTCCCTCACTCATCGACAGTGGGCCCGCCCCTTCTTCCTCCCCCCCGCCCACGCCGTCGCCGCGCAGATCGCGGATCCCAAAGGATCCGGGATGCCGATCCTCCCGATCGCCTCCCTTACCCAGCAGCCCCTGGCTATTTAAGCCGTCGCCCGCACCCCATCCCCCTAGCCCTCGCGGACCCCTCTCCCCAGACGAGCTCGCTGGAGCCCGACAGCCTGGCCCGCCATTAGCCTGTTCCGCCACCCCGACCACCCCGAGCTACTTTGAGACCACCTTGGACTCCCTCGCTCGACCACACCTCCCGTGCCTCGCCCGAGCTCCAGACCCGCCGAGCACCGTCGCCGTCGATCACCGAACGCCACCGCCGCCTCGAGCTCGCTGCCGACCGACTCGACCATCCCGAACTCGCCTGACCCCACCCGAGCTCCCTTGCTCCGCCAAGACCCGCCGGAGGCCTCCGCCGTCGCCCGGACCACCGAGCCGCAGCGCGCAACGTCGCCCGAGCCGCCGTCGACCGTCGCCGTCGTCTTCCCACGGTGAGTCGCCGGAGAACCCCCCCCCCACCGTTAGATCTAGATCGTAGGGCCTAGATTATAACCCCCGAAGGGGTACGGTCTATTCTAAAAAGCCCCGGTTTTATTCCGGTTTATTTTGGTTTTAGTTAGATTAGTTTAGACCGGCCCGATTCGATTAAACCCTAGGCCCGTTTAGGTTATTTTACGCACAGTGCGTAGTTTAGGCCCATTAGGCCTTTTTTTCTTTTATTTTTGTTTTTCTGTTTTAACAGAATAGTTTCTGTTTTGAAAAATTCATATCTTTTATTCTGTTTAATATTTTTGAGTGATTCTTTTTTTGTTGGTTTGCAAATTTTCTATAGTTTCTGTAGAATATATATTTAGCTATGTTAAAATTAATTAAAATTGCTTTATTTTAGTTTTAGCCAGAATAGTAAATCTGCTATAACTTGAGTTAGAAAAATTATTTTTGGATGATTCTTTTTGTCCCAACTTTATTTTGACATTGCCAAACCATAGAAATTAACTTGGGTATTTTAGGATTAATAAATAAATATTTTTAAGAAGAATCTTATTAATCCTAATTAATTAACTAGCTCCTGTTTTCCTAATATTTTAATTAGTAAATAAAATTATTTTTAACTTGTGATTGATTATTCTAGGTTAGTTTCTGTCACTCTAATAGATGAACTTTTATTTATAATTAATAAAATTTTATTTTATTTTTCTTAATAGAAATTGGATTAGGCCTAAAAGGAGTTTTATAATAGTTTTAAATTAATTCTTTTTGCTCCTAGTTGATTTATGAAATCTTTTCTGTTAAGTTAACCTAAAACCATGATTAAGTTATGTTAGGGAAATTTTTGTTATAAAAACTATACTAGCTATTGTTTGAAGTAGGAAAAACTTTGAATGGGTTTTTCTTTGAGTTTTCCCTTTGGATTTTGATTTGGTTGTTTTGGTGTGTTATGTTACTTTGTTATGCTATTGTGTTATGTGATCCTCATGCTATATGCTTATTATAGTTATTGTTTGCCTCGGTAGAATTTCCGAGTCTTGGAGCTTGCTACTCTGAATCCCTAGTTTTCAAAGATCGTCAACAAGGCAAGTTCACTTTGACCATGCTTTCATACCTATGTTTTATTGCATTTAGTGGCACCCTTGCAACCACCCCTCAGTAGTGTTATTGAATCCTTGTAGTTGAGTAGTATGCATGAGGTAGGAACCCATCCCCCTGTTACCAAGCCCGGGACGGTATTTTATTTAATGCTACGCTATAGTAGACGGGGTTTGGTATGAGTACTCGAGAGTGGTGTGAGAATGGAGGATTCTACATCAATGACGACAACTCCATGATGGAATCTGCAAGGACTGCATCTTCAAGGCCTCAAGACTTCAAGACTCGAGACAAGAATTCAATACACACTCTTGGGTGAAGGGCGGTTGTGGGCACCTGGAGAAACCAGTGGTTGGCGGGATGCATGGAGAAGCGCCATGACATCTTGCGGAAAGCTTCACCCAGACTCAAAGAGACGGAAGAATACTTCACGCTTGGAAGCTTACATGCAACCGCAAGTCATTATGGGCTCTGGCTTGGTTGACCTTAGTTGTGACTCTGGCTGGGGCGGTACTAGCAGATGTAGAACTACGGTAGGATGGGTTGAGTAACGGACGGTGGTCGGAGGAACTCTTTGGAAGACCATGTTTGGTCATCTTGTTCTCAAACACTCTGAAGTGCGAGAGCGTAAAGAGAGGATCGAATCTTGCGGGTAAAGTGTACAAACCTCTGCAGAGGGTTATAACCTAATCGATTAGCCGTGTCCCGATTTACGGACAATTTGAGCATCTGGACTTGGATCTATCTCGGAACTCTCAACACCGGATTGATAACTTAATTGTGGGCAACATATGATGATTTGGGGCTATGAGACATCGGTTGGCGGAACCATGTCATGATAGAAAACTCCATAGTACAGACTTCATTTATTCCTTTGATGTAGGGAAAATAAAATCACCTTTTATGCAAACAAAACTCAGATATAGAGCCACAAAGCCAAATTGCATATAGTATAGTTTTACCATCTGTTTATTCATATTGTGATCTTGCGGTACATTCAATGTCTTGACCTACACGGCTGCAACGTATCATGTTGCAGGATTTTCTTCGACGAGTAAGAGTTACGATACAGGTTACGGTCTACACTCAACCTGCCGATGGCGTTGATGGGACTCCACACCCGTTTGATTGTTTCCGCTGAGTATTAAGTGGTATATATCATTTACGTTATTTATACATGTGATTGCACTTTGATATATACATTGATGTCTTGTGTGTGCAAAGATCTTGATCCGAGGATGGCACAGATACACGAGGCTTGACCGTCTCGAGGTCGGGTCGCTCTGATATGGTATCGAGCACATGTTGGTGGAGGGCGTGACCCTAGAAACCGGAAAAGCCCTAGGACAGGATACCTCAAAAACTCTATTTACAAAAAGACTCTTACTTCTCATCTCTTCTGACACTCTCACCTCAAATAGTTAGAATATACCCCTTATCCTTTGATCACCCGGAGGATCAACTGAAGACGCTCCAAGAAGGATTTGATATCGGAGAACTGATGACCTCTTCAGAGTAAAGAGGATTTCACCATGTATTAGGAGCTACAACAGTTGAAGACTCCGAAGACTTGAAGGATCTGAAGAATTAATTGACCTTTAGAAGACCAAACCCAGTTATACACCTACGTTAGATGCGATGATTTTTTGTGAGCTGTCATTTGTTTGATGTTTTCCGACAGCCACAAAGTAAAACTTGTTTCTTCAAAACTATTGTTTGTATTGTGTGCATCTCTCCCTCCCACCTCTCTCATATCTCATCCCTAAAACCCTTGAACCCCATAGATGATGAAAGAAGTTGGACTGATATTCTCTGGACCGAAGACTCAGCCAGAGGCAGAGCTATGGATGCAGAACATGGAAAAACACTTCGGGAGCAATTTGGTCTCAAGGAAGTATGAGGTTCAATATGCTCTTCAGTACTTTACAGAAAGTGCTGCAACCTGGTGGAAAATGCATCAAGCCATACAGGGATTTGATGGAGTAAGAACTTGGGAGGAATTCAAGAAGACCCTGACGAGATCACGTCTTATCCGGAAGCACAATGATACACCAAGAAGTAAACCTTGTGCTGCAAGATTTGCGGAGAAATAGGACACACCGGGAGGAACACAAAGATGGATGCCCTCATTGTGAGGAGAAACACCCGGTGAGGAATGCCCAACTAGTCGGTGACTTGCTTCCTGTGTGAAGGAACCACCCACTACCCGGGGCAGTGTCATATTTACTCCACGGTGCAACAAACTATTCAGAAGCAGGAAGATGGAATGAAGCAAGCCCTCAAGGAAGGTCTAGAAGAACCTATGATGAAGGAAAGTGTTGAAGACCTTGATGGAGAAGGCTTCAACAGATTTTACTCCAATGCCTGTTATTCATGTGGAGAAGAAGGACATTTCTCACAGTATTGCCCCAAGGGAAGAAAAGAGTATCTGGGATATTTCCCGACAGCAGAAGTGAAGTTCGACCCTCGGGAGATAGAAACTCTGATCACTACAGAAAAATCCAGGAAGAGAAAAAGAAGGCAACCCGAGAACAACGCAATTTTTACAGAGAAGGACCTAAGTCATATCACTTGTTACAGGTGCAAGGATTTAGGTCATTACGCTAGTAAATGTCCAGAAAAGAAGCCAAGAATCCAAGGAGCCCGCATAATCACAAAGAAGCCCCGAGACATGTCGGGAGTCATTTGTTTTCGCTGCAAGGAAGCAGGACATTATGCTATTAACTGTCCTGACAAGACGAAAACTGGAGTTGAGTAGTTGGAATTTTGATATGGATAATAAGAGTAGTAGAAAGCAATTTCATTTTTCATGAGCTCAGTGAGTTGAGTTATGTAATAGATTACTCTGAGATTGTAATAGTTCATGACTCAATAAATTTGTAATGTCACATGCTGAAAAGCTTTAAGGAGTTGTGATGCATGAATTGGATATTGGAAATTGAGTTTGAAGTTTTGTTGGATGATATGAATGTGTGCCCCAGGAGATATGCACCCTATTCTGAGCACATTTTGTTTTACAACTGCAGATGACGACCCTTTATGAGTCCTTCCTTAAAGGTCCAGAAACAATCATGACCCTGACAAGTGATCGTGATTACCCGAAGATCCTGAAGGACATGATGAAGCATATTCACCTTGAAGGAGATGCACGGTCTACAAAGGCTACCCTTCATGCAAAAGGAGTGGAACTTTGGTATGTGGAGGTACACCTCCACCATTTGAAAGGAGTTTGCCCAAAGATGATGGGGCAGTACTTTTTCATTTCACGTGTGCCACAAGCAACTTTCTTCGATGCTGTTCGTGAAGCAGCCATGGAAGCCATACGCCAGATCGGAGAAATACTTGAAGCAAGACTCCGTTATACTCAGGAATACCTAAGCGAAGTGCATATAGAGATGATGGAGGTGAAACTCAAGGCCACCACGATGAAACAAAAGATTGAAAATTTCAAGGCACATGTCGCACAATTCCAGTGGGACTGAAGCATCCTCAAGGAGGAAAAATGAATAAAGTTGGAAGTAATGCCTGACCATACCGAACCATGTGGGTGGCAGCATTTGTAATAAACTTTTTGGAATTTTGGATTCACGAAAGATGGATAAGGATGTAATGAAAGATTGATATGAGAATAATGAGATGTTATGGATAAACTTGTGCATTTATTTTGGTCATAGTACTCTGTAAAACCACAGGATCAATGAAGAAAGAAATGTGTTATCCATGACGGTCCATAGAAGGAAGCTGGACAAAATAAGTTGGAATTTTGCTTTTGATATGATGGTATGAAGAAACAGAGTACTACTGGATTTAAAGGAGGTGTAACAAGAGAGTTACTCCAAGGATGAGTTAAAGCTGCACTAGTGTTGAAGTGGGCCATAACCCACAGGCCCAAGATTTTGAAAGGAAACTGATATAACCTTGATAAAGGAATAAATTGGAGGAATCAGCAGTCCAATCAGCATACGTTTCGTAGGAGGTTACGCAAAAACCTGAGAGTGGTGAAAGTAACGATAGATGTTTGTTCAGCTTGCGAAACCATGGATTTACTCGAAACCAGTTCGAGAACAAGAGAAATTCTGCAATGCTTGTGAGTGTGCCCAAGTGTTAGAATACGTGATTCACTGTTTACATATGTGGTAATGATTCAAGTACGGGATGGATTGGCCCCCATACCGAAGACTTCTATCATGAACTATCATATGTCGATGGAAAATCAGAGAGCCTCGAAAACTCTAGAAGAGTGTCGACGCGATAAGCCAAAAAAAAACCATAGAATGGTAGGACGATGGAACCCCTTTACAGGCAACCGTTGCCAATCGTAGTTTATACGGTGAGGTTCGACCCAGACCCGTTTTCTGCAGGAGAAACCATAAATTGTAGACCACCATGAGTATTTCGATAAGTTGTCTAGAATGGACACGGACCTATCAGCTAAGAAGATCCAGTCTCGGACGAACCACAACTTTGACGAACCGACCCAAGATTCTGAGGAAAACTCTATGCTTCTGACAAAGGAGCTATTGTAAGATATGTGAAGAGACATACATTGTCAACACTCCAGAGGAAGTATCTGAGTTTATTGGAACTGTAACCTTGTTTTGAGTGTGGTAGCCCACCTGACCCTTCTGACCAGAACATTTGCTAGAAGACCCCCAACCCCTAACCTTTCTTGCTAGCCTCTACGAATCTCGAGGACGAGATTCATTTTAAGTGTGGTAGGTTTGTAACATCCCAAAATTCTAAATTTTGGAATGTTATATTAAATAAATAACTATGCTTGATGTCTGATTTTTGGTTTGATTGATTGAGTGAAATTTGAAACTTTTGAAAGTTGAATGAGTGGGAATGAAATGACTTTCCCAAAACTTTCTCCTTTGCCTTTTTGGATCTCAATGAATTCAAATTCATTCCAACACCAAAACCTAGAGTGAAGATGACATGACTTCTTCCATTTGGAATGAGAAGGGTTTTGAAAAGATTTGAATTTCATTTGAGAATATTTCAAATTCAAAGCTTTATACAACTCAATGATTTTCATGAGGGAAGATAAAATGACTTCTTCAATTATATGAAATATGAGTTGGAAGTTAAAAAGTATCAAGTTGAAAGTCATTTGAAAGTGCTTTGAAACCCTCTTTCAAATTTTGAGTTTTGAATTTGAATTCAAACTTTGGCAAGTGGGAATCATTTCAAAAACTATGCCTAATAAATACTTGATCAAAAGTATGAGAGGAGTAAACATGACACTCCAAAAATATCAGAGGAAACAATGCCAAAAGTTTTGGATTCAAATCTGAATTTTATTTGAATTTGAAAAAAAAATGGATTTTTATAAAGTTTGGATTTTGCCTTTGGAAAAATGTTCAAATGAAAGGGAATATTCCCCTGATCATTTTGGTATATATATACCCTATATAAAATAATTATATTTTAAAAGATATACTCTGTTTTGTTTTATTTTAAAAAAATAAAATTTAAAAAAACCCCCCAGCGCCACCAGCCCCCAGCCCAACCAGCCGACAAACCCAGCGCCAAAGCAGCCATGTGCCCACGAGGCCACCGAGCCAGCCCAGCTCCCTCTCACCTCACCTCGCTGAACCCCCTCCAGATCGGCCACCCGCTCGCTCCCCACCCTCCCTCTCTCATCGACAATGGCCCCCCCTTCTTCCTCCCCGCCCCATGCCACGCCGCCGCCGCTGCAGATCGCGGATCGAAGGATCCGGATGCCGATCCCCTTCCCGATCGCCTCCCTTACCCCGACGAGCCCCCTGGCTATTTAAGCCGTCGCCCCGCACCCCATTTCCCCCCTAGCCCTCGCCGGACCCCCTCTCCCCCTCGCACGAGCTCGCCGGAGCCCGAGAGCCGCCGCCGCGCCATTAGCCCGTTCCGGCCACCCCCCGACCACCCCGAGCTACTTTGAGACCACCTCGGACTACCTCGCTCGACCACACCTCCCGTGCCCTCGCCCGAGCTCCAGACCACGGAGCACCGTCGCCGTCGATCACCGAACGCCGCCGCCTCGAGCTCGCTGCCGACCGACTCGACCACCCCAAACTCGCCTGACCCCACCCCGAGCTCCGTTGCTCACAGACACCGCGGAGGCCTCCGCCGTCGCCGGACCACCGAGCCGCCGGCTAACGTCGCCCGAGCCGCCGTCGACCGTCGCCGTCGTCTTCCCACGGTGAGTCGCGGAGAACCCCCCACCGTTAGATCTAGATCGAGGGCCTAGATTATAACCCCGAAGAATACGGTCTATTCTAAAAGCCCGGTTTTATTCCGGTTTATTTTGGTTTTAGTTAGATTAGTTTAGACCGGCCCGATTCGATTAAACCCTAGGCCCGTTAGGTTATTTTACGACAGCAGTCGTAGTTTAGGCCCATTAGGCCTTTTTTCTTTATTTTGTTTTTCTGTTTTAACAGAATAGTTTCTGTTTTGAAAAATTCATATCTTTTATTCTGTTTAATATTTTTGAGTGATTCTTTTTTGTTGGTTTGCAAATTTTCTATAGTTTCTGTAGAATATATATTTAGCTATGTTAAAATTAATTAAAATTGCTTTATTTTAGTTTTAGCCAGAATAGTAAATCTGCTATAACTTGAGTTAGAAAAATTATTTTGGATGATTCTTTTTGTCCCAACTTTATTTTGACATTGCCAAACCATAGAAATTAACTTGGGTAGTTTAGGATTAATAAATAAATAGTTTTAAGAAGAATCTTATTAATCCTAATTAATTAACTAGCTCCTGTTTTCCTAATATTTTAATTAGTAAATAAAATTATTTTTAACTTGTGATTGATTATTCTAGGTTAGTTTCTGTCACTCTAATAGATGAACTTTTATTTATAATTAATAAAAGTTTTATTTTATTTTCTTAATAGAAATTGGATTAGGCCTAAAAGGAGTTTTATAATAGTTTTTAAATTAATTCTTTTTGCTCCTAGTTGATTTATGAAATCTTTTCTGTTAAGTTAACCTAAAACCATGATTAAGTTATGTTAGGAAATTTTGTTATAAAAACTATACTAGCTATTGTTTGAAGTAGGAAAAACTTTGAATGGGTTTTTCTTTGAGTTTTCCCTTTGGATTTTGATTTGGTTGTTTTGGTGTGTTATGTTACTTTGTTATGCTATTGTGTTATGTGATCCTCATGCTATATGCTTATTATAGTTATTGTTTGCCTCGGTAGAATTTCCGGAGTGCGGAGCTTGCTACTACGAATCCCTAGTTTTCAAAGATCGTCAACAAGGCAAGTTCACTTTGACCATGCTTTCATACCTATGTTTTATTGCATTTAGTGGCACCCTTGCAACCACCCCTCAGTAGTGTTATTGAATCCTTGTAGTTGAGTAGTATGCATGAGGTAGGAACCCATCCCCCTGTTACCAAGCCCGGGACGGTATTTTATTTAATGCTACGCTATAGTAGACGGGGTTTGGTATGAGTACTCGGGAGTGGTGTGAGAATGGAGGATTCTACATCAATGACGACAACTCCATGATGGAATCTGCAAGGACTGCATCTTCAAGGCCTCAAGACTTCAAGACTCGAGACAAGAATTCAATACACACTCTTTGGGTGAAGGGCGGTTGACGGGCACCTGGAGAAACCAGTGGTTGGCGGGATGCATGGAGAAGCGCCATGACATCTTGCGGAAAGCTTCACCCAGACTCAAAGAGACGGA
The DNA here is from genome assembly GCA_021605205.1 of Aegilops longissima. Taxonomy (NCBI): domain Eukaryota; kingdom Viridiplantae; phylum Streptophyta; class Magnoliopsida; order Poales; family Poaceae; genus Aegilops; species Aegilops longissima. Next base: position 141,496,914 of record CM038679.1, read on the forward strand.
AGAATACTTCACGCCGGAAGCTTACATGCAACCGCAAGTCATTATGGGCTCTGGCTTGGTTGACCTTAGTTGTGACTCTGGCTGGGGCGGTACTAGCAGATGTAGAACTACGGTAGGATGGGTTGAGTACCGGACAATGGTCGAGGAACTCTTTGGAAGACCATGTTTGGTCATCTTGTTCTCAAACACTCGAAGTGCGAGAGCGTAAAGAGAGGATCGAATCTTGCGGGTAAAGTGTACAAACCTCTGCGAGGGTTATAACCTAATCGATTAGCCGTGTCCCGATTACGGACAATTTGAGCATCTGGACTTGGATCTATCTCGGAACTCTCAACACGGATTGATAACTTAATTGTGGGCAACATATGATGATTTTGGGCTATGAGACATCGGTTGGCGGAACCATGTCATGATAGAAAACTCCATAGTACAGACTTCATTTATTCCTTTGATGTAGGGAAAATAAAATCACCTTTTATGCAAACAAAACTCAGATATAGAGCCACAAAGCCAAATTGCATATAGTATAGTTTTACCATCTGTTTATTCATGTTGTGATCTTGCCGGTACATTCAATGTACTGACCTACACGGCTGCAACGTATCATGTTGCAGGATTTTCTTCGACGAGTAAGAGTTACGATCTGAGGTTACGGTCTACACTCAACCTGCCGATGGCGTTGATGGGACTCCACACCCGTTTGATTGTTTCCGCTGAGTATTAAGAGGTATATATCATTTTACGTTATTTATACATGTGATTGCACTTTGATATATACATTGATGTCTTGTGTGTGCCGACATCTTGATCCGAGGATGGCACAGATACACAGAGGCTTGACCGTCTGAGGTCGGGTCGCTACAGTTGGCATGGATCAAGATTAGGATTTGTCACTCCGTGTATCGGAGAGGTATCTCTGGGCCCTCTTGGTAATACAGCATCACAAGAAGCTTGCAAGCAAAGTGACTAAGGAGTTTGTTATGAGATGATGTACTATGGAACAAGTAAAGAGGCTTGCCGGTAACGAGATTGAACTACGTATGAAGATTCGACGATCGAATCTCGGGCAAGTAACATACCGATAGACAAAGGGAATTACGTATGTTGTCATATGGTTCGACCGATAAAGATCTTCGTAGAATATGTAGGAACCAATATGGGCATCCAGGTTCCTCTATTGGTTATTGACCGGAGAGGTGTCTCGGTCATGTCTACATAGTTCTCGAACCCGTAGGGTCTGCATGCTTAACATTCGTTGACGATATAGTATTATATGAGTTATGTGATTTGGTGAACGAATGTTGTTCGGAGTCCCGGATGAGATCACAGACATAACGAGGAGCTCCGGAATGGTCTGGAGGTAAAGATTGATATATAGGACGATGCTATTTGGACACTGGAAGAGTTTCGGGAGGTACCGGGTAGTCATCGGATGACTAGAAGGGGTTCCGCCAACCCCCGGGTGGTTAATGTGCCATATGGACCAAAGGGGAGGACACACCAGCCCACAAGGGGTTGGCGCGCCCCTCCTAAGGCCGCAACCCTTGGGGAGAGAAGGAAAGGGGGGAGTCGGCCTCCCCCTTCCTTCCCTCTCCTCCCTTTTCCTTCCCCCCTTGTGCAAACAAGATAAGGGATGGCCACACACGCAGGAGCACAAGGGGGTCGGCGGCCACCCTTGGGGCACCTCCTGGCTGTCTCCCCTTCCCCCATCTATATATATGAGGGAGGGGGCGCCACACATAGGCCACGACAATCTCTTAGCCGTGTGCGGCGCCCCTCTCCACAGTTTCGTCCCTCGGTCATATTTTCTAAGTGCCTAGACGAAGCCCTGCGGAGATAGTATCACCACGCCGTCGTGCTGCCAGAACTCATTCACTATACTTCACTGTCTTGCTGGATCAAGAAGGCGAGGACGTCACCGAGCTTAACGTGTGCTGAACGCGGAGGTGTCGTACGTTCGGTACCCGATCGGTTGGATCGCGAAGAAGTTCGACTACATCAACCGCGTTAATAAACTCTTCCACTTACGCTCTACGAGGGTATGTAGACACACTATCCCCTCTCGTTGCTATCCATATCCATGGATAGATCTAGCGTGTGCATAGAATTTTTTATTTTCAATGCAACGTTCCCCAACACAGAGGTTTCAGGGTTGAAATCAATGCCGAAGTCCTTCTTGTTTTGTTCAGATGGAGTCTTGTCGTACTGATAGTTGGCTTCAAACAATTCATCTTCATGACACCATCTAATGCTGGATGGGTTTGGATCTTGTGGAATTTCATAGCACACCATGCAAGGGTAGTAGCTTAACCCAATGGCATCTTCCATTGTCTTCGGAATTAGCATCATGTAGGCGATATCATTCCATGGAGGCCTCACAACATTCTTTGCAGCATACTCAGGGGTGAAAAAATGATAGAAAAACCATTCTTCGGCCCAATATCTTCGGATCCAGTGAGTGCGTGACTTGCGCTAGCCATAAGTTTACTCATGGTCCGACTTGTACTTCTCATACAGATTAGGAGGAAGATCATGAGATATACACTTTTGTCGTCTGCCCCTTCTCATACTAGGAGCATTATCGTCAGTCGTCGTGGAATTGTCACGACAGATGTCCTAGTGTGAGGACTTAGTCGTGGAGCCATTGCAACGAGATTAGCTTAAAGGGGTTAATCAGGACAAACGACACGAGGAATTTATACTGGTTCGGCCCCTTGCAGTGAAGGTAAAGGCCTAATCCAGTTTGAGGTGGTATTGCTAGGATATCGATGACCAGGGAGCGAATACGCTTGACCTGGCTCTTGATCTGTTGTTTCTTGTCCCTAAACCACCGCCGGGTCATCCCTTTATATACACAGCTTGATGCCCAGTCGGTTTACAGAATCCCGGCCTGCTCATAAACGTGTACGGCTCGGTATCTACTCTTTCCTATCTTTACAATACAAGTTAAACACCTTGCGGCGGTTTACATCTATGGGCCCTAACCCGCCTTTGGGCTTCGGGCCTTCTTATTAAGTCTCCTCCATAAAGCTCCATCTTCCATGTCTTCATGGGCTTCAATACGGGTAAGTTACTATGAGTATAACCCGGCCCCTCCTGGGCGGTTTATACTCAATAGTTATATCCCCAACATTAGCCCCAGGTTGATTTGTACTTGTTCACATCAATCTTCAACACTTAGAAAAATCCCTCCTTCATTACCTTCGCGAAACTTATAACTTGTCATGACGTCATTTTTTGGAATCATGATAATCCGCCGTGACATCGCTTGCCATTAAGTTTACACAGAGCCAAAATATTTTAATGTATCTCCTTTTTCTTTAATGAATCTCCGAAAACCGAGGTGTCTGAACATCTACAGATCCATTTTTTGACCTCCTCGATTCCCGCGCTTGCCACTTATCCATTCACCTTATAAATAGGACCGGGGGTCCCTTTCACTTCCCCTCCCCCCCATGCCTCTTCGTCTCGCCGTCTTCCTTGCGACGCCCTAGCGCTCGAGCCCAGCCGCCGCCGTCAAGCTTCGCCTCTGCTTCGACGTTGGCCGCTGCATCAACCTGTTCAGACCAGACTCCACTCGCGCACCTCCGCCATTCAATAGCCTCAGTAAGTTCTTCATCCTCTCCTCTGCAGATCTGATTAGGGTTCTCACAAACTCATGAAGGTTCGGCGTTGTTCTTCGCCTGTTCTTTACCGTAGCATAAATGGCGGATTCAAAACTTGATATATTCCTGTGCGGTAGTAGCAATAGTCCTTACTTTATCATTAGATCATCTCTTTTGTGTAGAAAAATCAACCTGGACCTTTAAACTGTTCAGGTACCCGTATTTTAGGCCTGAATATATTTTCATTTTCTGACACGCGGTAGATCCAAAATTGCAATATGAATCTGTGAAACCTGTTGTTCATCACTTAGCCATTTCCCGCTTTCAAATCTATACTTTCAATATCCGTGTAGGCGGTTTAACTTCAGAAAATAATAACCTGCCATGTACCATTAGTCCTCTCTTAAACCGCCAATTGCTTATTTCTGCAACTTTAATGCCAATCTCCGGTTTAGCCCTGTTGCATGCTTCACTATTTCTGCTTTTTAACCTTTAACAGATTGACCATGAATCTTAAACTGTCATAAACCTTCTTCCAGGTTATTGAACAAATGGCCAAGTCCTTTTACTCTTGCAACTGGGTTCCATCCCGAGTTACAAAAGAAAGGTTGAACGGGTTTTTTGCCACTGGCGCTTTAGCAAAGAAGGAAGTCATCCACTAGAGAGTCCCTGGTCCTGAAAATCCTCCTGAACCCAAGGAAGGGGAAGTGATCGTTTTTGCTGACCATCTGAGTCGAGGATTTAGCCCTCCCTGATCAAAAAAAATTCCGTGATGTGCTTTATTTCCTCCAACTCCACCCTCAAGATATTGTACCTAACTCTGTATCCAATATTTGCAACTTTCAAGTGTTCTGCGAAGCTTATCTACAAGAGGAGCCCACAGTCGAATTGTTTAGAGACCTCTACTACCTAAACTGCCTCACAGAATCTGTGGACGGGCCCAATACTGAACTTGGCGGGGTATCCATCCAAAAGAGAAAAGATGTCAGCTTCCCTCATACCAACCATCATAGTCATCCCAAAGACTGGAATCAAACTTGGTTCTATTGCCGAGATACCTCTCCATCTGATGAAAATCCTTTGTCGGGTTATCGTGCTCACCGGCTAAGCAGTACACATCCGCTCCCCCAAAGACTCAGCGCCAAGGAACGAGCCAAATATGCGCCACAACACTCAAAGCTCAGAGCCTTTGTAGCAAGCGGTTTAACAGGCGTTGACTTCGTCCGTTGCTGGCTGTCTTGGAGTATTTTACCCTTAAGCCGCCGCCCAGGTTTAATGTGTGAATATACAGGGGACTTGAAAGATCCTCAACGCCATATTGACATTCAGCTGACTGCCGCTGAAGTTACTGAAGCGGTCAAGAAAATGCTGGATATACCGGTGGCCGACTGCAGCAAAACAGGACTTAGTCCTTTCTATGCTACAAATAAACCGCCAGCCGTAAGAACTGTTCAACTCCTGCTTACATCATATTCTTAATACTCCCTTATGTTTTTTCAATTTTTTAACAGGGTGATGATCCATTTGGAAAAAGAAGCCGCAGGATAAACCGGCCAAGACAACTCGCCCCAAGACCAAGGTTACGAACAAGCCTGCCAAGATGAAAACCGCCGAGTCCACCGATTTAAGTTTTGACAATGACGATGATAATTATGAGTCAGAGGTAGAACTTGATTCACTTGGCTCCTTTTTCATACACCTCATTGACAATGATCCTTATCAGGGTGACGCTGAGGCTAGCCATGCTGGTGACGTAGAGGTAATTATTCTTTCCTTCGGCTCAGATCCTCTGCCAACACAGAAAACCCGTCAAGCAAACCGGAAAGTAAGATTTTCTCACCCTCTAGCTCACTTGGATCCAAACTTTCTTTTGAAGAAACAGCAACACAAAGCTTGCCGCACAACCCGGCACAACGGCCAAGTGGTAACTTCCTCTGGTTTACCGAACACACCGTTCGTAAACGCCGCACAGAGGTCACTTATAATTCTGACACACGTTATCCCAAGGCGGGTTATTTCCGATATCCTCTTAATCCATCTGATTCAAATTATCAGGGAACTTCCCATTCTTCCTCTGGCGAGTCAACAGGGTGAGCATTTTGATTGACCCATCATATCTTATACTTGATCTTTACACTAACCTGATGCACACTTGTTATTTTCAGGGCCAAAGCCAGAGCCAGTGAAAAGGCCAAAGTGAATAATCCGGCTGATGACCCCATTCCAGCTGAACCGGAAAGGACCCCTGAACCGTCTAATCCAAATGCTGAAAACATTCCTGATGACCTGCCACCACAAGATCATGACACTGAAGTTGAACATATGGAACTTGATCCGATGATCCAGGCTGATAAACCGCCAAGCTCAACTAAAGCTGCAGATGATAAAGCTGAAGATGTTATGGTGGCTTTGGTTACGCAGCCCCTGGCAACCCCATTGCTCTGTCAAAACACAGTGCGAAAGAAGAAATCTCTGTTGTTGACAAAGGCAAGTGGAAAGCGGACTTGGAAAGCTATGCCCACCTCAGCGCCCAAGATATCCATTCTGGGTTTTTAAACCGTTTGTACACAATCTGTGACTATGAAGCCGGTTTAGTGAACATGATGAAGGAGCGATATGAGGTAAATGTTGTTAACTCTGCATAAATATTCTTCACTTATGACCGATTTAGAATATTAACTCCAGTAGCCCCCAAGGGCCGGTTTATAATATCCATATGAACCGGGACTTGTAAAATAACAATACTTCAATTTTCCTGTGTAGCCCCCAAGGGCCGGTTTATCTCTCAAGATGAACCGGGACTTTAGAATAATAATTCTTCAATTTCACCTGCGTAGCCCCCAAGGGCCGGTTTATACTTTCAAGATGAACCGGGACTTTTATGATGTAAGGCTCAAAATTCTTGTTGAACACCTTTGTAAACCGATTGACCACCAAGCTGATTGATGGAAGAAAGAATCCATAGTTTTAACTTGAGCAAATATGCATTAGCCCCCAAGTGCCAAGAATAATACTTGTATTGAGCTTGGGACTTGTAAATTTTTTCGATAAGAAGCAATAGACATTAGCCCCCAAGTGCCAAGTGTATGACTTGTTATGTGCTTGGGACTCCAAATATGTACTGCCCACTCATAAATTGCATTTCTCTTGCAGGCTGAGTTTAGCAAAAAAGAATCCCAAATCGCCGACCTTCAAGAAAATATCAAATCCCAACAAGTAGAAACTTCCAAGGCCAAGGAGGAGCTGACCAGTGCTTTAGCAGCCATGGAAAAACTGAAGGAAAGCTTCAAGAGCGAGCGGGGAGGCTGGGACTCAGAGAAGGCAACTCTGCTGAAGAGGGCTGCGGATGCTGAAGCGGCCCTTAATTCGGTAGCAGAGGAGCTGACTGGCTTGAAACAGCAAATAAATGCCATGACTTCTGCTGTTTTTGGTAAAGAGCCTCTTTATAAGCTTTAAACATGTAATATCTATGAAACTGCCGGTTTACCGATGTTTGTGATGGTGCAGGATCTCGCATTGCTCATCTTGGCTCGGATATGCAGAAGAAACTGAAGGCTGCCTATACACTAATAGAGCAATTATATACCGGTGCACAACGGATCATTTGCACAGCTTCCCATAACAAGCCGCCCCCAACTTTGATCAAGGGAACATTAGAGAGGCTGTCGATGATGCCTGCCCGGTTCGAAGAGCTAAAGAGATCAGCTGCAAGGGCAGGTGCTCTCACCGCACTAACCCGGGCCAAAGCATGGATACCTGATCTTGATCCGGCTAATGTGGGAAACGGCTATCCGAGCATAAAGGAGGACAGGTCAGACTTTGATAACGATGACCTCAGAGCCTTGACGAAGGAAATGCGCCCATTGGCTAGCAAATTGGCTGAAGAGGCCGATCTTTCACATTATCAGTCGATTTATGATGCCGACAACAAGAGAGTTAATGTGCCAACCTATGATGCTCCAACTCTTATTCCTCCAATCCGTAAGCATACCTATGCCCCTGATGTTGATCCCTCCACACTTATAAGTGATGAAGCTGTATTCAAAGCCTTAACTAGGATCGATTGGACAACCGTTGACTTCCAGCCACTGGGTAGAGAAGAGGAAGATGAGCCATCGCTGGATGATCCACAACCTTCAAGTCAGCCCAGCGAAGATTCATAAACCGGGGGCCGGTTTAGCATTTGCATTCTGCAAGAATTGTTGAGAACAATTATTCTTTTGGGCATCAAAACGCCTTGTAATAGGCCAGTTTAAACTCTTGATCTGCTATGCCATCGTGCATATTTACTTTGCATGACACTGCTAATCCGCCATGTTAAGATATGCTACGTCTGCTCATGATATTTAGCAATGTGGAATCTGCTCCTGCATATAACAGATAAAAAGTGTCCTGGTTGTTTACCGCTAGACGGGTTATCATGCTCAATAACATAGTTTATAACCAAGGCTGGACTTAAGAATAACCATATATAATTGAAAATATATTATACCTGTGATATTTTATCATACTGTTGGTTTACCAAGACAATACAATAAGGGTGATAACCCAAATTTGGAGCACTGGTAATTATCATAGATTGCTGGCTTATGAACAAAACCAGGCCGGGTTAATAAACACCGGATTTATTTTATCTCATACTGGCGACGTATAGTCAAAAGCCAGGCCGGGTTAATAAACACCAGATGTTAACCTATCATGTACTGGCAACATATAATTGACAGCCAAGCCGGGTTAATAAATACCGGCGAACTGTGATAATAAAACTTTATAAGCTTCATTCGATAAACCTCAAAAAAATTGTCAAACAAAAATAAGCAAAAAAACGAGGCTTTTCATGGGCTGCCAGGCGAAAAATCAAGGCTTTTCACTGGCTGCCAGGCCACTGAGTTAAACCGTTTTACAAACCTTATAAGATGGACCTCACTTTAACCAGTCGTTGTTTTAACTTTGCCAAGTTTAGGGTCTGCATAAGATTGACTTGTCAAACGTTCGGCGGGTCATTCCAGGAATACCTGGGCGGAGTGGCTTACTTAAAAAGGCAGGATAACCCGGGGTTTTAGGTGAATACACCTAGCTTCCAGGCCTGGCTTTTAAGCCTATCACAAGGGTTATAGCAACTCTTGTTCTTTAGAACAAAAGAGCCCCCAAGCAATATTTCTGAGCTATGCTCAATGGGCACCTATGTTTGAGTTGTTCTTTTGCAACATACTCTCTTTGGTCCCTTTTAACCTGGGTAGCAAGCTCCCAAGTTTTTTTTCATTGGCTTATAAGCCGGTTCAAAGAGTAGTCATAACTTCGTGCATAAGCCGGAAGCCCCCAAGTAACCAAAAACTCATTAAGAAAAAACGACAGAGGCCCTGCTTTAGCAGGGATGCCGGTTTATTATATTGATCATAATATATACATTGTCAAAAATATGTACATCATAAGAGCCTGTGGCTCAGGTGTAATAAGGCCGAAGATGAGCAATATTCCATGGCCGGTGGGTCTCCTCCTCCGACTTACGTGAGTCTTTGTGCTCTCAAACATCGATAAGGTAATATGACCCGTTGTTTAGATTCTTGCTGATCACAAAGGGTCCTTCCCAAGGTGGGGATAACTTGTGCATATCGGTCTGATCCTGGATAAGCCGGAGCACCAGATCGCCTTCTTGAAAAGTTCTGGTTTTAACCCAGCGGTTGTGGTAACGGCGCAGATCTTGCTGGTAAATCACCGAACGAGCCGCTGCGATGTCACACTCCTCATCTAATAGGTCAAGTGCGTCCTGACATGCTTTTTCATTGTCAGCTTCAACATAGGCCGCCACATGAGGTGAGTCATGACGGATGTCACTAGGAAGAATCGCCTCTGCTCCGTAGACCATGAAGAAAGGTGTATAACCCGTAGACCTGTTGGGGGTGGTGTTAATGCTCCATAACACGGAAGGCAACTCCTCTACCTAACAACCCGGCATCCTCTGCAGGGGAACCATAAGCTGGGGCTTGATGCCTCTCAAGATTTCTTGATTGGCTCTCTCAGCTTGACCATTAGATTGGGGGTGAGCCACTGACGATACATCAAGCCGGATGTGCTCACATTGACAAAATTCTTTCATAGCACCTTTGGAGAGGTTAGTGCCATTATCAGTTATAATGCTGTGTGGAAAGCCAAAACGAAAAATCACCTTCTTCATGAATTGAACCGCCGTGGCTGCATCACACTTACTGACCGGCTCTGCCTCTACCCACTTAGTGAACTTATCAACTGCCACCAAAAGGTGGGTCTTCTTATCCTTGGACCTCGTAAAAGGCCCAACCATATCAAGCCCCCAAGTTGCGAATGGCCAAGTGATTGGGTCATCCTCAGCTCCTGAGCCGGAACATGAGCTCGACGTGAAAACTTCTGATAACCGTCACATTTTTGACCAAGTCTTCAGCATCAGCATGAGCCGTCAGCCAATAGAAACCGTGACGAAAAGCCTTGGATACTAGAGATTTTGAACCGACATGATGATCAAAATCTCCTTTGTGGATCTCATGCAGAATCTCACAGCCTTCTTAAGGAGAAACGCAATGCTGAAACGCCCCTGTGACGCTGCAATGATGTAACTCGCCGTTGACAATAGTCATTGACTTGCACCGCCGGGTTATTTGCCTGGCCAAAGTTTCATCCTGAGGTAACTCGCCCCAGGTCATATAAGCCAAATATGGAACCGTCCAATCAGGGATAACATGAAGAGCCGCCACCAACTGAGCTTCCGGGTCAGGAATAGCCAAATCCTCCTCTGTAGGTAACTTGACCGATGGGTTGTACAAAACGTCAAGAAAGACATTAGGCGGCACCAGTTTACGTTGAGAACCCAACCGGCTTAAGGCATCAGCCGCTTCATTCTTTTGCCGATCAACATGGTCAACTTGATAACCCTTAAAGTGACCAGCAATAACGTCCACCTCTCGTCGATAAGCCGCCATAAGTGGATCCTTGGAATCCCAAGTACCACAGACTTGTTGAGCCACCAAATCTGAGTCGCCAAAGCACCTTACCCGGCTTAAGTTCATCTCCTTAGCCATCCGAAGACCATGGAGTAAAGCCTCATATTCAGCTGCATTGTTAGTGCAAGGGAACATCAAACGAAGAACATAATAAAATTTATCACCTCGAGGGGAAGCTAGCGCAACTCCAGCCCCCGAGCCCTCCAATTGCTTGGACCCATCAAAGTGAATAGTCCAATACGTGTTATCTAGCTTTTCCTCGGGCGTCTGTAGCTCTGTCCAGTCATTGATGAAATCCACCAACGCTTGAGACTTGACGGCCGTGCGAGGTATATACTTCAAACCATGAGGTCCAAGTTAAATGGACCACTTGGCTATCCGACCTGTGGCTTCTCTGTTTTGAATAATATCCCCCAATGGAGCAGAACTGACCACAACGATGGGATGACCCTGAAAATATTGCTTAAGCTTCCGGCTTGCCATGAAAACTCCGTACACACGCTTCTGCCAACGTGGGTATCTCTTCTTGGACTCAATAAGCACCTCGCTGATATAATAAACCAGCCGTTGAACTGGATATTCCTTGCCTGCCTCCTTTCGCTCCACCACAATAGCCACGCTGAAAGCCGGGCATTGGCAGCCACATATAACAGCAATGGCTCTTTATCAACAGGGGCAGCAAGAACAGGTGGCTCGGCTAACTGCTTCTTCAAGTCCTCCAACGTTGCATTGGAGGCATCACTCCAAACAAAGTTGTCTGTCTTTTTCATCATCTGATACAGAGGGATAGCCTTCTCTCCTAAACGGCTTATGAACCGGCTTAGCGCCGCAATACGACCTGCTAGACGTTGAAAATCATTGATATACGCCGGTTTAGCCAGAGAAGTAATGGCTTTGATCTTCTCCGGATTAGCTTCAATGCCCCTATTAGACACCAGAAAGCCCAAGAGCTTGCCTGTCGGTACACCAAAGACACACTTGGCCGGGTTAAGCATCATCTTATAAACCCGGAGATTGTCAAAAGTTTCCTTCAAATCATCAATCAGGGTCTCCTTTTTCCTTGACTTCACCACAATGTCATCTACATATGCATGAACATTGCGCCCAATCTGATTATGAAGGCAATTCTGCACACATCGCTGATAAGTCGCCTGGGCACTCTTGAGCCCAAAATGCATAGACACATAGCAGAAGGCTCCAAAGGGAGTTATGAAAGTTGTCTTCTCCTGGTCCTTAACTGCCATCTTGATCTGATGATAACTAGAATAAGCATCTAAGAAACTCAACCGCTCACAACCCGCCGTAGCATCAATAATCTGATCAATACGAGGGAGAGCAAAAGGATCAGCCGAGCATGCCTTGTTTAAATCCGTGTAGTCCACACACATACTCCAAGTGTCGTTCTTCTTAAGTACTAGCACCGGGTTAGCCAACCACTCAGGATGAAAAACCTCAACAATAAACCCAGCCGCCAAGAGCCGGGCGACCTCTTCACCAATGGCCTTGCGCCTTTCTTCTTTGAAACGGCGAAGAAACTGCTTGACCGGTTTAAACTTAGGATAAATATTGAGAGTGTGCTCAGCGAGTTCCCTCGGTACACCTGGCATGTTAGAAGGTTTCCATGAAAAGATGTCCCGGTTCTCACGGATGAACTCTATGAGCGTGCTTTCCTATTTCGGATCCAGGTTAGCATTGATGCTGAACTGCTTGGATGAATCGCCAGGAGCGAAATCAACTAGCTTAGTATCATCAGCCGATTTAAACTTCAAGGCCGGATCATGCTCGCTAGTGGGCTTTTTCAAAGAAGTCATATCCGCCGGATCAACATTGTCCTTATTAAACTTTAACTCCTTTGTTGCACAAACCGACTCAGGATAAGCTGCATCGCCCTCTTCACACTCCAAAGCTATCTTCCGGCTCCCATGTACTGTAATGGTCCCCTTGTGACCCGGCATCTTGAGCTGCAGACAAACATAACAGGGTCTGGCCATGAACTTAGCATAAGCCTGTCGTCCAAACAGAGCATGATAAGGGCTCTTGATTTTCACCACTTCAAAGGTCAAGGTCTCTGATCTAGAGTCATGATCATCTCCAAAAACCACTTCTAGAGCTATCTTACCAACTGGGTATGCCGACTTACCAGGCACCACGCCATGGAAAACAGTGTTCGACGGTTTAAGATTTTTATTTGTCAACGCCATGCGACGGAAAGTCTCATAATATAGAATATTGATGCTGCTCCCTCCATCCATGAGTACCTTGGTGAACTTATACCCTCCAACCTGAGGTGCCACCACCAACGCCAGGTGACCCGGATTATCAACCCGGGGCGGGTGATCTTCCCGACTCCATACGATGGGCTGCTTAGACCAGCGTAAATAACGGGGAACCGCCGGTTCAATGGAGTTCACTGCCCTCTTATGAAGTTTATGGTCACGCTTGCATAAGCTAGTGGTGAAGACATGATACTATCCACTATTCAACTGCTTCGGGTTGCTCTGATAACCCGACTATTGCTGCTGTTGACTCCCCTGATTATGCTGCTGGTTATAACCACCTTGGTTGCCATGACTGCCTTGATTTCCTTGGAACCTGGAGTTAGAGCCACCGTAACTCGGTCAATGAGAGCCTGACCCTGAACCGCCGCCTGGCCCATGACTGTCTTGAAAAAGATTTGAATTTTTGAACTCCTTCATGATGAAGCAATCCTTCCAGAGGTGGCCGGACGGTCTTTCTCGCTTACCATGCCTTGGGCAGGGCTGATTCAACAGCTGCTCGAGATTAATGCCTGATCCCCCGGTCTGTGGGGGTGGTTTACCATTACGATGATGGCCATTATTCTGCATGTTGGTGTTAGCCACAAAGTCCAAGCTATTATCAGCCTTGCGCTTACCGTTGCCTCCCTGATTCGTCGGGTTATGCTGCTGTCCTCTGGTGTTGCTGCTCTTCTTTCCCTTTCCTGGCTTTTCATCATCAGACTCGGGGTCCTTGGTACCATCAGAGTCAGCATACTTAATCAAAGCCGTCATGAGTATTCCCATGTCATTGCCGTGACGTTTGAGCCGTCCCAACTTCTGCTTTAGGGGTACGAATGGGCAATTATTCTCCAGCATCAATACTGCTGAGTCGGCATTGATGCGATCTGACGAGTGCAGGATTGTTGAGACCCGGCGCACCCAATGGGTTGTTGGCTCACCTTCCTCCTGGACAGAGGAGGCTAAATCCACAATTGACATAGGCTGCTTGCATGTATCCTTGAAATTCTGGATAAACCGGGCTTTTAACTCGGCCCAGGACCCAATGGAGTTGGCAGGGAGCCCCTTCAACCAAGTGCGGGCCGTTCTTTCCAACATTAGGGGGAAATATTTAACACATGACGCATCGCTAACATCTAGCAACTCCATAGCCATCTCATAACTCTCGATCCATGCTTCAGGAGGTAAATCGGCTGGATAGTTAGGCACCTTACGGGGACCCTTAAAATCCTTGGGTAGACGCTCATTACGTAGAGCCGGCACTAAGCACGGCACGCCCAAATTCCTGAAGGTTACTCCTGGCTCCACCGAAGTTGCCGGACGAACCGGAGAAGGTTGATGGGCTGCATACTGCGCTGCTAACTCGGCCTCTTGATGTGCTCTACCTTGATCCACTATGTTCTGAGCATCAGCACCACCGCCCGCCGGGTTATGTCCATGCGGCGGGTTACGGTTCCACGCACTGCTTGACACAACCGGTTCGTCAATATGCCTGCTGTAACTCCGGCCATGGCGAGGGGTGGAATGAATCCTTTCACGGCTGTAAGAATAAGCTTGCTGCTGAACCAATCCCGTCTGAAGGAGCTCCCTAGCCCTACGGGTCTCAATCGCCGTCGGAGACTCACCTTCAACTGGGAAAGCCGCCAATTGTGACGCCGCAACGATCATGTTATCCAAAGGGTTAGAATAATGACCCGGTGGCGTTGGCACGTGTTGCGGCGGGATATTGTTCTGACGAGGTGGGTCCGTGGTGCACGGCTAAATCGACGCTTCCATCCCAGGCGCTTCAACCCGGTCTACCGCTGGCGGGTTACTGGGTCGTGCTCCGGGCATGTTAAAGAGATTCCTCGCCTCGTAAACCGGGGGCAGACGACTTTGATGCCTCCTCCTCATGACATTGTTTGAAGCGTTCTGATCCAGCATAAGCCGGTAAGCCTCTGACTGAATACGCTGCGCTTGAGCATCCAACGTAACCCGTTCTGCTGCCATCCTGGTGTCCTCAGCCGCCAGGTCCTCCTTGGCTTGAGCTATCTGATCTCACAGCTTGGCGACCTCCATGTTATGCTGATCTCTATTATCCGGGTTAACCTCCGTCGTCAGCAGTGTTGTAAAGGTATCTAGTAAACCGGACAAGACTTGAGCCGGCGGGCGCGTAGGGCCTCCTGCCCCGGCTACCGTTGCCGCTGCTGATCCGGAAATTAACACCGCCACAGTTGAAGAATGCTGCACGGGCTGCATACCGTCCATGAAGATCGCGACCTGGTTTGGCGGTTCGTGGCCGTCCGGAATACTGTCGCCATCGGAACAACCCCCAAGCCGGCCATCTTGCGGTTGGTACAATGACTCGGTCTAACCGGTGGATGACTTGCCATCTGAATAGACAACCGTCTCACCGTTAGATACCGACTCAGATTCCGCACCGCTAATGAATCCCACGAAGGCACACTTTATGGAGGGCTGAACTCGGGCGGGTCTTGCACGCTGAGCCGTCTCGATGATGCCGGTGCAGATGTCCGGCTCAGAGCCCGGTTTGCCGATCTTGCCAATGAAGACGTGAATTCCACCAAAGGGGACCCGGTACCTGTACTCAATTGAGCCGGCCTCAGGGCCCCAGCCTGTGTCGTCGATGTAGAGTTTTCCGCGTCGACTCTTGGTCATCCGAACCACGGCGTATCCCTTGAGCCCTTCAAAGTTGCCCTCTAAGAACTTGAAACCATCGTGCGATAGCCCCATGGTGGGCGCCAACTGTCGTGGAATTGTCACGACAGATGTCCTAGTGTGAGGACTTAGTCATGGAGCCATCGTAACGAGATTAGCTTAAAGGGGTTAATCAGGACAAAGGACACGAGGAATTTATACTGGTTCAACCCCTTGCAGTGAATGTAAAGGCCTAATCCAGTTTGAGGTGGTATTGCTAGGTTTTCGCTGACCAGGGAGCGAATACGCTTGACCTGGCTCTCGATCTGTTGTTTCTTGTCCCTAAACCACCACCGGGTCATCCCTTTATATACACAGGTTGACGCCTAGTCGGTTTACAGAATCCCGACCGGCTCATAAACGTGTCCGGCTCGGTATCTACTCTTTCCTATCTTTACAATACAAGTTAAACACCTTACGGCGGTTTACATCTATGGGCCCTAACCCGCCTTTGGGCTTTGGGCCTTCTTATTAAGTCTCCTCCATAAAGCGCCATCTTCCAAGTCTTCATGGGCTTCAATACGGGTAAGTTACTATGAGTATAACCCGGCCCCTCCTGGGCAGTTTATACTCAATAGTTATATCCCCAACATCAGTCATTGGCTTCACAAAGGTAACTGACTTCACAGGACTGATGAGCTTCACATGGCTGATATGACAAGAACTGGCTTCAGGAGAATCAAGGTGAAGCTATAAGAAGTATGCAAACGAATTCAGACTATGAGAACCATGCGAATCAGCTGCGGACATGTACCTGTGAAAGAGTTAGAGATGCGAGGGAAGTAGGAGAGGTCATATGCACTCTTAGAAGATTTTAAGATAAAAATTGTTTGAAGATAATGACCTCATATTGCATAGACATTAACTTAGTGTGAGAGGGTGGTTCCGGATTTGTACGGTGAATAAGTACAAGTGAGGAATCATATGAGTCATATAACACAAGTGAAAAGCTTTGCGTGATATGAGAAGAAGAATTGGAAGTGAAATAGCAACTTTTGACGATAACGGAAATTTTATCGGATCAAACGAGCGATAAAAAGAAAATTTAATTGCAGCACGATGCACTGATGAAGAATAGCTCGACGAGGCGAAGAAGCCGAGCAGTCCAATCTCCCACGCCCTAACTTGGCGGTGGAAGACAACTACGGCAGCAGCGGTGCGAAGATATCCGTGGCCGGCGTGAGTACTCCGGCGAAGAAGTTGCGGCAGCAAAGCACTTCTTCTCTGGCGAAGATGAATCTGAGTGACTGCGCTAGGGTTTGAAGGTGGCAAGAGCGACAGGTGTGGAGTCAATAAATGATCACGTGGGCGAAGTATTTATAAGGAGGGGCTCGGCCTAGGTGACATTACGGTTTTGCCCCTAGAACTTTGTATGTGCTTGACGCATGGCATGCATACGCAGTTTTTACTGCCACACTTCAACCCCACTAGCCCACTACAATGTTTTGGGCGGGAAGTCGTTTCGGCTTCTGCGATGACAGCCAAATGGATAAAGATAGAACAATGTTTTAAATTTGTGGTCTCAAAATCTTCGACTGACAAGGACACGGTGAAGACAATCGACACGTGTCAAACAGAATGCATATGAAGATTAGAGAGAGTGGATGAGATAAGCATAAATGGGGTAAGGGTCCGATCACATTCACTTAGTGCAGAAGAATCAACTTGAAGACATAGCTATAAGTGAATTCTATTGAGAACAAGTGTGAAGATAAACGCCAGTTTGAAGACAAACCAAATCAAGAAGACATAGCAAAAGATATGACACTAAATGAGAATCTTCAAGAAAATTTGGTGGTGGCATTACCCACTGTATAGAAAATACTAGACCCAGACACAACGCACAACTAGTCGTGGCACTCTGAAGTCAAATTCCGCATTAATGTCTTCACACTTAGAGTGTACATCTTCATGAATTGAAGACATATGCTGCTTCATGTGTTGTACATCAAAATCATCAACAATGCATAAACATTTGGAAGTGTGTCCGTTCACTGGACATTCGAGGATTCTAGGATATTTAGCTCACACCTCAACTTGCAAAACCTCTTCTCACCCAAAGGCTTCGTGAAGATATCTGCCAATTGATCTTCAATGCTGACGTGAATGATATCAATGTCTTCACTGAGCACATGGTCATGAAGAAAGTGATGCCTGATCAGAATATGCTTCATCTTTGGAGTGTTGAACTGGATTGTGGGCGATCTTGATGGCGCTTTCATTGGCGCAGAAGAGAGGCACTTTCTTCTTGTTGATGCCATTGTCCTTGAGAGTTTGCTTCATCCATAGAAGCTAAGGGTAACAAGATCCAGTGGCAATGCATTCAGCTTCAACAGTAGAGAGTGAAACACAGTTCTGCTTCTTTGAAGACCAACAGATAAGTGATCGGCTAATGAAATGACATGTGCCTAATGTAGACTCGCGATCTACCTTGTAACCAGCATAATCAGGATCGGAGAACCCAACAAGATCAAACTCTAAGCCCATTGGATACCATAAACCTAGCGTTGGGGTGTGTGCCAAATATCGAAGTATTCGCTTCACCGCGAGGTGATGCGACTCCTTTGCTGTGGCTTGGAGTCTTGCACACATGCAAACGCTAAGCATTATATCCGTCCTAGATACACATAAGTACAATAAATAACCAATCATGGAGCCGTATACCTTTTGATCCAAATCTTTACCGTTTGCGTCAGAGCTCAAGTGACCATTGGTTAGCATTTGCGTCTTGTAGCCTTTGCAATCCTGCAAACCAAACTTCTTCAAACAATCCTTGAGGTACTTTTCCTGAGATATGAAGATGTCATTGTGTTGTTAATGAATTTCAAGACCAAGGAAGAATTTCAGCTCTCCCATCGTGGACACCTGATATTGATCTTGCATCATGTGACCAAACTCATAACTGTAGCGATTGTCAGTGAAGTCGAAGATAATGTCATCCACATAGATTTGGCATACAAACAGTTCACTATCATAGGATTTTGTCAAGAGAGTGGGGTCCAGTGAACCATGTTTGAAGCCTTTGCTCTTCAGGAAGTCCTTAAGTGTATCACATCGTGTTTGAAGCGATACAATGCCTTATTGAGCCTATAAACCTTGTCGGGGTGCCTTGGATCTTCAAAACCAGGTGGTTGAGCAACATAGACTTCTTCTTCAATCTTGCCATTGAGAAAAAAACTCTTCACATCCATTTGATAAAGAAGAATATCATGATGGTTGGCATATGCTAGCATTATGCGAATGGCTTCCAGTCTGGCCACAAGAGCAAAAGTTTCATTGAAGTCAATCCCTTCAACTTGCGTGTAACCTCGAGCGACAAGACGGGCCTTATTTCTGACAATTTGACCATGTTCATCTTGCTTGTTGCGGTAGATCCACTTAGTGCCAATAATATTGTGCTTGCGAGGATCAGGAAGTTTGACGAGTTCCCACACATTGTTCAGCTCTTCTTGCATTGCTTGAATCCATTCTAGTTCCATGAAAGCTTCATCAACCTTTGTGGGCTCTAAGATAGAGACAAATGCAAAGTGTCCACAGATGTGTAGCTTTTGAACGAGTGAGAGGACCAAGTGCATTGATTTTGTCAAGTATCTTCTCAATCTGCACTTCACTGGCCACATGAGGATGGACATGGCGAAGAATTTGTTGTTGCTAAGCATTGTCTTCGCTGCCAGCAGCATTGTCTTCAGGCTCAGCATTATCTTCAGGCTAAGCATTGTCTTCACGCTGGACAAGAGCTGCTATCACAACCTCTTCATCTCCTTCCTCCTCGGTGGGTATGATATCTCCAATACCCATTAGCTTGATGGATTCACTAGGAGGTAGTTCATCTAGCACATTTGGCAGGTGCTCTCAGTGATTAGCTCATATGATGTATTCTTGAAGAACTTGTGAAGTTACACTTTGTTGATGATGTGGCATGCAGTATCAATGGTTTCAGGCCACCACTTGTGTGGTGTCTTGTATTCATCAAGCATAGTGTGTGCCATCTCAATGAGAGTCTTGTTCTTGCGCTTCACGATGCCATTCTGATTCGGGGTGTATGGAGCTGATAGCTCATGAGTGATGCCAAGGACGTCAAGATAAGTATCGAGCCCAGTATTCTTGAAATCAGCGCCATTATCACTCCTGATGTGCTTAATCTTAATGCCATAGTTGGTCATGGCACGGTTGGCAAACTGCCTGAAGTCATCCTACACTTAAGTTTTCTAGCAAAAGCTTCCAGTCATCTTATACAAGATTGTGTGCACCCAAGTGTATCAAGAATAATCATCAACAATTACGAAGCCATATAGATGAGCATGAGTGGTAAGAGTGGAATAATGAGTAGGGCCAAAAAAGTCCATGTGGCAGCTCGAAAGGACGTGTAGTCGTCATGATTGTCTTCGAGGGATGCTTTCCCCTACTCATCTTCCCGGATTCACATGCACCACATAGATGATCCTTCTTGAACTTGACGCCCTCGATCCCAATGATATGCTTCTTCTTCACAAGGGTGTGCAAGTTCCTCGTGCCCGCATGTCCTAGCCATCGATGCCAAAGCCAGCATTATGAAGCTTTTGCTAGAATACATGTGGCAAGTTGTGGTCCTGAAGAGAAATCTACCATGTACAAGTCACCTCTTCGATAACCTTCGAAGACTTGAGTTTTGTCAGAAGCCATTATTACCATATAACAGTATTTGACAATCATATCAAGATCACAAAGCATTGAGACTGGCATTAGGTTAAATCCAAGGGATTCGATAAGCATCACTTTATCCATGTGTCGATCCTTTGAGATTGCAACCCTACCTAGACCGAATACCTTGGTTTTCTCAGTGTCAGCAAATGTGATAATACTTTGTGTGGATGGACGGATAGTTCAATCCATCAGTAAGCTTCGATCTCCAGTCATATGGTTAGTACAACCACTGTCCATGATCCACTCAGTAGCTTTTGGAAGTGTACCCTACAATGAGTTAGTAGGTTAGGCTTCACCAAGACAATTGTGAAGAACAAACATTCACTACTGCAGGATGCTGCTAACGCGACACTACGATCAGAGACCCTTTGAGAAATTGTGTGCGATGCAATAATCACAAACGGTGGTGTATGGAAACCGTCAGAAATGTATAAAAAGTTTGCGATGACGGATGCATCAAACACTGTTCAGGTTTTAGTTGTGTGTGCGATGAAGGGCATACGGTTCAGTTCAATTAACTGTTTGCGATGAGGAGGAACAAAAGAAACGGGCAGACAGATGAAGGCGTGTGCGATACACAACATACGGTTCACTCGGATGAACTGTTTGTGATTAGGCAACACAAAAGAAACGGGCAGCCAGATGAAGGTGTGTGCGATATACAACATACGGTTCACTGGGATGAACTGTTTGTGATTAGGAAACACAAAAGAAACGGTCAGCCAGATCAAGGTGTGCGCGATATATGCATGCAGTTCACTCGACCCTTGTCGTCAGTGTGTGACCTCTGTGGCAATCGTTCGCTCCCCAGACGCCTCTTCGTGTACCGTGGCAACCGTCCACCACCTCTTCGCCTTTCCCTCTCGATTTGGAACTGCTGTCGCACGCTCTTCCTCCCTCCATTTGCCTTCACCCTTCCTTCTGCCATTGTTCGATCATCTACTCCATGGAGGGAAGAGGCCGGAAACGACCCCGTTATTCTTGCCCCGATCTGAAAAAATGATGTGGTGGAGGAACTCATTGATCGGTGTGACATCATCACCTTGGCTAGCATGGCAGGTTCATTCAAGACCATTCTCTCAACTAATAACATCATTACAAGGAACCCAAGAGTACAGGAGCGGTTTGATCTCCCCTATCTTCTTCGTCGTGACCCTGCTGACTGACGCGGGGACGAGGGAAGCCTCGCCTTGTGCCAGTTGATGCCGCTTGATAATGATATGTATGATGTTAAGATGCCATCGCTTGAGGGCAAGGCTAGGGCAGGCGCAAATGGAGATTGGGTTGTTTATATTGGGTACAACTGCGAGTGGGAACTTGTGAATGTGTACACTCATCACCGGGTTCCACTTCCAAAAATCTCAGACGACTACCCCGAGGTTGAGTACACCGGTATTCTACGTGAGTTCAAATACGATCATGGTGACTGTCGTCTACGGAAGATAGCAATTTGTCAAGTTCCCAACCGCTCTTGGGATTACACGAACTATGAAGTTGTTGCTATCTTCGACAAGCTTGTTGCCGTCTTTACTTCCACGCCTCGATGGATATTGCTCAAAAATCAATTTCTGTACACGGATGAGTATAGTGATGCAATTCAATACGAGGATCTTGTGTTTGCTGCCACCACTCGTGGCACTGTTTTTGCATGGAATCCTGATGCTTTCGGTACGTTTGTCTTCCACCGTAATTATAATTGTTTCATCCACATGCATGCGGGTTAGCTAGTTTCCCTTTACTAATTAACCTTCTTGTGTTTCCAACGTCATGTGAACATTCCACCACCTATACCTGAAAATTTTTATAACCAAGGGGGAGATGACGATGCTGATGATCACGAGCATGAGGACGAGCAGGACCCATATACTCAGTGGCGCCTGGCAACTTATTCCGATGGATCACCTCTTCTTGTTTGTATACAGGGCACTGCTGATGTTACTAAGGAAGCAGGTGTTGTCTCACATGGTCGCACTTGATGTCTACTACGCAACCTTCTTCTTGTAGACGTTGTTGGGCCTCCAAGTGCAGAGGTTTGTAGGACAGTAGCAAATTTCCCTCAAGTGGATGACCTAAGGTTTATCAATCCGTGGGAGGTGTAGGATGAAGATGGTCTCTCTCAAACAACCCTATAACCAAATAACAAAGAGTCTCTTGTGTCCCCAACACACCCAATACAATGGTAAATTGTATAGGTGCACTAGTTCGGCGAAGAGATGGTGATATAAGTGCAATATGGATGATAGATATAGGTTTTCTTAATCTGAAAATATAGAAACAGCAAGGTAACTAATGATAAAAGTGAGCACAAACGGTATTGCAATGCGTTGAAACAAGGCCTAGGGTTCATACTTTCACTAGTGCAAGTTCTCTCAACAATAATAACATAATTGGCAACATGCAACAAAGAGTCACTCCAAAGTCACTAATAGCAGAGAACAAACGAAGAGATTATGGTAGGGTACGAAACCACCTCAAATTTATCCTTTCTGATCGATCTATTCAAGAGTCCGTAGTAAAATAACACGAAGCTATTCTTTTCGTTCAATCTATCATAGAGTTCGTACTAGAATAACACCTTAAGACACAAATAAACCAAAACCCTAATGTTACCTAGATACTCCAATGTCACCTCAAGTATCCATGGGTATGATTAGACGATATGCATCACACAATCTCAGATTCATCTATTCAACCAACACAAAGTACTTCAAAGAGTGCCCCAAAGTTTCTACCGGAGAGTCAAGACGAAAACGTGTGCCAACCCCTATGCATAGGTTCAAGGGCGGAACCCGCAAGTTGATCACCAAAACATACATCAAGTGGATCACGTGATATCCCATTGTCACCACAGATAAGCACGACAAGACATAGATCAAGTGTTCTCAAATCCTTAAAGACTCAATCCGATAGGATAACTTCAAAGGCGAAACTCAATCCATTACAAGAGAGTAGAGGAGGAGAAACATCATAAGATCCAACTATAATAGCAAAGCTCGCGACGCATCAAGATCGTGCCACATCAAGAACACGAGAGAGAGAGAGAGAGAGAGAGAGAGAGAGAGAGAGAGATCAAACACATAGCTACTGGTACATACCCTCAGCCCCGAGGGTGAACTACTCCCTCCTCGTCATGGAGAGCGCCGGGATGATGAAGATGGCCACCGGTGAGGGATCCCCCCTCCGGCAGGATGCCGGAACAAGCTCCCGATTGGTTTTTGGTGGCTACAGAGGCTTGCGGCGGCGGAACTCCCGATCTATTCTGTTCCCCGAAGGTTTTAAGGTGTATGGGAATATATAGGCGAAAGAAGTCGGTAAGGGGGCCACGAGGGGCCCACGAGGGTGGAGGGCGCGCCCAGGGGGGTGGGCGCGCCCCCTGCCTCGTGCTCTCCTTGTTGATCCCCTGACGTGCACTCCAAGTCTCATGTATTGCTTTCTTTCCAAAAATAACTTTTCCGAAGGTTTCATTCCGTTTGGACTCCGTTTGATATTCCTCTTCTGCGAAACACTGAAACAAGGGGAAAAAAACAGAAACTGGCACTGGGCTCTGGGTCAATAGGTTAGTCCCAAAAGTAATATAAAAGTGCATAGTAAAGCCCATTAAACATCCAAGATGGATAATATAATAGCATGAATACTTCATAAATTATAGATATGTTGGAGACGTATCAGCATCCCCAAGCTTAATTCCTGCTCGTCCTCGAGTAGGTAAATGATAAAAGAAAGGATTTATGAAGTGTGAATGCTAGCAGGTGCATAAGTTTGATCAATGATAATTTCAATCATCTTTTCTAGCATCATTATATATCATAACAGTAGCTCATCTCATAAAGCTTCTCATATCAAGTAACAAGCTATTCACATATTAAAGTATAGATCATAAAATTTCTTGAAAACTAACAAACTGTGTTATTAGTCATCAAACAATTACAATTCATCTTATTTTCAGGAAGAGTCTATGTCAGAGCTTTGATTTAGCAAACTCCACATACGCAACTATCATTTAGTCTTTCACAATTGCTAACACTCACACGATATTTATGGGTTCAAAGTTTTAATCAGGCACAGAGAAAGATAGGGGCTTATTGATTCGCCTCCCAACCTTTAACCTCAAGGGTAATGTCAACAATAATAGTTCATGATGCCTTACATCCAATTGGATATATATATCAGAATCTTTCCAACACGAGGTGCTTGCAAAAGGATAAAATGAAAAAAAAGGTGAAGATCACCATGACTCTTGCATAAAAGTAAAAGATAGGCCCTTCGCAGAGGGAAGCAGAGGTTGCCATGCGCTTTTATAGTTGGATGCACAAAATATTAATGCGAGGGAACGTCACTTTATATTGCCACTTGTGATAGGGACCTTTATTATGCAGTCTATCACTTTTATTTCTTCCATATCACAAGATCATATAAAGCTTATTTTCTCCACACTAAAAGATCACACATGTTTAGAGAGCAATTTTTATTGCATGCACCGATGGCACTTACTTGAAGGATCTTACACAATACATAGGTAGGTATGGTGGACTCTCATGGCAATATTGGTTTAACGGATGTTTGGAAGCACAAGTAGTATCTCTACTTGGTGCAAGGAATTTGGCTAGCATGAGGGGGAAAGGCAAGCTCAACGTGTTGGGCGATCCATGACAATATACTTTATTTCGGATATAAGAAAACATAACCCATTACGTTGTCTTCCTTGTCCAACATCAACCTTTTATCATGTCTTATTTTAATGAGTGCTCACAATTACAAAAGATGTCCAAGATAGTATATTTATATGTGAAAACTCTCTTCCTTCAATATTCTTTCATGAATTGTTTAAGTGACTAATACAATGTTTGCTAACCTTCAATAAATTTACCACCTCTACTTCTTATATGTGAAGTCATTACTCCCCATGGGATAAGCATATGAAACATATATAATTTCAGATTTATGATATTCAATTCATTCAACCATTTACTCATAGGATATAAGTGAAGCACACGAGTAAATGACAAACTACTCCAACAAGATATAAGTGAGGATCAATGAGTGGTTGAATAATTATGTAGCTATGTGAAGACTCTCTCATTTAAGAATTTCAGATCTTGGTATTTTATTCAAACAGCAAGCAAAGCTAAAGAAAATAAAATGACGCTCCAAGCAAAACACATATGATGTGGTGAATAAAAATATAGCTCCAAGTAAAGTTACCAATGAACGAAGATTTAAAGAGGGATGCCATCCGGGCATCCCCAAGCTTAAACTCTTGGTTGTCCTTGAATATTACCTTGGGGTGCCTTGGGCATCCCCAAGCTTAGGCTCTTGCCACTCCTTATTCCATAGTCCACCGAATCTTTACCCAAAACTTGAAAACTTTCACAACACAAAACTTAACAGAAAACCTCGCGAGCTCCGTTAGCGAAAGAAAAAGAAAACACCACTTCAAGGTACTGTAATGAACTTATTATTTATTTGTATTGGTGTTAAATCTACTATATTCCAACTTCTCTATAGTTCATAAACTATTTTACAAGCCATAGGTTCATCAAAATAAGCAAACAACACACGAAAAACTTAATCTGTCAAAAACAGAACAGTCTGTAGTAATCTGTAAATAAAGCAAACTTCTCGAACTCAAAAAATTCTACCAAAATAAGACGACCTACAATTATTTTTTATTGATAATCTGCAATTGGAATCAGTATTTTATCACGTTCTGGTGATTTTAAACAATTATTTTCGTGAACAGAAAGTTTCTGGAATTTTCAGCAAGATCAAATAACTCTCATCCAAGAAGATCCTATAGGTTTAACTTGGCACAAACACTAATTAAAACATAAAACCACATATAAATAGAGGCTAGATGGATTATTTATTACTAAACAGAATAAAAAAGCAAAAGAATAAAATAAAATTGGGTTGCCTCCCAACAAGCGCTAATGTCTAACGCCCCTAGCTAGGCATGATGATTTTAGTGATGCTGACATTAAAGATAAGAATTGAAACATAAAGAGAGCATCATGAATAATATTACTAGCACATTTAAGTCTAACCCACTTCCTATGCATAGGGATTTCGGGAGCAAACAAATTATGGGAACAATGATCAACTAGCATAGGAATGCAAAACAAGCATAACTTTAAAACTTTAAGCACATAGAGAGGAAACTTGATATTATTGTAATTCCTACAAGCATAGATTCCTCCCTCATAATAATTTTCAGTAGAATCATTAATGAATTCAACAATATAACCATCACCTAAAGCATTCTTTTCATGACCTATTTGCATAGAAAATTTACTATTCTCCACATAAGCAAAATTCTTCTCATTCGGAATAGTGAGAGTATCATAAGAGACTCGAATACTATAAATTGTTTCCACATTAAATGAGTAATGTTCAGAAAAAGGATAATCATAATCATGACAAGTTTTATAAATATAATCATCACTACTTTTTATAGCATAAGTATCATCACAATAATCATCACAAGTAGCAACTTTGTTCTCATCATAATCGGTTGAAACCTCTTCCAAGATAGTGGACTCATCACTAAATAAAGTCATGACCTCTCCAAATCCACTTTCATGAATATTATAAGATTCAACATCCTCCAAAATAGTGGGATCATTACTTCCTAAAGTTGACACTCTTCCAAACCCACTTTCATCAATATAATCATCATAGGTAGAAGGCATGCTATCATCATAACAAAACTTTGCATATCAAAACTTGGGAGGTTAAAAATATCATCTTCATTAAACGTAGCATCCCCAAGCTTGGGACAAACATTAATTTCAGCAAGTATATTCTCAAATGTGTCATCCTCATCAAACATAGCATCCCCAAGCTTGGGCCTTTTCATATCATAAGCATAATCACTCTCATTATTAATAGTATGGATAGCACCAATAGTATAGCAATTATCATCATCACAATGAGTAGTAGGAGCAACATCATTTGGGAGGGATACCTTTTTACCTTTGCTTCTCCGTTTTTTTCTTTTTGTTCTTCACATCATGTGCGGTTTATCCCTCTTTTTTTATCTCCTTATTGATGAGATTGGTTGAATAGAAAGCTCCTCCTCGTTACCTGATTCATCATAAGAAATAATAGGAGGATATTGGGAAGTCTCTTCCCTTTCATTAGTGTTCTCTTCATATTCTATTTGCTTTATTTTCTTTATGTAATTGGCAATATAAGGATTTTCAATACAATTCACTGCACAATACATATAAATTTCTTCTAGATCAATATCGAGGAATTTCTCGAGGTTATATTCTAGAATAATCTTAGTTTGACGTGTCATTTCTTCATAACCCAAAAGCAAACTAAGTTCACTATAATGTGCAAGGGAAATCAAGTCATCACAATTTTTGGACACGATTCGATCATGAAACAATTTGCATTTGATATTTAAATGACCATGTTCATTGCAAAGTTCACAAGTATGGCTAAGAAATTTTAAATTTTCAGCACTAACATTTAGCCTTTGTTGTAACCATTTAGTTTCTAAATGCTTATGCCTCTTGCAATATCTATCTTCCCTATTTGGTGTGTACTTGCAAACCCAATGGACTCCACAAAAATTGACATGTTTATAGGAGACATTTTCATCATAACTAGTGCAATCATCATTAGTACTATGAATATTCAAGGATTTCATACTAACAACATTGCAATCATGCTCATCACTCAAAGATTTAGTGCCAAACATTTTAATGCATTCTTCTTCTAACACTTTGGAACAATTTTCCTTCACATCATACTCATGAAAGATATTAAAAAGATGAAGCGTATAAGGTAAACTCAATTCCATTTTTTTGTAGTTTTCTTTTATAAACTAAACTAGTGATAAAACAAGAAACTAAAAGATTCAATTGCAAGATCTAAAGATATACCTTCAAGCACTCACCTCCCCGGCAACGGCGCCAGAAAAGAGCTGGATGTCTACTACGCAACCTTCTTCTTGTAGACGTTGTTGGGCCTCCAAGTGTAGAGGTTTGTAGGACGGTAGGAAATTTCGCTCAAGTGGATGACCTAAGGTTTATCAATCCGTGGGAGGTGTAGGATGAAGATGGTCTCCCTCAAACAACCCTGCAACCAAATAACAAAGAGTCTCTTGTGTCCCCAACACACCCAATACAATAGTAAATTGTATAGGTGCACTAGTTCGGGGAAGAGATGGTGATACAAGTGCAATATGGATGATAGATATAGGTTTTTTGAATCTGAAAATATAAAAACAGCAAGGTAACTAATGATAAAAGTGAGCACAAGCGGTATTGCAATGCGTTGAAACAAGGCCTAGGGTTCATACTTTCACTAGTGCAAGTTCTCTCAACAATAATAACATAATTGGATCATATAACTATCCCTCAACATGCAACAAAGAGTCACTCCAAAGTCTTTAATAGCGGAGAACGAACGAAGAGATTATGGTAGGGTACGAAACCACCTCAAAGTTATCCTTTCTGATCGATCTATTCAAGAGTTTGTAGTAAAATAACACGAAGCTATTCTTTCTGTTCAATCTATCATAGAGTTCGTACTAGAATAACACCTTAAGACACAAATCAACCAAAACCCTAATGTCACCTAGATACTCCAATGTCACCTCAAGTATCCATGGGTATGATTATACGATACGCATCACATAATCTCAGATTCATCTATTCAACCAACACAAAGTACTTCAAAGAGTGCCCCAAAGTTTCTACCGGAGAGTCAAGACGAAAATGTGTGCCAACCCCTATGCATAGGTTCATGGGCGGAACCCGCAAGCTGATCACCAAAACATACATCAAGTGGATCACGTGATATCCCATTGTCACCACAGATAAGCACGGCAAGACATAGATCAAGTGTTCTCAAATCCTTAAAGATTCAATCCTATAGGATAACTTCAAAGGGGAAACTCAATCCATTAAAAGAGGGTAGAGGGGGAGAAACATCATAAGATCCAACTATAATAGCAAAGCTCGCGATACATCAAGATCGTGCCACATCAAGAACACGAGAGAGAGAGAGAGAGAGAGAGAGAGAGAGAGAGAGAGATCAAACACATAGCTGGTACATACCCTCAGCCCCGAGGGTGAGCTACTCCCTCCTCGTCATGGAGAGCGCCGAGATGATGAAGATGGCCACCGGTGGGGGATCCCCCCTCCGGCAGGATGCCGGAACAAGGTCCCGATTGGTCTTTGGTGGCTACAGAGGCTTGCGGCAGCGAAACTCCCGATCTATTCTGTTCCCCTAAGGTTTTAGGGTATATGGGAATATATAGGCGAAAGAAGTCGGTAAGGGGGGGCACGAGGGGCCCACGAGGATGGAGGGCGCGCCCAGGGGGGTGGGCGCACCCCCCTGCATCGTGCTCTCCTCGTTGATCCCCTGACGTGCACTCCAAGTCTCCTGTATTGCTTTGTTTCCAAAAATAACTTTTCCAAAGGTTTCATTCCGTTTGGACTCAGTTTGATATTCCTTTTCTACGAAACACTGAAACAAGGGAAAAAACAGAAACTGGCACTGGGCTCTGGGTCAATAGATTAGTCCCAAAAGTAATATAGAAGTGCATAGTAAAGCCCATTAAACATCCAAGATGGATAATATAATAGCATGAATACTTCTTAAATTATATATACGTTGGAGACGTATCAGCACTCTCCGGACCTATTCCAACATCCGTTGCAGGGTATTCGGGATCGATACTAGTGTACTACCGCCAACACCTTCTCCCTGGTTCAGTATTGAAAGTCTTGAAGGAAACTCGCTCTTCCTTGGACAAAACTATCCAATGATGGTGGAAGGCGATCCAGCTGCTGTTGACACAACATTACTACCATTTATGAGAAGCAATTGTACCTATACCTCGGACATTGCTATGCTTCCCTACCATCCCAATATGGGTCCTGACATAGGCCGCTTCAGCCTGGATGATCAGTCCTGCATTGGTCTCGATATTGATAGTAGCTGGCTCTTCCCAAAGAATCACTTCTGGTTCAAAGCAAGCGTTTCCAACGCCGACGAGTGGTTGAGCTGAAGTTCATTCCATCGCTTTGTTATTTGTTGTGTGAGAAAAACTTTACTAGCTAGAATGTTTTGTTGGAAATGATCTATAATCCAACGTGTATCCTCGTTGTCGTTGTGGGCTGATGACTTGTTGTATGTAATCAATGGTACATTTGCATATGCGTCCATCAAGTCATGCCTGCTACTGGTGTCCATATGAGCAGTGCTAGTGATTTTAGTTGCAAAAATTAGATAGTGCTAGTGATTTTTAGCTGCATATTTTGACAAATCGCAGTGTTACAAGGTTGACAAATGGCAATGTTACTAGATAAACAAATGGCAATCTTTCCAGTTTGACAAATGGCAACATACCCAAAATGACAGATATGCAAATCTTACCCAATTGTTTGTACGTGGTTCCACACGGGTCATGCAAAACAACCGTTTGCGTTGAAGGGATGCATAAATCTTGCTCGGCACATTTTCCCTTGGCTTCCTCGGGAAGCTGTCGGTTTGCATACGGGTGTTCTAACTAAAATGTTTGCGATGAGTGTTTTATATTTAAAAACAAGTGACGTTTTTTCAAAAGAAAATTGTTTGATAAGTCTGTACATTAAGAGAGAAAAAGGCAAGTTCGTTCAAACCATATCTTTCATTCAGCCACACTGTGAATTTATATTCATATGATCAAGAATTCTAGATACAGTATTAAACCCCAAAAAAACTATTTCCGGCGGTGGCGGAGACGGTGTGCCGCGCCGTCGTTGTTGTTGTCATCCTCCGTGACGCCGTTGTTGAAGTCTTCAAGGCAGCACAAGATGTTCTTCACTTGTAAATCAAACATCATGTCGTCGCGCGATCGATGGGTGGGGCGCGGGGGGACGGCAACTGGCACCGCTGAGAGGTAGCGGTCGACGGCAACGTCCCATGCCGCTGAGGGGGGCACGCGCATGGGCACGGGCACGGGCGCGGCGGGTGCAGCCAAACGCATGAGGGCCAGCGCCAAGGTGGGTGGAGGGGCGCGCACAGACACGGGAACGGGCGCTGGCGCTGGCATGTACACGAGCTCGCGCGGGTCCGCGGAGACCTTGCTGATGCCCGCGGCTTGCAGTTCTGCAATAGTGCTCGGCGACCAGCCCGTCAATGCTACTTGGATGGTCGCTGGCGCGGGCGCGGGGATGGGAGCTGGGACGGGAGCGGGGGCAGCAACCGCCGCGACTAGCTCGTTCTGGGCCATGTCCATGAGGCCCCATTCCTCCTTATTTTCTATCTCCTCCGGCTCGGAGTTGACTTCACCAAACCTGAACACTAGTGGCAGATGATCGTTATGCGCCATGGCGTTGGTGGAGGTCTGTGGGAGGGAGGGGAATGGGAGGCGAACAGTAAGGCCACCTGTATTAAATAGCGGCTCGGGCGCCATTAATGGAGAGGAAGGCTGGCAGCCATGGAAGTCAAAGGGCTCGCTTCCCAGTGAGCCTGCGCAGCGTACAGCTCGCACGCTTCCCGGTGAGCCTGCGCATTGGAGGACAGCTTGCATGCCTCTCGGTCAGCCTGCGCATCAGACTGCGCTCGCACGCCTCCCGTTCAGTCAAGGTCAAGCAGCTGTCCGCACGGCACCTCCTACAGCCATTAAAACCAAGACACGTGGCGTCACGTGAATGGTTAACAGAACGCACACGGTTTGAATTCTACAAACATTTGAGATATTAAAGTGGCAGCTATTTTTTCAAAATACCTTTGTTGGCTGTCATTATTCGAGTGCGAATTCTCTCAAAATCGACACGAAAAATGCCACAGCATGCCGGGTGCCATTCCACGATAGCATGCCAAGTTTCATGACTTTCAGACGAGCTTTGGATTTACTAGAATTTAAAAACCAGGCATCTCAATGTTTTGCCGGCAATCAACTGTGCCCTGGTGTTTAAAATTCATTCCCATTTCTTGCATGGGACCTAAGCATGCACTCAAGGACACATATTTGATTTTTCAACCAATTTATATGCACTGGAGCATGTGCATGTAGTTCAAATTTGAATTATGCACATAAATGCATCGAAAACTCAGTTAATGCATTAAAATGTCCAAATGAACCCCGAAAAATCCCAA
The DNA here is from genome assembly GCA_021605205.1 of Aegilops longissima. Lineage (NCBI taxonomy): Eukaryota > Viridiplantae > Streptophyta > Magnoliopsida > Poales > Poaceae > Aegilops > Aegilops longissima. The sequence continues at coordinate 141,529,230 of CM038679.1, forward strand.
AAATTGACACAACACTCCTGTTGTTCTATCTTGACACGAGAATTTTTTGAAAGCACTAATAGGCAATGGGTATCATTTCGTCCCCAAAGGTGGGACGTTCCCTACCGAAACCATCGTGCTTGTTGTGAGAAGCTCTTGTTTGTGAGAAGCATATACCCGAACCTGCCCCGAATGGGACAAATTTTTTACCACGACATGTTGATGCCGCTCCATGATAGCATGCCAAGTTTCATGAATTTCAGACGAGTTTTGGATTTACTAGAATTTAAAAATAGGCATCTCAACGTTTTGCCGGCAATCAATAGTGCCCTAGTGTTTGAATTTCATTCTCATCTCTTGCATGGGACCTAGAAATTCACCCAAGGACACAGATTAGATTTTTCAACCAACTTTAGTGCATTGGAGCATGTGCTTGTAGTTCAAATTTGAATTATGCGCATAAAATGCCTAGAAAACTCAGTTAATGCATAAAAATGTCCAAATGAACCCCGAAAAATCCCAAAAATTGACACAACACTCCTGTTGTTCTATGTTGACACTAGAAATTTTTTGAAAGCAATAAGAGGCAATGGATATCGTTTCGTCCCCAAAGGTGGGACATTCCCTATCGAAACCATCATGCTTGTTGTGAGAAGCTCTGGTTTGTGAGAAGCTTATACCCGAACCTGCCCCAAATGGGACAATTTTTTTACCATGGCATGTTGATGCCGCTCCATGATAGTATGCCAAGTTTCATGAATTTCAGACGAGTTTTGGATTTACTAGAATTTAGAAACCAGGCATCTCAACGTTTTGCCGGCAATCAACAGTGCCCTGGTGTTTGAATTTCATTCTCATCTCTTGCACGGGACCTAGAAATTCACCCAAGGACACAGATTATATTTTTCAACCAACTTTAGTGCATTGGAGCATGTGCTTGTAGCTCAAATTTGAATTATGGACATAAAATGCCTAGAAAACCCAGTTAATGCATTAAAATGTCCAAACGAACCCCAAAAAATCACAAAAATTGACACAACACTCCTGTTGTTCTATGTTGACACTAGAAATTTTTTGAAAGCAATAAGAGGCAATGGATATCGTTTCGTCCCCAAAGGTGGGACATTCCCTATCGAAACCATCATGCTTGTTGTGAGAAGCTCTGGTTTGTGAGAAGCTTATACCCGAACCTGCCCCAAATGGGACAAAATTTTTACCATGGCATGTTGATGCCGCTCCATGATAGTATGCCAAGTTTCATGAATTTCAGACGAGTTTTGGATTTACTAGAATTTAAAAACCAGGCATCTCAACATTTTGCCGGCAATCAACAGTGCCCTGGTGTTTGAATTTCATTCTCATCTCTTGCATGGGACCTAGAAATTCACCCAAGGACACAGATTAGATTTTTGAACCAACTTTAGTGCATTGGAGCATGTGCTTGTAGTTCAAATTTGAATTATGCACATAAAATGCCTAGAAAACCCAGTTAATGCATAAAAATGTCCAAACGAACCCCGAAAAAACACAAAAATTGACACAACACTCCTGTTGTTCTATGTTGACACTAGAAAATTGTTGAAAGCAATAAGAGGCAATGGATATCATTTCGTCCCCAAAGGTGGGACGTTCCGTATCGAAACCATCATGCTTGTTGTGAGAAGCTCTGGTTTGTGAGAAGCTTATACCCGAACCTGCCCCAAATGGGACGAATTTTTTACCACGGCATGTTGATGCTGCTCGATGATAGCATGCCAAGTTTCATGAATTTCAGACGAGTTTTGGATTTACTGGAATTTAAAAACCAGGTATCTCAACGTTTTGCCGGCAATCAACAGTGCCCTGGTGTTTGAAATTCATTCCCGTCTCTTGCATGGGACCTAAGCATGCACCCAAGGACACACATGTGATTTTTCAACCAATTTATATGCACTGGAGCATGTGCATGTAGTTCAAATTAGAATTATGCACATAAAATGCCTAGAAAACTCGGTTAATGCATAAAAATCTCCAAACGAACCCCGAAAAATCCCAAAAATTGACACAACACTCCTGTCATTCTATGTTGACACGAGAAATTTTTTAAAGCAATAAGAGGCTATGGATATCGTTTCATCCCCAAAGGTTGGATGTACATCCCTACCGAAACCATCAGGCTTGTTGTCAGAAGCTCTGGTTTGTGAGAAGCATATACCCAAACCTGCCCCAAATGGGACAATTTTTTTACCATGGCATGTTTATGCCGCTCCATGATAGCATGCCAAGTTTCATGAATTTCATACGAGTTTTGGATTTAATAGAATTTAAAAACCAGGCATCTCAATGTTTTGCCGGCAATCAACGGTGCCCTGGTGTTTGAAATTCATTCCCATTTCTTCCATGAGACCTAAGCATGCACCCAATGACACAGATTTGATTTTTCAACCAATTTATATGCACTAGAGCATGTGCATGTAGTTAAAATTTGAATTATGCACATAAAATGCCTAGAAAACCCAGTTAATATATAAAAGAGGCCAAACGAACCCCGAAAAATTCAAAGATTAAACACAACACTCCTATTGTTCTATGTTGACACTAGAAATTTTTTGAAAGCAATAAGAGGCAACGGATATCATTCCGTCCCCAAAGGTGGTACGTTCCCTATCGAAACCATCATGCTTGTTGTGAGAAGCTCTGGTTTGTGAGAAGCTTATACCCAAACCTGCCCCAAATGGGACAAAATTTTCACCACGGCATGTTGAGCCGCTCCATGATAGCATGCCAAGTTTCATGAATTTCAGACGAGTTTTGGATTTACTATAATTTAAAAACCAGGTTTCTCAATGTTTTGCCGGCAATCAACAGTGCCCTGGTGTTTGAAATTCATTCCCATCTCTTGCATGGGACCTAGAAATTCACCCAAGGACACACATGTGATTTTTCAACCAACTTTGGTGCCTTGGAGCATGTGCTTGTAGTTCAAATTTGAATTATGCACATAAAATGCCTAGAAAACCCAGTTAATGTATAAAAAGGCCAAAGGAACCCCGAAAAATTCATTCCCATTTCTTGCATGGGACCTAAGCATGCACTGAAGGACACAGATTTGATTTTTCAACCAATTTGTATGCATCGGAGCATGTGCATGTAGTTTAATTTTGAATTGTGCATGTGAAATGGCTAGAAAACCAGTTTAATGTATAAAATGTCCAAACGAACACTGAATAATTCCAATTCTTTTAGGACACACATATAGTTGCATGTTCACTACAGATAAAAGATCTAGCAATTCAAACAGCGTCCATTGCCATTGTGACCCCATTTTGTAATTCAAATCAAGTAGATCCCACACAGTTTATTATCACCAACCATGTGAGATGTAGTACAAAATATCTTGGAGCACCGTCGGTGTATAGTACGCCTATGGCTTATGCGAGAAGGTGCGTCAGCTACAGTCCACAGCCGGCGTGTCAAGCACACTAGCAACTCCCGCCTGTGAATCCCTCGCAATCTCGAAAATATCTACCGCCTGGAAGGTTTTAATGTTTGATAGCACAAAATTAGTATGTGTGGACCATGTGCGAGTCTATTACTCCTGCACTGCTTCAGTCCCTTGATTCAAATTTTCAGTAGCCCCGGCATATCTCAAAAATATCTGCTCGCCCTTGATCCAAATTTTCAGTAGCCCCGCCTTGTTACTCCCGCCTAGTAAAATTTTCAGTTGCCAAAGTATTTCCTCAAACACAACCTTGCCCCCAAAACCTCCGCTCATACAGACACACACAACCCTTGAAACCATTGGTAGGTCGCCGCCATCGCCGGCGCCTCCATCCTCAACCTCTGCATGTGTGCTGGGGAGCTCAAGGAGCCAATGGCCAAAAAGAGGTTTATCACGGCCTTTTCGCCCGACGCCGATGAGGTGGCCGCCGAGGTGTCCTCGTCGTCCTCCGTGGCCCCGATCCACCGTCGCCGGTCCACTGATCCGCCCGCCGCCGCGCCCCTATGCTGGTTCGAGGACTTCCCCGTCCTCCCTCAGACCCGGCAGCCGACGAAGTCCTACCTCGGGGTCCAGCAGCGGCGGTGGGGGACGTGGGTCGCTCGATATTACAGATCGAGAGACCCACACCCTCCGGTGACTCGGTAGCTTCCACATGGCCGAGCTCGCGGCCATGGAGTACGACCGCTGGCAGGTCCGCTACTACGGCGCGACGGCTAGGCTCAATTTCCCCTTCGGCACACGTCCGGTCCACCTCGTTTCGTTGAAGCCAGGGGTGGTGAGCTCGGCTATGGCGCGGGAGGACCACGAGGCGTGGGAGCGCCTCGAGGCCGAGGCCGCGAACGAGGCCTACATGCAAGAGCTCCGCCGGCAGCACCCGGAGTCCGCTACAAGGGCGGTGAGGTTATCGTACTCTCCTCTGATGACGAGGTCGAAGGCGGGAGGACGGCAGCACGGAGGGCGGTGACGTTATCGCCCTCTCCTCTGATGACGAGGTCGACAGCGGCGCGGAGGGCGTCGAGGTGGGCCCCGAGGACGAGGAGATCGACGTCAACGAGTGGAGGAGTGCCTTCCCCAACGACCCCGACGACGGTATTGGCCCGGACCCGGCTCGCGGCACACCGTACATGACGAGGAAGGATTAGCTCGACCTGTACTTCGACCGAAAGTAGTTTAGCTTAGTTTAAATTTATGTTTTATGTTCGGTTATGCAAAACTATCTATGTTTATGTTTGAATGCATGCTACTTTTGGTTGAACCTGCTTTGAACTTGATCAAATTGAAGTTTACAACCTTAAGTTTAGGGGATCGACTAGAAAAGGCCAAAAATTGCTGGAGTATATATATATATCCACTAAGGGTTTTAGTCCTTTAACTTTTTAAGGATCGCCTAGAGATGTCCTTATGACTTGTTTATTTCAGTTCTTCACAATGTGATGCTCTATATGTGCAACTATTTGCCATGCAGTTCAATTTCGTCAATAATAGTTTCAACAATACCACTATGAATTATGATAATTGGTTGCTGTTAAGGATATTGAAGTTAACATGCCTTTTCGTTTTTCAATTGTTGTTTAACAACATGCATTGTACCGAATGACTAAATATGCAATCCCAGGCTACATAGCAACAAGGAAGAGTGTTACCTTAATGTTTTGATGATGTCTAGATATACATGTAATAAAATCTTATATAATGGGATGGATGGAGTGTTGTACTACATCATTTTTCAATTGTTGTTTAGCTTCTAATATTAACTTGGTGCTTTTAGGTACATATATCATTGCCAAAGATCCACACTTTGATCCTTTCTGCGTATGGGGCAATGAGATATTCATGAAGCAGCATCAAGTGAGGAAACTGATAAAGAATGTTATTAAAATGAGTCAAAAGATGTCAATCGAAATATTTGTTTACACTTTATGCAAGACAACAGTGAGCTGCGGGATGGTAAGTAAGAACCCTGTAGCCTTCTTTTTACTGCCCGTAATGAGTTGTGTTAGATGAAAATATCTTAATATTTTTTCTTTCGTAGTGGATCCCGAAGAAGTTTACTCAACATTACCTCTCAAACTACATGATTGGCGGCCGGCCATCACAAGGGGTTGGACTAGAGTCCTACATGCCTTCTTCATCCGGGAGAGCACACTAGGGCCATTCCGCTTCACCTTGTTCAACAACTGGAATGTCTGTCGCCTCTTTCTTTACCATCTGTAATAGTACAAGTATAGAACCCTGGTACATCACTCTTTATTTGGTGCTTATGTAATTCTTAAACATATGTACCTGTGAATCGAATAATGCATTGGTTGTTTGAACCTGATGGATATGAATAAAGCTATAGCCTTCTTTCAAGTTTAAATTAGGTATAATTTTAAATAGCAACAATTAAATTAGGGCGTAATTACGTTGTGTAGGTCATTACGGCACACACGGTTGGTAAAACACAAACGTTTGCGATATACACCATAATCCGAGATGATTCACAGAGAGGAAACGTGTGCAAGAATGCACACAGTTGCCGTTTGCAAAGTGTGTGTGATGTCAGACACTATCACATACGGTGCGGGAAAACCAAATGTGTGTGATTGTCTACCCATCATACACGGTTTATAATCATGAACTGTTTGTGATGTGCCAGGCATCGTAAAACTCCCGTGCCTAGAATCTGCTCGAAAACTCCGTGCTCGGATTCTACCGGTTTTAGGCGAACCACAAAACTCCGACTGCGATGGCAATGCGAGCACAAACGAGTAGCAAGGATGAAGCGTTTGGGATATTCGAGATACCGGAAACGGTTATATAGGGAGAACTGTATGCATCAAGGCTCCCTATCCCTGACGGTTTCTGGGTCATGTGGGAAGGACCCCCCTATCGCCCACACTCACTTGGCGACGGTTCCAAATGTCATCGCGGAAAGGGGTTAAAACCTGTTTGTTTAGGACCGACGCACATCAGTGATTTGACAACAAACACTTTCATGAAATGTAAGTTTCTTGGAGGATATGCCATGTCAGTCATCAAGAAATCCATGGACGAAATAAATGGTAGGACCATTTGGCCATTTTATCTTGCGTCCAACAAGATTTTCCAGGTCTCTGCCATTGTCTTCAGAACCAAATGCAAACTGGTCGGAGATCTGTCCCTGCACGAAAGATTAGCTCTTTGGTCCATAGCAGATGTGAAGTATAGTCATAGACTTCCAAACATCATCAAAGGATATGCATTCTCGAAGCATTTTGCATGGATGTGATATGGAACAAACAACATAGTAAGTCCATTTGGGCATTTTATTTTGTGCCCCACAAGTTTACTTAGGTCTCCAGCATTGTCTTCAGAACCCAATGCTTTTTGGCTGGAGACCCGTCCCTGCAAGAGAAGTTAATTCTTCTTAACCACCCACATCTGAAGGGGTGGCTTAGAAGCAATGAGTCTAAGTGCAGCATCTGATAATTTTGGCATTGAAGCCCTAGCAAATAGCTTCACATGGGGGTTAGAGTAATCAAGTGAATAAGAAGAGAAATTCTTTGATTTGTGAACATAATGGTTCGAAGAATGGTGCTCATATTCATGAGCTCAATCATTGTTTCCCTGCGAAACCTAGGCGTTAGGACAACCATATGAGGTCTTCTATCTGTATGAAGACTTTGGTCCATATGAAGGCTTTGGTCTGGGTTTTGTCTTCTTCCCTGGTAGTGTCATGATAACATTCATGAGAAGCTTCTCGAGAAGATTTTTAGGCACCCAGATCTTCTTTAGAGGGGACCCATTCCTGCAGTTAGTTTCAATAAACTTGGAAAACACTTCACCATTCTGATTTTTGAACAGTTTCTAGTTGGAGTCAAATGACTCATCAATGATGATAGTGATAGCATAGTTATAGCCACATAGTGTGGATGGATGCAGTGATGGTCCCTTTGCAGCAACCCAGGTGGTTTTCGGGTACTGCTCAGGCTTTCCAGTAGGATCCATCAACATTCATTTTCCTTTCGAAACCAACACCCTCTTTCCTAGGGTTTTTGTTCAAGATCTGCTTCTGGAGGACATCACATAGAGTTTGATGCCCTTTGAGGCTTTTGTACATGTATGTTTCAAGCAATGTTTTCAACCTAACATTCTCATCGGCAATAGTAGTGGTTTCCTCATGAGAGGGGTTAGTTACCACATCTGCAGTTGAAGATATTGCAATCTCTGAAGCATTTGAACATTCGGTAGAAGAAGTAGCATTATCAGGCTCAAGACATTTTAAGCAAGGTGGCACAAACCCTTCATATTGATCTGTTGAGCAAGTAGTGAATCGTTTTCAGTTCAAAGATCATCACGAGACACTGTTAGTTTCTCTAGATCTTGCTTCCTTTGAAGATAATCATAGGAAAGCTTCTCATGATCGGCTGAGAGAGTCACGATGACTTAGAAGCTCGTCATACTTAACTTTAAGGTTTTTAATGTCTTCAATTAAGGATTGACTTCAACTGCATTCCTCATCCAACAAATCATGGCTTTTGTCTAACAGTTTGTGAATCTTTTCCATCGGAGTTTGTTGCTCAGTTGCAATTTTAGCAAGTGTCTTATAGCTAGGTTTGGATTCACATTTGTAGTCATCTTCACTTGAGGTTTCAAAGTAGGCAGCGTGGGAAGTTACCTTTGCGCCTCTTGCCATGAAGCAGTAGGCAGGAGCAGAGTCGTTGTCATCATTAGCTTCATTGTTGGTGACGTGACCATTGTCTTCATTGCTGAAGATGGACTTGGCGACGGACGCAGAAGCTAGAGCCAGGCTTGCCACGCCTAAATCTGAATCCTCCTTAGACTCCTCCACCACCTCCTCAGAAGCATACTCCTCCTCTGAATCCATTTCCTTGTTGATAAATGCACGAGCTTTGCCGGAGGAAGTCTTCTTGTGCAATGAAGACTTTAAGAAGACTTTGAGTATTTCTTCTTCTTCTCTTCGTCAGACTCATAGTCCTTGCTCTTCTTCTTCTTCTTTGACTCCTTTTCCCATTGAGGACATTTAGCCATGTAGTGGCCTGGCTTCTTGCATTTGTGGCAAGTTCTCTTCTTGTAGTCATGAGTGGAAGCCTCTCCCTTCTTGGAATCATACTTTGAAGACCTTCCAAAGCGGTTTTTCTTGGAGAACTTTTGGAACTTCTTCACAAGCATTGCAAGTTCCCTACCAATGTCTTCAAGGTCACCAGAACTGCAGCCAGAGTCTTCAGACAAAGATATAGCATTTGTATTCAGAGCACGGGCACGTCCATAGTTGGGATCATAGATGTCTCTCTTCTCAGATAGTTGAAATTGATGAGTATTGAGCCTCTCAAGAATATCAGTGGGGTCCAATTGCTTGAAATCTGGATGCTCTTGTATCATCAAGGACATGGTGTCAAACGAACTATCAGCAGACCTCAGCAGCTTCTTCACAACTTCATGCTTTGTGATGCCAGTGGCACCGAGAGCATGAAGCTCATTGGTGATATCAGTAAGATGATCGAAGGTAAGCTGAACATTTTCATTGTCGACTCTCCTGAAGCGGTTGAAGAGATTGTGAAGAACATCGATTCGTGAGTCTCGCTGGGAAGAGACGCCTTCATTAACCTTGGAGAGCCAGTCCTAGACTAGCTCTGCGGACTCCAAAGCACTCACTTGGCCATACTGCCCTTTGGTCAGATGATCACAGATGATGTTCTTGGCGGTCGAGTCTAGTTGCGCGAATCTCTTCACATCGGCCGCGGTGACACCTTCACCGAATTTGGGAACACCAGTCCTGATGACATACCATAGGTCATTGTCGATAGCTTTAAGATGCATGCACATCTTATTCTTCCATTAGGGGTAATTAGTGCCATCAAAGACCGGGCGCACAACAGAAACCTTGATTATCCCTGCAGTCGACATAACTGAAGCTCCAAGTGGTTAAACCAAATCACACAGAACAAGGGAGCACCAGGCTATGATACCAATTGAAAGTGCTAGTTATCGACTAGAGGGGGTGGATAGGCGATTTTTATGTAAGTCTTCAAAATAGGGAATGTCTTCGAAGACACAAAACTAAAAAAATAACTAACCATGATACAGTGGAAGATAAACTACACTAGGCATGCTGGCATGTCAACAATAATTGAAGTGAGATGCGAAGACAAACATCAGCTAGATAGGACAGAATAGTTTAGGAAGATAGTGTGAAGACAAAGATGCAGTCAGTAGGAATGTCTTCACACAATGTCTTCACACAATGTCTTCGAACAGAACGAGCATGCAAAGGCTCCACGAAATTACACAGTAAGTAAAGAATTGAAGTTATAGAACCAGTTGCTCGGAGAGGACACGTGATTTGTTTGACTCCAACAGTTGTGACAATTGTACTTCTGGTTGAGGAGGCTAAGATTGAACACTGAAGACCTAGTCTTCACCTTATTCCCCTTGATGCGACACGACATGATATGTACGAAATTGTTGGGGAACGTTGCACGAAAAACAAAAAAAATCTATGCACATGCAAGATCTATCCATGGAGATGCATAGCTACGAGAGGGGGAGAGCATCTACATACCCTTATAGATCTCCAAGCAGAAGCGTTTATCACGCGGTTGATGTAGTCGTACTCTTCACGATCCGATCATGATCCAACCGATCTAGTGCCGAACGGACGGCACCTCCGAGTTTAGCACACGTGCGGCTTGATGATGTATTCTCCTTCTAGATCCAGCAGGCAGGAGAGGAGAGGTAGATGGAATCACAACCAAAACGACGGCGTGGTGGTGATAGTGGTGGTGGAGCACCGACAGCGCTTCGCTAAGCGTCGCCGGGACGAGGCGGTGGAACTACGGAGTACCGGGAGAGAGAGGGGTGCCAAGGGCTTGGTGTGTGCTCTTGGGGTGCCCCCTGCCCTCTATATATAGGTGGAGGGGCATGGGAAATAGCCCCTCCAAGCCCTAGGGAGCAGCTAAGGGGGATAGGACTTGGACTCCAAGTCCAATCCTATTCCTACCAGGACTCTTTCCTTTTTTGCCTTCCCTAGCCACATGGGCTTTTGAGGACTTGTTGCGCTTATCCATATAAGGCTAGGGAGCCTCCCCGCAGCCCAAGCTAGTCCTTGGGTCTTGGTGGACCCACTTGTGGACTTCCGGACCCTCCGGAATCCTCTGGAACCTTCTGGAAGCTTCCTGGTACAATACCGAAAAACTGCACTTTTTTCCGGAACCCAAAATATGTATCCATATATAAATCTTTACCTCTCGACCATTCCGAGACTCCTCATGACGTCTGCGATCTCAACCGGGACTCCGAACAATATTTGGTTGCCACTCATAAAATATCCCAATACTACCCTAGCGTCAACGAACGTTAAGCGTGCGACCCTGCGGGTTCAGGAATTATGTAGTCATGACCAAGACACCTCTCCAGTCAATAACCAATAACTGGACCTGTATGCCCATATCGATTCCTACATATTCCACAAAGATCTTTATCGGTTGAACCTTATGACAACATACGTAATTCTGATACCCCAAAACAGTCTCTAGCTGCTTGGCCTATGGTATGCAAACCTAAGGATAAGGGTGGCATGGGTATTATTAACCTATCTATCCAGAACAGAGCCTTGATCACTAAGCACGCACAAGTTTTACAACAAGGAAGATATCCCATGGGTGTCATTGATATGGGACACCTATTATAACGGTGTTGTTCCACATGCAACCGTTCAATGTGGATCCACATGGTGGAGAGATATCATGAAGATTAATGATGTTTATAGAGCAAATTCGACTGTCACAATCAATTCTGGTGACGCTGCACTTTTCTGGCATGATTCATGGTTCCTCAATGGCTGCTCCATCGCAGTTAAAGAGAGATTTCCACGACTTTTCTCCTTTACCATGGATGATAAGATCTCGGTCAGAGATTTCATTGAGGATTTGGACATATAAGCTCAATTTCAACTTCCATTATCTCCTGAGGAAATGGAGGAACTTCAAACCTTGCAGTTTGAATTCAAGGATTGGAGAGGTATCCCACTGCATCTGACTCCTGGTCATGGATCCCTGGAAAAGGTAGTTATTCTGCCAAAAGCTACTATGTTCTCATGCACTCCTCCTTGCCTGATGATGACCCTTGCAAGTGGATTTGGAAGAGCAAATGCATCATGAAATCAAAGTTTTTGCATGGCTAATGATCAATGATTGCCTAAACACAAGAGATATGCTTCTCAGAAGACATTGGAGATCTGAGGATGATGATAACCTCAGTCCAATGTGTGTTGCACAGCTGCATGAGGACAGAGATGACCTATTCTTTAAGTGCAACTTCAGTACGAGAGTCTGGAATTACTTACAAATATAGTGGCATGCTACTTTGTCCATCAGAGAATGCATATTGGTGCCTAAAAGAGGCTTTTGACAACCCTTCTTCTTTGAGGTAGTGTTTCTGGCTGCATGGAGTATATGGACTACAAGGAATGACAAAATCTTTAGACACATCAGGCCTAAATTTGGAGCATGGAAGGCCAAGTTCATTCATGATATAACTTTACACTCCCACAGAATGAAGGCTTCTATAAAACCACTATTGCTGCAATGGATTAAAGCACTACCTTAAGTATCCCGGTGCGTCCACTGTGGACTTTATTGTCCATTGTAATGATGTTGACCATATTGCTGGTTGTAATCCTTTTGGTTGTAATTAACTGCATGTAAATAGGTAAGCTCTAGATATTAGTTAGCCTAGTTTTATTAGCTTCTGTACATAACTAATTTTAGAGACTATGTTGGACTTTGTAGTGGAGGTTTTGCATAAAGGGCTGTGGGGCTTTTGCCTCACAGTATTCAGTAAAAAAAACCATACGTAATTCCCTTTGTCTGTCGGTACGTTACTTGCCCGAGATTCGATCGTTGGTATCTTCATAGCCAGTTCAATCTCGTTACTGGCAAGTCTCTTTACTTGTTCCGTAATACATCATCTTGTAATTAACTCCTTAGTCACTTTGTTTGCAAGCTTCTTGTGATGTTGTATTGCCGAGAGGGCCCAGAGATACCTCTCCTATATACGGAGTGACAAATCCCTATCTTGGTTCATGCCAACTCAACAGACACCTTCGGAGATACCTGTAGAGCATCTCTATGATCACCCAGTTACGTTGTGACGTTTGATAGCACACAAGGTATTCCTCCGGTATCCAGGAGTTGCATGATCTCATCGTCGAAGGAATATGTATTTGACATTAAGGAAGCAGTAGCAATAAGCTGAACGATCATATGCTATGATAATGGATGGGTCTTGTCCATCACATCATTCTCCTAATAATGTGATCCCATTATCAAGTGACAACACATGTGTATGGTTAGGACATCTTAACCATCTCTTGATCAACGAGCTAGTCTAGTAGAGGCTTACTAGGGACACGGTATTTTTTTTATGTATTCACACATGTATTTAAGTTTCCGGTCAATACATTTCTAGCATGAATAATAAACCTTTATCATACTAAGGAAATATAATAATAACAACTTTATTATTGCCTCTAGGGCATAATTCCATCAGAAATGACCCTGGGTCCACTACAAAAAAAGACACTTCCTTGATGATACGTGTTTGTCACAGTAGATCCGGTTTTCTGTCATGCATGTACATCCATGACAAATTTATGACAGAATCAAGATAGTCATACTGTGCTGTCGTAGAAGTGTTCCATGACATTACCAAAATTATCATCACGGAAGTATCCACTTCCATGACGATAAATCGCGCGTCATAGAAGTGCTTTCGTCAAGGGTGACCGACACATGGCATCCACCGTAACGGGACACCGTTAAGCTATCGGGTCCGGTTTTGGATCCGATAACCCGTTAACAGCCTGCACCAATGGGAATTTTCCACGTGTAAAATTCTCATTAGCCGGAGGAAACACGTGTCGGCTCAACGTTCGGACAGATGTCATCCACTCATTGGACAGGAGGCGCCTATGATATGCCGACACGTAGCATGGCCCAACAGAGGCCCATTCCAGTGAAAATGCCGGCCCGTTTGACTTGGTCAAAAGGTAACGGGCCGGCCCACGGAAAGCCTGTTAACGGCATGTTCGTATATAGCCCATTTACGACCCGCTTACTACCGGCCCGTTACGGCCTATTGGAATTAAGCACAGTAGCTTAATATGGGCCGTCCAATATGATTTCAACCCATTGTAACTTCCGGCCCATGTATGGCCCATGATGTCTTTCGGCCCATATGAGGCCCTTTGTAACTCTCGGCCCATTAAAGGCCTGGGATGAAACTGGCCCATAATGAACAGTGTATCGCTTTATACCCATTAACGACCCATTATTTCGTCGGCTGTTTCCAGCCCATGTTAACTTTCGGCCTTCTAAGGGCATTTATTCTTGGGCTCATTTCTAGAATTCGGTTAGATACGATCCGTTACTGGCATGTTTCGTTTGTGGGCCAAATACAGCCCATGGTTACATTCGACCCGTTTGTGGCCCGTTAACCCGTTGGGTTGTTTTCATAGCGTTATCAAATACGGCCTTTTAACGGCCCATTATGGTCCACGAATAGTTCGGCCCATTTGTCGAAATGGTTATACGGCTCGTAGAAGGCCAATGGATCCTACGGCCCGTAGAAGGCCCATGGATCATACGGCCCGTAGAAGGCCCATGGATCATACGGCCCGTAGAAAGTCCATGGATCCTACGGCCCGCAGGAGGCCCATGGTTACAACAGTCCGTGTGTTGCCATGATTATTGTGGTCTAGTTACCAAAACAAGGTTATTGTGGCCACTAAAAAACGAGGAAAAGGAACTGCAGTGACTACAAGCAAACAACTAAACAAGACAATAAGGAAATAAATAAGCAAGCAACTAACGCTAGCCTATTACAGCTATTGCACATATTACATCCACTGGGCATCAAAGTTTGCCACCAGTGCAAATATAGGGAACAAAGCAGCATATTACATACACTGGCCGTCAAAATTGGCCACCAGTGCAAATAAACGCAGCAGCCAAGTCCATAACTGAAACAACTTCAGAAGAGCTCAAGAAACACTATCCTGGGTATCCACCATGCTGGCAATAAGCTTAGCAAGCTTATTAGCTTTGTCCTGTTTGGCGCTAAAATCCTCCAACGCTTGCTGTTGCACCAGAAGGTATGCATCTGAATGCTCCAGGGACTTCCGCGGTCCTTCCGCTTCTTGTCGCAGCACAACTGATCGATGTCTTTCAGCTTGTAGTTGAGACTCAAGAAAACGAGTTGTTTCAGACAGTGAGTTTGAATAGCTTGTGCAAGCGGTAGTTGCCAGTAACTCGAACAGTAAACCAAGACAGGACTTTGGGGTTGCCTCACTATCTTCAAGATAGTTTTCCTTTGCTATTTTATCAGCTTTTTTGGAGACCAACAAGGATGTCTCACGATCCTGAACCTTATCTGCATTACTTCCTTTATCATTGCTTAATAAGGCACTCTTCCCCAATATTCTGTCAGCATTTTAAAAGACGAAATGATACGTCTCCAACGTATCTATAATTTTTTATTGCTCCATGCTATATTATCTACTGTTTTGGGCAATATTGGGCTTTATTTTCCACTTATATATTATTTTTGGGACTAACCTATTAACCGGAGGCCCAGCCCAGATTTGTTGTTTTATGCCTATTTCAGTGTTTCGAGGAAAAGGAATATCAGACGGAGTCGAAACGGAACGAAATCAACTGGAGAAGTTATTTTTGGAAGGAAAGCCACCGGATGGACTTGGACCCCACGCCAGGAGATAAGGGAGGTGCTCACGAGGGTGGGGGGCGCGCCCACCCCCCTAGGGCGCGCCCCCCTGCCTCGTGGGGCCCCCGAAGCTTCACCGACGTACTCCCTGCACCCATATATACCTACGTATCGTAAAACTTCCAGAACAGAAGATAGATCAGGAGTTCCGCCGCCGCAAGCCTCTGTAGCCACCAAAAACCTCTCGGGAGCCTGTTCCGGCACCCTGCCGGAGGGGGAACCCATCACCGGTGGCCATCTTCATCATCCCGGCGCTATCCATGACGAGGAGGGAGTAGTTCACCCTCGGGGCTGAGGGTATGTACCAGTAGCTATGTGTTTGATCTCTCTCTCTCATGTTCTCTCTCGTGTTCCCTCTATGGCACGATCTTGATGTATCCCGAGCTTTGCTATTGTAGTTGGATCTTATGATGTTTCTCCCCCTCTACTCTCTTGTGATGAATTGAGTTTCCCCTCTGAAGTTATCTTATTGGATTGAGTCTTTTATGAGAACACTTGATGTATGTCTTGCCGTGTTTATCTGTGGTGACAATGGGATATCACGTGCCACTTGATGTATGTTTTGGTGACCAACTTGCGGGTTCCGCCCATGAACCTATGCATAGGGGTTGGCACACGTTTTCTTGACTCTCCGGTAGAAACTTTGGGGCACTCTTTGAAGTACTTTTATGTTGGTTGGATGAATCTGAGATTGTGTGATGCATATCGTATAATCATGCCCACGGATACTTGAGGTGACAATGGAGTATCTAGGTGACATTAGGGTTTTGGTTGATTTGTGTCTTAAGGTGTTATTCTAGTACGAACTCTTTTATACATTGATCCGAAAGAATAGCTTTGAGGTGGTTTCGTACCCTACCATAATCTCTGCGTTTGTTCTCCGCTATTAGTGACTTTGGAGTGACTCTTTGTTGCATTTTGAGGGATAGTTATATGATCCAATTATGTTATTATTGTTGAGAGAACTTGCACTAGCGAAAGTATGAACCCTAGGCCTTGTTTCCTATCATTGCAATACCGTTTACGCTCACGTTTATCACTTGTTACCTTGCTGTTTTTATTATTTCAGATTACAAATACCTTTATCTACTATCCATATTGCACTTGTATCACCATCTCTTCACCGAACTAGTGCACCTATACAATTTACCGTTGTATTGGGTGTGTTGGGGACACAAGAGACTATTTGTTATTTGGTTGCAGGGTTGCTTGAGAGAGACCATCTTCATCCTACGCCTCCCACTGATTGATAAACCTTAGGTCATCCACTTCAGGGAAATCCCAACAACGTCTACAAGAAGAAGGTTGTGTAGTAGACGTCAAGCTCTTTTCTGGCACCGTTGCCGGGGAGGCTAGGTAAGCGGCACTCACTCACACCCCGTCAACTAAGATCTTTTCTGGCACCGTTGACGGGGAGGCTATGTAAGTGAAGGTATATCTTTAGATCTTGCAATCGAATCTTTTTGTTTCTTGTTTTAGCACTAGTCTAGTTTATAAAAGAAAACTACAAAAAAATGGAATTGATTTTACCTCATACGCTTCATCTTTTTAATATCTTTCATGAGAATGATGCAAAGGAAAATTGTGCCAAAGTGCTAGAAGAAGAAGTCTATAAAATGTTTGGAACTAAATATTTGAACGATGAGCATGATGGCAATGTTGTTACTATGAATTCCTTGAATATCCATGATACTAATGATATGCAAAGCCACAAGCTTGGGGAAGCTATGTTTGATGAAGATGATACTTTTTGTCCCCCAAGCTTTGATGAGCAAATTTATTATGATGAAAGCATGCCTCCTATCTATGATGATTATTGTGATGACACGTATGCTTTAAAGAATAATGATAACCATGAAACTTGTCATCTTGATCTTAATTTTCAATCATATGATAGTTATTTTGTTGAATTTGCTCCCACTACTATTCATGAGAAGAAATTTGCTTATGTGGGGAGTAATAAAAATTCTATGCTTGTAGATCATGAAAAGAATGCTTTAGGTGGTGCTTATATTGTTGAATTCATTCATGATGCTACTGAAAATTATTATGAGGGAGGAATATATGCTTGTAGGAATTGCAATAATATCAAGTTTCCTCTCTATATGCTTAAAGTTTTGAAGTTATGCTTGTTTTGCCTTCCTATGCTAGTTGATTGTTGTAGCGACCCGACCCAAAATCGGTCAAGTCTCTGTGTAACTGTACCATCCCAAGATCATGCTGGCACACACAGTACATTGATGAAATAATCAAAGTTCAATCACACCTGAATTTATTACACGATTCCAATATCGAGTCTTTATTACAATAGAATAAATTCGGCCGAAGGCCAACTCATGAGAAATAAACTAAATAAGCTGCGAAGCGTAGAAGAATAGCGAGTCCATCCGACTCCAAAGGGCAATCGCCAAGCGCGGATCGTAGCCTCACTCTGATCGGAATACTCCTCTCGCAACATAAGGCGTTGCAGCCGTGTAGGTCAGCATTTTGAATATGCTTGGCAAGTCATGAAGAGAGAATAACAATAAAAATTACTAACACTATATGCAATTTGGCTGTGGGGCTCTAAGTTTCTTTGTTTTGCGAAAAAGCCAGTTTTTTCCTACAATAAGGACTTGTTTGCAATTACTACAAAATTGTTGGTAGTTATTGAGATGGTTCCACCAACCAATGTCTCATTCCCAATTATTAAATAATAACCCCCTCAATTAATTTATTAATTTCAGTGTCGAGATTTCCGAAATACTCCAAGTTCCAGAGGCTCAAATTGTCCGTAACCGGGGACATGGCTAACCGATTAGATCTTCACTCTGCAGAGGTTTGCGCACTTTACCCGCAAGATTCGTTCCCTCCTTTAAGTCTTAGCACTTCATGGTGTTTGAAGACGGGACGAACAACAGGGTCTTAGAAGAGTTCCTCCGCCACCGCCGGTACCCATCCAATCCTACCGTTCTTCTACATCTCGTAGCACCGTCCGCCAAAGTCACAACTAGGGTTGACCAAGCGAGCCCATAATGGCTTGCGGCTGCGTGAGTAAGCTTCCGGTCAATGGGGTATACATCCGTCTCTTCGTGGCTGGGTGAAGCTTTCCGCAAGATGTCATGGCGCTTCTCCATGCATCCCGCCAACCACCGGTTTTCTCCAGGTGCCCGTCAACCGTCCTCCACCTAGTAGTGAATTTTGAAGTCCATCTTGAGCTTGAAGTCATGGGGTTGTCATCATCTTGACTCTCACATCTCCTTATGATTCACTCAACCAACCCGATCTCTGAGCATAGCAAAATAAACTACTTCGTCCGGGCAATGGTAACAAGGGGAATTGGGTTCATCCTACCTCATGATACTACTCATGAACATAACTTCAAATTCACCTACTGCATGCATGGTGGGGGAGGTATAATTCTAATGCAATAAAATCATAGGTATAATAAAGGAAAAATATGATCAATCACTTGCCTTGCTGACGATCTTCGAAAGCTAGGGACTCGTGGTAGCAAGCTTCGCACTCCGGAAATTCTACCGAGGCAAACAATATTCATATAAGCATAAGAGCATACAATCACTTAACATAACAGCATGTTAACATAACACACAAAACAATTGAACCAAAACCCAAAGAAAACTCGAAGAAATCCAAATCAATATTTTCACCACATCAAACAATCAACCAAGAATAGTTTTACACAACTAAATTTTTCTTAACAGAACCTAAGCATGGGTTTTTGCTAACTAACAGAAGAGAAAACATCATGCAACTAGGAGCAAAAAGAATCACATTAAAAGCTATTATAAAACTCCTATTATGCCTAAAACAATCCTAGCAAGAAAAAAATAAAATAAAAGTTTTATTTATTGTAAATAAAAGTTCATGTTCTAGAGTTACAGAAACTAATCTAGAATAAACTATCACATAGGAAAAATAAAATTATTTGCTAATTAAAACAATAGGAAAACAGTAGCTAGTTAAATAATTAAGAACTACATGGTTTTGATTAAAACTATTTTTTATTAAATCTAAAATGCCCAAATAAATTCCTGCGGTTAGGTAAGGTCAAAACAAAGTTGTGACAAAAAGAATCACTAAAAATAATATTCCTAACTCACTTTATAGCAGAATTACTAATCTGTCTAAAACTAAAATAAAGCAATTTTAAATATTTTAAACATGGCCAAACATATTTTCTGCAGAAACTAAAATAAATTTGCAAACCAACAAAAAAATAATCAATTAAAAATATTAAGTAGATTAAAAGATATGAATTTTACAAAACTGAAACTATTCTGTTAAAAACAGAAACGAAAAAATTAACTAAAAAAGAAAAACCGGCTAATGGGCCTATCTAACGCATCGGCGTAATATAACTAAATCGTGCCCACGGTTTAACAGAAAATAACCCGATCGGCCGGTCTAAACTAAACCCTAATAAAACCGGAATAAACCGGAACTAAAACCGGTTTATTTAAATTAAAACCTACCGCTTCGGGGATCTAATATAGAGCGTTGATCCTAGATCGGACGGCGGCGGGGTTCTCCGGTGGCGTACCGTGGTGGCGACGGCGGCGATGGTCGACGGCGGCTCGGGCGACGACGGCTCCGGTGGCTCCGGTGGTCGGGGACGACGACGGAGGCCTCCGTGGTGCTTGCGGAGCAAGGGAGCTCGAGGTGGACTCAGGCGAGCTCGAGGGTTGGGCGGCCGAACGGTGGCAATGATGGCGGCGGCTCGGGTGCTCGGCTGACGGATTGCGGCGAGGAGAGGGTCGGCGGGGAAAAGTGGGGAAGGGGTCGAGGAGGGGTATATATACTGGGGGCACCGACTGGGCGCGGGGCGATCAGGCGAGGGATCGGGAGGATCCGGATCCTTGGGATTCAGTGGCGCGGGGTTGACAGGGAGGAAGAAGGTGGCGGGGTCCACCGTTAGCGGGAGAGGGAGGGGCGTTGATCGGGCGACCGAGGCGAGGAGCTCAGGCGAGGGAGCGCCGAGTCGGGCGTGGGCTGGCTCGGCGCTGGCTGGGCAGCGCTGGTTGGGCTTGCTGCGGCGATCATTGGGCAACCGGCATTGGCTGGGCGATTAGCTGGTGGCGCTGGGTCTATTCTTTTCTTTTCTTTTTTTGAATTAGAGAGAGAGAGAAAAATATATTAAATATAAATATTTTATATAGGACATATATATATATAAATGATCAGGGGAATATTACCTATAATTTGAACATTTTTCCAGGGGCAAAACTCAAACTTAAAAAAAATCTTTTTTCTAAAATCCCAAATAAAATTCAAATTTGAATTCAAACTTTTGGCAGAGTTTTTCATCTGACATATTTGGAGTGTCATGTTTACTCCTCTCATACTTTTTCTCAAGTATTTGTCAGGCATAGTTTTGAAATAAATTCATCTGCCAATTTGAATTCAATTCCCACAAACTCAAAATCTTCTGAAACTTCAAATGTCACTCAAATTCAAACAATATGCATAGATGCTTAGCTAATATTGTAAAACATTCCAAATAGAAAATTTGGGATGTTACAATTGTTGTTCCCATAAGTTGTTTGCTCACAAAATCCCTATGCATAGGAAGTGGGTTAGACTTAAATGTGCTAGTCATATTCTTCATGATGCTCTCTTTATGTTTCAATTCTTATCTCTTATGTGAGCATCATTGAAATCATCATGCCTAGCTAGGGGCGTTAAACGATAGCGCTTGTTGGGAGGCAACCCAATTTTATTTTAATTTCTTGCTTTTTGGTTCTGTTTAGGAAGAAATAATCCATCTAGCTTCTGGTTAGATGTGTTTTCATGTTTTAATTAGTGTTTGTGCCAAGTAGAACCTTTGGGAAGACTTGGGTGAAGTCTTTATGATCATGCTGTAAAAAACAGAAACTTTAGCGCTCACGAGATTAGCTTCAACTTTTTACTGGAGAGTGCTATTTAGTTGATTCTTTTTGCAGATGATTACTAGACAAATTCCTCAGGTCCAACAATTTATTTTAGAATTTTTGGAGTTCCAGAAGTTTGCGTTAGTTACATATTACTACAGACTGTTCAGTTTTTGACAGATTCTATTTTCAATGTGTTGTTTGCTTATTTTGATGACTCTATGGCTAGTAAAATAGTTTATAAACCATAGAGAAGTTGGAATACAGTAGGTTTAACACAAATATAAATAAATAATGAGTTAATTACAGTACCTTGAAGTGGTGTTTTGTTTTCTTTCGCTAACGGAGCTTACGAGTTTTCTGTTAAGTTTTGTGTTGTGAAGTT
Source organism: Aegilops longissima (assembly GCA_021605205.1). Lineage (NCBI taxonomy): Eukaryota > Viridiplantae > Streptophyta > Magnoliopsida > Poales > Poaceae > Aegilops > Aegilops longissima. Next base: position 141,550,708 of record CM038679.1, read on the forward strand.
TTCAAGTTTTGGGTAAAGATTCGATGGACTATGGAATAAGGAGTGGCAAGAGCCTAAGCTTGGGTATTCCCAAGGCACCCAAGGTAATATTCAAGGATAACCAAGAGCCTAAGCTTGGGGATGCCCCGGATGGCATCCCCTCTTTCGTCTTCGTTCATCGGTAACTTTACTTGGAGCTATATTTTTATTCACCACATGATATGTGTTTTGCTTGGAGCATCATTTTATTTTCTTTATATTTTATTTATTTTAGTTATAATAATGTTTTGCATCTTTAGTTTCAATAAAAAAAGTCAAGGATAGCCTTTGTCATGCTTATTTTGCTACTATACATGTTGCTGTTTGAAAACAGAAAGTTTACCGCTGTTGCAAAAATTCCCTAGAAAAGTCAGAGAGTGGTATAATGTTGAATATTTTTGCATAATGAGATCTGATAAATTTAATACAGTGAGAATTTTATTTCATAATTTTTGGAGTTAGGGAAGTATTGATACTCTTGCATTCTTCACAGACTATACTGTTTTGGCAGATTGCTGTTATGTTTGCATTGTTTGCATATGATTGCTTGTTTAATGATTGTATTTAAGGATAGGAGTATTAAATATGAAGAGGAATTTAGTATGCAATGTTGAATAATAATTTTAGTTATTTTTTACAGTAGAAAATGATAAGGTTTTGCATTAGTTTATACTAACCTATCTCACGAGTTCTTGTTGAGTTTGGTGTGGATGAAGCTTTTTGAGAAAAAGAGAAACCATGACATGAGAAGAATTAAGGAGACACAAAAGTTCAAGATTGGGGATGCCCAAGGCACCCCAGGATAATATTTCAAGAAGTCTCAAGCAAGTGAGTCTCATAAGTTGTATTTTTTATACTAGTGGGATTTTTTCATTATAGAACTTGGCTTGTATATTCCTACGACGGGCTTCCTCAAATGCCCTAGGTCTTAATGAGCAAGCAAGTTGGATGCACACCCACTAGTTTTCTTTGTTGAGCATTCATAGCTCTAGTGCATCTGTTGCATGGCAATCCCTACTCCTCATGTTGACATCAATTGATGGGCATCTCCATATCCTGTTGATTATCCTCATCAATGTGAGACTTTCTCCTTTTTTGTCTTCTCCACACAATCCCCATCATCATATTCTATTCCACCCATAGTGCTATATCCATGGCTCACGCTCATGTATTGCGTGAAGGTTGAAAAAGTTTGAGATTATTTAAGTATGAAACAATTGCTTGGCTTGTTATCGGGGGTATAGAAGTTGGAACATCTTTGTGTGACGAAAATGAAGCACAGCCTAACTATATGATTTTGTAGGGATGAGCTTTCTTTTGCCATACTATTTTGAGAAGACATGATTACTTTGATTAGTATGCTTGAAGTATTACTATTTCTTTTATCAATATGAACTTTTGTCTTGAATCTTATGGATCTGAATATTCATACCACAATTAAGAAGATTTACATTGAAATTATGCCAAGTGGCACTCCGCATCAAAAATTATCTTTTTTATCATTTACCTACTGGAGGACGAGCAGGAATTAAGCTCGGGGATGCTTGATACGTCTCCAACGTATCTATAATTTTTTATTGCTCCATGCTATATTATCTACTGTTTTGGGCAATATTGAGCTTTATTTTCCACTTTTCTATTATTTTTGGGACTAACCTATTAACCGGAGGCCCAGCCCAGATTTGCTATTTTATGCCTATTTCGGTGTTTCGAGGAAAAGGAATATCAAACGGAGTCGAAACGGAACAAAATCAACTCGACAAGTTATTTTTGGAAGGAAAGCCACCGGATGGACTTGGACCCCACGTCAGGACATAAGCGAGGTGCTCACGAGGGTGGGGGGGGGGCGCCCACCCCCCTAGGGCACGCCCCCCTCCCTCGTGGGGCCCCCGAAGCTCCACCGACGTACTCCCTGCACCCATATATACCTATGTATCGTAAAACTTCCAGAACAGAAGATAGATCGGGAGTTCCGCCGCCGCAAGCCTCTGTAGCCACCAAAAACCTCTCGGGAGCCAGTTCCGGCATCCTGCCGGAGGGGGAACCCATCACAGGTGGCCATCTTCATCATCCCGGCGCTATCCATGACAAGGAGGGAGTAGTTCACCCTCGGGGCTGAGGGTATGTACCAGTATCTATGTGTTTGATCTCTCTCTCTCGTGTTCTCTCTCGTGTTCCCTCTATGGCACGATCTTGATGTATCCCGAGCTTTGCTATTGTAGTTGGATCTTATGATGTTTCTCCCCCTCTACTCTCTTGTGATGAATTGAGTTTCCACTCTGAAGTTATCTTATTGGATTGAGTCTTTTATGAGAACACTTGATGTATGTCTTGCCGTGTTTATCTGTGGTGACAATGGGATATCACGTGCCACTTGATGTATGTTTTGGTGACCAACTTGCGGGTTCCGCCCATGAACCTATGCATAGGGGTTGGCACACGTGTTCTTGACTCTCCGGTAGAAACTTTGGGGCACTCTTTGAAGTACTTTTTTCTTGGTTGGGTGAATCTGAGATTGTGTGATGCATATCGTATAATCATGCCCACGGATACTTGAGGTGACAATGGAGTATCTAGGTGACATTAGGGTTTTGGTTGATTTGTGTCTTAAGGTGTTATTCTAGTACGAACTCTTTTATAGATTGATCCGAAAGAATAGCTTTGAGGTGGTTTCGTACCCTACCATAATCTCTGCGTTTGTTCTCCGCTATTAGTGACTTTGGAGTGACTCTTTGTTGCATGTTGAGGGATAGTTATATGATCCAATTATGTTATTATTGTTGAGAGAACTTGCACTAGCGAAAGTATGAACCCTAGGCCTTGTTTCATATCATTGCAATACCGTTTACGCTCACGTTTATCACTTGTTACCTTGCTGTTTTTATTATTTCAGATTACAAATACCTTTATCTACTATCCATATTGCACTTGTATCACCATCTCTTCGCCGAACTAGTGCACCTATACAATTTACCATTGTATTGGGTGTGTTGGGGACACAAGAGACTCTTTGTTATTTGGTTGCAGGGTTGCTTGAGAGAGACCATCTTCATCTTACGCCTCCCACGGATTGATAAACCTTAGGTCATCCACTTGAGGGAAATTTGCTACTATCCTACAAACCTGTGCACTTGCAGGCCTAACAACGTCTACAAGAAGAAGGTTGTGTAGTAGACATCAAGAAACAAGCAGACACATAACAGGTTTAGCATGTACTAGTATATGAAATTCATTCCTGTGAACCAGTTCATTTGTGAGGTGGACAACATTAAACTACCAAGTCTTCTATTGCCAAGTAGTACATTATAAAAGCATCAAACAAACATATATCTATGTCCTATGGTCACTGCATTGTCTTGCCAAATCAAAATAGAGACACGGTTCAAATCATATCAGTTCAAGAGAAAGCAGCACTGAAAGAATACAAAAGCGTGGGAAACTGAACGGCACAACAAGATTTCAGATGGGTACCACGGGTCTACATGTACAACAACACCATTGGCCCTGTTATGATGCTAGTAATGTGCATGATATGAGAAGTCAACTGTATACACAATTGAAATTGAAATCAACAGAGCTATTTATAAGAGCAAACCTGTTAAAGAAACATGCGTAAACATACCTGTTGTGCCATTGGAGTTTCCATTGGATAGTTCAATTTAAAAATAAGTTTATATGAGTAAATACAGTGATACAAGAGCAAAGCAGTATGCACGATAGCAATGGAATCTTAAATGAGAGCAGTTGTTCTTTAGGTTTAAGCACTTGTTCTACATGAGCAGTGAAGAAGACGCAAGCATATAGTACTTAAAATAAAATGAGCTCATAGACCTTACCACATTCTTGGTTCGGGACCATAAAAAGAGCAAGCGTTCCAGTCATCGTCCGATAAATGTGCCTCGGGACAACGTAAGGGAATTTGATGAGTTTCTTTGCAAGTGAAGTACGTTTTCTTGAGTAATTCGATCGCCACCAAGCATTCTTGAAGATAGCAGAGGTATTAGCACAGGTTACCTCATCCTGAGTTTCCAAATCGGTCCTTCTCTATAGAGAAAAATGGGAAATTTTGCTGTATTATAACCATCATGGAGGTAGAATGTATGGGACAAAGCAAAGTAATTGCCATGAATGACATTACTTACACATAACTCCTAGACAAACACCTGCAATTGGCATTTTCCTTCATCTTCAGTATAATATTTCCATGATGGGAAGATATGCACATAGGATTTAACAACATCAAATGCGATAGATGCTAAACTATGAATGGCTGGTTGTGCTTCCTCCACAGGAATAGGTGTACTAACTGGTGGAGTTGGGGTTCGCCGTGGTAGTACTGGCGCTTTGGGTACTGGAGCTACCTTACTAACTACTCTTGTTTGGGAGCTCTGTGGTGGAGATGGTCTTTGTGTCAATGAGGACTGGGTTACTATCTGCTTTGGGGTTGGGGCTAGATTGGGTGAAGCTGGTTCTCTGTCCATCATGATGAGGGGTAAAATCTGCGAGAGTCTGGGTTATGTGTGGTAGGGCTGGTTCTCGTGCATGTACAACTGGGTGCTATCTCCACCAAGAGGTAGCACTGTTTTATTTGAAGACCGTGTTTTTACTCCGCTAGATACTGCCATCACCCGCTCCAATTCAAATGGCTGATAAACAGGAAACATAATTGAATGTCTGAGACATTGTATGAGAGAGATGCAATAGATAGTGTGGAAAAAAGAGGGCATTAAATAATTGACATGTATATTGTTTAACTAAAACAGATAGCATGACATAATTTCACATATATGATGTCTATCTAAACTGGATAGCATAGCATAACATAATTCAAAGATATGATGACTAACTAAACATGATCGCATGACACAATTCACATACATGTTATCTAAGTAACCAGGATCGCATGATTTAATTCACATATGTGATTTATATGCTAAGCGGAGGGCGTTCGCATATATCATGTTTGAACTAAGAACATGGTGTTGAATATTTTGTATATGATGTCTAAACTATGCAATGCAAGACACCATATGCATGATATGAGCAGTAGAACTGTGCCAAGTTAGAGCATACACCTCGGTGGGGGAATAGGACTGGTCATATGTCTCTGAATCCATCTCTGAGGAGCTATCGGGACCCAGCAAGAGATCTGCTTCGACAAGTAGCACTGTCTGCTCTGAAGGCCTTGTTTTCGCTCCAGATTTTTCCATCACCGACTCAAATGGCTGATTCACAGGAAGAGTAGTTTAGTGTACAAACATTGTCGACAAATGGAAAATTAATGAAGAAAAGGATGGTCTAGATATCATTAAAATATATGATGCCTGGTTAAACAGGATGGCATTGCATAATTCCCATATATGATATTGAAACTAAATAGGTGGCATTACAGAACATGTCTAAACTAAGTAGATGACATATATGATGTCGAAAGTAGGCACTGCAAGGCAACATATGCATGATATGACTAACATCATCATGCCAAGTTAGACCAAACACCTTGGGGGGTAAATAGGAGTGGTCAGCTGCATCTGAATCCGCCTCAGAACAGATATATTCCTCTAGATTACAATCTGGAGAGGGGGGAGGGTTTGCCATTGAACCTACCATGGAGCAATGTCTGCATGACATTGTACTGTCGCGCAAAACTCTTCCTTTTTCTCTACATGTTCAGCATGACTGTGTACAATATCTGACATGCATACAAAAAAAATATAGTGAGATTACGTAAGGAGAGCATGGAGAAATCTAGAGTAATGGTAACAACCAGTGGATGGATCCAAAAATAATGATAGTAGGCTGATGATTGCTTTAATTTAATAAAAAACAGATGATGATTGCTTTACTATTTGTTTCCCACCCAAGATGAACAACATAGGCATACCCTAGTTGAACCAGATATTAGACAGAGATACTATTCATTGCTGCCTCGATATGTGCCCCACAACTAATTTAGAACTCAAGTTTGAACATCAATTTGGACCTGACTTGGAGTCTAAGAGGTGAACAGGATAATAAAGTAGCAGGTAATATTAAGCAATGCATAACATAAGAAGAAACAAAAGAGTGCGACCTCTCTTGTGGACCCGTGTACTCCTCAGGTTCATCTGCTGAGTCGATGATGGTGATGCCGTTGCGGTGGGTGCCGGCGGCAGGGAAGGAGATCTGAGGAGGCAAAAGACGGTCAGGAGTCATGATGTCTGGTTTGGTGGATGCTTCTGTCAATGGAGCAGCTCAGGTGAGGTGGACGACATCGCGGCAGGAGTAGGACAAGCCACACAAAGTTTTCTTCGACACCTACCTGTAACTGACGTAATTCTGTAAGGGCTCATTTGGCTTGCATGATTCTAAAAACACAGGGATAGGAGAAAAAACACCAGAATTGGATAGGAATGCACATGGGAAACAGAGCATTTGTGAAAACATAATGTCGGAGTAATGGGCCACGGGCAGCCCAACCCGAGTCCCTGAATATTCTAAAAACATCAGGCCGACTGTGCCCCTCAAGACACCAAGATGGAGCGCCGCCTTCCTCTGACCGGCTGTCAGAAGGCAGCCAAGCTCCAGAAGGCGGCACCAAGACAAGCCAACTTCCGGCAAGCGGCCTCCAGAGAGGTCGTCTCCTGGCAGTCGGCTCCTAGGCACCCTCAAAGTATGCACCCTCATTAAGAGGACAAGACCAAATATGGCTAGAGTTGTCGGCGTTCTGGGAACGGGGGTCCCCAGACTTGCCTGCCTGCGGCTTGCGGTGTGGCTCAAGTGGGGGCCCAGCATGGCCCAACTTCATCAACTCAAGCTCAAGACCCTCGCGAGGGGCCAAGCCTCGCGGGGCGGACGACAAGAACCTTCCTCAGGAGCAGCCTCGTCAGGCAAGCTCGCGAGGAGGCGGAGAGATCAAGGCAGGGTACCTCACGAGGGTGCCCTGTGACGCAAGCCATGACGATCGAGACTAGGCAGGCACCAGGCGGGCACCAGGCGGGCTCCAGCCCGCGCAGTGTCCTCGTTTCCCCTTTGGTGCAAAGGAGGCAAGCACATGCCAAGGCATCAAGCAAAGGTTACCGCTTCGGTGCAACAAGACCAAGACCAGCAGAGCGGCAGGAAGGAGGTCATCGTGGAGCACAGGACGGCGTTACCGTCAGAGCCTTTGGCAGCCGAAGACCAACTTTAGTCAGGATAAGTGTACTAGATGTTCCCCTTCAAAAAGGCCAATTGTTGGCGCACTTCCCGCTCATTATTTGGGAAGAGGCTCAGGGCCTCCCTCTATAAATAGGACTAGCCACCATAGAGAGAGGGGACGGACCAAGACGGGTTGAACCTACCAGAGAGAGAGAGAGAGAGAGAGAGAGAGAGAAGTGACTGAACTCACCCAAGCAGTTCATCGGACCAGCTCAAGAACAGCCCTCGCGAGGCTGTTCTCCCTTTGTATTGTTCATCATCAGCCCCTGAGGCAATCCACCACACCACACACTGGAGTAGGGTATTACACCACAACGGTGGCCCGAACCAGTATAAACCTCGTGTCTCTTGTGTTGTTCATCGTTCGTAGCTTAGATCCCTTGCAAACCATCAACGCGTGAGCTAGTAGGGGAAAGATCTCCGCGCGCACCCCAGTGTTCAAACCTCAAGGGTCTGCCGGAACCCGAAATCCGACATTTGGCGCGCCAGGTAGGGGTGCGCCGGAATCCTTCCTCCGCCGCCTCGCGTTTCGTCGCCTCGTTGATTCGATGTCAAGCGACCCGGCAGCTGACACCGACCGATGGGCGGCGTGGCCCGCCCACGCCGTGCCGCCAGCCCAGGGCGACCTCAACCTTGCACCTCAGGCAGCCCGCGCTCCGCAAAGCGCGCGCGGCGCGGGCGACGCGGCGACGCCGCCTGCCCTCGCGCTGCGGCGAGTGCGGTCAGCGGCGAGCCTCAAGCCACGCCGCGGCCACGACCCCGCACACCCGACGGGAGCACGCGAACTCCAGGGCCGCGCTCACGGTGGCCCGAGAGCTGTTACGGTGCCGACTTCTAGAGGCGGCGCGGCGTCGGTTGTTGGAGCGAGTGGCGAGCTCCTGGACGTCGCCGCCTCGGGAGCACCTCCTTTCTGCGTCCGGCTACCACCTCTGGCCCAGAGCGCGTCGTATGGCGGCCCCATGCGCGCCCATGCAACCTCAAGCAGGCTCCAGGGCCTACTCAACGCCAGCCTGGCCAACAGCACCAGGCGACAAGCCGCGCAGACCCCATCTCCGGCCAGCGAAGGAGCGCACACCGTGACCTTTGGCCTCGGCGGACCACCACGCCACCACTCTCAAGACGACGCTCCGTGCCGGACTGCGTGGCATGTGGGGCACTACAGCGAGGCCTATGGGGCAGCGTCCCCAGAAGCTTATGTGCCCCGCATGATGGATCAGGAGTGCGCACAGGAAGAAGACCATGGCTTGTTCCTTGGGCCAAACTGGGGCGAGGAGACACCACAGGCTGAGCTCTTTCAGGAACCCCGAGAGGGCCTCGACGACCGCGCCATCAACTATCTGGTACCTTTAATTCCTCAGGAGCAAGCTTATGCTAACCATGTGCCGCAGGAGGTACAGGTCGCCGCAGCAGGTGGCGGCCCCAATGCTACAGCCTCTTACCCCTCAGGAGGAGGGCATCGGGGGCTGCAGGAGAGGGGCCGAGATCCTGGTTCGTCCCCACGGTGCTTGGCGCAAGATGTTCTCAGGAGGTAGGCCCTCTGCCGGGGAGGTGCCTTAGGGCCTGCCCCCGGCAGAGGACCCGTGGTCGTCGGGGGAACCGCTGGCGACCGCTCTACCCCATTGGCGTCGTCCTTGGTCTCCGGCCGCCGTCAGTGGCGGTAGAGTGTGGCGCAAGGCGGGGCCCTCATCTGGCGATATGAAGCAAGGCCGGTACCTGTGAAGAAGGCCCAGTGCCTGTGAAGCTCGCCGCCCCGTGACACTCTCACGTAATAATGAGTGGGGTTGTACACGCCCCGGAGTCTCAGGAGAACCGGCCTCAGGCCCTGGGGCTCCCTCCCATGCCCAGTGGCAGCACTTAGCTCCGCACTGGTGAGAAGACGTCGAAGACTAGACTAGGTGTCGGACGCGGCCTTTTGCTTTTTTTCCTTTTCCTCTATTGACAAGTTTCTTTGATTTGAATTTAAGTTGGATTTGAGTTTGAGCCTTGCGTGCGTTTGGGGAAGGGGTGTTTAGTCTCATTCGAGCAATCTCTCGTGTTCTGGTTTCGGCTTTGCGTCCAAAGCTAGCGTCAACTGCCCCCCCTCGCGAGCCCCTCGCGAGCCGGGCCGGGCCAATCGCGTCCACAGCTTGGACGGCTGTCGTCACTCCCTCTCCGGAGGTTCTTATCGCAGGATCAATGGGTTCACCCAGAAGACACACATGGCGCTATGGCCCCCGCAGCCCCGCTCGGGGCTCACCAGGGCCAAAAGGTAAACGAGCCAGCCGACCCACCACCAGGTCGGCCGTTAAGCTCACACGCAGCGTTAAGATTACCAAGGCATTTACCGCAAATCTTTACATGAGGGGCTTCCCCTCCCAAAATGCTCTCACAGTCTTCAGGGCCAAGCCCGAACCTCTTTCGTGCAGGGAGAACAGCGGTGACAGACAATCAGTCGGACATATCACTCGCCGCGCCTTCTGGGTCACCTCCCGAGGCGTCGCTGGCGTCGCTGACGTCATCGCCACCACCAACACCTCCACCAGCGCAAGGACCGTCCACCACGCTGCCTTCATCGGTGGCCACGATCACGCCGTCATCATCAGACGTGAAGGCCCTGACAAGGTCGTCCACGTGGTCCTCCACCCATTGCGCCAGGTCACCCAGAACGGCTATGGGCACCGGTGCGATGGCGGCATCGAAGTCGAAGTGGGGATCCCTGTCCCTCAGATAACTGAAGACACGGGAGAAAGCGCGCCCGAGCATGTAGCGACCCGACCTCAGACGGTCAAGCCTCTGTGTATCTGTGCCATCCACGGATCGGTATCTTTGGCACACGGTACATCAATGTATATATCAAAGTGCAATCACATGTATGAATAACGTAAAACTGATATATACCTCATATGTCTCAGCGGAAACAACAACGGGTGTGGAGTCCCATCAACGCCATCGGCAGGTTGAGTGTAGACCGTAACCCTGTACCGTATTCTCACTCGTCGGAAGAAAATATCTGCAACATGATACGTTGCAGCCGTGTAGGTCAGTACATTGAATGTACCGGCAAGATCACAATAAAAAAAAAGATGATAAAAATATACTATATGCAATATGGCTTTGTGGCTCTGTATCTGAGTTTTGTTTGCGTAAAAGCTGGTTTTATTTTCCCTACATCAAAGGAATAAATGAAGTCTGTACTATGGAGTTTTCTATCATGACATGGTTCCGCCAACCGATGTCTCATAGCCCAAATCATCATAAGTTGCCCACAATTAAGTTGTCATCCGGTGTTGAGAGTTCGAGATAAATCCAAGTCCGAGGCTCAAATTGTCCGTAAACGGGACACGGCTAATCGATTAGGTTTTAACCCTCTGAGAGGTTTGTACACTTTACCCGCAAGATTCGATCCTCTCTTTACGTTCTCGCACTTGAGTGTTTGAGAACAAGATGACCAAACATGGTCTTCCAAAGAGTTCCTCGACCTTTGTCCGGTACTCATCCCATCCTACCGTAGTTCTACATCTGCTAGTACCGCCCCAGCCAGAGTCACAACTACGGTCAACCAAGCCGAGCCCATAATGACTTGCGGTTGCGGGTAAGCTTAGGGCATGAAGTATTCTTCCGTCTCTTTGAGTGCAGGTGAAGCTTTCCGCAAGATGTCATGGCGCTTCTCCATGCATCCCGCCAACCCTTTGGTTTCTCCAGGTGCCCGTCAACAAATCCTTCACCCAAAGAGTGTGTATTGAATTCTGTCTCGAGTCTCAAGTCCCGAGGCCTTGAAGATGCAGTCCATGCAGATTCCATCATGGAGTTGTCGTCATTGACGAGAATCCTCCATTCTCACACCACTCCAGTACTCATACCAACCCCGTCTACTATAGCGTAGCATTTAAATAAATAACGTCCCGGGCTTGGTAACAGGGTGATGGGTTCCTACCTCATGCATACTACTCAACTACAAGGATTCAATAACACTACTGAGGGGTGGTTGCAAAGGTGCCACTAAATGCAATAAAACATAGGTAAGAAAGCATGGTCAAAGTGAACTTGCCTTGCTGACGATCTTCGAAAACTAGGGATTCGTAGTAGCAAGCTTCGCACTCCGGAAATTCTACCGAGGCAAACAATAACTATAATAAGCACATAGCATATGATCACATAACACAATAGCATAGTAACATAACACACCAAAACAAACCAATCAAAACCCAAAGGAAAAACTCGAAGAAATCCTACTCAAAGTTTTCCTACTTCAAGCAACAACTAAAACTAGTTTTACATAACAAAAATTTTCTCAACATAACCTAATCATGGATTTATGTTAACTTAACAGAAAATAATGCATTAAGCAATTAGGAGCAAAAAGAATTAACTTAAAAGCTATTATAAAACTCCTATTAGGCCTAATTCAATTTCTATTAAGAAAAATAAAATAAAAGTTTTATTTATTATAAATAAAAGTTCATCCTATAAAGTGACAGAAACTAACCTAGAATAATCATCCACATGTTAGAAATAAATTTATTTGCTAATTAAAATAATAGGAAAACAGTAGCTAGTTAATTAATTAAGAATAACATGATTCTGCTAGAAACTAATTTTTTATTAATCCTGAAATGCCCAAATTAATTCCTATGGTTAGGTAATGTCAAAAAAAGTTGGGACAAAAAGAATCATATAAAAATAATTTTCCTAGCTCATTTTATGACAGATTTACTATTCTGACTAAAACTAAATTAAAGCAATTATAAATAATTTTAACATAGCTAAATATATTTTCTACAGAAACTATAGAAAATTTGCAAACCAACAAAAAAAGAATCACTCAAAAATATTGAGTAGAATAAAAGATATGAATTTTTCAAATCTGGAACTATTCTGCTAAAACAGAAAAACCAAAATAAAGAAAAAAATGGCCTAATGGGCCTAATCTACGCACTGAGCGTAATATAACTGAAACGGGCCTAGGGTTAAACGAGTCGGGCCGGGCTAAATAAAAAAAAACCTAACTAAAACTAAACCGTAACGAGCCGGAAATAAAACCGGGTTTTATTTAAAGGCGCGTACCCCTTCGGGGGTTCTAATCCTAGCCGCACAAAACGAATCGGACGGGGGAGAAGAGCTCCGGTGGCTCACCGGAGTTTGGACGGCGGCGGCGGCTCGGTTGCGAGTGTGTCGACGTCTCCGGTCGTCGGGGAGGGCGGCGGAGGGCTCCGGCGAGTGCGGACGGGCTCGGGGGTGGTCTGGTGGAGTCGACGAGGCTCGGGGAGGTCTAGGGCGACGGCGGCGAGGTGAATGGCGGCGACGGGGTTCGGCAAGTCCGGCGACGGCGTGAGGGGGAGGAGGGTTCGGCGAGGCGGGGGAATGGGGTGCGGGGAGGGCTTTATATAGGGGGGCGCCTCGGCTTGGGCAGGGAGGCAATCGGGAGGGGGATCGGATCCCGGATCCGTCGGGATCCGGCGAGCGGCGGCGGCGCGGGCGAGGCGTGGGCAAGGGGTTGACGACGGGGGTGGGGTCCGCCTGGCAGAGAGAGAGAGAGAGGGGTGCGGAGCGACGGTTGGCCGAGCCGAAGGGGATTCGGGCGCGGGGTGGTGGCCGGGCCGTTGGCTGGCTCGCTGGGCTGGCTCATTGGGCCGCTGGTGGGCGGTGCGGTGGGTCGCCTGGCGCTGGCTGGGCGATGCTTTGGTGGCGCTGGGGTTTTCCTTTTTTAATTTAATTTTTTTTAATAAAAACAAAAACAGAGATAACTTATAAAATGTAAATATTTTATATAGGACATATATATACCAAAATGATCTGGGAAATATTCCCTATCATTTGAACATTTTTCCAAAGGCAAAATCCAGACTTTATAAAAATTCATTTTTTTCAAATTCAAATAAAACTCAAGTTTGAATTCAAAACTTTTGGCATTGTTTTCCTCTGATATTTTTGGAGTGTCATGTTTACTCCTCTCATACTTTTGCTCAAGTATTTATCAGGCATAGTTTTTTGAAATGATTCCCACTTGCCAAAGTTTGAATTCAAATTCCAAAACTCAAATTCTTCTGAAACTCCAAATGGCACTTTCAAATGACTTTCAATTTGATACTTTTTAACTTCCAACTCGTATTTCATATAATTGAAGGAGTCATTTTATCTTCCCTCATGAAAATCATTGAGTTGCATAAAGCTTTGAATTTGAAATATTCTCAAATGAAATTCAAATCTTTTCAAAACCCTTTTCATTCCAAATGGAAGAAGTCATGTCATCTTCACTCTAGGGTTTGGTGTTGGAATGAACCTGAATTCATTGAGATCCAAAAAGGCAAAGGGGAAAGTTTGGGAAAGTCATTTCATTCCCTCTCATTCAACTTTCAAAAGTTTTCAAATTCCACTCAGTTTCACTCAATCAATCAAACCATCAATCAGACAACAAGCAAAGTTATTTTTCTAATATAGCATTCCAAAATTTAGAATTTTGGGATGTTACAGAGCAAGGCTCGGCTCCTCTCCTCAATGAGCCAACGAGACCTCTCGGCGCGGTTCTCCAGGAGCGTCACCACGTCAGCAAAATACTGGAGGTTGCCGGCATAGTTGGTCTCATGCGGCTCCTCAGCGGCGGCCTCGCAAATATTTCCCAGTGCCGCATTAGCCCGTTCCCTGAGCGAATGGAGCATGGGGGCGTGCTCGTGCTCCCGGACCCGCCACCGTCGAATCTCGTCCTCGTTCTGCCGTGCGGTGGCCTCGGCGCCATCAATCCTCTATCGAAGAAGAAGCAGCTCGGCGCGGGAGGAGGTCAGCTCTGCCTGTGCTGCGCAAAGGGCGGCTGCGGAGGAGTCCGCACCCCGCGTCACTTCGTCTAGTTTGGCCTTGAGGGCCACGGTCCTGCCCTCAGCTTCGGCCCTGACCAACTCCAACTTCAACTCATACCGTCGCTCGAGGCCGGAACGAGCTTCCGCTACGCGGCGGTCGACCTCTTCTTGGGCTCGGGCTTCGGGCGCGGCAACATCATCCTCCGCCCGAGCCACCAGGCGGTCCCTCGTCTCCAACCACTCAAGGTCTAGGTTGCGCTCGGCGGCCTCCAGCAATAGCGCTTCCTCGCGCTTCTGGAGCTCCGCCTGGTCGACGGTTGCCTCCTTCAGCGACACAAGTGCAGCCTGGCGCAACTCCACCTGCTGCTCCAGAGAGTTGCTCCAGGCTTGGAGCTCCCACGCACGCTCCTCCGCGTCCCTGCGCTGCCGATCTGCTTCCAGGGCCTCCTCGACCACTCGAGAGCAAGCCTCTCGCGAGGCTGCCAGCGATGCCTCAGCCTTCGCATTGTGAAGGTCACGCTGGTGATGCGCGAGGGCAACGGCTACCTTCAGCTTGCGCCTCTCCTCAGCGAGGCGCAAACCTTCGGCCTCGAGACCCGCATCCTCGCTAGCAAGCTCCACCCCGAGCCGGTTCACCGCGCCCGTCGCCCCACGGAGTAATTCTTGACGGCGGGCGCGGCGTTTGCAAGCACGCCTGAGCACGTCTTCCGCGTCCCCCTCTGCTGCTGGTATATGCGGAGGGCCCAGAGGCGGCGCGCCTCCTCCCGTAGGGCAGGGGGCTGGCGCCCCAACAATTGCCGGACGGGCCTCACCAGGGGCATTGCCTGGCGCCGGTCCGTCCTCAGAAGAAGAGCTCAAGATCGACTTCAACCAATCACCGTCCATCATCAAGGGAGGAGCACGGGGCAAGCTGGCTGTGCCCCAGGAGAACTCGCGAAGGGGATACAGCAGGCGCACAGGCTCGGGACACTCAGCCGAACGGGCCACTCCCCCAACCGGCTGAGTGATAAGGGCGCCGCCTAAACCCGACGCATCAAGGATCAGCAACGAGGACGGAGCTTGGGGAGATGGCTCCTTGGCCGTCTCTGCGAAGTCGACAGGAAGGGCCCTGAAAGGTCACAGTCAGCTGCAAGAACCGAGAAGTAGAGGAGTAGAGAGAGAAGAGGACTTACTCGTCCGTGGCGAAGTACCTCCTGCACTTCAGCAAGCGGCAAGGGCGATCGTCACCGCCTGAGGCCTCCTTCCTCTTGCGGAGTGCCACGAAGTCTACGCGGAACCGGCCTAGGCGCTCGGCGCAGGGGTCGGTTTGTGGCATGGAGGAGGCGGTAAGGTGATCAGCGCCAGTGGGATCAGCCCGGGGGACGTCACCAGGCGCCGCCTCATCAGAGACGACCGGGGCCTCGGGAGCCCCAACCTCGGGAGCCGGAGGCCGCGACTCCTCACCTGTCACTATTTCGGAACGAGCTCCCGGAGATGCCACCCTCAGGGCTCCACGCGGAGTCGCCACCTCAACGTCGCCCCGTTCAACTCCTGACGGTTCTCGTCTCCCTGCTCCATCAGCTGGGACAGAGCCACTTTGGGCGACCGGAAGAGCTACCATGGCAACTGGGTTCTCGCGAGGCCCCCTGAGGCCAGCCGGGTGCAGCCCCCACTCGTCAAAGCTGGGCATCTGCTTCACGAAATCGGCCCTGCCCGAACAGAGATACAAGAGGGCACTGATACGTCCATTTTGCATCATGCTTTTATATCGATATCTATTGCATTATGGGCTGTTATTTCACGTTATGTCACAATACTTATGGCTATTCTCTCTTATTTTACAAGGTTTACATGAAGCGGGAGAATGCCGGCAATTTGGAATTCAGATGGAAAAGGAGCAAATATTGGAGACCTATTATGTGCAACTCCAAAAGTCTTGAAACTCCATGGAATATCTTAAAATAAATAAAGAAAAATCATCGCCAAAGATGAAGGCCACGGGGCCCACACCCTGCTCACGAGGTGGGGGCCCCCAGGGCGCGCCCCTACCTCATGGGCCCCCGGTGGCTCTCCGATGCCCATCTTCTCCTATATGAAGTCTTCGATGAGAAAAAAGGTGGCAACCTTTGGGACGAGACTCACGCCACGAGGCGGAACCTTGGCGAAACCAATCTAGGGCTCGTGAGCTGTTCTCGCTGGGACACTTCCCGGAGGGGGAAATCATCGTCATCATCATCACCAACGCTCCTCTCATCGGGAGAGGGCAATCTCCATCAACATCTTCACCAGCACCATCTCATCTCCAAACCCTAGTTCATCTCTTGTATCCAATTCTTGTCTCCAAGTCCGAGATTGGTGCTAGTAGGTTGCTAGTAGTGTTGATTACTCCTTGTAGTTGATGCTAGTTGGTTTATTTGGTGGAAGATCATATGTTCAGATCCTTTATGCATATTATTACCCTCTGATTATGAACATGAATATGCTTTGTGAGTAGTTACGTTTATTCCTGAGGACAAGGGAGAAGTCTTGCTATTAGTAGTCATGTGAGTTTGGTATTCGTTCGATATTTTGATAATATGTATGTTGTCTAGCCTCTAGTGGTGTTATGTGAACATCGATTACATAACACTTCACCATTATTCGGGCCTACAGGAAGGCATTGGGAAGTAATAAGTAGATGATGGGTTGCTAGAGTGACAGAAGCTTAAACCTTAGTTTATGCGTTGCTTCGTAAGGGGCTGATTTGGATCCATATGTTTCATGCTATGGTTAGGTTTACCTTAATACTTTTGTTGTAGTTGCGGATGCTTGCAATAGAGGTTAATCATAAGTGGGATGTTTGTTCAAGTAAGAACAACACCCAAGCACCGGTCCACCCACATATCAAATTATCAAAGTACCGAACGCGAATCATATGAACGTGATGAAAACTAGCTTGACGATATTCCCATGTGTCCTCGGGAGCGTTTTCCTATTATAAGAGTTTGTCCAGGCTTGTCCTTTGCTACAAAAAGGATTGGGCCACCTTGCTGCACTTTATTTACTCTTGTTACTTGTTGCTCGTTACAATTTATCTTATCACAAAACTATCTGTTACCACTTATTTCAGTACTTGCAGAGAATACCTTGCTGAAAACCGCTTATCATTTCCTTCTGCTCCTCGTTGGGTTCGACACTCTTACTTATCGAAAGGACTACGATAGATCCCCTATACTTGTAGGTCATCAAGACTCTTTTCTGGCGCCGTTGCCAGGGAGTGTAGCGCCTTTGGTAAGTGGAATTTGGTAAGGAAAAAATAATATAGTGTGCTGAAATTTTCTGTCACTTGTTATATGGAAAGTAATTCTCTGAGGGGCTTGTTCGAGGTATCTTCACCCCGTCCAGTAGAGCAAAGAGTTGCTCCTCAACCTACTGAACCTATTGAAAATGAAACTCCTTTTGAAGTTCCTTCGGGTATGATGGAAAAACTGCTAGCTAATACTTTTACAGGAGATGGAACAAAGCATCCTGATGAACATTTACTCTATGTGGATGAAGTTTGTGGAATATTTAAGCTTGCAGGTATACCCGATGATGTTCTTAAGAGGAAGGTCTTCCCTTTATCTTTGAAGGAAGACGCATTGACATGGTATAGGCTATGTGATGATACGAGATCATGGAACTATAAAAGATTCAAATTGGAATTTCATCACAAGTATTACCCTATGCATCTTGTTCATCGTGATCGCAATTATATATATAATTTTTTGCCTCGTGAAGGAAAAATCATCGCTCAAGCTTGGGGGAGGCTTAAATCAATGTTATATTCAAGCCCCAATCATGAGCTCTCAGGAGTGACAATTCTTCAGAATTTTTATGCTCGGCTTTCTGATAACAATCGCACCATGCTCGATATTTCTTGTGCTGGCTCTTTTATGATGAAGACTATTGAATTTAAATGGAATTTATTGGATATAATTAAACACAACTCTGAATATTGGGACCTCGACGAAGGTACGGAGTCAGGTATGACACCTAAGTTTGACTGTGTTAAATCTTTTATGGATACCGATATTTTTCGTAAGTTTAACACTAAATATGGACTTAACTCTGAGATAGTAGCTTCTTTCTGTGAATCTTTTGCTACTTATGTTGATCTCCCTAAGGAGAAGTGGTTTAAATATCATCCTCCCATATAAGTAAAAGTAGCTGCACCTATTAAAGTTGAAGAAAAGACTGTCACTTATAATGATCCTATTGTTCCTACCTCTTATGTTGAGAAACCACCTTTCCCTGTTAGAGTAAAGGACCATGCTAAAGCTTCAACTGTTGTTCGTAAAAGCAATATTAGAACTTATACACCTCCTGAGCAAGTCAAAGTAGAACCTAATATTTCTATTGTTAAAGATCTCTTGTCTGATAATATTGATGGGGAAGTTATTCAATTCTATAGTGAAACTGCTAGAATTGCTAAACCGTGTGCTAAAGATAAACATAGACCTGTGGTAGGCGGGCCTGTTATTTCTGTTAAAATAGGAGATCATTGTTATCATGGCTTATGTGATATGGGTGCTAGTGCTAGTGTTATACCCATTGACTTATACAAAGAAATTATGCATGATATTGCACCTGCTGAGTTAGAAGATATTGATGTTACAATTAAACTTGCCAATAGAGATACTATATCTGCAGTGGGAATTATAAGAGATGTTGAAGTCTTGTGTGGAGAAACCAAATACCCCGCTGATTTTCTTGTTCTTGATTCTCCATAAGTTAGCTTTTGTCCCATTATATTTGGTAGACCCTTCTTGAATACTGTTAATGCTAAGGTAGACTGCAAAAAGAATGTTGTTACTATTGGCTTGGATGATATGGTTCATGAGTTTAATTTCTCTAAATTTAGTAAACAACATCGTGAGGAAGAATTGCCTAGTAAGGATGAAATTATTGGTCTTGCTTCTATTGCCGTACCTCCTAGTGATCCTTTAGAACACTATTTGCTAGACCATGAAAATGAGATGTTCATGAATGAAAGAAGGGAAATAGATGAAGTATTCTTTAAACAGGAACCTATTCTGCAACACAATTTGCCTGCTGAAATCCTAGGAGATCCTCCTCCACCCAAGGGTGATCCCGTGTTTGAGCTTAAATCGTTGCCTGATAATGTTAAATATGCTTATCTTGATGAAAAGAAAATATATCCTGTTATTATTAGTGCTAACCTTTTAGAGCATGAAGAGGAAAGATTATTGAAAACTCTGAAGAAGCACCGTGCCGCTATTGGGTATACTCTTGATGATCTTAAGGGCATTAGTCCCACTCTATGTCAACATAAAATAAATTTGGAAGCGGATGCCAAACCAGTTCATGATCCTCAACGACGTTTGAATCCTAAAATGAAAGAAGTGGTAATAAAAGAAATACTCAAGCTTCTGGAGGAAGGTATAATTTATCCCGTTGCTGATAGTCAGTGGGTAAGTCTCGTCCATTGTGTCCCTAAGAAGGGAGGTATTACTGTTGTCCCTAATGATAAATATGAATTGATTTCGCAAAGAATTATCACGGGTTATAGGATGGTAATTGATTTCCGCAAATTAAATAAAGCTACTAAGAAAGATCATTACCCCTTACCTTTTATTGATCAAATGCTAGAAAGATTATGCAAACATACACATTATTGCTTTCTAGATGGTTATTCTGGTTTCTCTCAAATACCTGTGTCGGCTAAAGATCAATCAAAGACTACTTTTACATGCCCTTTTGGTACTTTTGCTTATAGACGTATGCCTTTTGGTTTATGTAATGCACCTGCTACCTTTCGAAGATGCATGATGGCTATATTCTCTGATTTTTGTGAAAAGATTTGTGAGTTTTTCCTGGACGACTTTTCCATCTATGGTTCCTCTTTTGATGATTGCTTGAGCAATCTTGATTGAGTTTTGCAGAGATGTGAAGAAACTAATCTTGTCTTGAATTGGGAGAAGTGCCACTTTATGGTTAATGAAGGTATTGTCTTGGGGCACAAAGTTTCTGAAAGAGGTATTGAAGTTGATAAAGCCAAGGTTGATGCTATTGAAAAGATGCCATGTCCCAAGGACATCAAAGGTATAAGAAGTTTCCTTGGTCACGCCGAATTTTATAGGAGGTTCATTAAGGACTTCTCAAAAATTTCTCGGCCTCTGACTAATTTATTACAAAAATATGTACCATTTGTCTTTGATGATGATTGTGTAGAAGCATTTGAAATACTTAAGAAAGCATTAGTCTCTGCACCTGTTGATCAGCCACCAGATTGGAGTTTACCCTTTGAAAGTCTGTGTGATGCTAGTGATTATGCTGTAGGTGCTGTTCTAGGGCAAAGAGTTGATAAGAAATTAAATGTTATCCATTATGCTAGTAAGACTCTAGACAATGCTCAAAGAAACTATGCTACTACCGAAAAGGAACTTTTAGCAGTTGTGTTTGCTTGTGATAAATTCAGACCCTATATTGTTGATTCTAAAGTAACTATTCACACTGATCATGCTGCTATTAAATATCTTATGGAAAAGAAAGATGCTAAACCTAGACTTATTAGATGGGTTCTCTTGCTGCAAGAATTTGATTTGCATATAGTTGATAGAAAAGGAGCTGAGAACCCCGTTGCAGATAACTTATCTAGGTTAGAGAATGTTCTTGATGACCCACTACCTATTGATGATAGCTTTCCCGATGAACAATTAAATGTCATAAGCACTTCTCGTAGCACTCCATGGTATGCTGATTATGCTAATTATATTGTTGCTAAATTTATACCACCTAGCTTCACTTACCAACAAAAGAAAAAGTTCTTTTATGATTTGCGACATTACTTTTGGGATGACACACATCTTTATAAAGAAGGAGTAGATGGTCTTATTGTCGGATTTCGGGTTCCGGCAGACCCTCTAGGTTCGAACTCTGGGGTGCGCACGGAGATCTCGCCCCCTACCTACCTGCACCTCGTCGCCTCGCTAGGGTCTAAACTACCAAAGGAACAACACAAGAGACACAAGGTTTATACTGGTTAGGGCCACCATTGTGGTGTAACACCCTACTCCAGTGTGTGGTGTGGTGGATTGCCTCAGGGGCTGATGAAGAACAATACAAGGAAGAACAACCTCGCGAGGGTCTGTTCTTGGCCGGTGCGATGAACTTCTAGGGGGAGTTCAGTCGCTCCCTCTCTCTCTCTCTGTGTAGATTCAAGATGCCCTTCAGCTCTGTGTGTGGCTAGTCCTATTTATAGGCAAAGGCCCTGGGCCTCTTCCCAAATATTGAGCGGGAAGGGCGCCAACAATTGGCCATTTTGAAGGGGAACATCTAGTACACTTATCCTAACTAAAGTTGGTCCTCGCCTGTCAAAGGCTCTGGTGGTGACGCCGGCTTGGGCTCCACGATGACCTCCTTCCTGCCGTTGCGACGGTCTTGGTCTTGTTGCACCGAAACGGGTGCCTTTGCTTGATGCCCTCGCCTGCGCTTGCCCCATTTGCACCAAAGAGGAAACGAGGACACTGCGCGGGCTGGCGCCCGCCTGGCGCCCTTGGTCGTCATGGCTTGCGTCATGGGCACCTCATGAGGTACCCCGCCTTGATCTCTCCGCCTCCTCGCGAGCCCACTGACGAGGCCGTGCACGAGGAAGCTTCTGTCATCCGCCCGTGAGGCTTGGCCCCTCGCGAGGTCTTGAGCTTGTCTTTGGTGAAGATGGGTCGTCTGGGCCACCCTTGAGCCATGCCGCAGGCGCAGGCGAGCAAGTCTGGGTACCCCGTTCCCGTAACGCCGAGCGAGTTATTAGGCGTTATGTGCCGAGCATGAACAGGAACAGATCTCTACGCGAATCACTCCGAAGCTTATGGATGACACCACCGGAGATAGAACTGCACATAAGGTATTGCAATCCGGTTTTATTGGCCTACTCTCATCAAGGATGCTCGTAAGTTTGTTTTGTCTTGTGATGAATGTCAAAGAATTGGTAATATTAGTAGGCGTCAAGAAATGCCTATGAATTATTCACTTGTTATTGAACCATTTGATGTTTGGAGCTTTGATTATATGGGACCTTTTCCTGCCTCTAATGGATATACACATATTTTAGTTCTTTGTTGATTACGTTACTAAGTGGGTAGAAGCTATTCCAACTAGTAGTGCTGATCACAATACCTCTATTAAAATGCTTAAGGAAGTTATTTTTCCGAGGTTTGGAGTCCCTAGATATTTAATGAGTGATGGTGGTTCACACTTTATTCATGGTGCTTTCAGTAAAATGCTTGCTAAATATGGCGTTAATCATAGAATTGCATCTCCTTATCACCCATGATCTAGTGGTCAAGTAGAATTGAGTAATAGAGAGCTCAAATTAATTTTGCAAAAGACTGTTAATAGGTCTAGAAAGAATTGGTCCAAGAAACTTGATGATGCATTATGGGCCTATAGAACTGCATATAAGAACCCTATGGGTATGTCTCCGTATAAAATGGTTTATGGAAAAGCATGTCACTTACCTCTCGAACTAGAACATAAGGCATATTGGGCTATTAAAGAGCTCAACTATGATTTCAAACTTGCCGGTGAGAAGAGGTTATTTGATATTAGCTCACTTGATGAATGGAGAACCCAAGCTTATGAAAATGCTAAGTTGTTTAAAGAAAAAGTTAAAAGATGGCATGACAAAAGGATACAAAAGCGTGAGTTTAATGTAGGTGATTATGTATTGCCATACAACTCTCGTTTAAGAGTTTTTGCAGGAAAACTTCTCTCTAAATGGGAAGGTCCCTACATTATTGAGGAGGTCTATCATTCCGGTGCCATAAAAATCAACAACTTCGAAGGCACAAATCCGAAGGTGGTAAACGGTCAAAGAATCAAACATTATATCTCAGGTAATCCCATAAATGTTGAAACCAATAATATTGAAACCGTAACCCCGGAGGAATACATAAGGGACGCTTTTCGGACCGTTTCAGACTCCGAAAAGGAATAGGTATGTGGTACGGTAAGTAAACCGACTCCAGAACAATTTTTAAGGCAATATTTCTCCGTTTTGGAATATTTAGAAAAATAGAAAAATAAGTGGAAGTCCGGGAAGGACACGAGGGCCCCACGAGGGTGGTGGGCGCGCCCCCTACCTCGTGAGCACCTCGTGTGCCCTCCGGACTCCGTTTTCTTGCACGATACGTATTTTGGTCGGTAAAAATTCATTATATATTCTCCGAAGGTTTTGACTCCCGTATCACGCAAATATCCTCTGTTCTTGTTTTGAGCTCTTGCTGCTGCAGATTAGAGCAAGATGTCTTCTCAACAGTCAGTCGGGGAGAGCCGGGTATCTAATTCGGCACCGGAACCAAGGGCACACAACGATGCTGACCACTTTGGGCCAGCAACGGAGGAAGAGATGGAGGCCGGCTTGATGAGGGTAGATGTCATCGAGGATCAAGAAGTCACCTCTCGCCTCCGAGCTAGGTTTACGATGGGGGAACTACAGAGCTCAGCTATTCCAAACTCGGTTATCCCTTCCAATGTTAGATTTCTTTCTTATGAAAATATGAGGAGGAGTGTCTCTTGTTCTCCGCAGCTATGCAACACCCTTGGGTGCAAGGAGCTTTAGCCGTTACAGGAAAGCTTTGCAAGGAAATAATGGACCTCAAGCAGCAAGTCAATAGGCTCGAGGAGGAGAACCGTATCTTGAGGGGAATCATCGCCAAGAATATTACACCAACAACAAAGAAGGAGACATAATCACATGGGTATGGGCACTCCCCTTGGCAACTGCCAAGCTTGGGGGAGGTGCCCAGGTATCGTATCACCTTCACAACTCATATCTTTACCGTTTTTCTTAGTTCGATCCTATTAGTAGTATCTTGATCTAGTAGAATAAAGATTATGGCATGATCTAGTTTTGAGTTTTGCTTTATGATCCCTCTATGTAATCGAGTCCGTGAGCTATATATATAATAAAGATTAGTGTTGAGTCAAGGGCTTGATTATTTTGCCATGATCTTTGGTGGATAATAGAAAGAAAAAGAAAAAGAATAAAAAGAAACAAAGATTTTATATTGATCTTATTGAAAGTAATGACTTCACATAGAAAGAGTATGATGATTAAAAGTTGTTGGGAGTTGGCAAATATAGCTTTGGTCATCGTTGCAATTAATAGGAAGTAATAAGGAGAGAGAGGTTTCACATATAGATATATATTATCATTGACATCTTTTATGGTTGGGAGCACTCATTAAAATACAACATGCTAAAGAGTTGATGTTGGACAAGGAAGACAACATAATGATTTATGTTTTCTTATATCTGAGATAAAGTATGTTGTTATGGATCCTCTAACATGTTGAGCTTGCCTTTCCCCCTCATGCTATCCAAATTCTCAGCACCAAGTAGAGATACTACTTGTGCTTCCAAATACCCTTAAACCAGTTTAGCCATGAGAGTCCACCATATCTACCTATGGATTGAGTAAGATCCTTCAAGTAAGTTGTCATCGGTGCAAGCAATAAAAATTGCTCTCTAAATATGCATGACTTATTAGTGCAGAGAAAATAAGCTTTGTACGAACTTGTTGTGGAAGTAATAAAAGCGACGGACTGCATAATAAACTTCCACATACAAGGGGCAATATAAAGTGATGTTCTTTTGCATTAAGATTTTGTGCATCAACCAAAAAAGCGCATGGCAACCTATGCTTCCCTCTGTGAAGGGCCTATCTTTTATTATTATCTTCTACCTTATGCAAGAGTCACGGTGATCTCCACCTTTCCTTTTTCATTTTATCCTTTGGCAAGCCTAGCATGTTGGAAAGAACATGATATACATATCTAATTGGATGTAGGGGAGCTTGAATTATTATTGTTGACATTACCCTTGAGGTAAAAAGTTGTGGGGCAAAACTACAAGCCCTTATCTTTCTCTGTGTCCGATTAAAACTCCGTAACCACAAGTATTGCGTGAGTGTTAGCAATTATGAAGGACTAAGTGGTAGTTGAGTATGTGGAATTGCTTTTAAGCTCTGACATAAACTCTTTCTGATGTTATGATAAATTGCAATTGCTTCAATGACTGAGGTTATAATTTCTTGGTGCCCAATAAGGTTTCTGATTCATACTTTTGCATTGTGAAAAGATCATCACTTGAACATAAGTAATCGTATGACAAAATCTATATATGTTGCTGTTATGAGAATAATCATGATGCCTTCATGACCGTATTTTATTTTTTATCGACGCCTCTACCTCTAAACATGAGGACATATTTATTGTTATCGGCTTTTCACTTGAGGACAAGCGAGGTCTAAGCTTGGGGGAGTTGATACGTCCATTTTGCATCATGCTTTTATATCGATATCTATTGCATTATGGGCTGTTATTTCACGTTATGTCACAATACTTATGGCTATTCTCTCTTATTTTACAAGGTTTACATGAAGAGGGAGAATGCCGGCAGCTGGAATTCTGGGCTGGAAAAGGAGCAAATATTGGAGACCTACTCTGTGCAACTCCAAAATTCCTGAAACTCCACGGAATATCTTAAAATAAATAAAGAAAAATCGTCGCCAAAGATGAAGGCCAGGGGGCCCACACCCTGCTCACGAGGGTGGGGGGCGCGCCCCCCTGGGGCGCGCCCCCCTACCTCGTGGGCTCCCTGGTGGCTCTCCGATGCCCATCTTCTCCTATATGAAGTCTTTCGATGAGAAAAAAAGAGGAGGCAACCTTTCGGGACGAGACTCCGCCGCCACGCAGGCGGAACCTTGGCGGAACCAATCTAGGGCTCCCGGAGTTGTTCTGCGGGGACACTTCCCGGAGGAGGAAATCATCGTCATCATCATCACCAACGCTCCTCTCATCGAGAGGGAAATCTCCATCAACATCTTCACCAGCACCATCTCATCTCCAAACCCTAGTTCATCTCTTGTATCCAATTCTTGTCTCCAAGTCCGGGATTGGTGCTAGTAGGTTGCTAGTAGTGTTGATTACTCCTTGTAGTTGATGCTAGTTGGTTTATTTGGTGGAAGATCATATATTCAGATCCTTTATGCATATTATTACCCCTCTGATTATGCACATGAATATGCTTTGTGAGTAGTTATGTTTGTTCCTGAGGACAAGGGAGAAGTCTTGCTATTAGTAGTCATGTGAATTTGGTATTCGTTCGATATTTTGATAAGATGTATGTTGTCTAGCCTCTAGTGGTGTTATGTGAACGTCGACTACATAACACTTCACCATTATTTGGGCCTAGAGGAAGGCATTGGGAATTAATAAGTCCATGATGGGTTGCTAGAGTGACAGAAGCTTAAACCCTAGTTTATGTGTTGCTTCGTAAGGGGCTGATTTGGATCCATATGTTTCATGCTATGGTTAGATTTACCCTAATACTTTTGTTGTAGTTGCGGATGCTTGCAATAGAGGTTAATCATAAGTGGGATGTTTGTTCAAGTAAGAACAACACCCAAGCACCGGTCCACCCACATATCAAATTATCAAAGTACCGAACGCGAATCATATGAACATGATGAAATCTAGCTTGACGATATTCCCATGTGTCCTCGGGGGCATTTTCCTATTATAAGAGTTTGTCCAGGCTTGTCCTTTGCTACAAAAATGATTGGGCCACCTTGCTGCACTTTATTTACTCTTGTTACTTGTTGCTCGTTACAATTTATCTTATCACAAAACTATCTGTTACCACTTATTTCAGTACTTGCAGAGAATACCTTGCTGAAAACCGCTTATCATTTCATACGCTCCTCGTTGGGTTCGACACTCTTACTTATCGAAAGGACTACGATAGATCCCCTATACTTGTGGGTCATCAAGACTCTTTTCTGGCGCCGTTGCCGGGGAGTGTAGCGCAAATTTATATAGTGTGCTGAAATTTTATGTCACTTGTTACTTTGGAAAGTAATTCTCTGAGGGCCTTGTTCGGGGTATCTTCACCCTGTCCAGTAGAGCAAAGAGTTGCTCCTCAACCTACTGAACCTATTGAAAATGAAACTCCTTTTGAAGTTCATTCGGGTATGATGGAAAAACTGCTAGCTAATACTTTTACAGGAGATGGAACAAAGCATCCTGATGAACATTTACTCTATGTGGATGAAGTTTGTGGACTATTTAAGCTTGCAGGTATACCCGATGATGTTGTTAAGAGGAAGGTCTTCCCTTTATCTTTGAATGAAGACGCATTGACATGGTATAGGCTATGTGATGATACGAGATCATGGAACTATAAAAGATTGAAATTGGAATTTCATCAAAAGTATTACCCTATGCATCTTGTTCATCGTGATAGCAATTATATGTATATAATTTTTGGCCTCGCGAAGGAGAAAGCATCGCTCAAGCTTGGGGGAGGCTTAAATCAATGTTATATTCATGCCCCAATCATGAGCTCTCAAGAGTGACAATTCTTCAGAATTTTTATGCTCGGCTTTCTGATAACAATCGCACCATGCTCGATATTTCTTGTGCTGGCTCTTTTATGATGAAGACTATTGAATTTAAATGGAATTTATTGGATAGAATTAAACGCAACTCTGAAGATTGGGACCTCGACGAAGGTAAGGAGTCAGGTATGACACCTAAGTTTGATTGTGTTAAATCTTTTATGGATACCGATATCTTCCGTAAGTTTAGCACTAAATATGGACTTGACTCTGAGATAGTAGCTTCTTTCTGTGAATCTTTTGCTACTTATGTTGATCTCCCTAAGGAGAAGTGGTTTAAATATCATCCTCCCATAGAAGTAAAAGTAGCTGCACCTATTAAAGTTGAAGAAAAGACTGTCACTTATAATGATCCTATTGTTCCTACCTCTTATGTTGAGAAACCACCTTTCCCTGTTAGAGTAAAGGACCATGCTAAAGCTTCAAATGTTGTTCGTAAAAGCAAATATAGAACTTATACACCTCCTGAGCAAGTCAAAGTAGAACCTAATATTTCTATTGTTAAAGATCTCTTGTCTGATAATATTGATGGGCATGTTATTCAATTATAGGGTGAAACTGCTAGAATTGCTAACCCGTGTACTAAAGGTAAACATAGACCTGTGGTAGGCGTGCCTGTTATTTCTGTTAAAATAGGAGATCATTGTTATCATGGCTTATGTGATATGGGTGCTAGTGCTAGTGTTATACCCATTGACTTATACAAAGAAATTATGCATGATATTGCACCTGCTGAGTTAGAAGGTATTGATGTTACAATTAAACTTGCCAATAGAGATACTATATCTGCAATGGGAATTATTAGAGATGTTGAAGTCTTGTGTGGAAAAACCAAATACCCCGCTGATTTTCTTGTTCTTGGTTCTCCACAAGATAGCTTTTGTCCCATTATATTTGGTAGACCCTTCTTGAATACTGTTAATGCTAAGATAGACTGCAAAAAGAATGTTGTTACTATTGGCTTGGATGATATGGTTCATGAGTTTAATATCTCTAAATTTAGTAAACAACATCGTGAGGAAGAATTCCCTAGTAAGGATGAAATTATTGGTCTTGCTTCTATTGCCGTACCTCCTAGTGATCCTTTAGAACACTATTTGCTAGACCATGCAAATGAGATGTTCATGAATGAAAGAAGGGAAATAGATGAAGTATTCTTTAAACAGGAACCTATTCTGCAACACAATTTGCCTGCTGAAATCCTAGGAGATCCTCCTCCACCCAAGGGTGATCCCGTGTTTGAGCTTAAATCGTTGCCTGATAATGTTAAATATGCTTATCTTGATGAAAAGAAAATATATCCTGTTATTATTAGTGCTAACCTTTTAGAGCATGAAGAGGAAAGATTATTGAAAACTCTGAAGAAGCACCGTGCCGCTATTGGGTATACTCTTGATGATCTTAAGGGCATTAGTCCCACTCTATGTCAACATAAAATAAATTTGGAAGCGGATGCCAAACCAGTTCATGATCCTCAACGACGTTTGAATCCTAAAATGAAAGAAGTGGTAATAAAAGAAATACTCAAGCTTCTGGAGGAAGGTATAATTTATCCCGTTGCTGATAGTCAGTGGGTAAGTCTCGTCCATTGTGTCCCTAAGAAGGAGGTATTCTGTTGTCCCTAATGATAAATATGAATTGATTTCGCAAAGAATTATCACAGGTTATAGGATGGTAATTGATTTCCGCAAATTAAATAAAGCTACTAAGAAAGATCATTACCCCTTACCTTTTATTGATCAAATGCTAGAAAGATTATGCAAACATACACATTATTGCTTTCTAGATGGTTATTCGGTTTCTCTCAAATACCGTGTCGGCTAAAGATCAATCAAGACTACTTTTACATGCCCTTTTGGTACTTTTGCTTATAGACGTATGCCTTTTGGTTTATGTAATGCACCTGCTACCTTTCGAAGATGCATGATGGCTATATTCTCTGATTTTTGTGAAAAGATTTGTGAGTTTTTCCTGGACGACTTTTCCGTCAATGGTTCCTCTTTTGATGATTGCTTGAGCAATCTTGATCGAGTTTTGCAGAGATGTGAAGAAACTAATCTTGTCTTGAATTGGGAAAAGTGCCACTTTATGGTTAATGAAGGTATTGTCTTGGGGCACAAAGTTTCTGAAAGAGGTATTGAAGTTGATAAAGCCAAGGTTGATGCTATTGAAAAGATGCCATGTCCCAAGGACATCAAAGGTATAAGAAGTTTCCTTGGTTACGCTTGAATTTTATAGGAGGTTCATTAAGGACTTCTCAAAATTTCTCGACCTCGACTAATTTATTACAAAAGATGTACCATTTGTCTTTGATGATGATTGTGTAGAAGCATTTGAAATACTTAAGAAAGCATTAGTCTCGCACTGTTGTTCAGCCACCGATTAGAATTTACCCTTTGAAATTATGTGTGATGCTAGTGATTATGTTGTAGGTGCTGTTCTAGGGCAAAGAGTTGATAAGAAATTAAATGTTATCCATTATGCTAGTAAGACTCTAGACAATGCTCAAAGAAACTATGCTACTACCGAAAAGGAACTTTTAGCAGTTGTGTTTTCTTGTGATAAATTCAGACCCTATATTGTTGATTCTAAAGTAACTATTCACACTGATCATGCTGCTATTAAATATCTTATGGAAAAGAAAGATGCTAAACCTAGACTTATTAGATGGGTTCTCTTGCTGCAAGAATTTGATTTGCATATTGTTGATAGAAAAGGAGCTGAGAACCCCGTTGCAGATAACTTATCTAGGTTAGAGAATGTTCTTGATGACCCACTACCTATTGATGATAGCTTTCCTGATGAACAATTAAATGTCATAAGCACTTCTTGTAGCACTCCATGGTATGCTGATTATGCTAATTAGATTGTTGCTAAATTTATACCACCTAGCTTCACTTACCAACAAAAGAAAAAGTTCTTTTATGATTTGCGACATTACTTTTGGGATGACCCACATCTTTATAAAGAAGGAGTAGATGGTGTTATTAGACGTTGTGCGCCTGAGCATGAACAGGAACAGATCCTATGCAGGGAGTCCGAAATTGATCCCCGAAGCAGCCGTCTCCGGCACCGCAAGGAAGCTCACACACCCCGAGCATTGAGTAGGATCACTCAGGCGCAAAGAGAAGAAGTGACGCAGCAGAGCAACGGAAGGAGGGATTCCCACCATTGCCTCACAGACAAAGGCGAAGACAGACAGGAGGGTAATGGACTCAGGCCCAATATGCATCATGTGGATCTGATAGTGGGAGAGCACCGCATTGAAGAAAGTAGAGAAGGGGGAACCAGACCTGCCCAGAGGGCAGCAGCGAAGAACCGGACCTCCGTGACAATCCTGTCGGAGGAGGCATGGGACGCAGGCCATGCCGTGGTCCTGCCGCACTCATTGAAGATGGTGGCAAGAGTAGAGCGGACCTTGCCCAAGGCCTCGGGGTTGAGTATGATAGATCGATCGACGGCGGGGGCCGCCGCCGGAGGCGAGCGGGACGAAGGCGCGGGCTTCTTACCCTTTTCCTTCTTCGTTGGCGCCATGGCGACAGGAAGGGTGAGGGCCCGAGTTTTATTAAGGGCGGAAGTTGGAGCCACAGGAAGGAGGAAGAGCCGGGAGTGCGCAGACGGCGAAAGGGGAATGGCTGCGTGCAACCCCGGGTCCACTTAGCCGGACGTGTAATGAGGCATCATGGGGAAGCAGAGACGCCCACGACCAATCAATCGCCAAGCGGCGCCCAAGGCCGCAGGCTGTTGGGGCCCGCGGCGCTTCGCACTTGCCCCTTCTCTTCCCTGCTAAGCGAAGTCCGGGCGCGCCTTGGGCCCAGGGGCTACTGTCGGCGTTCTGGGAACAGGGGTCCCCAGACTTGCCTGCCTGCGGCTTGCGGCGTGGCTCAAGTGGGGGCCCAGCACGGCCCAGCTTCATCAGCTCAAGCTCAAGACCCTAGCGAGGGGCGAAGCCTCGCGGGGCGGACGACAGGAACCTTCCTCATGAGCAGCCTCGTCAGGCAGGCTCACGAGGAGGCGAAGAGATCAAGGCAGGGTACCTCACGAGGTGCCCTGTGACGCAAGCCATGACGATTGAGACCAGGCGGGCGCCAGCCCGTGTAGTGTCCTCGTTTCCCCTTTGGTGCAAAGGAGGCAAGCACAGGCCAAGGCATCAGGCAAAGGTTACCGCTTCGGTGCAACAAGACCAAGACCAGCAGAGCGGTAGGAAGGAGGTCTTCGTGGAGCCCAGGACGGCGTCACCGTCAGAGCCTTTGGCAGCCAAAGACCAACTTTAGTCAGGATAAGTGTACTAGATGTTCCCCTTCAAAATGGCCAATTGTTGGCGCCCTTCCCGCTCATTATTTGGGAAGAGGCCTAGCCTCCCTCTATAAATAGGACTGGCCACCACAGAGAGAGGGGATGGACCAAAATGGGTTGAACCTACCAGAGAGAGAGAAGCAACTGAACTCACCCAAGCAGTTCATCGCACCAGCTCAAGAACAGCCCTCGCGAGGCTGTTCTCCCTTTGTATTGTTCATCATCAGCCCCTGAGCCAATCCACCACACACACACTGGAGTAGGGTATTACACCACAACGATGGCTCGAACCAGTATAAACCTCGTGTCTCTTGTGTTGTTCATCGTTCGTAGCTTAGATCCCTCGCAAACCATCAACGCGTGAGCTAGTAGGGGAAAGATTTCCGCGCGCACCCCAGTGTTCAAATCTCAAGGGTCTGCCGGAACCCGAAATCCGACAACAGTGTAGCCCCGTACAGACGGAGGTCGCCTTCCGGCGCAGCATTGTTGCCCCTCCTCCCTT
This sequence comes from Aegilops longissima, assembly GCA_021605205.1. NCBI lineage: Eukaryota > Viridiplantae > Streptophyta > Magnoliopsida > Poales > Poaceae > Aegilops > Aegilops longissima. The sequence goes on from CM038679.1 coordinate 141,582,887, forward strand.
GACGTCACGATGGTCCAGCGGAGCTTTGCCCCACGATGGCCTGTCGGGACGGCCCGTAGGCGACGGGGCCTACCTGGCAGCGGGAAGCATACAAGGCGGAGGGAGATAGACCAGCCGGACCTGAGGGAAGCTGGCTTCCAGCAGGCGGCCCGTTCTCTCCTCGGGGCTCGCAAGCCATTAACCAGATGAGATGGGGAGTGGCTACAGTGATCTCTCACCAGGCGGCGGGACTGTAGCCACACCCCCACGACCAAGCCTGCGTCATTAGCATAGCGGCTACAGTAACCAGCGGCCGGCAAGGCCCGCATTCGGCAGGTACGGCCTGTCGGCTTCGAGCCAGACCAGTCGGCGGGGCCCACCAGGCGGTGGGCCCCAGCAGCCGGTGGAGAAGCCGACGCCCAGAGACACTGGGAGCCGGCACCTACACCCGGCTGGATTACCATTGTACCCCTGGGGGGTAGGCCTATATAAACCCCCCAGGGCACCCATGCAAAGGGTTCCCAACCCTTTAGAACTAGATACATACCTAGAGAGGAGAAGAGCTAGCCTTGCTTTCTCCTACCTCTGCCAAACAGCTCGAGGAGCACCATTGTACCCACTGTGACCTTAGTGATCATGCGGAGACCCCGCAGAGCAGGATTAGGGGTGTTATCTCCTAGGATAGCCCCGAACCTGGGTAAAGTTCGCCGGTGTTCGTGTTTACGCCTTATCCCGCTTCTAGGCACCGGTGACGTTCTACTCGCTCCCACCATGATAAGCCATCCTTTGGCATATGTCGCACCCAACCCCCGACATCTGGCGCCCACCGTGGGGCGAGGTGCACCGTTGTCCGGAGACCTGTTCTGGACGGGAACCCTGTTCCTCCCTGGCGAGCGCAGCCAGCCCGGCACGCCAGACGGCACCTGCGTCAACGCGCTGCATGGCGCGGAGATCGCCTGCGCGGCGAGCTGCCTCACCGAGCTTGTTGGCGGGATCCTCCTCTCCGACGAGCCCGCATCCGACACGGGCACCGACGGCCCCGAAGGCCGCCTCGTTAGCATCCTCGACCAGCTCCATGTCACCGGCGAGCCTGCTGCCGACTTGGAGTCGGTCGGTTCCACCGACCCGATGCTTGTCGACTCCGACTCTACGTCGCTTGACGCGTTCCCCACCAACGTGGTGGTCTACGACGAGCCGCCTCCTTGCGCGGAGAGCGGCGAAAGCGCCATCATGGAGGTGCTTGTCATGGGCCACAGCGAGCACTCCGACGGAGGCGCTCATGACCCGCTCCACGCGGCACTGCAAGACCTGACGGCACCCATCCCAGAAGACGCCGACGCCGAGATGCTGGAAGCACGCTGCGTCCAGCTCGTCGAGGGCGCCAAGAAGCTGGCCAGCATGAGACGCCTGTCGGAAGCCTACCAGCGCGAGATGGACCGTGCTGTGGGCGGCACGCCGGCTCCCGCGGGGCCCAGCCGCCTTGGCACGGTCCAACAGCGCGGCGAGGCCATCGCCAACCTGTTCGTGGCAGATCGCCCCGTCTACGCCACGCCTGCAGAAAACATACGAGCTGCCCAGGCGGCAGGAGAAGAGCTGGACAAGTTCGAGGACAAAGAACGTCGCCAGATGGCGGAGCGCGTCCAGCGGCTCCTCGACGCGGCTGCCGAGCAGCACGAGGCCGGCTGCCGCATTGAGGCGCCACACTGGCAAAACGATGATCTGCCTCCCCGCCGAGATCAAGGCGCGACATCTCGGACGCCGACTGGTGGCGTCTGCGGAAGAAGAGACAAGGAGCCGGCTGCCAGCCACAGTCGGACTCACATCACCATAGAGTGCGACCAAGACGGCCGCCCAAGAGCAGTGGAACGACGTGATGATCGTCCGCCTCCTCCCCCTAGCAGGGAAAGGCGCGTCTCCCCGCCGCCTATTGATCACCACACACTCGGCGACCGCCTTGGCCGCCGAGAGGGAGTCGGAGAGAACGATGCGCGCCACCAGATCGACCGTTTCCATCGGTCCCTGGCGCTTGAAGAGGAAGATGAGTTGGGTCCGCCGTGTTTCGGCCCCCGCATTCGAGACGAGCCTTTCCCCAAAGGGTTCACGCTCCCAAGAGACACGCCCAAATACACTGGCTCTGTGAAGCCGGAGGACTGGCTGGTCGACTACTCCACAGCCGTCAGCATAGCAAACGGCAACAAGCGCGTTGCTGTGAAGTACGTTCCGTTCATGCTCCAGGGCACAGCCCAGACATGGCTGAACAGTCTGAACCCACGCAGCATCAACAGCTGGGTCGACTTCACCGATGCCTTCGTCCGCAACTTCACCAGCACATACAAGCGGCCGCCCAAACCTCGCCAGCTTTCCTTGTGCGTGCAAGGCCCCAACGAGTCGACTCGCGACTACCTCACACATTGGGCCGAGCTCCGCAACTCTTGCGAAGGCGTGCACGAGGTGTAGGCCATCGATTATTTCACCGCTGGGTGCCGAGAGGGTACCCTCCTCAAACACCGACTCCTCTGCGACGAGCCGGCGACCCTCGACGAGCTGCTGATCATGGCAGATAAATATGCCACGGCCGACTCCTCTATGAAGGAAGAAATCCAAGTTGATTCCTCTGGCAAGGCGGCCCTCCAAGCTCCTCGAACTCCGGCTGGCGAAACTAGTCAGCGTCAACAGCAAAATGACCACAAGTGCAAGGCCACGCAGCCGGCTTCCACCAGCCGACAGGAGGCGACAATTGAGGGCCAGCAGCCGGAAGGGCAACCTCCTCCCAAGCGCCAGAAGGGCGGCAAGCCCAACTGGTTGCCCGCTTTCTTGTACGAGCAGACTCTCAATGCCCCCTGCAAGTTTCACAGCGGCACGAAGCCGTCGAATCACACCACTCGAAAGTGTCACTGGCTCACCAGAATCACCAATGGCGACAGAATCCAACCTCCCCCACCGGATGGTCCGCCGCCGCCTCCTCCCCAGCAGCCAGCGGCCCGACCAGTCGGAGCTATACAAGATGAATACCCTGAGGAGCAGGGAGCCTACGTCGTATTCACCAGCATAGCCAGTGATAAGCGCAACAGCAGCGCCAAGAAGTCAACGCGGTGGCGTCCGAGCCCCCAGAATTCATGCACTGGTCGGAGAAGCCCATCAGTTGGAGTCGGGCTGACCACCCGGAGGTGATGCCCTCGCCCGATTCCTATGCTCTGGTCCTGGATGCCACCTTTGCAACCGATAAGCGAGCTGCTCGGTTCTCCCGGGTCCTAATAGATGGCGGCAGCAACATCAACATCCTATACCAAGCAACTATGGAGAAGTTAGGAATCAAACAGAGACAGCTTCAGCGCAGTCGGATAGTATTTCATGGCATAGTTCCTGGCCTTTCCTGCTCTGCAATCAGCAAGATTCAGATAGATGTCCTCTTCGGAGACAAAGATCATTTCTGTCGGGAGCCAGTTTGGTTCGAAGTGGTAGACCTTGAAAGCCCCTATCATGCACTCCTTGGTAGGCCAGCTCTGGCCAAGTTCATGGCGGTCCCCCACTATGCTTATCTCAAGAGGAAGATGCCAAGTACCAAGGGAATCTTGACCGTAGTCGGAGACTACAAGAAATCGTCCGCCTGTGCGACGGACAGTAGCCGGCTAGCCGAGTCCCTCGTGATAGCGGCTGAGAAATGACTCCTTGATCGAGTTGTGGCGATGGCAAGCAAGCAGCCAGAGATGTCGCCCGACCCCAAGGAGTCGGAAGCCGAGGGCTCGTTCAAGCCGGCCAAAGAGACAAAGAGGACACCCTTGGACCCGGAGCACCCAAAGAGGCACGCTGTCATAGGTGCAAACCTGGACAGCAAATAGGAAGGCGAGCTCGTCGATTTCCTCTGTGAGAATCGGGACATCTTTGCATGGTCCCCCAAGGACATGCCGGGTGTTCCGACGGAATTCGCCGAGCACAAGCTACACGTCAGATCTGATGCCAAGCCAGTCAGTCAGCCCTTGTGCCACCTGTCAGAAGAAAAGAGAAGAGTTGTGGGAGAAGAGATAGCCCAGCTTCTAGCAGCCGGCTTCATTATGGAGGTTTTCTTTCCAGAATGGCTGGCCAACCCAGTGCTAGTGTTGAAGAAGAACAAGCAGTGGCGCATGTGTATTGATTATACCAGCCTCAACAAAGCTTGCCCCAAGGATCCCTTTGCCTTGCCAAGAATTGACCAAGTGATAGACTCCACAGCCGGATGCGAGCTGCTGAGCTTTCTTGATGCGTACTCAGGGTACCATCAGATCAAGCTGAACCCGGCAGACAGACTGAAGACCGCCTTCATCACACCATTCGGAGCCTTCTGCTACTTGACCATGACGTTCGGCTTGAGGAATGTCGGCGCCACGTTTCAGCGTTGCATGCAGAAATGCCTCCTCAAGCAACTGGGAAGGAATGCCCACGTTTACGTGGACGATATTGTGGTGAAGACGGAGAAGCGTGGCACTCTGCTGGAGGACCTCAAGGAAACCTTTGATAACTTGCGCCGATTTCAGATCAAGCTCAACCCAGAGAAATGTGTCTTCGGAGTACCAGCCGGCCAGCTCCTCGGCTTTCTGGTCTCAGAACGCGTCATCGAGTGCAAACCTGTGAAGATCAAAGCCATCGAGAGGATGGAGGTACCCACCCGGCTGCTGGATGTGCAGAAGATTGTTTGGTATCCATCAGCCGCTTCGTCAGTCGGCTGGGCGAGAAGGCTCTTCCCCTGTACGAGCTCATGAAGAAGGCCACTTTTTTCAAGTGGAATGACAAGGCGGATGAAGCTTTCCTCCAGCTCAAGAAGATGTTGACCACTCCACCTGTCCTGGCGGCTCCGACTGATAAGGAGCCCATGCTCCTCTACATCGCCGCCACCAGCCGGGTGGTCAGCACTGTCATTGTTGTCGAGCGCAAGGAAGACGGCAAAGCACTGCCGGTCCAGTGGCCAGTCTATTATTTAAGCGAAGTGTTGTCCACCTACAAGCAAAAGTACCCTCACTACCAGAAGATGTGCTATGGCGTGCACTTTGCCGCCAAGAAGTTGAAGCCATACTTTCAAGAGCATCCCATCACTGTTGTTTGCACTGCACCTCTCGCCGAGATCATTGGAAGCAGAGACGCCTCTGGCCGAGTGGCCAAATGGGCTATAGATCTGCCCCCCTACACCATTTACTACCAACCACACACCGCCATCAAGTCCCAAGCACTGGCCGACTTCCTCGTCGACTGGGCCGAGACCTAGTACTTGCAGCCAGCGCCGGACTCCACCCATTGGCGGATGCACTTTGATGGCTCCAAGATGCACACCGGTCTGGGAACCGGCATCATCCTCACCTCTCCCAAAGGCGACAAGCTCAAATATGTGCTGCAAATCCACTTCGCCGCCTCCAACAATGTGGCAGAATATGAGGCACTCATACACGGGCTCCGGCTTGCCAAGGAACTCGGCATTCGCCGGATCCTGTGCTATGGTGACTCTGACTTGGTGGTCCAGCAATCGTCAGGCGACTGGGACGCCAAGGATGCAAACATGGCAAGCTACCGCTTCCTCGTTCAGAAGCTCAGCTGATACTTTCAAGGGTGCGAGTTCCTCCATGTACCAAGAAACGACAACGAACCGGCAGATGTTCTGGCACGGATAGGCTCCACCCGGCAAGCAATACCAGCCGGCGTTGCCCTGCAGCGCCTCCTCAAGCCGTCTGTCAAGCCGTCTCCAGAATCAGATTCCATTTTTGTGCCTGCTGACCCCAAAGCAGTCGGATCCGACCTGGAGACCTCAGCAGCCGGCACGGGGATTCCGGCAGGCGGCTCGGGGACTGCAGTAGTCGCACCCGGCCCGGGGACTTCAGAGCCTGACCCGGGGACTGCAGTAGTCGGCCCGGGGACTTCAACGACGCAGCAAGCGGCTGCCGACTCCAACCCACCGCATCCCGGACTAGCCACCCTTGTGCAAGTAGCAGTCTTGATAGCTGAAGAGATAGCAGCACCCTCATGGGCCCAGCTCATCCTGAAGTTTCTGGTGAACAAAGAGCTACCGACTGATGAGATCTCGGCACGACAAGTACAGAGTCGGGCAGTAGCATACACCATAGTCAACAGAGAACTTGTGAGGCGCAGTGTCACTGGTGTTTACCAGCGCTGCGTAGAGCCGGAGCAAGGCCAAGCAATCATCAAAGATATCCATCAAGGCGAGTGTGGTCACCACGCGGCTTCAAGAGCACTCGTGGCCAAAGCTTTCCGCCACGGTTTCTTCTGGTCGACTGCTCTGGAAGACGCCAAAGACTTGGTCCAGAAATGCAAAGGGTGCCAGAAGTTCCACTCCAAACCACATCAGCCGGCTTCTGCACTCAAGACTATCCCCATTTCCTGGCCCTTTCTCGTCTGGGGCCTAGACATGGTGGGACAATTCAAGACGGCGCGAGGTGGCATGACTCATCTGCTTGTCGCGGTGGACAAGTTCACCAAATGGATAGAAGCAAAGCCAATTAAGAAATTGAATGGTCCGACTGCTGTGACTTTCATCTCCGACATCACCATCCGGTATGGCATACCACACAGCATCATCACCGACAATGGCACAAACTTTGCCAAAGGCGCCTTGGCCCGTTTTTGCGTGACACAGGGCATCCGACTGGACTTAGCGTCTGTTGCCCATCCGCAGTCAAACGGCCAAGTGGAGCGAGCAAACGGCCTCATTTTGTCCGGCATCAAGCCCCGACTAGTCGAACCGCTGGTGCGTTCGGCCGGCTGTTGGCTCGATGAGGTGCCGGCCGTCCTCTAGAGCCTGCGCACAACTCCGAACGGCTTCACGCCTTTCTTCCTCGTCTACGGTGCCGAAGCCATCATCCCGACGGACATAGAATTCGACTCCCCTCGAGTCACCATGTACACCAAAGATGGTGTCGATCTGCTGGAAGAGGGCCGGCTGCTGGCACTAAGCCGATCCGCCATCTACCAGCAGAGCTTGCGTCGATACTACAACCGGAAGGTCAAGCCAAGATCCTTCCAAGAGGGAGACCTTGTGCTCCGGCTGATCCAGCGAACAGCCGGCCAGCACAAGCTCTCAGCACCTTGGGAAGGCCCCTTCATCATCAGCAAGGTGTTTGGCAATGATTCTTACTACCTGATCGATGCTCAGAAGCCTCGAGCAGCCAAGAGAGACGACTCCGGCAAGGAGAAGGAGCGGCCATGGAATGCAAACCTCCTTCGAAGGTTTTACAGTTGATGCAGTATGTACCACACCAACTTTTGTATTAAGTACGCAGACTCTGGGACCCCCGAGGAAAGCTCGACGACTTCCCTCTTTTATATATGATAAGTTTTATGTTCATGAATGCGCATTTCATTATTTTTTGCCTGGCACCGGGTCCGACCAGTCGGCCCGGAGGCTTGCCGCCTTGTCCTATGAGAATGCTTCCTGCAGCCAGACAAGTAGTGTGTGGTGTCTAAACCAGCTCCTTCCAGAAGCCGCAGCTCGCAGAGCGACTGACCGGCGGGCAGGAGCCAAGAGAAGAAAGGGTGCCCACACGAAAAAAGGCTAAGGACCCAAAGCATACGCATAGCTCAAGACGGCTCCCCGCTCTGCTGACCGGCTGCTGAGGAGCCGGCCGGCCGGCTTCTATTTTTAAAACTAGCTACAAAGCCCCAGTCGGCCAAGAACTTGCCTTCCCAAAGTGGCCAAATCACTTGATCCAAGCCACGGTCCGCAGAGCGGCCGTTGGGTTGGCAAGATGGCATCTAAGGGAAGGCGGCAAAGGAAAAATGCCAAGGGGCAGCAAGCTAGAAAAGATAGAACCCAGCAAAAGAATATTTACATACCAAAGGCCCTTGGCTGGCATTCAACAGAGGTTCGAAATACACCCCGCGGGTGGAATTGTGCGAAACTAACAAAGTTTGTCGAGACTGATAAGCAGATAAAAATTAAAGCAAGTTGATAGCCTAGGGAGCAGCAGACGAGGTTGGCGGAATGCTGGAGTCGGCGGCGCCGGCTGGTGGAGCGGCTGGCTGGTCAGTCCCGCGTGATCGCCCTCAGCAGCAGCCGGCTTGATCGGGCCTGGCTCGTTGCTGGAGGCGCGGTCGAGCTGAGGATGGCCGTCTGCTCGGACCTCTGGCGCCTCCTCTTCGCCTTCCTCCTCCCCCTCGTCTTCTCTCTCGTCGCTGGAGTCAATCACCTCGGCCGAGTCTTCGCCATCTTCCGGGTTCAGCCCGAACCATTCTGCCTATGCTGGGACGCCCTCCTCCGTCAACTCTGGGACAAAGACGCTGGTGTCAGCATATTCGGCAATTGCAGCCGCCCGGACGACAAGATCGCGCTCCACCGCTGGTGCCGCAAGCTCCCCTAGGGCCTCTAGACGAAACGTGGCCAGCCGGGCCAAATCTAGCTCAGGATACCACGCCTTGGCAAACTCCAAGGCCCGGCGAGCACCACCCCGGCCGAAGAGCCTTTCCAGGCCTTCAGGCGACCGGCCGCCACCTCCAGCCAGTCGGCAGTCCGACTGGGAGTGCACGGAGCCGGCACGCCTGGCCATAGAGTGGAGATGACCTGTGCCCCGACACGTTGAAGACGGCGCAGCATTCGGTGAGCCGGCTGGAGGCGGGCCTGGATGCTGATGAACTGCTTGCCAAGGGTTTGGGGGGCATTGGCCGCAATCAGCGTGCCTTCCGCCCTCCTTCGCTCGCGATTAGCCCCGATGGCCTGACTGGCGGCGACAGATTGACTTGGGAAGAATTCTGCCGAAAACAGAAAGCAAAAAGGTAAAGTAAGAGACGAGGAGATGGGCCCGGCCAGCGACCGGCAGCTCAAAGAAAGAAAAAGAGGAAAACTCACCGTCAACCATGTCCTCGATCTCATGGAAGCCGGAAGTCAGCATCGCCTCCCTGTCGGTCCAGGCGGACCGTTCAGTTGCAAACTCAGCAAGGAGGCCGGCCTCCTTGTCCTCCGCCTCATGAGAATTTTTGAGCAACTCCGCCTGCTCCGCCAGTTGTGTGACCAGCCGGTCACGCTCTTCAGTCAGCTTACCGCACTCCACCTCCTTGGCGCGCAGCACGGTGTTGGCTTCGCCCAGCTGCTGCTGCAAGGTAGCGTTGCCCCTGCGAAAGATAGAAGAAATAAAAGGCGTCAGTCGCCAGCAGAGAAGAAGAGTGGTCGCCAGGGAGATCCGGCCCGACTGCTAAGCAGTCGGCCCGAATCTCGGGGACTACAGCCCGTGGGCGCGCCAGCGTGCCCTCGCGGAGAGAGGAGTCGTCAAGACAACAAGAAACAAAAACAGTCGACGGGGAGATCCGGCCCGACTGCTCAGCAGTCGGCCTGAATCTCGGGGACTACAGCCCGCGGGTGCGCCAGCGCGCCCCCGCAAAGACGGAAGAAACTTACTCCGGCTTTCTGACAAGTCGGCGGTCCGCTTTTCCAGCTCCTGGATCTTGGAGTTGAAGACGGCAGCACGTATATTGTGATAAGTCTACAAAAAAGACAGTTCAGATAAAGACAGCACTCGGATCATACAGATAGAAGTTCCAGGCCGCCTGCTCAGCAGCCGACCCGGAACTCGGAGACTACACCCAATGGGTGCACTGGCGCGCCCCCACAGAGAAGTACAAATCAAAAATCAAAGAATTAGGAGGCTCACCTGAACGGATACTCGCGTTTCCAGGAACGCGTTGTTGCACCTCTTGAGGGCATCGGCCTCGGCTTGGAGTTTGGCCTGAACATCCAGGATGGCCCGGTTCGGTGTCCAGTCAGCCGGCGCGGCGCTGGTCGCTTCGGCGTCCGGGTTCGAGGAGCTCGCGGTGCCGGCTTTCTGCAGACGTGGCGCCGAGATCGCCTTCGTGAGCCGGCGATGCGTTGGTGTGCGGGCCTCAGGAGTCGAGCCCTTCACCACCTCGCTTCCGGCTGGCAGCACCGGCGGATCTGTCGGCTGCTTGTCCCGCGACTCCCTGTATGGCGGCGGCAGGGGCACGGCAACGTCCGGCATTGTGACGTCGCCGCCCTCCCTCTCCATGGTCGGTTGCTTGTCGCCGGCTTCTCCGATCGACGCCACAAAGTCCGGTGGTGGAGGCGCGGAGCTCAAGGGGACAACAAGCAGTGGCTCCTGGCGGCACGACGCTTCTTCAACGCGCTTCTTCGCGGCGACGGCCGCCTCGGCCTCCTTCAGCTTCTTCGGTGCCGTGGCTTCAGGCTTGTCCGCCTCCTCCTTCTCCCGACGGGCGGCTTCCTGCTCCGCGCGTGCCTCCCGCAAGTTCCGCTCCTTTGCCTCCCGAAGGTCGGCGGCCGGGTCGATTCGCCGGGAGGAGGAAGAAGTCTGCACCGACCCAACAATGGAGCCGGCGGCCGATTTCTTGAGAGAGAGTGGGGCCCTAAAAAATTCACGAAAGTAAGCTTAAGAGCTCAGATGGAAGCAGCCAGACAAGGAAAAATCGCGAAAGGAGATACGTACGCTGACACCAGGGGAGGCACCTTCGGGAGCTTCTAGAACTTGGCGACCTTCGCGGCGGCTTCCTACCGCTTGGTCGCGACGGCCGGGTTCTTGGGCTTTTTCGGCTGGCTGCCGAATAGGGTAGCACCCTGCTTACGCTTACGCGCGCCGCCTCGGGCGGTCGGCTCGGCGGAGGGGCCTGCGTCCGCTTTGCCGGCTCTTCGCGCCGGGCACGGCACGTCCTCCTCATCGTCGTCATCTGGCCAGGACCCGATGCCGCTGCTACGTCTTGAGCTTGCGTTGGTTTTCCCCGAAGAGGAGAGGATGATGCAGCACAGTAGCGTAAGTATTTCCCTCAGTTTTTGAGAACCAAGGTATCAATCCAGTAGGAGGCCACGCACAAGTCCCTCGTACCTGCACAAAATGATAGCTACTCGCAACCAACGCGATTAGGGGTTGTCAATCCCTTCAGGTCACTTACGAGAGTGAGATCTGATAGAGATAATATTTTTGGTATTTTTGGTATAAAGATGCAAAGTAATAAGTAAAGGCAAAGTAAAAACAAAGCAAGTATAAAAGTGATGGAGATTGATATGATGAGAATAGACCCGGGGGCCATAGGTTTCACTAGTGGCTTCTCTCAAGAGCATAAATATTCTACGGTGGGTGAACAAATTACTGTTGAGCAATTGACAGAATTGAGCATAGTTATGAGTATATCTAGGTATGATCATGTATATAGGCATCACGTCCGAGACAAGTAGACCGAAACGATTCTGCATCTACTACTATTACTCCACTCATCGACCGCTATCCAGCATGCATCTAGAGTATTAAGTTAAAAACAGAGGAACGCCTTAAGCAAGATGACATGATGTAGAGGAATAAATTCATGCAATATGATAAATACCCCATCTTGTTATCCTCGATGGCAACAATACAACACGTGCCTTGCAACCCTTTCATCCTTCGGGTAAGGACACCGCAAGATTGAACCCAAAGCCATGCACTTCTCCCATTGCAAGAACTACCAATCTAGTTGGCCAAACCAAACAAATAATTCGAAGAGACTCGCAAAGATAACTCAATCATACATAAAAGAATTCAGAGAAGATTCAAATATTATTAATAGATAAGCTGGATCATAAACCCACAATTCATCAATCTCAACAAACACACCGCAAAAAGAAGATTACATCGAATAGATCTCCACGAGAGAGGGGGAGAACATTGTATTGAGATCCAAAAAGAGAGAAGAAGCCATCTAGCTACTAGCTATGGACCCGAAGGTCTGAAGTAAACTACTCACACTTCATCGGAGAGGCTATGGTGTTGATGTAGAAGCCCTCCGTGGTGGATGCCCCTCGGCGAAGCTCCTAACAGGCCCCAAGATGGGATCTCGTGGATACAGGAAGTTGCGGCGGTGGAATTAGGTTTTGGCTCCTGTTCGATCGTTTGGGGTACGAGGTATATATAGGAGGAAGGAGTACGTCGGTGGAGCATCGGGGGCCACGAGGCGGGGCGCGCCTAGGGGCGCCCCGCCTCGTGACCGCCTCCGATGTTCCTTGGCGAGGGTCCAAGTCTCTGGATCACGCTCGTGAGAAAATCACGTTTCGAAGGTTTCATTCCGTTTGGACTCCATTTGATATTCTGTTTCTTTGAAACATCAAAAAGGCAAAAAACAGCAATTCGGACTGGGCCTCCGTTAATAGGTTAGTCCCAAAAGTAATATAAAAGTGGAAAATAAAGCCCGTTATAGTCCAAAACAATAGATAAAGTAGCATGGAGCAATCAAAAATTATAGATACGTTGGAGATGTATCAGACATCCCCAAGCTTAATTCCTGCTCGTCCTCGAGTAGGTAAATGATAAAAAGAGAATTTTTGATGCGGAGTGATACTTTGGCATAATTTCAATGTAAATCTTCTTAATGATGGTATGATTATTCAGATCCGAAAGATTCAACACAAAAGTTCATATTGACATAAAAATAATAATACTTCAAGCATACTAACTAAGCAATTATGTCTTCTCAAAATAGCATGGCCAAAGAAAGTTATCCCTACAAAATCATAAAATCTGGCTATGCTCCATCTTCCCCACACAAAGTATTTAAATCATGCACAACCCCGATGACAAGCCAAGCAATTGTTTCATACTTTAACATTTTCAAAACTTTTTCAATCTTCACGCAATACATGAGCGTGAGCCATGGATATAGCACTATATGTGGAATAGAACGGTAGTTGTGGAGAAGATTATAAGAGGGAAGATAGTCTCACATCAACTAGGCGTATCAACGGGCTATGGAGATGCCCATCAATAGATATCAATGTGAGTGAGTAGGGATTGCCATGCAACAGATGCACTAGAGCTATAAGTATATGAAAGCTCAACAAAAGAAACTAAGTGGGTGTGCATCCAACTCGCTTACTCACGAAGACCTAGGGCATTTGAGGAAGCCCATCATTGGAATATACAAGCCAAGTTCTATAATGAAAAATTCCCACTAGTATATGAAAGTGACATAATGAGAGACTCTCTAATGAGGATCATGGTGCTACTTTGAAGCACAAGTGTGGTAAAAGGATAGTAACATTGTCCCTTCTCTCTTTTTCTCTCACTTTTTTTTATTTGGGCCTTTTCTCTTTCTTTTTTGGCCTCTTTTTATATATATATATATTTTAGTCCGGAGTCTCATCCCGACTTGTGGGGGAATCATAGTATCCATCATCCTTTCCTCCCTTGGGACAATGCTCTAATAATGATGATCATCACACTTTTACTTTTCTTACAACTCAACAATTACAACTCGATACTTAGAACAAAATATGACTCTATATGAATGCCTCCGGCGGTGTACTGGGATATGCAATGAAACATGAGTGACATGTATGAAAGAATTATGAACGGTGGCTTTGCCACAAATACGATGTCAACTACATGATCATGCTAGCAATATGACAATGATGGAGCGTGTCATAATAAACGGAATGGTGGAAAGTTGCATGGAAATATATCTCGGAATGGCTATGGAAATGCCATGATAGGTAGGTATGGTGGCTGTTTTGAGGAAGGTATGTGGTGGGTGTATGATACCGGCGAAAGGTGTGCGGTATTAGAGAGGCAAGCAATGGTGGAAGGAAGGGAAAAAGTGTGTATAATCCATGGACTCAACATTAGTCCTAAAGAACTCATATACTTATTGCAAAAATCTAGAAGTTATCAAAGCAAAGTATTACGCGCATGCTCCTAGGGGGGTAGATTGATAGGAAAAGACCATCGCTCGTCCCCGGCCGCCACTCATAAGGAAGACAATCAATAAATAAATCATGCTCCGAGTTCATCACATAACGGTTCACCATACGTGCATGCTACGGGAATCACAAACTTCAACACAAGTATTCTTTGAATTCACAACTACTCAACTAGCTTGACTCTAATATCACCATCTTCATATCTCAAAAGAATTATCAAGCATCAAACTTATCTTAGTATTCAACGCACTCAAAAGAAAGTTTCACATATCTTGAATACCAAGTATATTAACATTAAGCAAATTACCATGCTATTAACGACTCTCAAAATAATCTAAGTGAAGCATGAGAGATCAAGTTTCTTTAAAACAAATCCACCACCGTGCTCTAAAAGATCTAAGTGAAGTACTAGAGCAAAAATTATCACGCTCAAAAGATATAAGTGAAGCACTATGAGCAAAACTATCAAGCTCAAAAGATATAAGTGAAGCACATAGAGTATTCTATCAAATTCCAGTTCATGTATGGCTCTCTCAAAAGGTGTGTACAGCAAGGATGATTGTGGTAAACTAACAAGCAAATACGCAAATAATACAAGACGCTCCAAGAAAAACACTTATCATGTGGTGAATAAAAATATAGCTCCAAGTAAATTACCGATGGAAGTGGACGAAAGAGGGGATGCCTTCCGGGGCATCCCCAAGCTTTGACTTTTTGGTGTCCTTGGATTATCTTGGGGGTGCCATGGGCATCCCCAAGCTTAGGCTCTTGCCACTCCTTGTTCCATAATCCATCAAAAGAATTCACCCAAAACTTGAAAACTTCACAACACAAAACTCAATAGAAATCTCGTGAGCTCCGTTAGAGAAAGAAAACAAAAGACTACTTTAAGTTACTGTAATGAACTCATTCTTTATTTATATTGGTGTTAAACCTAATGTATTCCAACTTCTCTATGGATCATAAACTATTTTACTAGCCATAGATTCATCAAAATAAGCAAACAACACACGCAAAACAGAATCTGTCAAAAACAGAACAGTCTGTAGTAATCTGTAACTAACGCAAACTTCTGGAACTCAAAAAATTCTACCAAAATTATACGACCTGGAAAATTTGTTTATTGATCAGCAGCTATTGGAATCAATAATTTATCACGTTCTGGTGATTTCTAACAATTCTGTCACTGAGCGCAAAGTTTCTGGAAATTACAGCAAGATCAAATAACTAACATCCAAGAAGATCCAATAGGTTTAACTTGGCACAAACACTAATTAAAAGATAAAACCACATCTAAACAGAGGCTAGATGGATTATTTATTACTAAGACGCAAGGAAAATGTTGGGTTGTCTCCCAGCAAGCGCTTTTCTTTAAAGCCTTTTTAGCTAGGCATTGAGATTCAATGATGCTCACAAGAAAGACAAGAATTGAGGCACAAAGAGAGCATCATAAAACATGTGAAAAACAAACTTAAGTCTAACATACTTCCTATGCATAGGCATATTATAGGCAAACAAATTATCGTAGCAAGCAAAAACTAGCATATGCAAGGAAGCGGAAAGGAACAATAGCAATCTCAACATAACGAGAGGTAATTTAGTAACATGAAAATTTCTATAACCATATTTACCTCTCTCATAATAATTACATGTAGAATCATAAGAAAATTCAACAATATAGCTATCACATAACATATTCTCAACACGATCCCCATGCATGCAAAGTTGATACTCTTCCAAAATAGTGGGATTATCATTAACTAAAGTCATGACCTTTCCAAACCCACTTTTATCAAAAACTTCATAAGATTGAACATTCTCCAAATATGTGGGATCTAAAGTTGACACTCTTCCGAACCCACTTTCAATATTATTGCAAACAATATTATCAATCTCATATTCATCATGGGGCTTAAATAAAATTTCGAGATCATAAGAAGAATCACCCCAATCATGGTCATTGCAACAAGTAGTAGACATAGCAAAACTAGCATCCCCAAGCTTAGGGTTTTGCATCTTATTAGCACAGTTGACATCAAAAGAATTTATAATAAAATATTCAAAGATCTATCGTGAGTCACTTCACGGATTTCAGGCAAAACCTTATAAAGATAATCTAGTGCATCCAAATCACTAGGAATTGATTGGTTCATCATAATTGGATATCTTAAAATGATTGGCAAGCGGATGAGGATCCATAGATATTGGCTTCTTTGTTTAGGAATAAATACTCAACTATTTCAACCAAACGAGCAAACAAGCCAAGTAAGACATCAAGGCAAACGAAAAGAGAGGGCGAATAAAACGGCAAGGGTGAAGTGGGGGAGAGGAAAACGAGAGGCAAATGGCAAATAATGTAATGCGAGAGATAGGGATTGTGATGGGTACTTGGTATGTTGAATTTTGCGTACACTCCCCGGCAACGGCGCCAGAAATCCTTCTTGCTACGTCTTGAGCTTGCGTTGGCTTTCCCCGAAGAGGAGAGGATGATGCAGCACAGTAGCGTAAGTATTTCCCTCAGTTTTTGAGAACCAAGGTATCAATCCAGTAGGAGTCCATGCACAAGTCCCTCGTACCTGCACAAAACGATAGCTACTCGCAACCAACACGATTAGGGGTTGTCAATCCCTTCACGGTCACTTACGAGAGTGACATCTGATAGAGATAATATTTTTGGTATTTTTGGTATAAAGATGCAAAGTAAAAAGTAAAGGCAAACTAAAAACAAAGCAAGTATAAAAGTGATGGAGATTGATATGATGAGAATAGACCCGGGGGCCATAGGTTTCACTAGTGGCTTCTCTCAAGAGCATAAATATTCTACGGTGGGTGAACAAATTGTTGTTGAGCAATTGACAGAATTGAGCATAGTTATGAGTATATCTAGGTATGATCATGTATATAGGCATCACGTCCGAGACAAGTAGACCGAAACGATTCTGCATCTACTACTATTACTCCACTCATCGACCGCTATCCAGCATGCATCTAGAGTATTAAGTTAAAAATAGAGTAACGCCTTAAGCAAGATGACATGATGTAGAGGAATAAATTCATGCAATATGATAAATACCCCATCTTGTTATCCTCGATGGCAACAATACAATATGTGCCTTGCAACCCTTTACATCCATCGGGTAAGGACACCGCAAGATTGAACCCAAAGCCATGCACTTCTCCCATTGCAAGAACTACCAATCTAGTTGGCCAAACCAAACGGATAATTCAAGAGACTTGCAAAGATAACTCAATCATACATAAAAGAATTCAGAGAAGATTCAAATATTATTCATAGATAAGCTGGATCATAAACCCACAATTCATCGATCTCAACAAACACACCGCAAAAAGAAGATTACATCGAATAGATCTCCACGAGAGAGGGGGAGAACATTGTATTGAGATCCAAAAAGAGAGAAGAAGCCATCTAGCTAGTAGCTATGGACCCGAAGGTCTGAAGTAAACTACTCACACTTCATCGGAGAGGCTATGGTGTTGATGTAGAAGCCCTCTGTGGTGGATGCGCCCTCCGGCGGAGCTCCGGGATAGGCCCCAAGATGGGATCTCGTGGATACAGGAAGTTGCGGCGGTGGAATTAGGTTTTTAGCTCCTGTTCTGATCGTTTGGGGTACGTAGGTATATATAGGAGGAAAGAGTACGTCGGTGGAGCATCAGGGGGCCCACGAGGCAGGGGGCGCACCCTAGGGGGGCGCGCCCCCCGCCCTCGTGACCACCTCCGATGTTCCTTGGCGTAGGGTCCAAGTCTCCTGGATCACGTTCGGTGAGAAAATCACGTTTCCGAAGGTTTCATTCCGTTTGGACTCCGTTTGATATTCATTTCTTCAAACACCAAAAAGGCAAAAAAACAGCAATTCTGGGCTGGGCCTCCGGTTAATAGGTTAGTCCCAAAAGTAATATAGAAGTGGAAAATAAATCCCATTATAGTCCAAAACAATAGATAAAGTAGCATGGAGCAATCAAAAATTATAGATACGTTGGAGACGTATCAGGCATCCCCAAGCTTAATTCCTGCTCGTCCTCGAGTAGGTAAATGATAAAAAGAGAATTTTTGATGCGGAGTGATACTTTGGCATAATTTCAATGTAAATCTTCTTAATCATGGTATGAATATTCAGATCCGAAAGATTCAAGACAAAAGTTCATATTGACATAAAAATAATAATACTTCAAGCATACTAACTAAGGAATTATGTCTTCTCAAAATAACATGGCCAAAGAAAGTTATCCCTACAAAATCATAAAGGCTGGCTATGCTCCAAAGTATTTAAATCATGCACAACCCCGATGACAAGCCAAGCAATTGTTTCATACTTTAACATTTTCAAAAAAAAATCAATCTTCACGCAATACATGAGCGTGAGCCATGGATATAGCACTATACAGTAACCAGGTGGCGGGCACCAGCAGCCGGCGGAGAAGCCGGCGCCCAGAGACACTGGCAGCCGGGACCTACACCCAGCTGGATTACCATTGTACCCCTGGGGGGTAGGCCTATATAAACCCCCCAGGGCACCCATGCAAAGGGTTCCCAACCCTTTAGAACTAGATACATACCTAGAGAGGAGAAGAGCTAGCCTTGCCTTCTCCTACCTCTGCCAAACAGCTCGAGGAGCACCATTGTACCCACTGTGACCTTAGTGATCATGCGGAGACCCCGCAGATCAGGATTAGGGGTGTTATCTCCTAGGAGAGCCCCGGACCTGGGTAAAGTTCGCCGGCGTTCGTGTTTACGCCTTATCCCGCTACCAAGCACCGGTGACGTTCTACTCGCTCCCACCATGATAAGCCATCCTTTGGCATATGTCGCACCCAACCCCCGACACATGATTTCTGTTAACTTGGGTGTTTAGTTCACAGGGAAAGGAGGAGCATTGGAATGCAAAGGAACATGGCCAAAATAAAGTGAAACCATATGAAAGCGTGTACAGTTAGAATGTTATTCTCCCACTAATGCACTTGGTCTTGTTTTCATGCATAGGATTTTGAAAAGTAGGTCCAGGTGGATGTTTTGCTCCATTCCTTTCAACAAAATGCATGAATAATCGAATAGTAGAGTGCCATAGGAAAATTTCCTATTGCTATGTTTTTCCGTTGAACCACAATAGCCCTAAAGGATCGACATGAATGTAGAGTAATAAGTGATGCGACAAGTGTACAACCTCTTTGCCGTACGCGTGTCGACCTAAGCATCATTGGGTTGGTCGCTGAAGAAGTTGAGGCGGATGTGGCTGTCAGAGGTGTGGAGGAAGATCTGAGGAATCTGTAGACGGCTGTCACGCCCAAGATGCGACCCTATCCTAAAGGAACTCGAAGGTCCCACCAAGGATAGAAGCGCATCTTGAAGACGCTTTTGCAAGGTGGATATCATTACATCAACATTACATAATAGTGGGGATACATCCAAAACATACAATGTCACATGAATACATCAATACAACATACAAGATCAACATCCGACTACGGATGAAACATAAACAGAAACTCAAACAATATCCACCCTGCTAGCCCAGGCTGCCGACCTGGAACCTATCCCCCGATCGAAGAAGCAGAAGAAGAACTCCAAAACAAGCAACATCGCTCTCGCGTCGTGATCATCGCATAACCTGTACCTGCAACTGTTGTTGTAGTAATCTGTGAGCCACGAGGACTCAGCAATCCCATTACCATGGGTATCAAGACTAGCAAAGCTTAATGCGAAAGGAAGGGGTAAAGTGGTGAGGTTGCAGTAGCGGCTAAGCAATGTATGGTGGCTAACTTATGCAAATAAGAGCGAGAAGAGAAACAAAGGAACGGTCGTCAACTAGCAATGATCAAGAAGTGATCCTGAACTCCTACTTACGACAGACATAACTCAGAAACCGTGTTCTCCTCTCGATCAACCCCGAAAAGAGACACTCACGGTTACGCACATGGTTGGTGTATTTTAGAAGAGTTTGCTTCAAGTTTACTACAACCGGATATCAACAAATTCCCATCTGCCACATAACCGCGGGCACGGCTCTCGAAAGTTTATACCCTGGAGGGGTGTCCCAACTTAGCCCATGATAAGCTCTCGCGATCAACGAAGGATATTCCTTCTCCCCGGGAAGACCCGATCAGTCTCGGAATCCCGGCTACAAGACATTTCGACAGTAATAAAACAAGACCAGCAAATCCGCCCAATGCGCCGACAATCCCGATAGGAGCTGCACATATCTCGTTCTCAGGGCAACACCGGATGAGACTAGCTACAAGTAAAACCAATCCTCGGGTTGCCTCAAGGTGGCCCCGCAGGCAGCTCGGTTCGAACCAGCACTTAGAGAAGCACTGGCCCGGGGGTCTAAAATAAAGATGACCCTTGGGTTGGCCGACCCAAGGGAAGGGTATAGGTGGTGGTGAGGCAAATGGTAAAACAAAGGTTGGGCCTTGCTGGAGGAGTCTTATTCAAAGCGAACTGTCAAGGGGGTCCCATAAATCACCCGATCGCGTTAGGGACGCAAAATCCGGGAACATAATACCGATATGACGGAAACTAGGGCGGCAAGAGTGGAACAAAACACTAGGCATAAGACCGAGCCTTCCACCCTTTACCAAGTATATAGATGCATTAATTAAATAAGATATATTGTGATATCCCAACAAGTAAACATGTTCCAACAAGGAACAACATCTCCATGTTCCAACAAGGAACAACCTTCATCTTCACCTGCAACTAACAACGCTATAAGAGGGGCTGAGCAAAGCGGTAACATAGCCAAGCAATGGTTTGCTAGGAAGGGTGCAAAAGGTTAGGGGCTGACATGGCAATTTGGGAGGCTTGAGCAGCAAGTAGTAGGTAACGCAGCATAGCGATAGAACGAAGCAACTAGCATAGCAATGATAGTAATGAGATCCAAGGTGACGGTCATCTTGCCTGAAATCCCGCTAGGAAGAAGAACGAGTCCATGAAGAAGACGAACGGAAGTAGTCGAACGAATCCTCACAATCGCAACATTACCGGAACCGAGAAGCAACACCGGAAAGAAACAAACAACATGGTAAATGCACAAGCATAAACATGGCATAATGCACAAACAAGTATGATGCATGTCCGGTTTAATGAGGCATGGCATGGCAAAGTGCAACAAACAATACTACAAGTTAAGTGGACAAAACACCACATTCGAGTTATTTAGTTCACTCTCGTTTAAGCTACCAAACAATATTAAATGTTGTTAAACATGGCAAGAGGTGAAGCATAACTAAACTATCTATTTAGGCAAGTTTAAATGAGGCCGGAAATAAGAAACAACAATTCCAGAAAATCCTCATGTGCATATTTCGAATTTGTTACTGTTCTGCCCTAAACACAATTTTAATGTTGTTAAACAGCAAAATAAAGTGCACCATGTTAAACTAGGCATTTTTCCACCCCATTTACATATAAAGTTTATTAAGTTTGGAGCTACGGTTATTTAGCTATGAAATAAAGCATTTTAACATGGCATTTGGACAAATTTAAACAAACAACATTTTAAACATATTTAACATGGATGAAAGTGGCATATTATGAAACTAGACAAAATTTTAAGCATTTTACATATATAAATTATTTTAAACCGATGCACGGTTCATGAGTTATTAGATGCATGAACATAAGGGTTTTTCTGCAAATCTGTAAAACCTGGGATAATAGCTAAATCGTTCCGCGGGAAAAGAACATGGATAGGGCCGAATCTGGTCAGCCCAAAAGTGCACAGGAGAGGGGGCGGGGGCTGCTCACCCTGGGCCAAGGCCCGGGCGGTGGAAGAGGCGCTGGGCCTAGGCGCAGTCAACGCACGCAGGCGACGCGCGGGGTGTCGAGGCAGAGGCGCCATCCTCCTCTGCCCGAACTGCTGCCGCTCGATGCAGCGAAGGGGACCCGCGGCTGGAGGGGGCTTGGCGCGGCGGAACGAGGGTCGGGCGGAGGCGGTCGGATCCAAGGCGGGGGAGGCGCAGGGATGGCGGATCCGGCGGCGGCGAAGATCCCTCCGGCAAGGCAGGGACTCGTCCTCGTCCTCGAGTGCTCGCAGAAGGAGGGAAGGCGGACACGGGATGCAGGGGAGCGGCGGCGGCGAACTTGGCGCTCGGGCGACCTCTGGCGACGCATGGACGGCTGGGATGGATGACGGGGCACGAATCCGGTCCCCGTAGGTGGGTCTGGACGGTGGTGCCAGACGAGCTCGAGCTCCGGGCGCCACGGCGTCGCTGTTCCTGTCCAGGAGAAGAGAGGAAGAGCAGGGGGTCAGAGAGAGAGATGGGGAGCGTAGGGAAGGAGAAGCAGAGGGATGAGGGAGAGGCCTGGAGCGGTTGCTGGTCACTGGAGCGGCGCGGTAGCGAGGCCCTGGAGGTCGCCATCGAGGCGGCTGGCCGCGCGAGAAGACGAGGCCGAGCGCTCCTGCTCGGGCCTCGGTAAGAGAGGGGGTGGCGGCTGCTGCTCCAGCAAGCTGGCCGGTGCTCGGGCGGCTGCAGGAGAGGGGCGACGGGCAGAGGAGCTCGAGGACAACGACGTCCGGGCGCGGGAGGCGAGGATGACCGGTGCAAAATCCTCGGGGGCTCCCTGTTGCACGAACAGAGAGAGCAAGTGAGAGAGGGAACCAGATGGACCGGTGAAAGGAGAAGCAACGAGGGGTGCGGGGTCTGGCCTGATGGAGGTGGTCGCCGGCGGTGACGTGGGTGCAGCTCCGGCGAGGGGCTCGATGCGGCTGCGGGCTGGCTCGTTGGCCAGGAGGAGGGAGGAGTCGAGGGGAGCCATGGGAGGGCTCTGGTTGGTGGGTTTTTGGATCGAGGAGGAGACTGGTGGAATGGGGATCGAGGGGAGACCGTTGGCCTGTGTGTGGCTGCGAGATGGATCTGGGAAGATCCCGAGGAAGGAGGGGGTTGGTCGGCTGGCGGCGGAGACGGGATGGATGGATTGGACTCGGGTTTGATTGGTATATATATGGCAGGTAGACTAGGCTTAGGGCTATCCGGTCCCTCCGATCGTAATCGGACGGCACGGAATAAAAGGGTTAGGACGTACAAATAAGAAAACGGAGATGTTTTGTAGATGTTTGGGGATGATCCGAACCCAACGGTGATGACTGTCCGGGTCAGGTTCGGGGGAGTTTCGGACGCGCGCGCGAGGGGTCTGAGAGCTGGCAAGAGAGGTTAGGTGGTCACGGTCAAAAGGGAAGTGAAAACCCGGTTGGACTCGGAGGGGTCAATAAACGCAACGGAGAGAAGCGAGGAACGGCAACTACGAGCGGATGCAAGTTTTACGAAAACAATGCCGATGCAATGCGCATGATGCTATGAGATGAGATGCATGACATGAACAAAATGCAAAACGAAGACAAAAACCCAACCACGAAGGAAAATATCGTATCGCATCTCCGGAAAAGGCAAGAGTTGGAGTTACGAAAATGAAAAGTTGTATCCGGGGCGTTACAACACTCCACCACTACTAGAGGATCTCGTCCCGAGATCTAGGATGGCACCGGAGAGAAACGGAAGAGGAAGAGAAGAGGTAAAACTAAGTTGCTTCTTTGACGAACGAGTGAAACCACGAACCTTGAGAGGTTGAGCAATTTAAAAGAAATAGTACAACAGAGATGAAGGAGATTGCAAACAATCCGGTAGAAAAGAGGAACAAGGAGTATTACGAGAACTTGAAGGTTGAAAGACTTGGAAATAAGAGCTTCACAAACGAAAAGAATATGACCACCTCGGTATAATGAGATAGCGAAGGAACAAGAATGACATAATTCGGACAACACTCCGGTAGAAAAGAGAAGAAAACTTGATGAGATGAAAAAATATTGACGAGATGATACAACACTCCGGTTAAATGGATAAGCAAGAAAAGAACACGATCCTCACAATCGGAGATGATGAGTGAAAAGAGCAACATCACAATGCCTCCGGAAGAAAGAATAGAAGACAGATCATTGAAATAAAAGAATGGAGAAGAAAATGCCAACTTCTGTCACAAATGATCTTGGAAAGCATCCTTGCAAAGAAGAATTGAACGGAGTTGTTGGAAAACCCACAACGAAACGAATAAGTTTGTAGTGGCTTATGGAAACATCTCAACATTATGAGGTGACAACCGACCACTAAAGGAAACAATTGCTTGCTTTAGATCGACGAAGAGATGAACACTTCTTCCACCAAGATGATAAAGAGGTAACTTGGATCATTGACAAGCACCACAAATAGCAACATTCCCACTGGAAGGCTTTAGGTGAAATATGACCCAAGATAACTCCAACAAAGGGATTGATGGATTTAAAATACCTCATTCTTGACAATATGTGAATCATGAAGCACGAGGAGAAATTGCCAAGGATGGCATAACACCATCTCAAAAGATAAGGTAGAAAGAATTGCACTTCGGAATGCAAGATGAAGAATGCTTGAACTCCTCAAAACAAAGCATGTGTTGAGCACCATGTTTATTTTGAAGTACGGCTTGACGGATCATAACTTCGAGAGAAAACTTGAAGAAAAATTAAAGAATGAAAAGAATCCTTGACGAACCACCATGTTGAGCCTCCATGAAGAACTCCGGTAATAAAAGGATGATAAAAAGAAATAGAGGTTGACAACACAAGGTGAAGCCTTGCAATGATTTAGATGGCGCTTCGCGACGATATAACCGAGAAAACCTGGAACTCCGGAAAAAGAAAAGATGAAACACTAGAAACCAGAATTACTTCATCATGAACAATCTCCGGAAGAAAAGAATTGAACCACCTCGAGGAAATAAGAATAAGATTTATTGTATGCTTATCCTTCATCAAATTAAATTGATGACAAGCAATGGATTTGGCATACTACTTATTCCCGTAGAAAGGATTAAGAGAGATATAGAGCAAACTTGAGAAGGTATTGATGGAACCACCGGTGGAATTTGGAAACAACGAATGAATTAATATGATAACGAAGGAAGTGAAATCCTGAACGAACCACCGTAAGAATTGAAAATGAACGAAGAAAAGATAAAGAAACACCGGGAAGAATTTGAGAAAAAGAAAACGAAGATACTTGAGAGGATTTAGATACATGAGAACGAAGAGATCATGAACTGATTAGAGGATATTTGAACGATGCACCATTAAGATTTGGAGAACGATAGCTACACACTGAGAATGAAGAATTATGACATGATGGCCTTCGGAGGAAAGAAATGGAAGCAATTCATGAAATGCTCCGGATGGGTGAAAAGAATTCCCACAATCGAAAACAATTATGAGAGAATGGCATCAAGCTAGAACCATGAATCTTTGGAAGAACGGGTAAGGATTTAAGAGGAACTCTTCTTCGGTCTTCAAATTCCAAGAATGATGATGAGAAACACCACCATGAATTGTTGAGATACTCCGGGAAAAAGAAAAAAAGAAAAAAAACAAAGAGGTTGAGCCAACAATGAAAAATAATTTGAAAGCGATCTTGGAGAAGGCATGTGACTGATGAAATTCATTCTTACGTCCAACTTTGAAATGAATTTGAGAATAGTTCCGGGAAAATTAGAAGAGTCAGGTAAGATCCTGGAAAAAGACCTGTGGGTTATGGGCCCACTCGAAAGAAACATCCTTGAAGGATTGCTTGAAATAAAGATTGCGCCGGTAGAATTAAATGGCTTGAATGAGATAACAACCTCAAAATAACTTGAACGGATCTGGAATGAAAAGACGAGCCTTCTGAGATATCTTCAACACTCCAGAACAAATGAATAGCGAGAAGGTGAATGATTAAGAGGTGCATCGGCAAGAGAAAGCATTTGCAGCAAGGAAAGGAATATGATGAATATTGAAAGCTTGAATTGGATCCACCGGAGAAGAAACAACAATGAAGGATGATGAACTTGAAACTGTTGAGCATCTTCATGGGAAATCACCGGATAAGAACATTGAAAGAAAAGAACGAAGAGACTTCCCACAAATAAAAGGATACATGATTAAGAAATCTGAGTCCTTGAAGAAAAAGGGTGGGAGGGCGGGAAAACAAAGATAACTTGGGATGGATGAAACAAACACCGTTGAGAAAAACTTAGAATTTATCTTGCGGATGTTGAAATGATTGGATCCACTTAAAGAGAAGCACGCCGGTAGAAAAGAATTAACATGACGATCTCGATAAACAAGAAGGATTAGCACTCTCATAGAAATATGAGAACACCGTTTAAGGAAAGGTATGGATTCAACATTTGACTTCGAAGCAACTCGAATACCACAAATAAAACAAAACAAAGGATTTGGCTTGCAGAATAAGCCGGAACAAATACATATGATAGAGATTTACCCAATCCCATATCATGCATCTGTCGGAAAGATATTCTAGGAGCTACTTGAATTCCCACCTATAAACTCCGAAACTTTCGGTTATGCAATCTGGTGTTGGGGATACAGGGACACAAAATATATCACCCAAACTAACAATACCTAGATCCAATTGTATCCATCCGTCAACACATAACCAAGAAAACTCCGAAATCGTGTACCTCAACCTTGAAAAGCATCCGTTATACAAGTTATGGCAATACTCCCGAACTCCCCAAAGACTGGGTGGCGCCGAGGTTATCTCACCAACAACTGCATAAAAGAGATTTTCGATGTCGGCAAAACACGGTATTCCGAATCTGCAACGATAAAATTGTGACGACAACACCTCGGAGCTCAACTCCCGGACACTGCCACAACCCCTAAATGTCAGGAGGCACCAAGAACAATGTTCTCGTCACAAGACTATCGGAATGATCCCAAGATACCCGCATGATCCTAAAAAAAATTCGTGAAATTTGTGGAGAGGAAAGACAAAACATCTACGTCAGGAGGCCTCACCAGAGCGACGAAGGGACTGAGGAGTAAAAAGATTCCTACTCTCCGATATATATAATCCTAAGACTCAAAATAGTTTTCTTCTAGACTCAACAACGGCCAACAAGCAAGGGGGCTCCTAAGGTCGGTCGAGGCTCTGATACCAACTTGTCACGCCCAAGATGCGACCCTATCCTAAAGGAACTCGAAGGTCCCACCAAGGATAGAAGCGCATCTTGAAGACGCTTTTGCAAGGTGGATATCATTACATCAACATTACATAATAGTGGGGATACATCCAAAACATACAATGTCACATGAATACATCAATACAACATACAAGATCAACATCCGACTACGGATGAAACATAAACAGAAACTCAAACAATATCCACCCTGCTAGCCCAGGCTGCCGACCTGGAACCTATCCCCTGATCGAAGAAGCAGAAGAAGAACTCCAAAACAAGCAACATCGCTCTCGCGTCGTGATCATCGTATAACCTGTACCTGCAACTGTTGTTGTAGTAAT
Source organism: Aegilops longissima (assembly GCA_021605205.1). NCBI lineage: Eukaryota > Viridiplantae > Streptophyta > Magnoliopsida > Poales > Poaceae > Aegilops > Aegilops longissima. Next base: position 141,609,876 of record CM038679.1, read on the forward strand.
CTGTGAGCCACGAGGACTCAGCAATCCCATTACCATGGGTATCAAGACTAGCAAAGCTTAATGGGAAAGGAAGGGGTAAAGTGGTGAGGTTGCAGCAGCGGCTAAGCAATGTATGGTGGCTAACTTACGCAAATAAGAGCGAGAAGAGAAACAAAGGAACGGTCGTCAACTAGCAATGATCAAGAAGTGATCCTGAACTCCTACTTACGTCAGACATAACTCAGAAACCGTGTTCTCCTCTCGATCAACCCCGAAAAGAGACACTCACGGTTATGCACACGGTTGGTGTATTTTAGAAGATTTTTCTTCAAGTTTACTACAACCGGATATCAACAAATTCCCATCTGCCACATAACCGCGGGCACGGCTCTCGAAAGTTTATACCCTGTAGGGGTGTCCCAACTTAGCCCATGATAAGCTCTCGCGATCAACGAAGGATATTCCTTCTCCCGGGAAGACCCGATCAGTCTCGGAATCCGGCTACAAGACATTCGACGGTAATAAAACAAGACCAGCAAAGCCGCCCGATCTACCGACAATCCCGATAGGAGCTGCACATATCTCGTTCTCGTGGCAACACCGGATGAGACTAGCTACGAGTAAAACCAATCCTCGGGTTGCCTCAAGGTGGCCCACAGTAGTTTCGGTTTGAACCAGCACTTAGAGAAGCACTGGCCCGGGGGGGCTAAAATAAAGATGACCCTTGGGTTGGCCGACCCAAGGGAAGGGTATAGGTGGTGGTGGGGCAAATGGTAAAACAAAGGTTGGGCCTTAATGGAGGAGTCTTATTCAAAGCGAACTGTCAAGGGGGTCCCATAAATCACCCGACCGCGTTAGGGACGCAAAATCCGGGAACATAATATCGATATGACGGAAACTAGGGCGGCAAGAGTGGAACAAAACACCAGGCATAAGGCCGAGCCTTCCACCCTTTACCAAGTATATAGATGCATTAATTAAATAAGATATATTGTGATATCCCAACAAGTAAACATGTTCCAACAAGGAACAACATCTCCATGTTCCAACAAGGAACAACCTTCATCTTCACCTGCAACTAACAACGCTATAAGAGGGGCTGAGCAAAGCGGTAACATAGCCAAGCAATGGTTTGCTAGGAAGGGTGCAAAAGGTTAGGGGCTGACATGGCAATTTGGGAGGCTTGAGCAGCAAGTGGTAGGTAACGCAGCATAGCGATAGAACGAAGCAACTAGCATAGCAATGATAGTAATGAGATCCAAGGTGACGGTCATCTTGCCTGAAATCCCGCTAGGAAGAAGAACGAGTCCATGAAGAAGACGAACGGAAGTAGTCGAACGAATCCTCACAATCGCAACATTACCGGAACCGAGAAGCAACACCGGAAAGAAACAAACAACATGGTAAATGCACAAGCATAAACATGGCATAATGCACAAACAAGTATGATGCATGTCCGGTTTAATGAGGCATGGCATGGCAAGGTGCAACAAACAATACTACAAGTTAAGTGGACAAAACACCACATTCGAGTTATTTAGTTCACTCTCGTTTAAGCTACCAAACAATATTAAATGTTTTTAAACATGGCAAGAGGTGAAGCATAAGTAAACTATCTATTTAGGCAAGTTTAAATGAGGCCGGAAATAAGAAACAACAATTCCGGAAAATCCTCATGTGCATATTTCGAATTTGTTACTGTTCTGCCCTAAACACAATTTTAATGTTGTTAAACAGCAAAATAAAGTGCACCATGTTAAACTAGGCATTTTCCCACCCCATTTACATATAAAGTTTATTAAGTTTGGAGCTACGGTTATTTAGCTATGAAATAAAGCATTTTAACATGGCATTTGGACAAATTTAAACAAACAACATTTTAAACATATTTAACATGGATGAAAGTGGCATATTATGAAACTAGACAAAATTTTAAGCATTTTACATATATAAATTATTTTAAACCGATGCACGGTTCATGAGTTATTAGATGCATGAACATAAGGGTTTTTCTGCAAATCTATAAAACCTGGGATAATAGCTAAATCATTCCGCGGGAAAAAACATGGATAGGGCCGAATCTGGTCAGCCCAAAAGTGCACAGGAGAGGGGGCGGGGCTGCTCACCCTGGGCCAAGGCCCGGGCGGTGGAAGAGGCGCTGGGCCTAGGCGCAGTCAACGCACGCAGGCGACGCGCGGGGTGTCAAGGCAGAGGCGCCATCCTCCTCTGCCCGAACTGCTGCCGCTCGATGCAGCGAAGGGGACCCGCGGCTGGAGGGGGCTTGGCGCGGCGGGACGAGGGCCGGGCGGAGGCGGTCGGATCCAAGGCGGGGGAGGCGCAGGGATGGCGGATCCGGCGGCGGCGAAGAACCCTCCGGCGAGGCAGGGACTCGTCCTCGTCCTCGAGTGCTCGCAGAAGGAGGGAAGGAGGACACGGGATGCAGGGGAGCGGCGGCGGCGAACTTGGTGCTCGGGGCGACCTCTGGCGACGCGTGGACGGCTGGCATGGATGACGGGGCACGAATCCGGTCCCCGTAGGTGGGTCTGGACGGTGGTGCCGGACGAGCTCGAGCTCCGGGCGCCACGGCGTCGCTGTTCCTGTCCAGGAGAAGAGAGGAAGAGCAGGGGGTCAAAGAGAGAGATGGAGAGCCTAGGGAAGGAGAAGCAAAGGGATGAGGGAGAGGCCTGGAGCGGCTGCTGGTCACTGGAGCGGCGCGGTAGCGAGGCCCTGGAGGTCGCCGTCGAGGCGGCTGGCCGCGCGAGAAGACGAGGCCGAGCGCTCCTGCTCGGGCCTCGGGAAGAGAGGGGGTGGCGGCTGCTGCTCCAGCGAGGTGGCCGGTGCTCGGGCGGCTGCAGGAGAGGGGCGACGGGCAGAGGAGCTCGAGGACAACGACGTCCGGGCGCGGGAGGCGAGGATGACCGGCGCAAACTCCTCGGGGGCTCCCTGTTGCACGAACAGAGAGAGCAGGTGAGAGAGGGAACCAGATGGAACGGGAAAAGGAGAAGCAACGAGGGGTGCGGGGTCTGGCCTGATGGAGGTGGTCGCCGGCGGTGACGTGGGTGCAGCTCCGGCGAGGGGCTCGATGCGGCTGCGGGCTGGCTCGTCGGCCAGGAGGAGGGAGGAGTCGAGGGGAGCCATGGGAGGGCTCTGGTTGGTGGGTTTTGGATCAAGGAGGAGACTGGTGGAATGGGGATCGAGGGGAGACCGTTGGCCTGTGGGTGGCTGCGAGATGGATCTGGGAAGATCCCGAGGAAGGAGGGGGTTGGTCGGCTGGCGGTGGAGACGGGATGGATGGATTGGACTAGGGTTTGATTGGTATATATATGGCAGGTAGACTAGTCTTAGGGCTATCCGGTCCCTCCGATCGTAATCGGACGGCACGGAATAAAAGGGTTAGGACGTACAAATAAGAAAACAGAGATGTTTTGTAGATGTTTGGGGATGATCCGAACCCAACGGTGATGACTGTCCGGGTCAGGTTCGGGGGAGTTTCGGACGCGCGCGCGAGGGGTCTGAGAGCTGGCAAGAGAGGTTAGGTGGTCACGGTCAAAAGGGAAGTGAAAACCCGGTTGGACTCGGAGGGGTCAATAAACGCAACGGAGAGAAGCGAGGAATGGCAACTACGAGCGGATGCAAGTTTTACGAAAACAATGCCGATGCAATGCGCATGATGCTATGAGATGAGATGCATGACATGAACAAAATGCAAAACAAAGACAAAAACCCAACCACGAAGGAAAATATCATATCGCATCTCCGGAAAAGGCAAGAGTTGGAGTTACGAAAATGAAAAGTTGTATCCGGGGCGTTACAACGGCGTCCAGGGCACTGCTCTGTTGTGATGGATCGTTCCGTCCTTGGAGCAGCTCCGATGAGCCGTAAGACGTCAAAGCTGAAGCAGCACAAGACAGACATTGTTAATCTCAAGTGGGATTCTAATAACATCTCCAATAGATGATGTAAAATGCATTACCAAAAAGTGATAGATGTAAAATTTGCATCACCAAAAACCACCTGACTACAACAGATGAGGTAAAAACTGTTGACTCTAAACTTAACTGTCGAAACTGAAATTTACTGTGGAATCTGAATGTTACTGTCGTAATTGAACGCAATGGCAGCAGAGAGGCACTTCACATGGGATAGTTTAGGGAGGGCCTGCAGTTCATCTTCAACCTGCACCACCCCTGAGCCGCCAGCCACCACCGGCCGAACCCCGCGCCGCCTCGTCGCCCCGAAACAACTCCCCACCGCCGCCTCGCCGCCCCAAAACAACTCCCCACCGTCGGTCCGCCGCCGCCTCGCCGCCCCGAAACAACTCCCCACTGCCGGTCTACCCCCGCCTCGCCACCCCGAAACAACTCCCCACCGTCGGTTCTGCCGCCTGCCAGCCCTCTACCCCCCTGCGCCAAGCTTTTTCTCCAGCGATCCCCATGCCACCGTCCCACCACCGCGCCCCCACCTTCGTTGAGCAGCACCCCACGCAGAACCCTAAGATAGATAGTGGGTTACCTCTCCGGCGATCCCCCTCCCCGCTGCGGGTGGTTCTTCCTTAACTCCGGCGAGACCCACCACCCCCTGAAAATTGAATGACCCAAAAGTCGATTCAGTTGACTGAAGTGTAGCTAAATCGGAGCAGAGCAGCAGCACGTGCGAGGGGGAGAGCAGCAGCGTGAGCGAGCGAGAGCCGGAGCAGCAGCAGCTGGGCGAGCGAGCGAGCGAGAGCCAGAGCAGCAGCAGCAGATCCGGCTAGTATGGACGCTGCCGCCGAAGGGGCCTCGCACTGGGGAGAGCCGTCGTGGAGATGTCGCCCGCGGCGCCTGCTTCGAGGTAGCCGCTCCATGGGGGTGCGGGATGGAGCACCGTCGGCGTCGGGAGGTTCAGTTAAGGAGAAGGTGCGATGCGATGAGTGTACAACCTCTTTGGTGGCGCCGAGTAGGACTTGGCTTCATCCAGGAGTCGGTGAGGATGGTGGGGTTCCGGTGGAGCAGGTTAAGGTGGCGCTATGGGGATGGAGCAGCCGCGATAGACGAGGTGATCGTCGGAGCAGCTCCTTGGAGGTGGACGACGGGGCGGCTGAACCAGCGAGACGACGGGATGGACGACGGATCCTCATCCGGGGAGGCGAATGAGGGACATCGAGCTGTTGTGGTGGACGACGTCATCAGGGAAGAGGCTCCGGCTGGGCAGCGGTGAGATGTCGGACGGAGGAGGGTGGGGTTTCGCGGATAGAGCGGAGAGGTTATGGCGGCCAGATTTCGAATGGCGAAAAGGAGGCGATGGGAGGGGGAACCATGACTTAGGGACGCGCTTGTCCAAAATGTAGGGTGTGTTACAAAAGTTCCCCCACCGATTTGAACTAGCGGCCCTTTTGGCTCAGGGTTAGAAGGGGATTTCGTATGTCAAGATTTGGCAGCTGGAGCGATTTTTCGCGCGCGTTGTAATTTCGGGATAGCAAGGCGCGGGTTGTGAAGGCGCCAGTTTTGGGAGCACGGTATCAGAATTTTCGGGATATAACAAGGCGCGGTTGAATTTTAGGGACAAGCCTAACGTGTAATGTTGTACTTGTACGTACCAAATCAATTTGCACTTCCCTCAATGAAAAAAAATGAAAAAATAAAAACTATTCACACCACACAAAGAGAGAGTCTTGTCCCGTTTTACTATACAAATGCTATTCAAAGCTACACAAAGAGAGAGTATGAATCCATGGTATGTCCAATTAAATTTTTTCGCTGGCTGTATAATGCATGTAACCTACTAATACCAACATTTTAGTGCATTCCAAATGTTTATACTACTGCTGCAATTCGAACTGAATTTGAATTCGTTTCTCTATTTCAATAAGAATCTACAATCATGATTGTTGCCAACTTCAACCATCATTTGTGTATTACCTTAACAACACACCACATGATTACTATAGAGATAGATATGAACTATGTGTACTATATGAACTCAAATTCAATCTTTTGAATACACTAGATGTTGATTCCAAATAATGGTACATTTGATGTACTATATATTCATAATCTAAACCATGTTCCATACGTACACCGTGTTTATCACACAAAGTATAGTGCCCCGCCCCCTACATTATGACAAGTATTTAGCCCTGAGCTGCAAAAGCCACACATTATCCCAAATTATAATCAATGTTCTATATATTATATGTAGTACTAGCAAGATGCCCATGCGTTCCACGGAACATCAACATGATCAAGGGGAGGTGTCGGTGTCAAAATCGGCGGATCTCGGTTAGGGGGCCCCGAACTGTGTGTCTAGGCGGATGGTAACAGGAGACAAGGGACACGATGTTTTTAACCAGGTTTGGGCCCTCTCGATGGAGGTAAAACCCTACTCCTGCTTGATTAATATTGATGATATGGGTAGTATAAGAGTAGATCTACCACAAGATTAGAGAGGATAAACCCTAGAAGCTAGCCTATGGTATGATTGTTGTTCGTCCTACGGACTAAAAACCCTCCGGTTTATATAGACACCGGAGAGGGCTAGGGTTACACAGAGTCGGTTACAATGGGACGAGATCTACATATCCGTATTGCCAAGCTTGCCTTCCACGCCAAGGAAAGTCCCATCCGGACACGGGACGAAGTCTTCAATCTTGTATCTTCATAGTCCAGGAGTCCGGCCAAAGGTCAAAGTTCGGCCATCCGGACACCCCCTAATCCAGGACTCCCTCAGTAGCCCCCGAACCAGGCTTCAATGACGATTAGTCCGGCGCGCTGATTGTCTTCGGCATTGCAAGGTGGGTTCTTCTCCAAATTTTGTGTACCTGTTGAATAGTGTCCGGCTTCCCATGAATATTGTGCTCCTCGGCTTCCACACCCAATAATGGCCGTCTTCCACGTGTCAAACGAATGTGAAAAGCCAGGGTGTTTTTACATTTATCCCCCTGGCTGCGCAAATAAGCTGCCCTATAAAAGAGACGACGATTTATATCCGAATCACACCATCTCCCCTTTGCGAGCATTCACCGGAGCGCGTCTGACAGAGATCCATTCCATCATGGCCAGTCGACGCAGCTCCTCCTCTTGCCCTCCCAGTCCTCGGCCTGGGGGTTGGGAGAGATGTTCCGTCCCGCACAACGAGCTAGTGACGCTCCAAACCAAGGGATTCCTCCCCCCAGCCTTCATGGTCCCGGTTCGAGCTGGACTCGCCACCTATAATGGCGGAAAGCAGGCGGAGAGCGTCCCCAATCCCTCCAAAGGAGAGTAGGTATGCATTGTCCCTTATTTGATAAGGGGGCTCAGATTTCCAATTCATCCGTTTCTCCAGGGGCTCCTGGAGTTCTACGGCCTCCAACTGCACAACTTCACGCCTGCCTCCATATTGCATATTGCGGGCTTCGTAGCCCTTTGCGAGCTGTTCTTGGGCGTCGAGGCTCATTTCGCGCTGTGGAAGAAACTGTTCTGCCTAGTGCCCCGTTCTCAGGAGGGGTCAATATATATCAAGTGGGCGGAGCCGAACTATGGCGCATCGCCGGGACCGGATATCTATCCGGAACCCCGAAGAAGGCGTCTGAAGACTGGCCTTCAGAATGGTTTTATATAGAAGATGTCCCCCTGCCGGACCCTATTCGGATCGGCCTTCCTGAGTTCAATAATGCTCCTTTGAAGAAGCGCCTAAGCTGGCGCCCAAGGAGCCCTCAGAAGGAAAACGACAGGGACGTCCTTTACCTGATGAGCCGGATAAGATTATTAGCTCATTCCGGACTGACCATGATCGGGGTCATGGCCACATGCATTATGCGGGGGGTGCAGCCGCTCTAGTATAGAGGCCAGCCCATGTGGGATTTCAACCGGGGGGATGATGCCACCCGCTATGGCCGTAAGGGGTCGGGATCGGTCGCTGCTCTGACGAAGGCCTTGTCCGCATTGTACAAGGGAGAAGAGGAGGAGTTCCTCTGCGTCAATCCACAGGGTGGATTTTCTATGTACGATCCTCCAAGCTGGGTAAGCGGACACATCTTTATGCCCATCCGTTCCATATTCCCATAGTTAAGTACCTTATCTTGTGATTTCGACGCAAGAATTGCGTCTGGCTGTGAAGGACATGAACAACCCTCCTCCACCACCCGAGGATCAGGAACGGTTCCTCGACCCGGCCTCCCAAGAGGATCTGGACATAGCCGTGGAGCTGATTGATGGGGTATTTTACCAACTGAGCATTGACAATGCCTTGGTCGCCATTACGGCTGATTACCCCGGAATACTTCCTGCCTCGCAGGTAACTGAGACCGAAGTCTCAATACTTTGAAAATGGTCCATCCGCGCTTATTTTCAATCATCGTATACCAATGGTGTTTTGCAGGGGGTGCCCGTGAGGCGGGAGGCCGAGCCTGCGGTGGCTATCCAACAAGGGGCAGCAAGGCCCAACAGGTTGAAAAGAAGTGCGGTCCGGATTGAGATGCCGGCGCAACGGTATGGCGTGCCATTTATTCCAGTGTTTTCTTCTGGAAGGCATACTAACGCCGTGTTTCTTCAGAAAAAGAGCTCGCGGACTATATCCGGAGAGGTTGCCAATCGAGCCTCCACCAGCCAGGCTCCAAAGCCAGTCCGAGCGAAGGCAAATCGAGGCGTCGTCGGCCGACTCCTCCGACAGAGGATGCCGACATACTGTCTTCCACCAATTCTGAGGTGGAGAGTGCCATGAACCACAGGCGTCGCCGGACGGTTCTTCGTGACGCATGTTTCTCCCAAGAGGCGCTAGATGCATTTGATTCGGGCGATGCGCACCTCCGTGCCGCTCAAAATGGTCTAGCCAGAGCCACGGAGCAGTATGTGAAAGACATACGGGTGAGAAAATTTGATGGTTACATATGCCAGTAGCCCCCGAGACATGAAACAGTTATAATAACTGATTTAAGGATCATTTGTTATGCAGGATCTTACAAAAAAGAATACCCAACTATCCCAGGAGCTGGAAGAGTGCAAAGCCCAACTCGAGGCCGCACTAGCCGCTGCAGGGGAGGCCAAGGAGACCCCCTCTGGTAATATACGCTTCGAAAGATAAGTATGTTGTGAAGTGCGGCGTGTGTGTAAATCTAATAATATCATTGCAGATGGCGCCGGAGTGGATCCGGACAAGCAACAACTCTTGCGCCGGTTAAAGGCCGGCGAGAGCGTGCTTACAAGGGTGAGGCAGGAGAAGAATAATCTCCAAGATGCCAACACCTAGCTGGGCGAGGAACTAAAGGATGTTCATGCCCAGCTGTCAGACTCCATGAAGGAGAATCGACGGCTTCGACGCGGCATTTTTAGTAAGTGCTTGAGCGAACTTTGAAAAAGAGTTCGGCGAGGAAGTCGACTAACAGAGTTATTGTCTGTAGGTATGCTCACTGTGTCGCCCCGCAGAGGAAATGCCCGGTTCTATGGGTGACCTTCTTCTGAGCTTTACAACCGCATTTAACGAGTTCGGCAGGTGATGAACGGCGTCGCCCAGGCCTTGTGGCCATCTGTCTCCCTGCCCGAAGGCCTTGAAGAGCTTGCAGAGAGGCTTAAGGGAGCTCGGCGGCGCTTTCGGTTATGGAAGATATCGGCCTGCCGTCAAGGCGCCAGGGAGGCCTGGGCCATGGTGAAGACGCGGTACACGAAGGCTGACCCAAACCACATGGCCGAGGTTGGACTTGTGGGGCCCGATGGGAAGGAGATCCCTGTGAGCTTAGTGTACGGCCAAGTAGAATTGGCCGCAAAGTATTCCCAACAGGATTGTAAACTAGACAGGCTATTAGATGGTATTGAGGAGGAATACACCCAGTCAAATTGACTATGTAACTTAAGATGACATGTAAAAATTCCTTCTAGCCGGATTGTAGATCGTTTGTCATCGCGGACCTTTTCGCTTCAACCTCGGGACCCTATAGTCCGGATTGTGTCCGAATACCATCACGGTTATGTAAGAACCGGGGCATGCGTGGAGACCAGGCGTAGGGGTCATTAGTGCTTTAACAGATAAGGGCCCAACTAGTTATGTTATATTACATGGTTAGTAAGAAACATCTTCCAGGGAGAATAGTTCCGTTAGGGGTTCCTTTCCCTGGGAGGCATGCCTTAAAGTGCATGTCCGGACTGCGAAAAAAAGTAAAAGCATCCGGGGCAGATGAATAAATAAGTGAGAAATCATCTTTAGTTCACCGACCGAATATTCCCTTAAGAACGCTAGCTTTCGGCTTCACCCTACCGAGGTACACATCCGGCTGACCCGCAGTAGTAATCGCAGAGGTGCTCCTTTACCACCTAGCCGAACAATCGGGAACGAGGGGTAAGCACGAGAGCGAGCAACCCACCTTGTCCAAAACTTAAGTCATATCGATGCATATAATGGTGAATAAAAGGTACATGCGGAAGTGTGACACATGAGTTAGGCATGAAGCCCATATAAGTAAGCTTCTGTTAAAGAAGCCCCCAGGTATAATGTGTGCGAACAATGCGCGAACGAGCCCTTAAAGGTTGTAAGAGAAAAAGAGGGAGAAGGAGAGAAATATAAGACAACTAATGTGTAAAAAATAGACAGAGGAAGGAGACAAACTCAGAATCCGGCGCTAGGCGTAGAATCTTCAGAGACGGGCTGCGTTCCATGGGTTCGGCTCGAGTAGGTTATCCGATGCATCTCGCAGACGGTACGCTCCACCGGTTAGGACTTGGTCTATGATAAAGGGACCTTACCATTTGGGCTTGAGTTTGTCCTTTTTCTTGTCCGGCAGGCGTAGAACTAACTCGCCAACATTGTAAGTTTTGGCCCGTACTTCTCTGCTTTGATATCTTCGAGCTTCTTTGTTGATAGAATGCGGAACGGGCTTTTGCCACGCCACGCTCCTCCTCCAAAGCGCCAAACTGTCCCCGCCGATCGAGCTCGGCTTCTCTTTCTTCGTACATGCGCACGCAAGGTGAGTCATGAATTATGTCGCAGGCGAACTGCCTCTGCGCCGATACCATAAAGAATGGTGTGAACGGTGGTGCAATTCGGCGTGGTCCGCAGCCCCAGTCTGGTACGGAGTCGAGCCTCTACCCAAAGGTGTGTTAGTTTCCATGAGGGACCGCACTAATCTGGGTTTGATGCCGCTCATTATTAGACCATTTGCTCGCTCGACTTGACCGTTAGTTTGAGGGTGATAGACTGAAGCATAGTCGAGTTTGATGCCCATGTTTTTGCACCAGAGTTTAACCTCGTCGGCCGTGAATTTCGTGCCGTTATCAGTGATGATGTTGTGGGGGATGCCGTAACGGTGTACAACCCCTGATATGAAGTCTATCACCGGTCCGGATTCGGCCGTCCTAACAGGCTTGGCCTCTATCCATTTGGTGAATTTATCCACCATGACCAGTAGGTATCTTTGCTTGTGGGTTCCTCCTTTAAGGGGTCCAACCATGTCAAGCCCCCAGACCGTGAAGGGCCAGATGATGGGTATAGTTTGGAGGGCGGTGGGTGGCATGTGACTTTGATTAGCAAAGAGCTGGCAACCGACGCATCGTTGGACTAAGTCCTGAGTATCTGCCCGGGCCGTCGGCCAATAAAATCCTGTACGGAAGGCCTTGCTTACAATGGCCCGGGCTGCGGTGTGGTGTCCGCCGAGTCCGGCATGAATTTCAGCCAGAATATTCCGCCCTTCCTCTTCGGAGATACACCTTTGAAGGACTCCGGTGGTTCTTTTCTTATAAAGCTCTCCCTCATGGACTTTATAGGCTTTAGATCGCCGCACTATGCTGCGTGCCTCATTTTGGTCCTCGGGGAGTTCCTGCCTGGTTAGGTAGGCTAGGAATGGTTCCGTCCACGGGACAATGACTGCCATTATTACGTGGGCAGAAGATGTTACTTCGTTGGCAGAGCCTCCAATTGTGTCAGAATTTTCGGTGTCAGGCAGTGCGGTTGGGTCCAGGCTGTTATTTCCGGACTCCCCTTCCCATAATACGGAAGGCTTGAACAGCCGCTCTAAGAAGATATTGGGGGGGGGGGGACGGCATCGCGCTTCGCGCCAATGCGTGCCAAGACGTTTGTTGCCTGATTGTTTTCCCGAGCTATGTGGTGAAATTCGAGCCCTTCGAACCGAGCTGACATTTTTAGGACGGCGTTGCGATAAGCTGCCATTTTCGGATCCTTGGCATCAAATTCTCCATTTATTTGGGATATCGCGAGGTTCGAATCCCCGCGCACCTCTAGGCGTTGAATGCCCATGGATACTGCCATCCGAAGACCATGTAGAAGGGCCTCGTATTCGGCTGCGTTGTTGGAGTCCGTATACATTATCTAGAGTATGTATTGAATTGTATCTCCTATTGGCGATGTCAGAACGACGCCAGCCCCCAGACCAGTCAACATTTTGGAGCCGTCGGAGTGCATGATCCAATTGGAATATGTGCCGTACTCTTTAGGGACTTCGGCTTCAGTCCATTCGGCGACGAAGTCGGCCAAAACTTGCGACTTAATGGCTCGCCGTGGCTTATAGGTTATGTCGGACGGGAGGAGCTCAATGGTCCATTTGGCAATCCGGTCTGTCGCGTTGCGGTTGTTTATAATGTCGTTAAGAGGTACTTCGGAGGCTACTATTATTGAACACTCTTGAAAGTAGTGTCGCAGCTTCCGGATGCCATAAACACCGCGTACGCTATCTTTTGATAATGCGGATACCGTGACTTGCATGGGGTGAGGACAGTGGACACGTAGTAAACTGGTTTTTGAAGGGGGAACTTGTGTCCGCCCGTTTCTCGTTCGACAACGAGCACCACGCTTACAACTTGATGAGTTGCCGTGATGTATAATAGCATTGGTTCGCCCATGTTGGGCGCGGCCAGGACCGGGTTTGTTGCCAATATGGATTTTATTTCTTTGAGTCCGGCCGTGGCAGCATCCGTCCACTAAAAGTGTTCGGTGCGCCGGAGGAGGCGATAAAGGGGTAATGCCTTTTCTCCCAAACGGGAGATAAAGCGGCTTAGAGCCGCCACGCATCCAGTCAGTTTTTGTATTTGTTTGAGGTCTTTTAGGATATCCAATTGTGACAGAGCTCGGATCTTGGCTGGGTTTGCTTCAATTCCTCTACCGGATACGATGAAGCCCAAGAGCTTTCCGGCTGGTACGCCGAAAACGCATTTTTCCAGGTTAAGCTTGATGTCATATGTTCGGAGATTATCGAATGTGAGCCTCAGGTCGTCTACTAGAGTTTCGACATGCTTGGTTTTGACGACCACATCATCTACGTATGCCTCCACTTTTTGCCGATCTGGTTTGCGGACATGTACGAATCATCGCCGATATGTTGCGCCGGCATTTTTGAGCCCGAAGGGCATTGTGTTGAAGCGAGAATGGGCCGTATGGGGTGATAAATGCCGTTATGCTTGATCAGGCTCTGCCATCTTAATTTGATGGTAGCCGGAGTATGCGCCGAGGAAACACAATGAATCGTGTCTGCGGTAGCATCGATAATTTGATCGATGCAGGAGGGGAAGGGATCCTTTGGGCAAGCCTTGTTGAGGTCCTTGAAATCGACGATAGGCGCCCGGATTTGTCCTTCTTTGGTACCATCACCAGGTTTGCTAGCCGGTCCGGATGTTTTATATCTCGATGAATCGGGCTTCCAATAGTTTGGCTAGCTCCTCTCCCAT